>OX381702.1:3547949-4747949 GCA_947462355.1 Caradrina kadenii | reverse complement strand
AGTTAGTTGAATTGAGATGACAAAAAAGTGACGTCATAGTTTAGTATTGTCATACAAAATGTATGGGGGAATCGTGTTTTGACAGCTCATAGAAAGCATGTCAATTGATTAGTGGTGTCATCTACCCAATTCTAAGGGGCCATTCAAGTATACCGTAAACGCCAAAGGGGAGTGAGGGGGCTCTTTGCTTTGCTTATTTTTGATGACATGAAGGCCGGGTGGTCGGGTGGCCGTTGGTCTCGTGGTCGCAAGCGCGACCGATGAGCGAGCGGTCCCGGGTTCGATTCCCAGGTTGGGCAAAAAGATTTATCGGGTTTTTCCATTAGGATTTGCTCAGTAGCAGCCCGGAGTTTGGAAGTTGGTGGTGTGACACCCCCGTGCCTCGGAAAGCACGTAAAGCCGTTGGTCATTCGTAGATATCTGACCTCCACAACCCAGTTATTGGGCAACACGATACCTCTTTGTAAGACTGGTTGTCAGACTTTTTGGCTTCTGACTATAATGGCTTTTATGGCTTCGGTGCTCTTCACTAAATCCGGTTAAATGTTGCATTTAAGGAAGATGGGGCTGGCATGGTCTTGTGAAAGTAAGCCCCAAGACAGGACATGATAAAAAAATTATAAAGACTAGGAATTTATAGTAGCCCGCGCGAAAGGAATCCAAAAATTAACTTGACGCCTGTGCTCACGTCTCGTGGCGGCATATGTAACTTACACCAGATATTTTACTAAGTATGTTTTTCTTGATTTGTCCGGTCATAGTTGATAATGTATGTTTTTCTTACTACCTTTAGCTAAACATGACATGGTCATTACTAAGAATGACTAGAAATATTGTTTATCACATTGACTGGACTAAGTGGAAAATAGTTTTAAAATTATTTTGACAATTATTTTTGTATCTAGTTACACTCGACATTGGCCAAAATTAAAAGTCTATTTTTTTATTATTAATTTTAAAGTCATTGAGATGCTAGATTTTGTGAAAAATTTATGGTGATTAACAAAAAGGTCCAGGTGAATAAAGTATTTGGTATACTGACTGCCCCGTTAAGCGTGGGGTCCTGGGTTCTGTTCCCAGGTTGGGCAAAAAGTGTTATTGAGTTTTTCCATTAAGAAATTCTCAATCGCAGCCCGGAGTTTGGAAGTTGGTGGTGTGACTCCCCCGTAATTATGTAAAGTCGTTGCGGTTGGTCCTGCGCCTGATTTCTCCCCGGGCGTCTCTGCCGTCACATCGTACTTTGAGAGTGAGGGAAGAGGGAGTGCACCTGTGTTTGCGCACACACTTGTGCACTATAATATCTCCTGCATACTTGGCTAGTCTCCAATGAGTAGCAGTCGTGAATGAACTCGGTCTGAAGAGTATTATTTTTATTTTTATTTTATAGTCACTTTTATTAAATTATCTATTAAGACAATAATGTAGTTTTTAATAAAGTTTAATAATATTTCTTTGTACTCTTGCAGCTAATTTGTTAGTTTTAAAGAATTCTGTATTAAAATAAGAATTGTTTTTAAATTTAAAGATCTTTCCAAGTTTCTGTAAGGCTCAGTATAGATAAAACATCATTAGGGCGAAACTCCACCAAAGCGGAGACGAGAAGAGGTGTGTCGTACAACCAATCAGCTTGCGTCATTTTGACAGCTCAGCGCTTAGCTTCAGCAATTCCGCTTTGGTGGAGTCTCGCCCTTATGTTCGACCAAGGTAGCCTACCATTCTCTCTTTCAATAGTACTAGCGAACTGCCCGCGACTTTGTCCGCGTGGCATATTTCAAACGCGTTGAGTTACGTCCTTGATTACTACTCCGCTCCCGTGTGTCATAGCGTGATATTATACAGGGTGTTAGAGTAAACGAGGGACTTCCTTTAAGGGAGTGCAGTACTCATGAAAATGAACAAATTTTACTATAATACGAACCGTAAAATCGAGAAGAAAATTCAACTGCTTCATACATTTATTTATTTATTAAAGTTTATGCACCTAATGTAAAAAATACACTGTACAAAGGCGGACTTAATGCCTTAGGCATTTTCTACCAGTCTACCTTAGGGCGATGCAGAGACAAAACATAGTAGGTGCAAGGAACAGAAAGTTTCCAGGAATACAATACATTACATAATAAATACGTATATACATACATACAAACAAAACATATAGGGTAGAGAGAGGTCAAAATACATAGTTGGAGAAATAATAAACAAATTAATTGTGAGACGAGTCTGCCAACCTCATAAGCAAGTGTTCACGAGCTCTTACTTTGAATGTGAAAGCAAATTTTATGTTCACATAACTCGACAACATGTGAGGAACGGCTGATTTTTTTCGCAATGTTAAGTTTGATTTCACAGTGAAAGTGGTTTATTTTCATAAGCTTTACTTAAAGGGGGTGGCCTTTAAGTAAGTCCCTTGTTTAAACTTACACCTTGTATAGCGTATGTTACTAAGAAATAACATAGCCATCTATTAGTGAAAAAATGGTTAAAATCGGTCCAGTAGTTTCGGAGCCTATTCGACACGAACAAACAAACAAAAAACTCTTTCCTCTTTATAATATTAGTATTCATTATTTTAATATTACTTTGCCTTGCGCTCTGTCACAACAACAACCAATAACAACAACAATTGAAAGTACAAAGAAATATTAAAATGGTTATGTTTTAAGAGACGGTGCCAGGCTCCTGGGTTTCGTTTAATAATTGATAATGAACTTAAAAACAACGGAAATAGAGTTGAAAATAGCATAATGCATTATTAATGTCGCTCAAATTTTCAATTGTACATTTGACGACACGTTTTCGCAGTGGCTGAGCGATTGGCTGCTGCGCTGCGTGTCTCTAGTTCGATTCCCGAACGGAACGAATGTTTGTATGACCTACAGATAGTTGTTTCGGGTCTGGCTGTTTGTGTATGTGAGTTTATATGTTTGTAAACGCACCCACGACACAGGAGACATTCCTAGTGAGGAGCAACGCTTTTGATGTGAAACATCTATGGCCGCACGTAAAACCGGCTGCTGCCGTGGCGACGCGTCGCCACGCTATATGATGGTAGAATTGAGTTGTTACAATCTGTAATACATTTTTGAATTTTTCATTTTATTATTTAATCAAAATAAATGTTTATGTATTAAATAAAGGGTCTTAATTTGCTCGTAATATTTTATTTGTACACTAGCTGTTGCCCACGACTTCGTCCGCGTTTCCGTCGTTTTTCATAAAAAAAGTAGCCTATGTCCTACCTCACGGTTCAGTGGTTTTGATGTAACAGACAGATTAACTTTCATATTTTAGTAGGGAAATATAATATGTCAATCTATTTATATGATTCTTTTTTATGAAATAGTTAATAATGTTAACTTTTTTAATTAGGGATGACTGAGAGTGTTATAAACGTAAGAGTAGACAAATATAATCAGAAAGCTTCGAACTGCTAAGCTATCGTGACTTACACGTGATATTGTGAGTCAACCATAAAAGATAGACATATGCTGTCGTGGGATATTTTTTATACAATTTTAAGGAGAACATTTCCGTCGTACATGATTTCTGTGTAGCTTTAACCATTAAGGTTGCACACGCGACGGAAGCTTAAAAAATGGAGTAACTTCTCCCGTTTTCTCAACATTTCCCTTCACTGCTCTGCTCCTATTGATTGTAGCGTGATGAAAAGTATACTATAACCAACCCAGGAGTATAAAAAAAATAATTGTACCAAGTTTCGTTAAAATCCGTCGAGTAGTTTTTGTTTCTATAACGGTTATACAGACAGACAGACAAAAATTTTACTGATTGCATTTTTGGCATCAGTATCGATCCCTAATCACCCCCTGATAGTTATTTTGGAAATATATTTCATGTACAGAATTGACCTCTCTACAGATTTATTATAAGTATAGATTACGCCATATTTAGTTCCTGCCGTAATCAGTTCTTTTATGCATATTACTTGTACGAAATAATTTCGATGTCTCACATCTGCCAGGCGTCCCGTGACGGCTCGCAATTTTTTTAAATTAAACCAACAATTCTTATTTTATAGATTAGTTATTATTCTATGTTAATATAAAGTTTAAAGTAATCTAATTGCATTTATTAAAACACTTAATATAATTAAGAACGTTTTCAAGACTTGTTACAGATTCCTAAGCGGTTTTGACTCTCATGTGCTTAGCCTTTTCTCAACTATGTCGGGGTCGGCTTCCAGACTAACCGGATGCAGCTGAATACCAGTGTTTTACATGGAGCGACTGCCTATCTGACCTCCACAACACAGTTACTGGGCAACACGATACCTCTTGGTAAGACTGGTTGTCAGACTTCCCGGCTTCTGACTATCCGTAACGACTGTCAAAGATCTACGAATGACAGCCGGGACCAACGGCGACACGTGCTTTTCGAGCCACGGGTTGAAGCTTATCCAGCTAATCTTAAACATTTTATAAATAAGCTCGAAAGTCTGACAACCAGTCTTACCAAGAGGGAAGGGTAGACGGGGCCCGGGGCGCCCCCAAATCATCATGGATAGTCAGAAGCCAAAAAATCTGACAACCAGTCTTACCAAGAGGTATCGTGTTGCCCAGTAACTGGGTTGTGGAGGTCAGATAGGCAGTCGCTCCATGTAAAACACTGGTATTCAGCTGCATCCGGTTAGACTGGAAGCCGACCCCGACATAGTTGGGGAAAGGCTAGGCAGATGATGATGAGTTGGTGAAACTTTACAGACTTGTTAGTGGAGTTTCACAGGGCAGCTATTTTTTTTTAAACAACATTTAGTAATCCGTAGAGTAATATTTTAGGCTAGTGGTTCTCGTCATTTATTATTGTCATACAATTATTACAAAAACTTTTGTACGTCCAATGCAATTTTTTCTTAAATAAATAAATAAATTATTTATTATTATATGTGTGTTTTATTTAGAGTTACGAATATAAATGTGGATGGATGGAGAGGAAGAAGGAGGCCAATGAAAAGATGGTTTTTTTTTGGTGGGTGGGAAATCATCAAATAACTTCTCCTGTCCTGGGCGGGGCGGGAGGGAGTGGCAGACTTTTACTGACCCACCCATGGTCCTTCTTGTGCCCTTTGCGTTCCGGGGGCGCGGTATCTCTTACGAACAACCCGCAGCCCCGGCAGCCCCGCAGCTCCGTCCCAGTTTGACATGTCTGTGTGTCTGTCTGTGGCACCGTAGCTCTAAAACGAGTGAACAGTTAAATGTGGTGTTTTTTATTTGAAAGCAGGTTTCCTAGCGATGGTTTTTAGATATGTTTTATGAAAATCGGTTCAGCCGTTTCGAGGTTATTAGCTCTTTTGTTAGCTGCGGTAGGGATCTTTATTCTTCTGTCGGAGGTTACTCAATTAATTTAGTTACTTGCTAGACTTTTGTATAAATATTAATTCTTCTTCTTATCGTTTCGATGACAAACTATAATATTGTTGTGATCTAGAATTTGGCTACTTTGACTGCGTTGCCGGTGGCAGCCATGAGATCTTCGTGCAGCTGTTCGGGCACGATGTGACATGGGCCATCGTCTGTGCTGACCCGCACAAACAGCTCAAGTCGCTACCACCACTGAATCCCCACCTAAACATGTTCTTTACTCCGACCGACCTAAGTTCAATTACATACCATCACGCCTGTATTCCTCGAAGGGTAAGACAGGGTGTACCAGTGTACACCCACAGTTCGCCGGTATGTTAAGGTCCCATGTAACAGAGGGCGAGCCTATTGCCATTAACCGGGCACAAATCCTAACTCCAAAGTGCTACTGAGAATTTCATAGAAATAACCAATAACAGTTTGCTCGACCTGGGAATCGGACCCAAGACTTCTAGCGTAGCAGTCGCGCTTAGGACCACTAGGCTACTGAGGCAGTCAATTTAATTGTGTAGTTTAATTAATATCCTGGATTTTGGATTTAAAAGGTCATTTGACCATATGTTGAATAAAGGAGTGAATAAAAAAACAGCTATATATTTTCATACATTTTATGAGATATTTATTACAAACATACAAATATAATAATTGTATAAACATTGATTTTTTTCGACACAGAGTGTACAATTATATGTGTACCCATTATTGTAACAGATAGGTATATTAATATTAATAAAAATTACCCAAAGTTCTTACAAAATATTGTAAAACGTTTTTTGGAGAGTAAGTATGGAGATTCTTGCCCGTTCTTCTCCATACGAAACTACCATTTAGAATGAGCAATTCGATTCAATTATTTTTAACCCCCGACGCAAAAACGACGGTGTGTTATAAGTTTGACGTGTGTGTGTGTTTGTGGCATAGTAGCTCCCGAACGCATGAACTGATTTTGATTTTGTTTTATGTGTTTGAAAAGTGAATTAGTCGGCAGTGTTCTTAGCTATGTTTGATGGAAATCTGTTCAGCGGTTTCAAAGTTATCAGCTCTTTTGTTAGCTGCGGTAGGGATTTTTTTTCTTATAAATGTCGTTCAGAATTAGCTTTTAATGGTCTAATTGAAATAAATGATTTGACTTTCTTTTTCAGTCGACAATTCTAGATAGTCCCGTCTTACAAGCCAAGTCTCGGGGTCAAATTTTACAAGCTACATTTGACCCACTTCCCGATGTTCGATTGAGCTGAAACTTTGCTTCAATATCCAATTTGCATGACAATGCAATATAATGATGTCACAGAGCTGGTCTGATGATGGAGCCGGAAGGTGGCCATAGGAATTTAATCAAATCTGACAAGTTACATTTGACCCACTTCCCGGTGTTCGATTGAGCTGGAATTTTGAATACATATGCACATTGCATGACGATGCAATATGGAAGCTTGTTTTTTTTTTAAATAGAATTTGTTTACGTATAACATATAAATAAAATTGCTTAATTAAGGCTTATTCTGTTAAAACAAACCAAAAAAAAAAACACCTCAGAATTTCACTTATTTTTTTTAAGTAATTTAGTATATATATTTATTTAGTGTATATATTTTCACCCCATATAATGTGTATATGGCATTATTTATTTATTGACCTAGATACATAATAATTGTGCATTTTTTTCTTATGGCAACACTATCAACATAAATGATAGTGGAATTTGTAAATTACTGTATGCATACATATTAATGTTATACAACTTTAGAACCCAAATAGAATTAAAAGGAATTTTGTAGGAATTGGTCCTTTGTGGGTTATTTGGGGGACCTTGGTAGGTTGTTAAGGGATTCCTTACTCATTAGGCCACTTACGACCCTGAGCAACCCACTGAGGCCTCTCTAAACCACCCACTTTTCCTTTCATCCCTCTACATCCTTCCCTTTCACACCGATAAGGGATCTTAACGGGTTATTTGGGGGTTTAAGTAGCTTCTTTCGGGATTTACGTGGGTTTATAAGGGGCCTACCCTTGCACATCTCTTAGCCATCACTAAGGGATCTTAGTGGGAGGTGTAAGTGGGTTCTTAAGGGTGTAATCGAGTTCTTAAATTTCACACTTTGATCTTTAAAAACTGGGAGATCGTTGGGTATATATAGTTTTGTTTTTTCTGTAAAATGTTTAGGTCCTGCTAAATTCATGGAGTCTACATAACTCATTGTATGTTTTAATTCACTTCCTCATATCCTCATGTATAATTGATATAGCATAGACTTAACTAACATTTCAGAGTTTCCTTTATACAGGGTGTGTATGGACACTTAACGAAGCCTCGAGTTGCATGTTCTTCTCATCATTGCGATCATTTTGTTTGTTCTGTACCATATGATTTGGGTTATCATAATTTCTAACAGTAACCGTTTTCAGTCCCTAAGTTAAACTTTGAATTCCCTCACGGCCTCAGTATTGCATGCAGCTGTACTCAATACTTTATTGCATTCCATAATGTATACAAGACTGGTGGGTAAATTATAGAGAAACAATTGTGGACCCTGTCGGGCACAGCAAGTTAGTTTTTTAGAGGAGAGGATGAAGCGCTTTTTGTTTAAAAACATAATAATATTGGAATTAAGGAAGTAAATCTTATATTTAGATATTTAAGTAGATATTATTTATGAGTAGATTTATATTAATTTTGTTTATTATTAATATTTCTATATTTATTTATTAAAGCAGAATGTTCTACGTGTTACCGTAAACAGTGATATTTCACACCAGCAAAAGAAACTCGGTTCCCGGCAAACATTTGTTAAACAAGTTTACGTTTTTTATGGTCAGTCTGCATAGTTAACGGCCATGTTAAGTGTCTATTTACCACCCGCACGTAAATATATAATAGATTACAATTTTAACGCTTACTAAAATATTTTTTAGATACCACAACATATCATCACGCCTGTATTCCCCGAAGAGTTAAGCAGACGTGTACCAATGTACACGCACAGTTCGCCGGTATGTTTAAGTCCCATGTAATAGCGGGCGAGTCTTTTGATATTAACCGGGCACAAATTCTAACTCCGAGCTGCTACTGAGAATTTCGCTGAAAAACCCAATAACATTGACAAACCAAAATGGTTAAAGAAAATAGGGTTCAATGGGTCCGGAAATACAGACGCAGATAGACAGTTCCACTTTGTTTTTTTGGTAGTAAAATAAGTATTTTTGGTAAGCGTCAAAGAAATGGAATCCATTTACAATCTTCACAATTTACAGTTTAGATTGAGGTAGCAGCCTGTTCGCTTCCCTGAATCCTGTGTCGGTCGCTCCATGGACTGTCGAGAAATGGGTGCTGTCTGTGGCTTCACCTGCGAAGAGGACCCTCGGGGCTCCGCTGCTGTCGAGTAGGGGCTCCGCTAGCGTGGCCCTGGCGTTAGGGTACTGCGGCGTTTGCACATTATCGTATGTGTAGCTACCACGGGTGAAAGGGTTGGAGAACCATGTTGACCTGGAAATTGAAGTGAGGTTGTGTTAGATGCTGTTGATGATGATTTGGTTGGAGGAGACAATTCTAATAATAATTGTATAGTTTATAAGTATTCAATAGTGTTTTAACCCCCGACGCAAAAACGACGGGGTGTTATAAAATTGACGTGTGTGTGTCTGTCTGTGGCATCGTAGCTCCCGAAGGCATGAACCGATCATACCATCACGCCTGTATTCCCGGAAGGGATAGGCAGAGGTGTACCAATATACGCCCAAGTTCGCCGGTATGTTTAGGTCCCATGTAATAGGGAGCGAGCCTATTGCCATTAACCGGACACCAATCCTAACTCCGAACTGCTACTGAGAATTTCACAGAAAAACCCAATAACACTTTTTGCTCGACCTGGGAATCGAACCCAAGACTTCTAGCGTAGCAGACCACTAGGCTAACGAGGCAGCTAAGGCAGGCTTAAATAATATTAGTCTGAAATCAACAATCCGCCTTGAGCAAGCGCAGTGATCAATGCTCGTGCCCTCTCTGTATGAGAAGAGGTGTCTATCCTGTAGTGGGACAATATAGCCTGGTATTTTGTCGGAACGATGGCGCAGTGGCTGAGCGATTGGCTGCTGTGCTGCGCGTTGCGGGTTCGGTTTCCACGTGGAACAAATATTAGTACTCATAACCTACAAATAGTTGTTCCGGGTCTGGCTGTTTGTGTATGTGAGTTTATATGTTTGTAAACGCACCCACGACACAGGAGACATTCCTAGTGTCCAACGTTTTAAAAATAAGGAAGCCTTACCTCAACATAGCTACAGGTTCCGGTATAGTTCTGTTCTTTCCCATGAACCGTCTCACCAGTTCCATCACTTTCCTTTTTACCACATCCTCGGGTAACGTTTCAACCTGAAATGTTGGCAACATTATGTAGAACACAGCTCTATACACACATTCGGACACCCCAAAATTACAGTTGGTAACACCAGATTGAAAGTGAGACTAATTTGTAGTGTGGCAATTTCTTAAAAATGTAATTAGTTACTTGATTTTTTTAAAATAAATATATATATTTTAAGTTAACAAATCAAGCCGCGAAGCAGTGTTGCTGTGTTCCGGTGTGAAGGGTATGGGTGCCGGTGTAGTTACAGGCACATGAGACGTTTTTACTTTGTCTCTGGGATGGCACCGCATTAGCAAGGCCTCTGGTATTGCAGATGTCTATAGGTAGCGGTGACCACTTAACATCAGGTGGGCCGTCGGCTTGTTTGCCATATCAGTATCTTTCCATGTAATTTCTTAGACTTGGAACACAAAACATTAAATTGAACTAAAAACACCATTAATTTTGGTTTTGTTCCATTACTATGATAAAAAGTAATATTAAAGATGTAGGCACCTAATGGCTCTCAAAATTGTGATAACAATAATCTTCTTATCAGTACAACATTAACATTAGGTACAGTCAAGAGCATAAATATGTTACAACTAGTTTTTGTTGGCGAATTCATCCAATGACATAAAAAAAGATGTATTATTTTGTTACTATTTCCGTATTTTTAATTCAAATTATTTCAAAATTGTCAAAATCACCACACTACATCATCATCTACTTAGCCTTTTCCCAACTGTATTGGGGTCGGCTTCCAGTCTAACCGGATGCAGCTGAGTACCAGTGTTTTACATGGAGCGACTGCCTATCTGACCTCCACAACCCAGTTACTAGGCAACACGATACCTCTTGGTTAGACTGGTTGTCAGACTTCCTGGCTTCTGACTTTCCGTAAGGACTGTCAAAGATCTACGAATGACAGCCGGGACCAAAGGCTTTACGTGCTTTCCGAGGCACGGGGGTGTCACACCGCCAACTTCCAAACTCCGGGCTGCTACTGAGCAAATCCTAATGGAAAAACCCAATAACACTTTTTGCCCGACCTGGGAATCGAACCCGGGACCCCACGCTCATCAGTCGCGCTTGCAACCACGAGACCAACGGGGCAGTTAAAACCACCACACTACATACTTCTTAATTTCAAACGACACTAACTTTGAGACGCTTGTGTTCAAATGCCTTAATAAAAACCATTACATGCAACAAGCAAATTGTGCAACTGTGCCGCCATAACTGACATGCCCATAAAGACAATCATAACATAACCTCACGCTTGTATTCCCCGAAGGGTTAGGCAGAGGTGTACCAATGTACACCCACAGTTCGCCGGCATGTTTAGGTCCCATGTAATAGGGAGCGAGCCTATTGCCATTAACCGGGCACAAATCCTAACTCCGAGCTGCTACTGAGAATTTCATAAAAATAACCAATAACACTTTGCTCGTCCCGGGAATCGAACCCAAGACCTCTCGCGTAGCAGTCGCTTAGGACCACTAGGATAACAAAGCAGTTAAAAAGTTAAGTGGCAAAACTCCACAGTTTCACTCAAACACATGCAATTAAGCTTATACCCACCAGTTCGGCGCCAGCGCCACTGGTCCACAAAGTCAACGAGGTTAGTGACCCCATGGGGGTGCTAGCACCAAAAATCTTAGTTGTCCAGTAGTCTTCTTTATTTATAGCTATTCTTTCAGCCCCAGACCATACAAAGCCGAAGAAGGTTGCAGTTTTAGGCCACCATGCTTTTGGGAAATGGAGGACGATTTTGTCGACAGTTCCGATAGCAAGATTGTCTATGGCTGCGACTTTGTCTGTGGGTAGACTTGGCGAAAATATCGATGTATGCCTGGAATATTTTTTTCTGTGTCAACTTTGCCTCAATTCGTAATGATGGAGACGGTAGCGGTCCACTGTTAGATTAACATAATTATTAGTAGCAACGAGTCGTGAGCACAGAGTTCAAGTTAATTTTTGAGTTGCTTTCGGGATTTTTTGGGGCGCGGACGCTGCACGCGATCGGTCCAACTGACGGATCAATCGCGTGCAGCGTCGGCGGCCCAAAACCCAAAAATTAACTTGACATTTGTGCCCACGACTACTATACTGAACTGGCATGATGTCAGACAGCACCGACCTGACGAGGTGTCAGATGACTCATTCTTTACCCAGTACTACTGACATTATGTCAGGTAATATATGTCAAACTGAAAGAACGCCACCGCGTCCATCTTTACGAGGCGTTACAACTGTTTTTAAAAGCCCAATCAAAACAAAAATTAACAGCAAGATTATCAAATTAATTTAACTTTTTTAAAATGGCTAATTATTATAACTACAGGCAATTAAATTACACATACCATCACGCCTGTATTCCCCGATGGGTTAGGCAGAGGTGTAACAATGTTCGCCGGTATGTTAAGGTCCCATGTAATGGGGGCGAGCCTATTGCCATTAACCGGGCACAAATCCTAACTCCGAGCTGCTACTGAGAATTTCATAGAAAAACCCAATAACACTTTTTGCTCGACCTGGGAATCGAACCCAAGACCTCTAGCGTAGCAGTCGCGCTTAAGACCACTAGGCCACCGAGGCAGGCAATCAAATTACTTGACATGAATTTGACAACATGATCTGTAATTTTTGTTTTGATTGGCCTTCAAACAACCGGATGAAATCAAAGACAACTCTTCTCATCACAGTTAATAAAAATTAATAAACAAACCAGACTCGCTAGATATTTATGCCAGAATGCAAGTGCAGTAGAATATAAGCCATAGACAAGCAATGGATGGATGATATTTATGACCCCAAATATTGCTGTAATCTCTACATAGTATAAAACAAAGTCGCTTCCCACCGTCTGTACGCTTAGATCTTTTAAACTACGCAACGGATTTTAATGCGGTTTCCCTCAAAGATAGAGTGATTCAAGAGGAAGGTTTATACGTACAAAACATCACGCTACGACTAACGGGAGCGGAGCAGTAACCAAAGACGTTACTACAGCGGGGTGACTCGCATAAATGGATTTATAAAAACACCATGCTGTGATTTCACAGTTAAGTAAAATAACCCCATTTAGAAATCATTTGACTATTACTGTAGGAATATGTAAGTGTGTGTTTTCTGTATTTATGTATGTGCATGTATATTCATACATTTCTACGCATTTTTATTAAAAAAAAATTATTGGCAATATAAAAAAATATGTTACTTTATTTATTATTTTAATTATTTCGTTTATTTGTTCTCTTATTATATGATTTTTGTACCATATTTAGTATGTTCCCTATATTTTTTAGTGTACAGTCGGTGTCTGGCATTACCTGACCCCTTTTTCCAAAGGAATAGGTGTCAGGTAACCCAGAGCTCTTACTGTATTTACTTAATAAGGGCACCCAACTGCAGGTTAGTAGTTATAATTCTCTCCATACCGATTTCGGTCACGGCGGCCAATCTCAACACAGACCAGTCAAATACGCAGGAGATATTATAGTGCACAAGTGTGTGCGCAAACACAGGTGCACTCCCTCTTCCCTCACTCTCATAGTCGTTCGAAACAACGTTCAAGGTCTAACCGCGATTACATTTTCAACTAGTAAAATTGCAATTCCGATTATAAGAACCAAATTAATTTAAATTTTAAGGACAGACATAGACATACCATCACGCCTGTATTCCCCGAAGGGTTAGGCAGAGGTGTACCAATACACCCACAGTACGCCGGTATGTTTAGGTCCCATGTAATAGGGGGCGAGACTATTGCCATTAACTGGCACAAATCCTAACACCGAGCTCTATATTTTAAGGAGACGAGGAGATAATTAGAGTTGGTTGGGCCCCACCAAGCCTAATCGTCTACCAGCAC
Source organism: Caradrina kadenii (assembly GCA_947462355.1). NCBI lineage: Eukaryota > Metazoa > Arthropoda > Insecta > Lepidoptera > Noctuidae > Caradrina > Caradrina kadenii. The sequence goes on along the minus strand of OX381702.1, from coordinate 4,734,351 downwards.
CTCAAAATATGAGAAGAATTCAAATTAAAGGTGAATATTTGATAGTCAGACAACTTTTGTACCATCACACACATTCCATTATAAGGGGATAGGCAGAGTTGTAACAATTGTACACCCACAGTTCGCCGGTATGTTCAGGTCCCATGTAATAGGGAGCAAGCCTATTGCCATTAACCGGGCACAAATCCTAACTCCGAGCTGCTACTGAGAAGTTCATAGAAAAACCTAATAACACTTAGCTCGACCTGGGAATCGAACCCAAGACCTCTAGCGTAGCAGTCGCGCTTAGGACCACTAGGCTAACAAGGCAACTTTTATCTATACTAATATAATAAATCTGAAGAGTTTGTTTGTATGTTTAATCGCACCAATCTCAGGAACTAATAATCCATTGGAAAAAAATATAAAAGCAACAAGAATACTGTAACTAGGATTTTGTAAAAACCAAATTGAAAAGAGTGTCCGTGGAGTTTCTAGCTCGTTCTTCTCCATAGAGACCTACGTTTTGGAACGAACAACTAGCTTCAACTTTCTGACTAACTGACCGACTCCTTGACATTTCAAAAGTGCCTGTAAATGGTCTAATTGAGTAGATGACACCACTAATCAATTGACGTACTTTTTATGAGCTGTCAAAACGCGATTCCTGCATAGATTTTGTACGACAATACTAAACTATGACGTCACTTTTTTGTCATCTCTAAATGTCAATGTCAAATCGAAGTTTATAGGTATTTAAAAATTCATCGTGTTTTCAGGGCTGTTCAAGTTGTGTCTTGGAATTAAGTTTAATGGTGTCATCTATCCAATCAAAATAAATGCTTTGGCTTTGGCTTCACCTACATTCACTGTGGGAGATTGTTACAGAACAGGACGGCTGATGACAATCATAAGTAAGAGTGTGGATAACTACAAGAGTAGGGGAAGACTAAGATGGATAGATCGTATGAGAGATGATATGGCTAAAAAGAGCTAAGTACTGATATAAACGTGAGATATGTATAGAAAGATAAAGGTGGCTCCAATCCGGCGAGGCAAGTGGATTGGATGGGCGAGAATTAAAATTTGTTTGATTATATAGGGTGACTGGTAATTAGTGACCGATATTTAAACACGTGATTGTACTCATGATTACAAACAACTTTCCCTAAGAAACTTTTTTTGTATACTCATTAGTTTTATTTTTATCAGTATATCAAAATTACAAATTATCATAATATACAAATTATCAAAGTTACCTACCATTTTAGCTACATCCCCACAGGACCATAGAGTCATAGACTGCGAATTCCCCATAGGGTTGGTCGCATAAGCCAGGTTCGTCAGCCAATAATCTTCAGCGCTCAAGGCTTTCCTATCATCATTCTTCCAGAGAAAAGGATACGTGATGGACCCATACCACCACGGCTTCTCAAATAAAAATATAACTTTTCCCAGAACTCCTATAGACATTTTCTCTATGGCTGTGATTTTTTCTTGTGGCTACCCTGGCGAGAATAGTGAGTTGTGTCCATGGGTAGGAAAAATATATTTTTGTTTAGTTTCTTAGCTTGCTATTTTATTTTATTGTATTAACCCCCTTTTTGTATTTATTTATTCATATGAATTTCCGTCACCTTTATCTTCCTGCCCTTATCTTATGTTACTTGGGGTCGGCGCAACACGTTTTCTTCTTCCATGCCGTCCTGTCAAACGCCATGCTATCACAGACTCCCTTCTCTTTCATATCATTCTTTACACAATCCATCCATCTTTTATTTGGCCTCTCTCTTCCTCTCCATCCAATAATTTGATATGAATCGTCAACAGACGCTACACAGTTGTATAGAAATAATAAATGTAATCTAAGCGCATTGGCTAAGAGATTGACTGCTCTATTGCGTGTCGCGGGTTCGATTCCCGCACGGAACAAATATTTGTATGACCTACAGATAAAATCCCGGGTCTGGCTGTCTGTGTATGTGAGTTTATATGTTTGTACGAGAACTGTTTGTCTTGGTATGGGCATGTGAAGAGGAGGGATGAGACGCATGTGACCAAAATAGTTATGAATATGAATGTGGATGGATTTTGTAAAGAATGATATGAAAGAGAAGGTAGTCTGTGATATCATGACGGTTGACGGGACGGCATGGTAACATAGCTTAAGGGAAGGAAGATGAAGATGATGATGACAATGCCCTTTCTAAATCTATCTTGGACATCACTGAGATCGGTGAAGGAAAACATCGTGAGGGTACTTATGATAAATATTAGTTTGAAATTACCAATCCACCTTGAGCAAGCGTGGTATCAATGGTCATGCCTTCTCAACAACGTGGAACATTAAACGCACACCTTGAACGTAATTCGCTCAGAATCGAGTACTAAAACGATTACAGCTTTTACAAAAATAGGTAACTTTTTATCTACACTAATGTTAAAAAGAGAAAATAATTGTATTTTTGTGTGTGTGTGTGTGTGTATGTTTGTAATTAATAAACTCAAAAACTACTGCGCCGATTTCAAAAATTCTTTTACCTTTAGAAAGCTTAGAGGCGGTAAGTCCCCTCTTTGAGGAGTGGTCCTCACCGGACACGGGTGTTTCGGGAGGTTCCTGCACCTCATCGGGCGGGAGGAAACGTCCGGGTGTGACATTGTGTGGATCGCCCCGAGGACACGGTGGAGCACACCGTGGCGGTGTGCCCCGCTTGGGCGGAGCATCGCCGAGTCCTCGCGGCGGCCATCGGCGGCGGCAAACTCTCGCGTCCGGCCCTGGTGCAAGCCATGGTCCGGAGCGAGAGGGAATGGGATGCAGTCGTCTCCTTCTGTGAGGCAGTAATGCTGGAGAAGGAGGCGGCGGGACGGCTGAGACAAAGGTTCTCACGTCCCAGCCGCCGCGGTAGACGCTCCGGACGTCGGGGGCCGCGAGACGACTCCCGGCCACCGTAGATACGGGCCTGTGGACGGTGAGCAATGGGTAGCTCATCGTCCTTACGTTGCATAACGACAGGCCGTGTCGACGGCGCGTTCGTGTTCCACGCGCGCCTCAAAGAGATGTCAGCAAAAGGAAGGGGCCACTGAGGGCCGATGCCTGACGGGGCTGCGGGTTGTTCGTAAGAGATACCGCGCCCCCGGAACGCAAAGGGCACAAGAAGGAACATGGGTGGGTTTTAGTCAGTAAAAGTCTGACACTCCCTCCCGCCTCGCCCAGGGCGGGAGAAGTTATTTGATGATTTCCCACCCCCCAAAAAAAAAAAAACCTTTAGAAAGCTACATTCACCCCTAAGTAACATAGGCTATATAACATCACGCTACGACACACGGGAGAGGAGCAGTAACTAAAGACGTAACTTAAAGCGGGTGAAAAAACCACGCGAACGAAGTCGCTGGCAGAAGCTAGTCTTTCCATAAACATAATATACTGCGTCTATTATGCTCATACTATTGCCTAAAATTAGGATAACTAATTTTATAAATAAACAATATATGTATAAGCACATAAAAGTAACATTTCACTGCTCGTATTATGATTGTAACTTAATTTTGTAATTGGGCAAATGACACCATTAATTAACAATCCCAAGACACAACTTTACAAAAAAAAAATATTATCTCTGAAAATTCCAAAAATATTAAAATAACTAAAAAAATCGTTTTTTGTCGATTTTAAATCAATAAATAGTTAATGAATTGAGATGACAAAAAACTGACGTCATAGTTTAGTATTGTCATAGAAAATCTACGGGGGAATCGCGTTATGACAGCTCATAAAAAGTACGTCAATTGATTACTGGTGTCATCTACCCAACTGGGGTGTTCGACGGTGTGCGTTATTCCAGTTACATGTTGTATAGAAGAAGACGTCTTAGCCCTGCAGAGGGTCCATAATCTAAAATTATTATTTTTCCCCTTGCTATTATTACACCTACCAACTTAGCTCTGTCTCCACTCAACCATAGAGTAACAGCATGGCTACACCCCATCGGCACGTGTGCCTCATCAATCTTCGTTAACCAATAATCCTCTTTGCTAATATCTTTCTTGTCTATTCCTTTCCATAGATATAAGAAAAAGTTGACATTTGTGTGCCATAGAGTGTCAAACAGTAGTACGACCTTTCCTTCGACGCCTATGGAGATTTTGTCTATGGATGTAGCTTTTTCTTGGGGCAGAGGTGGGGAGAATAGAGTGTTGTGTCTATAATTAATAATAATAATATTATAAATGGGTACGGTTTGTTTGTAAAATGTAATCTAACGGCACGGTTGGCGCAATGGTTGAGCGATTGTCTGCGGCGCTGCGGGTCTCGGGTTCGAACAAATATTAGTATAGCCTATAGATAGTTGTTCCGGGTCTGGCTGTTTGTGTATGTGAGTTTATATGTTTGAAAACGCACCCACGATACAGGAGACATTATTTGAACCGGGCAACGTTCTTTTTAACCCCGACTCAAAATGACGGGTGTTATAAGTTTGGCGTGTCTGTCTGTCTGTGGCATCGATGTGAATGCGGTTTTTTTTAATTAGAAGCAGGTTTCCTAGCGACGCCGGCGGTACTTAGATATGTTTTAACAAAATCGGTTCAGCCGTTTCAAAGTTATTAGCTCTTTTGTTAGCTGCGGTAGGGATCTTTATTATTCTATCGGGGGCTACTTGTTTATGGAAGAACCTCTCCGATTATACACTTGACAAAATCAACTGGTTGCTAATTTAATTATATAAGTACTTTATTTTGATTAATTATTTTTCTCTTCGACATTAATTCTACATTTGAGTATGCCTCACACACTGATTCCTTGTCTTTGAAATGTATATTGGTATTAAATATTACAATTAATTTAGCTTTCATTTCTAATTTGTAGCACTGAGTACGTATTGCAGTACTTTGAGTGACTTTTTTTAATAGATCGTTTTGACATCAGTATAGTTTTATGGAATTGTACAACTTATTGTAACACATTTTTTAAAAGAGTATGTATGGAGTTTCTTGCCTGTTCTTCTCCATACGAAACTACCTTTTGGAATGGGAAATTCTATTCAATATGTTTAATTTTAACATGTTTTTTCTTTTTCGCTTTTTAGTATCAACTTCCTGTCATCCAAATCCATGAAAGAACAGTACTATTACTTATATTAACAAGATACCACATAAAAGTCACAAGAAAGCAGAATACGCAAATTCGTTTACTTAGTTGACTTTTTTTTTTCAGTTACTTTATTTTTTTAACAAACTACTTTACCAATTTCGATAGATTGGTTAAGTAGTTTGTTAAATAGATAATTTAATTTATGGATAAAGTTATGTGGTGGGACCACCTTTGAAGTATGACCTATTAAACAAAAAAGAATCTTTAAAATCGATTCATAATTGGCGGAGTTCTCGCTTAACACACATACAAAAAAAAACATAAAAATCGAGTGGAATTGATAGTATTTTTTTCAAGAACTGTAACAAGCAATGCATGTTTAAAAACGTAATTTGTATACATATAAGCCCATTGTAGGTTCTCGTGCAAATAAATACAATAATAATATAAATTTTAACCCCATATTCAGATATATATATAGAAATATCTATATTTTGATAGATGATTCTTAAATCTTAACATATAATTTTGATGCACTTTGAGTCTAGTTCTGAAAACGAACCAACCCACGTTAAAATGATAGTCTTTTTCAAAGTAATGATTTTGGAGAATAACGCTAATTCATTTTAAATTTATTCTAAGTATAAGTTTGGGATGTACATTGAAGCAGTTATTGCAGAATAGAACATCTTTGTTTAATTACTGAGGGATTGTGGGTTAGCTCTTTTTGGCGGAACTAAGTCTCCTAAGATACCCAAAGCTTGACATTTGACTATGTACTGACCAATTTAGCTATTTCTCCCTTCGTCCATACTGTCAAAACATTATCCGCCCCCATAGGGGTTGTAGTTCCCACAATTTTCGAAATCCAGTCATTCTCTAAACCCTTTTTATCCGCCGGATACCAGATAAAGAACGGTGCTTTATTTTTACCCGTACCCCACCAATTTTGTGAAAATTGTAAAATAACTTTGCCTATTAAACCCATCGATAAATTGTCTATGGCAGATATTTTTGTTTCTGGCAACACTGGCGTAAATAGTGTTGCGTGTCTGAAAAATATTTTATTTTTATAGCGTTAATATTTAAGAAAAAAATGTTGTATTAATGTACTGTGTTTGTGCTCGTCCGGGGAAGTACTACCACTATACCTATTTCTGCCGCAAAGCAGCGTTGCTGTGTTCCGGCGTGAAGGGTATGGGTGCCGGTGTAGTTACAGGCACATGATTTTTTTATAACTATAAGATTTTTTCTACAGGAACATTAAAATCGCGAAAAATCAGCTGATCCATCGATTTATGTTCACATCATCATCTTCCTGCCCTTAACCCATGTTACTTTGCGTCAGCACAACACGTTTTCTTCTTCCATGCCGTCCTGTCAACCGTCATGCTATCACTGACTCCCTCCTCTTTCATATCATTCTTTACACAATCCATCCATCTTTTCTTTGGTCCCTCCCCTTCCTCTGCACCCACATTTATATTCATTTCTTCACATGCCCATACCAAGACAAACGGTTCCCTTTCAGCTTTTCTGTCACTCGTGCTACTTTCAAACTTCCTCAAATATACTCATTTCTTACCTCATCCATTCTAGTCACTCCACACATCCATCTCAACATTCCCATCTCCGCTACATGCAATCTCTTATTATCCGTCTTCTCCACGGCCTATATAATACGGTCCATTACGACGTGTAGATTTTTCTCTTTATATTGAGAGGCATCCGTCGGTCGCTAGTTATTCCAGTGATCCGTCGCCATTTCATCCACCCTGAGTTGTTCCGGTGCGTTACGTCTCTGTCTACTCCGCGAACCCACATTGAAATAAATTCTTGGGTAACTCGATAACATGTACGGAACAGCTGATTATTTCGCGATTTCCAAGTTGGTCCTTCAGTAAAAGTTGTTCATGAATGACTAGTACAGTGATCCCTTCTCAGGTTTTTTTTTAACAAAGTATAATGTTGTATACGCTAACGTCGTGAAGAACTTAAAGCCTCGTATCCACTAGGCAAAATCTGTCGCGAGATATGTTGTTAAACATGTTGAAAGTTGGCGTGGAACTTTTGACACCAGTAATCAATTGACATACGTTTTATGAGCTGTCAAAACGCGATTCCCCCATAGATTTTGTACGACAATACTAAACTATGACGTCACTTTTTGACATCTCAATTCACTACTTATTATTTTCAAAGCAACTAAAAATCTAATTTTTAGTTATCCAAAAATTAATCGGGTTTTCAGGGGTAAAATAAAGTGGTTTTTTAGAGAAGTTAAACATACCACCACGCCTGTATTCCCCGAAGGGTTAGGCAAAGGTGTAACAGTGTACACCCACAGTTTGCCGATATGTTTCAGGTCCCATGTAATAGGGAAATGTAGGGGTTGTTTTAGAGAAGTATCTTAGAATTATTGTTTAATGGTGTCATTTACCCAATTCATGCCTAGTGGATACGACGGCTTCAATATCGCGATGTAGGAAACGTCAGCTGTAGTTCGCATATTGTGCAACAGATGGCGCTACACGTCAGTTTTAGTACGCATGTGGTGCGATAGATGACTCCACTTACCTATCCTTCAGGACTCCCAAAGACACGGTAACTATTACATTCTTCGCTCTGTACGTGGTACCATCCTTGCATTTTACCACCACGTCTTCCTTCGGGTCCTGGGGCCAGGATATCTGGCTGACTTCCTTCTGCAGCTTAATGTCGAGGGTTGGGTATCCCGGACCGTTGTTGTAGGTGTTCTAGAAGATTGACAATGGGGTAGAGGATAAAATAAATATATCAGAACCAATTTTGGTCATGGTGGCCAATTTAAATGGAAACTTGCCAAGTACGCAGTTGTTTTAGTGCACAAGTGTGTGCGCAAACACAGGTGCGGAGTGCACCTGTATTTTCGCTCACACTTGTGCACTGGTGTGGTTTAACCGTAGGAGTGACCACAGTACTTACCAACAAAATCTTGAACAGCGTTGCATATCCATTTCTGTGCCAGCTCATATGCTGATGACCTCCCAGCTCCTCATACCTCGACTGCGTGGACACATCGTTCCAGCTGTTAGAAGACTCATAGTTGTCTATGATCAGGTCTAGGAACTGAAGGAGGTTGTCCATGAAATCTTTGTCGTCGAGCAATTGAGGATGATTTGTTTTTATATAGTCTGTTAGCCTGGAATTAAAACGATATAAGTACTGTTAAGACTCTGGTATTTATTCCTATTATACATAGATACCATCACGCCTTTATTCCCCGAAGGGTAAGACAGTTCGCCGGTATGGTTAGGTCTCATGTTATAGGGGGCGAGCCTATTGCCATTAACCGGGCACAAATCCAAACTCCGAGCTGCTACTGAGAATTTTATAGAAATACCCTTTTTGCTCGACCTGGGAATCCAACCCAAGACCTCTAGCGTAGCAGTTGCGCTAAGGACCACTAAGCTAACGAGGCAGTCAGGATTCCTATTATTTCATAAGTTTATATGCTTATGAGGTCTAGTAGTAGCAGAGCTCTTTGTGAAGCAGCTCGTCCGGGGAAGTACTACCACCATACCTATTTCTGCCGCCTAGCGTTGCTGTGTTCCGGTGTGAAGGGTATGGGTGTCGGTATAGTTACAGGCACATGAGACGTTTAACTTTGTCTCCGGGTTGGCAACGCATCTGCATGATGTTATACAGCCTATGACACTCACAAATAACATGGCTTTCAATGGATTAAAGAATTTTTAAAATTGGTTCTGTAGATCCAGAGATTACCTCTTACAACCTCACAAAATTTATCTCTTTATCATATTAGTATAGATGGCAACGCATTTGCAAGGCCTCTGGTATTGCAGATGTGTATAGGCAGCGGTGACCACTTAACATCAGGTGGGCCGTCGGCTTTTTTGCCATATCAGTATCTTTCCATGTAATTTCTTAGACTTGGAACACAAAACATTAAATTGAACTAAAAACACCATTAATTTTGGTTTTGTTCCATTACTATGATAAAAAGTAATATTAAAGATGTAGGGACCTAATGGCTCTCAAAATTGTGATAACAATAATCTTCTTATCAGTACAAGATTAACATTAGGTACAGTCAGGAACATAAATATGTTACAACTAGTTTTTGTCGGCGACTTTATTTGCTTGGAAGTCATAGTTACAATATTTGACTTTGACATTCACACCGACATTTGACTATTTGACTTTGACGTTCTTGGCTGACGTCTCCTGTCTATTGATGAAAAGTCAGCTTCAACATACGTAATAATCAGTGCGGATGCAAATGTAGCACATTTCGCGACAAGAAAGAGATAGAGCGGGGCCGGCGGCTATAACCAAAAGATCTGCGGATGGGAAACTTCAAAGATCTGCTTTCACAACATACATACATAAACTACCGCCTTTTTCCCATGGGGGTAGGCAGAAACCACAGAACGCCACCTGCTACGATCCTTACATACTCCTTTCGCCTCGTCCACATTCATGCATCTGGTCATACAAGCAAGCCGGTTACGAGTACTGCGCACCCGACTTTTCTGAAGAACCCCACCAATAAGGTCAGGGCAGGTCTTTCTAGGGCGTCCTCTCCCGGCGTTGCCACTCACATCTGCCATATAAATCCCTTTTGTTAGTCGCCTTTCACTCATCCTCTCAACATGACCGAACCTTTCGCAACATGGCGATGGTATATAAACCCGAGATAAAATAGCGACTGTGTTGCGTCTGCATCGCTGCAAATAGTCGCCGTGGACAACCGCCTTAAGTCATTCAGATAATTTTAAAGGAATAATAATTTAATCAGTTGAAAAAATGAATGAACAGTTGTAGGTTATATTAAGTTTTACTGCTGAACTTGTTAACAAACATGCATTTTGTAATTTTTAACTTACCAATTCTATACAACTACCGCTTTAAATAAATGCCCCTTTTATCTGTTCTGACTAAAAAAATCGCCATCATCTGCTTAGCCTTTTCCCAACTGTTTTGGGGTCGGCTTCCAGTTCAGCCGGATTCAGCTGAGTACCAGTGTTTTACATGGAGCGACTACCTATCTGACCTCCACAACCCAGTTACTGGGCAACACGATACCTCTTGGTTACACTGGTTGTCAGATTTCCTGGCTTCTGACTATCCGTAACGACTATCAAAGATCTACGAATGACAGCCGCGACCAACGGCTTTACGTGCTTTCCGAGGCACGGGGGTGTCACACCACCAACTTCCAAACTCCGGGCTGCTACTGAGCAAATCCTAATGGAAAAATCCAATAACACTTTTTGCCCGACCTGGGAATCGAACCCGGGACCCCACGCTTATCAGTCGCGCTTGCGACCACGAGACCAACGGGGCAGTCGGGGCACTAAAAAAATCGCCATGATTCATATAAATTTAAACCACTCGCTTCGACTGTACTTATAAAAATACCCAAACGGAAATACACTCACCGTCTAGTAATATACTGTCCCAAAGGTTCAGGGGTCTCCGGGGGGTCGTCCACGACTCCTAGGCTGAAGGTCATCAGCTCGTTCAGCAGGGCCTTGTCGCCGGCGCTCCCGTCTGACCGGTAAATGTCAAAGTCGAGGTCTTGTGGGAGAACGGACACATTGTTCTGTATCGCTAAATCGTAGACACGGGAGGGGAATTGTCCGTGGATCCTGTTGGGAAAAGAACGCGTGTAAGATGGGTGAGTCCGATTCGCATAATATTCTCCACATCAATTTCGGTAACGGCTGCCAGTCTCAATGGAGAGAGAATGAGACTGAGACTAGCCAAGTACGCAGAAGATATTATAGTGCACAAGTGCGTGCGGAAACACAGGTGCACTCCCTTTTCCCTCACTCGTAGTCCGATGGGACGGCAATCCGACACGACCAGGGAGAGATCAGGCGCAGGACCAACGGCGACACGTGCTATCCGAGACACTGGGGTGACACACTACCAACTTCCAAACTTCGGGCTGCTACTTCCTAATGGGAGATCCCAATAATACCTTTTTGCCCGATCTGGGAATCGCACCCAGGACCCCACGCTCAATAATCGTTTTCACACCAAACATTTCCAATTGTCCAGTTCAATTGTAGCTACCAAATATCACCTAAATTCGTTAAAATCTAATTTAGGTAAAACAACCTAATATTTGTATGGGTTCTCGTACATTTGCGGACGTTTCATGAATTAATAAGATTACAGGGCTTCCGAAAATCGCTGGATTACAACCGAACTCCTCTAAAAGTCGACTCAAATTCTAAGCATATTTTGACGTTTTGTAAAAACCAAATTGGAAGTAAAAAGTGTCAGTGGAGTTTCTTGCTCGTTCTTCTCCATAGAGACCTACGCTTTGGAACGAGAAACTAGCTTCCACTTTTAAATGTAACTTCTTGATAATTCAAAAGTGCCTGTAAATGGTCTAATTGAAATAAATGTAAAAAAAAAATGACTTTGATGTAATCTTTAGTACACATAACATACCATCTCGCCTGTATTCCCCGAAGGGTTAGGCAGAGGTGAAACAATGTACATCCACAGTTCACCGGTATGTTGAGGTCCCATGTAATAGGGGGCGAGCCTATTGCCATTAACCGGGCACAAATCCAACTACGAGCTGCTACTGAGATTTACATAGAAAAACCCAATAACACTTTTTGCTAGGCCTGGGAATCGAACCCAAGACCTCTAGCGTAGCAGTCGCGCTTAGGACCACTAGACTAACGAGGCAGTCAATCTTTAGTGTCAGGCACGATTAACGTATTTTTTTGGATAGTTTATTTTTGCGTAATTTACGCTAAATTCCTTGATTTAAAATCAATCAGCGTCAGGTATCCAAAATAATTACATTTATTTTGGGTGTTTTTTATTTAAGAAAAATCGATGGCAACCATCTGCAAGGCCTCTGGTTACGCATTGCAAAAAGCTCTACTTAACATCAGGTGGGGCCTTCAGCTTGTTTGCCATCCAATGATGAACGTAAAAAAAACGAACTAAACAGAACTTACCATTCAGCCCCCAGCTCGACGACACCATCACCAAAGGGAACAGTATTGACTCTGCCACCGATCCTATCCATGGCTTCCAAGCCCAGGACCCTCTTGCCTGCCTTGGCTAGGGTGGAGCCTGCAGTACATCCAGACGCTCCCATGCCGACAATGATCGTATCATAGACGTCGGGCATTGTTGCGCTGAAGAAAAGACAACAAAGGAGCTGTTAGTTCGTTTTACAATCAATTTATCAAATGTAGTCAAGGTGGGGTATGGTGGGACAGATTCCCCACTCTGTCCCACCACGCCCCCTGGTGGGGTAGAGCAGAGTGGGGTATGGTGAGGCAGAGTGGGACGCTTTCTCTACCTTGACTGGCACAATCATAAAGTCTTGTAATCAATTAGACACGGTGAGGCAGAGTGGGGTAGGGTGGGACACAGTGGGACGCTTGGCCCACTGTGTCTGGCACATGCATGAATTCTTTTATTCAATAATCGATTAAATAAAAGATTTTTTCTTCTACACTAATATTTTAAAACAAGTTAAATTATTTATAATCAGTTGGTAATGTTTAAAAGTACATTTTCTAAAAAAACAGCATCTTAAGAAACTACAGAGTGTAAAGTGAGAGCCATACTGTTATGAGCGATAACGTTAGCTAATGAAACATTAAAGTCCATGACCTTTTAATAGCCATTAAATGAATTGTCATTGTGCAATGTGAAGAACAATTTAACCACTCAGGACAAGCTCCAGAGACTCAGGATCAATGCAAACACAAACAAGAATGTGCCCGAGCAACGGATCATGACGCCTGTATTACCCGAAGAGTTATTTGGGACAAGCCCGCCACACTATTCCCAACCACTGCAACTTCTGTAAGCCAGAATCAACAGTGGAGACCGCCAGAAGAGCGCCGAGGCGATGAAGCTCGACGAGTCCCGGAGAAACGATAAAACTGTCTTGGATCCCGCAACGAAATTAGAAGAGTTAGGCAGAGGTGTACCAATATACACCCACAGCCCAAACAACATAATATTGTAATTGTAGTAGTACAGCTGTTTGTGAAGCAGCTCGTCCGGGGAAGTACTACCACCGTACCTAATTCTGCCGCAAAGCAGCTTGTAGTGTTCCGGTTTGAAGAGTATGGGTGCCGGTGTAGTTACAGCCACATGAGACAATTTAACTTTATCTTAGACTAGCGAACTGCCCGCGAGTTCGACCGCGTGGCTTATTTAACCCGCCTTACGTTACGTCTTTGGTTACTGCTCCGCTCCCGCTTTCAGTAGCGTGATGTTATATAGCCATGGCATATGACACTCACAAATAACGTGTCTTTTTATGGGTTAAAGGCTAAGGCTGTGTGTGTATGTCTGTCTATGGCATCGTAGCTCCCGAACGCATGTACCGATTTTGTGTTTCAAAGGTTAATTAGTCAGGAGTTCTTAGCTTTGTTCGATGGAAATCGGTTCAGCTCTTTTGTTAGCTGCGGTAGTGATTCTTTTCTTCTGTCGGGGATTACTTAAAAAAAAGTATTGTGTTTTGATGGATTTTTTTCTGCTCCGTATAGCAGAATAACTAGGTATTAAAACATGGAAAGATTTCAAGAAAAACCATACAATATTTATTGATTCTGAGACAATACAAAGTTTGCAGTGTCAGCTGATTATTACATCCGTAGTAAATTTAGTATTTGGGCCAAATTTCAGACAGTTTGACTATATGTACACTAATTTTACAAACAGTAAATATTTTTTTTTGTTCACTTATTTGTACAGAATAAGCTCTGAAACTACGGGACCGATTGTGTTTTTTTCATCAATAGATGGTCACATGATTCCTAAGTAACATAGGCTGTTTAGGCCTTAACTTGACCCTTAACTGTTTTTTTTCAGATCATTGTTAATTAACTGCCTCCTTAGCCTAGTGGTCCTAAGCGCGACTGCTACGCTAAAGAACTTGGGTTCGATTCCCAGGTCGAGCAAAAAGTGTTATTGGGTTTTTCTATGAAATTCTCAGTAGAAGCTCAGAGTTAGGATTTGTGCCCGGTTAATGGCAATAGGCTCGCCACCTATCACATGGAACTTAAAACATGCTGGCAAACTGTGGGTGTACAACTGTCACACCTCTGCCTAACCCTACCTAACCATTGTTAATAAATATGATGAAGGTATGCTTAAATGTCACATCGGCAAATATAGGTGCCAGTGCATATTTTCGTTTATCCTATTTGTAGTTTAACCTCTCGTGTGCCAGAACGTAGATCTACGCTCAAAATAAGCCAGTGTTAGTCTGCCGGAACGTATATCTGTAATTATGTGACATTACGAAATGAATTTTGTACGTGTTCGCCCGGCATACGCGACTTTAACCTTCTGATGTTGTCCTGTTGTTTCTTTTTATTATATTTTATTTGTACGGACAGTGCACAACACAGCACTGCCCATACACTCCCACAATTTTTCCCAGTCTGTTGTTTATAAGTGAGGACTTGTAATTGGTTGTCAGATTCATTTGCTATTTTCTATTCTGTATTGTGTAGCTGTAAATCTTCCAAAGTACTTGAATAAATAAAATAAATCATGCTACTACCCATGGGAGTGGAGCAGTAACCAAAGAGGTAACTTATTGTGGGTGATATAAGCCACACAGGCGAAAGCTAGTATTGTATAGTACTGTTTAGTTATCAATTCATTATTTATTGGATACTTAATATTATTTATATAGCATCATCTGGAATAATAATTTTATTATATAATCTTAAGTGCTAAATTTTGTAAACAGTACTTGATAACAATATCAAATAAGTAAACAAAACATCAGCTGATGAAATATTAATACAACATGTTACAAAAACAAACAACAAAGCGTAACGTTTCAATAGTGAATCCATCTAAAATTTTCCATTCGCCTTTTTTGAATAGACAATAATATTCTTTCAAGATTACTTTTTTATTTTATTTTTCTTATTTAAATATAGAACTTACGAGATAAAAAGGTACTTACAATAAATTACCGGTTCACGAAAAAAAAAAAGTCTATTTAGTCGATTTTTAACCTCTTCACAAAGTTATCACTTAAAAAAATTAACAAATCGCACCTTTGAACTGAAATCGCACTACTTTACGTTATAACTAACGCGGACTCTGTCCACGTGTAGAAGATATGTATGATAATTATATAATTAATCACTTGTCTAGTCTTTACCAAGATAAGTTGAGTTTTTAAAATCTCAATTTGTTGACGTTTATGTTCACTGATGGGGTTAAGGCTGCCAGCACTAGAATTTTAATTTGCCACATGTCATTTGTAAAAGAATTAACAGAAGAATATTTGAGGAAATTTTGCTGAAAAATATAATTGTTCTGTATCACATAGTTTTGCCTGTTTAGGCTGTCTGTTGTTCTGTTCGGTGCCTGTATAAACAATACGCTTATTTTAAATTTGCGAGATGTTTTTAGTACAATATAACTGCCTCCTATGTAATTACTAATATAAGAATAATGATTACAGACTATTATGTTCTTTTTACTTCTGTAAAAATACTCGCATGCTAATCTATGGCGTATCCTGTATCCTGATCATACTATTTTAAGATCGTTATTGCACTATGTTGTACTAAAATCTTTATTCTTATTCTAAAAATACGTCTTGTTGGTTTCCTTGTCACCTACAATCCTACACATTACACTAATTACAGTCAAAATCATCATTCGTTTTCAAAATTACAGTAAATTAAAATTTCGATTTTCATTTCAAGCTTTGCTAATCTGTTAGAATTTATTATTTGGAAAACCGCGCTTATCTTTCAATACGACGCCGACGAGACACTGAAACGTGTTCCAATCCCAACTCATTCTTTCAAAAAAAACAAATAATGAGAGTTAAAGTTGCCGATTCACTATATTTACCCACTTAAACTTGTAAAATTTTAACGTGACAACACTTCAACTGTCAAATAAAAAACTAAACGTTCCAATCACCAAACCCACTAAACTTAGTATCTTTAGCATGACATTCCGTCACAGGATCTTTCCTTAAAAAAAAAATAGGTGGAAGTCTATGACGGTTTTAATAAATTATTAATATACCGGAGTCAACACATTGCATCACGCCTGTATTCCCCGAAGGGCTAGGCAGAGGTGTAACAATGTACACCTACAGTTCGCCGGTATGTTTAGATCCCATTTCATAGGGGGCGAAACCGGACTGGAGTCAGTTGCCAAAATTATTAAAATATTATACGTTTCGAAAGGATGTTCAGTCAAAAAAGGCACGTTGCAACAAAAAAGATAAAAGGAAAGCAAGGAACATATACACATGGCAGGTGGCGTTCTGTAGTTTCTGCCTACCCCGATGGGAAAAAGGCGTGAGTTCATGTAGATATTCAAGTTAATTGTTAATATATTAGCCGCCACGAGTCGTAAACAAAAACGTCAAGTTACTTAATTTTTCGGTTCCTTTCTAGGTTTTTGAGGCGCCGACGCTACACGCCATTGATCCATCTGTTGGACCGATCCCGTGCAGCGTCGGAAATTAACTTGACGTTTGTGCTCACGACTCGTGGCGGCGGCCATACCGAGGGTCAAGTGTTATGTAACATATTGAACTGGTCACACTGAACAATCGGTGTAGGCTTAATCTCCAATTTAAATGGTTTAACAGGCAAACTGCCATCTTCCGTTGGTAGACTCATTTATTGATGACTTTAATGTCCGTTAATATCAATTCTGAGGTCATCAATCAAGATGTCTAGGTACTGTTAGTAGAAAAAGCCGGCCAAGTGCAAGTGGGACTCGCGCACGTAGGGTTCCGTGAAAAAAACAATAATGTTTCTTGTATTTGAGCTCCCTTAAATATTTATTCAATTCTTTTTTTTAGTATTTCTAGAAGTACATCATTTTAGAAATACATCACCTGTAAAAATTTCAACTGTCTATCACGGTTCATGAGATACAGCCTGGTGACGGACGAACGGACAGCAGAGTCTTAGTAATAGGGTCCGGTTTTACTCTTTGGGTACGGACCCGAACTGTCAGGGTCCTGGGTTCGATTCCCAGGTCGGGTAGAAGTGTTATTGGGGTTTTCTATAAAATTCTCAGTGGCAGCTCTGAGTTACGATTTGTGCCCGGTTAATAGGAATAGGCTCTGCGGGGCTCTGCCCCTATTACATGGGATCTACACATACCGGCGAACTGTGGGTGTACATTAGTACACCTCTGCCTAACCCTTCGAGGAATACAGGGGTGATGGCATGTTATGTGTGATGGTATGTTTTTATAGACAATGGTATGGAACCCTTCGTATTCGAGTCCGATTCGCACTTGGCCGGGTTTTTTTAAGGTTACCGCTCAATTTCGATTAAGAGGACAAATCAGTCGTCGTCGATATATTCACTTATACTTAATACCATCCTAGCAACAACAATTGTTATTTATTTATTGTTTATCACTAATTACAAATTGTAAGGTCAAAATTTACAAATAGCTGTTGAGATAAAATAAATAATTAAGTATTTACCTATAGTAGCCGCCACGAGTCGTGAGCACACGCGTCAAGTTACTTTTTGGCTTTTCGGATTCTGTTCTGTATTTTTTTGGGCTGCCGACGCGTCAGGCGATTGGCCAGTCAGTCGGACCGCACGCGAGCAACGTCGGCGCCCCAAAAAACCCTGAAATTAACTTGACATTTTGTGCTCACGACTCGTCGCGGATTGTATACCTATTGGTTGCTATCAAATACTGTTTGTGCGATCGAGTCCACGACCGACGAAGTCTGTAGGGTCTCTAGTCTCAACAAAGTGTATTTTTGCATCTTCGTCAAATTCAAGGAGGCGAGGAAACTATGCTAGTGATTCTCAAGATAAATTTAAAAATAAAATATATGAACCTAGCCTTTTCCCAACTATGTTGGGGGTCGGCTTCCAGTCTAACCGGATGCAGCTTAATACCAGTGTTTTACATGGAGCGATTGCCTATCTGACCTCCACAACCCAGTTACTGGGCAACACGATACCTCTTGGTAAGACTGGTTGTCAGACTTCCCGGCTTCTGACTATCCGTAACGATTGTCAAAGATCGACGAATGACAGCCGGGACCAACGGCTTTACATGCTTTTCGAGGCACGGGGGTGTCACATCACACCAGCTACGACCAACTTCCAAACTCCGGGCTACTACTGGGAAATTCCTAATGAAAAAAACCCAACAACGACACTTTTTACCCGGTCTCAGAATCGAACCTAGGACCTCGCGCTTATCAGCCGAGCTTGCGACCACGAGGCCACCGGGGCAGTCAACAAATAAAAAAATAAATACCTAGGAATTTTTGGTAGGTGATTTTTTTGCGGACTTTCCACGGAATAAAATCCTCCTAATTTAAATGCCCTTTCATCTAGACATTTCCATTATTTTTCCAAAACACCTGTATTTAGAATCAAATCTTTAAAAAGAAATAGGTACTTACGGACTAGAATTCCCGCGCGCGGCAAACGCGCAGAACAAAATAACACTAAGCCACATCATGGCGGACTCTGAAGTGCTGTCATACGTCGAAACGCGCGTATTTATACCTTTTTAGCGAGATAGCTGACCACTTAGTTCAAAGTAAACAACTAAAAAGCTCTAGGTAAGCAATAAAATAACTAATAATGTGCTGTTGTAACGATAAGCTGTTATCTAATCGTCTGGTTAGGTTTTTAGCGAAATACGTAATGCCAGAGACTTCTCGAACTAAGCCTAACTGCTTTGTTATAGGTCTGAAAGTTTTTTAAAACTTTGTGATGTCAGTTTCAAAATCATTGTAAACCTTTTCCTTTGGCTCATCATTTTTTGTAATTTTTCAGGTATTTTTTCAATGGTTTCATTTCGTTATTCCCGAAGAGAGACAGAGGGGGACATCCATTATGTCACTAGTTCTTCTTTAAAAGAAGAAGATTGTCAATTCGTTTGTTTTCTTTTGTATGTGTGTTACGCGACATCTCCGCCAATTATGAATCGATATTGATGATTTTTTGTTTGATATGTCATACTTCAAGTGTGGTCCCATATAAATTTTATCGAAATTGGTTCAGTTGTTTCGTAAAAAAATTAAATAACTGAAAAAAATATGTCATCTATGTAAACGAATTAGCGTATTCTGCTTTCTTGTGACTTTTAATTGGTGGCTTGTTAATTTACGTAGTATAACTATGGATATGGATGACAGGAAATTGATACTAAAAAGTGAAATGTATGGAGTTTCTTGCCCGTCCTTCTCCGTACGAAACTACCTTTTGGAATGGGCAACTAGATTCAATATTTTTAATTTAACATGTAATTGACGTTCAAAAGTGCCTTTTAATGGTCTAATTGAAATAAATGATTTGACTTTGACTTTGAAATTTCGCCTTATTATTTATTTATTTACAATTACAATTGTTTATTCATCTATAAAATGAGAATATTAAAATTACATATGAATCACTAGTATAAAACTTACTTAAGTAATAATAAAATGCAAAAAAGAAATCTTATAGGGCATCAAAAAACTCATCCGCATCGCTGTCAATGGGACAAGTGCCCAAAAGGCTGGCAGCGTTGCCACGTTGTATGGCAATGCTGATTCTTTGGCCCAAAAAAAGGCCAGCCCTTTGGTCACGTGAAGAGTCGACCAGTCGCTTGGCTATTTCACGAAAAACAAGATGAGCGCTCGGACCCCATGGCCCTAGTGTTTCAACCCCAAACGGCTCAAACATATAGCTTCCAATAAGGTTATTATATTTGCGCCGTTTGAGGTTTTCAGCACCAGTAGCAGCCGCCCCAGCACAACACGTCGTGCTAGGAAGATGGGATGGCGCAAGGGTGTCGACGCATGTTGCATCCCACACCAAAGGCCTACCCAACTTCCAAGGCATTATAGTCATCCCATCTGGTCTCTTCCCATCGTTGCGTGCCAAGCCAATTGGCTATATATATATATACTTTGAAATATAAAAACTTTTTTACAAACCAACGAGGGGAGAAGTCATTTGATGATTTCCCATCTGGCACAAAAAAGCTTTGGAAGTCGGCAGCTTTGGTTCTGTTTGTTGTTTTGTATTGCCACTTCTCCCCTGAGCTCGTTGACTTTCAAAGCTAAAATTATTTTTCACTTTTTAGTTTTTGAAGGAGGTTGTGTTTTTTTAGTCCCCCATACGCCCCCAATGGACGGGGGCAAACTCATCGCAGTTAACTCGACTCCTATTACATACATACACTCACGATTTTTCCCATGCGGAGAGGCAGAAACCACAGACCGCCACCTGTTGAGATCCATACTCCTTTCGCCTCGTCCATGTTCATACATCTGGTGATCTGGTCATACAAGCACGCCGGTTACGAGTACTGCGCTAACCTAGAAACTCCGTCCTCCCTAGTCGTTTGCCAATAATAGACCAAAAAGGGTCATTGGGTAAATAATTTAGATACCTTTCTATGTAGCTTACAGTCAGCTGATGCAGTGAGGCGAGGAGTGAGGGGTGAATACACGAGCGTATTGCTATTTCTTTTTTTTTTCTTTTTTTATTAGGTTCACCAACAATTGTTTACACATAATTGTAACAAAAATTACATGCTTAAAATAATCATGACATAGTGTAACAATTACTTATAGGCAAACACTACATTCACAATCCAATTAATTAAAAAGCTTACTTACATAGTAATAAGCGTCAATTATATATTATAATAATACAATAGGATAGATATATACAATAAAATTGACAGAATTTTTAAAATTGATATAATTAATGAAAGCAATCGAAAACAAAACGAACTTGAGAAGGTTGATAATAACATAAAAAATTAATAAAAATACATTACATGCATTTGCTAAAAGTGGTAAACATTGATGAAAATCGGTATTCATCGGTAAAAAATTGTAAAATGGGGTAAAAATAAAAGAAAATCAATCGTAAAGCCGTTGGTCCCGGCTGTCATTCGTAGATCTTTGACTGTCGTTACGGATAATCAGAAGCCAGGAAGTCTGACAACCAGTCTAGCCAAGAGGTATCGTGTTGCCCAGTAACTAGGTTGTAGAAGTCAGATAGGCGGTCGCTCCATGTAAAACACTTGTGCTCAGCTGCATCCGGATAGACTGGAAGCCGACCCAACATAGTTGGGAAAAGGCTAAGCAAATGATGACTACTATCCAGCAATAACAGTTTAAGCAGCAGCAGAGCAGATTTAAAATAAATAAGCCCAAACAAGGTGGTTAGTTTTGCCTGAACTACACGCAATTTTAAGTAGGTACGTACTGTCTACTTACCTGATTGTATTGCTGTTATTTTTAGTCATTAATATTATGACTTAATAACTAATATTATTGAACACTGATTTGATAAGTGTTGTAAACAAAATCAAGACCTCGAGCTACGTCTTACGTATATAGAACTACATAATAGCTTCCACGTGTACCCTCCTGTACGCACACCCTGAAAGTACCATCATACCATCACGCCTGTATTCCCCGAAGGATTAGGCAGAGATGTACCAGTGTACTGCCACAGTTCGCCGGTATGGTACGGTCCCATGTAATAGGGGCGAGCCTATTGCCATTAACCGGGTACAAATCCTAACTCCGAGCTGCTACTAAGAATTTCATAGAAAAACCCAATAACACTTTGCTCGGCCTGGGAATCGAACCCAAGACCTCTAGCGTAGCAGTTGCGCTTAGGACTACTACGCTAACGAGGCAGTTCTCCCACAGGGACAGGAGGCAGTGAGTTCGAGGCGACCCTGAAAGTGGATGCTCAGAATCTATTTTAGCCATAACCATAAATTTGTATTATAGACTAAACTCAGCTAAAGATGAACCAGTACTTTCAGACATAATACTTGTTTTATCCGAATTATATAAGGATTTGTCAAAATCGGCACTTTCAGCCCCGCTCTCCCCTACTAAAACGGTTATTGTTTTCATAAAATAATTACATCAGTCACCTTTCGGTTTTTTAAATCGAAGTTGTAAATAAAATGTACCGATTTACTTGCACAACTGTGCCTATGCCTATGGTACCGGGTACGATCGCATAAAATTAGGATAACTAATTTTATAATTAAAAAATTGCAAAAAACTCACGTTTGGTGTTAGGGATGCAAAAAAAAAAATAATAATATATAGTTTAAATATTTACAGCCTTAAAATTAGATAAAAAAAACCTTAATAATGACAAAAAGAAACTAAAACTAATTGGTATTAAGAAAATCCTCCGCATCGCCGTCAACCGGAAAAGTGCCCAAAAGACTGGCGGCATTGCCACGTTGGATGGCAATGCTTATGCTCTGGCCAAGGTAAAAGCCTTTGGGTCGCGGGAAATGACAACCAAGCGTTTAGATAAATCTCTAAAAAGGCTAAATATTTAAGGTTTTCTTTAATTTAGTTATTTATTTTGAAACTAAACATATAACTAAATATATATATATATACACTCACGCCTGTATTCCCCGAAGGGTTAGGCAGAGGTGTAACAATGTACACCCACAGTTCGCCGGTATATTTAGGTCCCATGTAATAAGGGGCGAGCCTATTGCCATTAACCGGGCACAAATCCTAACTCCGAGCTGCTACTGAGAATTTCATAGAAGAACCCAATAACACTTTTTGCTCGACCTGGGAATCGAACCCAAGACCTCTAGCGTAGCAGTCGCGCTTAGGACCACTAGGCTACCGAGGCAGTTAAGTTTAGATAACTAAATATTCTTTTAATATTTCAAGCGTCTACGTGTTGCCGTTATCAATATCGAGCAAAAACGAGCAAAATCACGTTTGTTGTATGGGAGCCCCCTTAAACATTTATTTTATTCTGTTTTTTAGTATTTATTGTTATAGCGGCAACAGAAATACATCATCTGTGAAAATGTCAACTGTCTAACTATCACGGTTCATGAGATACAGCTTGGTGACAGACGGACAAGGGAGTCTTAGTAATAGGGGCCCGGTTCACCCCTAAACCCGGAACCCTAAAAACAGTATTTAGGCACATATAATGCATATCCCTCGATCAGATTTGGTAAAGTTGAATAAGCAGGTAAGTTTAAAAGTTGGTGGTGTGGCACCCCCGGGTCTCGGTGCGCACGTTTTGCCTGACCGATGATTGCGCATTATAATATTTCCTGCGTACTTGGCTAGTCTCCATTGAGATTGGCCGCCATGGATATAATAACTATAGTATTCGCCAGGAGTCGTGAGCACAAAATTCATCTGCGCAGAAGTTCATTTTTAGGTTGCTTTGGCGGAATGAAAGACGCAGCGGGGGTCGACGTCGACAGTCGATGCTCGTCGGCCATTGGACACTCGCATGCCGTTCGGCTACTGTACACTTTTGTGTAATTTTAGTGACTTACGTTTTGAGCTTTACAATGTTGTTTTTGGTTTCATATAGTTTTATGGTACTTTTACGGAAAGCCTATCGTTTACCTTCGAATTCAGCAAACGTTAAAAAATAGAAATAATTATCCCTACCTATCATTTCTAACCAGATTTTATTATTATATTGAGATATGTTTCAGTCATGAAGGCCTACAAAATTACTGCATCAATTTAATTACCTTACTTACATACTTCGTGTAACTAACAATAATTTTAGTCAAATCGGTACTGAATTAATTTGGCCGAAAGTGTACATGCGCGAGGTTACCCCCCCACTACCCATCTGTGCTCACGACTCGTGGCGACCATTATACCAGTCTATGGCAGGTACTAATCAAAATAATGGTATTGGATAAAGCAGAAATAAAACAATTATATATGCTAGTAATTAAAACAATATAATTTCTATTTCAACTTAAAACTATTCATATTATAATCAACCATTTTTTAATTAGCTTAGCAGATAATAATATACTCTATGCAACACGGATGCAGACACCATTAAGCCAATGATTACTTGACACAACTTCTTTTATTTATGGGAAATCATCAAATGACTTCCCCCGCCCTGGGCGGGGCGGGAGGGAGTGTCCGATTTTTACTGACTAAAACCCATCCATGTTCCTTCTTGTGCCCTTTGCGTTCCGGGGGCGCGGTATCTCTTACGAAAAACCCACAACCCCGGCAGGCATCGGGCCCTGTGTGGCCCCTTCAGAAATTTGCCGACATCTCTTTGAGGCGCGCGTGGAACACGAACGCACCTTCGACACGGCCTGTCGTTATGGAACATACGGACGGTGAGCTACCCATTGCTCACCGTCCACAGGCCCGCGTCTACGATGGCCGGGAGTCGTCTCGCGGCTCCCGACGCCCGGAGCGTCTACCGCGGCAGCTGTGACGAGGGACTCTCTGCCTCAACCGTCCAGCCGCCTCCTTCTCAAGCATAACTGCTTCGCAGAAGGAGGCGACTGCTTCCCATTCCCCCTCGCCCCGGACCATGGCTTGCACCAGGGCCGGACGCGAGAGTTCGCCGCCACGAGGACCCGGCGATGCTCCACCCAAGCGTGGCACACCACCACGGTAACTTCTTAAAAATCACTTTATTAACCCCTAAAAACCCGAATAATTTCTAAATTAACGGTAAAATTAAATTTCTAGTTGCTTTAAAATAAAAAAATAGCCAATTGAGCTGACAAAGTGATGTCACAGTTCACTATTGTCATACGAAATCTATGGTGGAATCGCATGTTGACAGCTCATAAAAGGTATGTCAATTGATTAGTGGTGTCTATACTCGTATTGTTTACTTACTTTGACGAGGTTCTCGAGATCATAATGTTAGGACAAACAATCTAGTCGCCTTCAATTTTTATCTATACGGTTAGCGATCTTGAACTCAAATATGGATAGATTTTGACCCTAGCTGTACGCTTATCAATCTAATTTATATATACCAATAGAATATTTTATTTGTTTAAACCGAGTTAATCTCTAAAAATACCAGTCGGATTGGAAAAAGTATTTGATATTTGATAGCCAGATTCATAAGGAATAGTATAAGCTATAGAACATCACGCTATGGCTCACGGGACCGGAGCTGTAACTAAAGACGTAACAAAACGCGGGTAAAAACACGCAGACGAAGTGGCGGGCAAAACCTAGTCAATATTTTAAAGGTGAAGAGTGTGTTTGCTTGTCTGTCTTTTTGTTTGACCGCGCTAATCTCAGTAACTGCTGGTCTGAATTTGAAAGTTGTTTCACTAAATTAGCAACAAGCTGCGTTATCATCGACTGCTTAAAATAATATTCTATTTTCATAAATACACTAGCTTCCGCTCGCAACTTCGTCCGCGTAGTTTTATCACCCGCATTAAGTTACGTCGCTGGTTACTGCTCCGCACCTATTGATCGTAGCGTGATTTTATATAGCCTTAAGCCTTCCTCTATAAATTGACTGTCCAACATACAAAGAATTTTCAAATTCTAACCAGTAGTTCCTGAGATATGCGCGTTCAACCAACCCAACAAACTCTTCAACTTTATAATATAAGTAATGATCAGGATCCCAAGCAAACTCGAGGGCAGAAACTATTGTAATCTTTATACATATATAAAATTTCGCACCACGATGTTTGTCCGGAATTAACTCGGGAACTACTTAACAACTCTTTATGAAATTTAATTTAATGTGTTAAATGTGGGCAAACATAATAAATAGAATAGTTTTTATCTCGATTACAAATGTATAGATTAAGTCACGCAGTTTTCCCAAGTCGGTCAGCAGAAACCACAATGAACTTTAAAGGTAGGACATTTTTATCTTTATTTTACACTAGTGACCTGCCGGCGGCTTCGTCCGCGTGGTCTATTTCATCCGCGTTAAGTTACGTCTTTCGTTACTGCTCCGCTCCCGTGTGTCGTAGCGTGATGTTATATAGCCTATGGTACTCAGAAATAATGTACCTATCTATTGGTGAGAAAATGGTTAAAATCGGTTCAGTAGTTTCGGAGCCTATTCGTTACAAACAAACAAACAAATCTTTCCTCTTTATAATATTAGTATAGATAATTATACATTAATTCACGCAGTTTCCCCAAGTCGGTCGGCCGAAACCCCTTCAAACTTTAAAAATAGGACATCTCGTCTATTATACATACATATATACATTAAGTCACGCAGATTCCCCATGTCGGTCGGCAGAAACCCCATCAAACTTTAAAGATAGGACATCTCGTCTGTATTATACATACATATATATACATTAAGTCACGCAGATTCCCCAAGTCGGTCTGCAGAAACCTCATCAAACTTTTAAGATAGAACATCTCATCTCTATTATACTTACATATATACATTAAGTCACGCAGTTTCCCCATGTCGGTCAGCAGAAACCACAGCAAACTTTAAAGGTAGGGCATTTTTATCTTGATTATATTCATATGTATATACATTAAGCCACGCAGATTCCCCATGTCGGTCGGCAGAAACCACAGCAAACTTTAAAGATAGGACATCTCATCTCTATTATACATACATATATACATTAAGTCACGCAGATTTCTCAAGTCGGTCAGCAGAAACCACAGAATGTCTCGATTATTAAACTTAATATTTTTTGCTAATTTGTGCCACACCAACGGATGGCCATATCGGATAATATTAGTATTTATATAATCAGAAGTCTTTAATATTTACAAACAATAGCCAATATGCATGATTTTTAAATCGCATTTAATAATCAAATAACGGTTCTATTTTTAGGTTAAAAAGTCTATTCCATAGTTATTCGAAAATAGTTTTATTAAACTGTTTGTGGACTGGATTATTTTTTTAAATAAATAAAAAAATCATGCATATTCCCTATTGAGGGAGTTATTACAGTAGATAGGTAGATATCTTTGTTGAAAACAATACTATTTTGACCTCATACATATATTAATGAGCATGGCAGTTGAGAGCTTTGTCCTGCTCACTCAAATGTCTTGCTGTTGAGCGAGCTAAATGGTGCTGGTCCACGCGTCATGTTCGTGAACGGGCGGTTCGGGATTGGTCATCTCTTAACTGCCATGGCTTACATCTTTAGTCCTATTTTTTTTCTATTTTTACCATCTTTGTTTCCACATAGAGTACTAAAATATTGTAACTAGGATTTTGTACAAACTTAATTAAGAAAAGTGTCCGTGGAGTTTCTTGCTCGTTCTTCTACATAGAGATCCTAAGTTTTGGAACGAGCAACTAGCTTCAAAATTCCAACATCTTGACAATTCATAAGCTGTAAATTGAAATATTGATGATTTGATTCGGATCCAGGTTTAACTGTATTAAATATCCGAAGGCGGCTGCCAAGTTACGGCCGATATTTTCCTATTTATCTCTTGAAGAATAAGCCGACATCTTGCAAGTTGTGAGGGTCGCAGCTGTGGGGTGGTGTCTCGTGTCCTGTCTCCGCTCGTGTTGCCCGGTGGGGGCCGCTGTGCACGCCGGAGGGCGCGACGGCGGCGGGCGCGGGCTGAGAAGAGGGAGCGGTGGTGAGAGGGTTCGGAGAAGTCACGTTATCTAAGTTTTAGACCTGAGCTTAAAGTGATCTTGTAACTTTGTTGATCTTTATATTATTTTAACATATAATAATTAACCGTCACCGAGCCACTTTATTTAGGAGTTATTTGCTAACACGAGAATAAATTACGGTTAATGCAACCAAACAGTAAAATAGTTTAGTAGCCTTCATTGATTTATTCATTATGAACGGAATTGCAAACATTATTAATAAATGCTAATAATAAGGTTCGATTACCAGGTGGAGCAAAAAGTGTTATTGGGATTTTCTATGAAATTCTCAGTAGCAGCTCGGAGTTAGGATTTGTGCCCGGTTAATGGCAATAGGCTCGCTCCCTATTACATGAGACGTAAACATACCGGCGAACTGTGGGTGTACATTGTTACACGTCTGCCTAACCATTCGGGGAATACAGGCGTGATGGTTTATTATTATTAATAAATGCAGTCCGGAATTATATCTTGCCCACATTTGCATTTAAATAAATCCTTGGCTTGTATTCCTTCTGTACGTGTGGGTTTACAAACCTATAAATTCTGTTGTTTGTGTATATAACTAGACCGAGAACTATTTGTAGACCATACAAAGACTAGTCCCGTGCGGGAATCGAAACCGCGGCACATACAAACTATAGCTCGTTTATTCGGAACATTGTTACGAAGCGATTCTGCAAAAATCTCCCTCACTGAATTCCGGAAAACTGAGTTTGAGATGGGGCTTTCTTAGTATGCGGTAGGATACTAAAGAGGTGGTACGATGACCTGGTAAAGGTCGCGGGAAATCGCTGGATGCGGGCAGCGCAGGACCGGTCATCGTGGCCATCTTTAGGGGAGGCCTTATAGGAGGATTATAAGTTTGTGGTGACTTGCTATCCCACAGCATACTAACAAAGCTCACCTGAATATCCCTTCACCTAAATTCATCGAGAGATATTGCAGAATAGGTTTGCAGTTGGCTTTTTTAAATTTTTACAAAGTTCAAAGATCACTTTAGCTCACCCAATGTATGAATGAAAACCGGTTAGAGTATTTAAACGCCGGTTCATGTTAGTTTTGGTCTTAAAAGGGCTTGTTTCACTGTCTCCGGATTAACACAAAAATAAATATGAATTTGTTAGAAAATGGCGCTGATTCTCTGGTTGACCAACCAAGGCCCAATTAACACAGACGCGGAATCCGTCGGAACAGAATTCTGTGTGTATTGCACATTTTTAATCAAACACATTAGAATAATTAACGTTTTACAGCGTGTTACGGAAAGGGTATATCCATACAAACGGGGTGAAGAGTGTATCCGGTACTGAATCTCAACATTTCAGCTCAAAAGCAATAACTTTGAAAATGCATAATATTCTGTTTATTTCGGCAGTTTATTACGTTTAAATCATAACAAACGTGTCAGGAGATACAAATCTTTTACGGAGTTGTTTCTTTGTGTGTAGTTTATTGACACCGATCAGCTGACTTGGTGTAGTGATGTGTGGAGTTCAATTGGAAACATTTGATGTTTTACTTAAGTGTTTCTTAACTTTATAATTTTGTGAGTATAGATATTAAATAAATGTTGCTATGTGGTTTGTTAACACCTATAGAATCCGTGCCTTTGATATGTATATACCCTTTCCGTAACACGCTGTACACAATCGCGGGCAATGGCAGTCGGTTAGTTTTTCACCCTTCACGCTTAACCGATTCATAGCCACCTCCGTTTTATTTCATTTTTAAAACTGACCAACATGATTTTGATATGCCGCGCTAGGGGCGTCATTATCCTCACTGAATAGTATTATATGACGCCCTTAGCACGGCAGTAACCTCGAATCTAAAAAGTAATAAAGTTGAAAAGTGGTCAACCGCCACTGTCGTCCACTGTACATTGTTTAACGTGCGGACAGCGTCATTAACTGCTTACCACTCACACTAAAATATTTTAATGCGTGAAGGGTGCCTAATTAACACAGCAATTTGTACATAGGCAAAAAAAAAAATCAAGGGGCCCACCACCATCTCTTAGGGACTAAATACACTTATTCAGCTCCATTCAACTTAGATATAGATAACATAGTCTATAGTTTTTTTTTTTTTTTTTAAACTTTGCTCCACACTAGGAATTTCTCCTGGGTCGTGGGTGCGTTTACAAACATATAAACTCACATACACAAACAGCCAGACCCGAAACAACTATTTGTAGGCCATACAAATATTTGTTCCGTGCGGGAATCGAACCCGCGACACGCAGCGCAGCAGCCAGTCGCTCAGCCACTGCGCCAACTGTACCGTCATAGATAACGCTAGTTTTGTGTCGCCTCCATTCAGACGCGGAAAGCTGAACGCATGCACACGCATCTCTATACTAGAGTAGTATTTCCTATGGACAAAAGCTGAATGGAGCCGAATAAGTGTATTCAGTCGATTATTTTGTAATTTCAGTTGCTGAATTTTCAAGTGCCTCGTTGGCCTAGTGGTTCTAAGCGCGACTGCTACGCCAGAGGTCTTGGTTTCGATTCCCAGGTCGAGCCAAAAGTGTTAGTGGGCTTTTCTATGAAATTCTCAGTAGCAGCTCGGAGTTAGAATTTGTGCTCGATTAATGGCAATAGGCTCGCCCCCAATTACATGGGACCTAAAAACATACCGGCGAACCGCGGGTGTACATTGGTACACCTCTGCCTAACCCTCTAGGGAATACAGGCGTGATGGTATGTTATGTTATGAATTTTCAAATCTCGGCACTGAGCAGAGCGTTGAAAATCTAACATTGAGTAAGATCAAAGACATATTAACCCATATCATCCCAGTGTTCCATTTTTGAAAAACACTAATTTAAAAATGCGTTCAAAAATTAGAATAAAAAAATAAAAAAGTAACCGTTTCAAAAATGGAACACTGGGATGATATGGGTTAAAAAAATACTCTTTTAAGAGGAGGTGGTGTAGGCCCTGATCGCTCATCATCCGAAGAATCCAATCTCACAAATACGCGCCAAATAGACCAATACCCAAAGTCAAGTCTCTGGTCTACAAGAGAATTAGATGCCAATTTCAGCCTCATAGAAAAATGCACTCTAGAGACAGTGAAACAAGTTACACTATCGGTATTCTGTATTTAGTTCATCCTGTTTAGATATATAGGATCTAATAACGGGTGTAACAAGATACTTAACGAAGCCTCGAGTTCCATGTTCTTCTCATCAATACGATCATTTTGTTGTTCTGCATCATAGCTGGGAACCTTCTGGTTACCGAGATATTGAAGGACAAATTTCTAAGTTTTTTTTTAAGAAAACAAGTGTTAATTTTTGTAACTTAACCTGGAAAATCCTCCAAGAACCTTCTACTGTTGCCTGCAGCCGATTTAAATTCTCCTACACACTATGCCGCCGGCACTGCCGCCAGGTAGGCCGCGGTGCACCCGGCGGCTCCTTTGGGCGGAAAGTCTGGGGATTTATAAGCCGCCCGACGCACCTCGTGTAGCCCAACTACAAGCCTGGGCGGCAGTGCCGGCGACATAGTGTGTAGAAGCCTTAGGCTGCCTATTTCAGAGCAGAGAAACGGAGGAATACTAACCAATTGCGTAAAATCTCCGTTCTTCTCCAGTAATGCAATCTAATAGTTAATATTTCTCCGTTTTTCCGCTCCGCTTCAATGGACAGGCAACCTTAGACTTTGTGCAATTATGTTACTTAGTTTGATGGTCAATGGGCAATTAACGGCTAAGTGATGTATCTTGTTAGACCCCGTATATAGATATTCAATGAGCTTACGGCAATCGTCCTGGGCGGACGTGCGCGTAGTCGCTCTGCCCATTCGGGCAGTGTCTGCAATATCGGATGTTGTTGAAAATATTAGTTACAAACAATTAGACAAGCATGCCAAGCGCGGATTTAGAGACTAAGGAGTTGAAACAGACATGATGGGAAAGAAATGGTGACAGAAATTACAATACAAAACATGGCGGTCGCATTGGGGCGGACAACATGCGGGATTTCCTTTTTAGACATCGTTGGATGGCAAGCATGCTGACGGCCCTCCTGATGTTAAGTGGTCACCGCTGCCATCTGCAATATCAGAGGCCTTGCAAATGCGTTGCCATCCCAGAGACAAAGTTGAAACGTCTCATGTGCCTGTAACTACACCGGCACCCATACCCTTCACACCGGAACACTACAAGCTGCTTTGCGGCAGAAATATGTATGGTGGTAGTACTTCCCTGGACGAGCTTCTTTACAAAGGGCTCTACTACTACTAAACCCGGGTACGGTCAGATACTGCAGTAGTATTTCCGTAAAAACAAATTAATATTTGCAGTAAGTAGTCTGCAGTATCCAAAAGCTCCCGCGAGATGTCCGCTCCAGTGCAGACGGGCCTTAATAGAGGATATGTATGAAGTGTGGGCGTCTGCCCACGTCTGACTTTGTAGGACTGATTATCGGACCATTCAATAGATCCATAGTTTCGTGGGACTTACTTTTTGTAGGACGTGTGCTGGTATATTAGAATTCGTATGTTCCATTCTCTCCGACAAAAAATCGGTCACCGATTGTCAGACGTAGGCAGACAGCCTGAGTCAAATATTAATATATTATAGAAAAATATGATTTATAAGTTTTTTAAATTATATTTCATAACTTATAGATTTAAGGTGAAAAAAAAAAACTGTAAATACGTATTTATTGAATATACAATAATTATTAAAAAAAGTGGTGAAAATGAAAGTGAAATTAATTATTAAACTACAGATTAAATTATTATACACTTTTCCCATCACTGGGACGCTATAGGCAAGATAAAAAAAAATATTAGTAATAATATTTTGTATTAATAGTATACGAAAGTAAACAATCATCTTAAGATTGATTTTTCAACATTCAAACTTTTACAGTAAAGAATAAATATTCTTTAAAAAAATGTTAAACTGTCATAAATATGACAGTTTAACATTTTTCTTAATACAGAAGCTGTCAAACGGCCATATGTATTTCTCTTATACAATGATGATTTAAAAATATTTCTAGAAATACATGTACATGCTATTACTGAATAATATATCATTCCTCATTCTTAACGGGTACGAAAAGACACCTAAGTAGAAAAAATTCCCATCATTATACTCCGACCATACCTGGGAAACCAGTGGGTACAGATTTTTTTTTTTTTAATTTTTAACCAAACTTTAAATATTCTCACGGCCCCTATATGCACTCGCACAATGTTTTGCGCGTTACCACAAACAATGATTATTTTTTTCATACCAAAAATATAAGTAGTTTCCTGGCAAACATGTTAGCTCAATGTTGCTCAGTTTGAGGATCAGTACGTGTAGGGCTTTGTGATGTGTCTTGTTGTTACACCCCATGTCATTAGAACACAAACTAATCCATAGTTTAGAAACAAATTGGGATAAAGGAGGGAATAATGACTATTTATCTATACTAAAGTAATGGTTTTTGAAAGAGAAGAGGATGTATCGGTGTGTGATGTGAAAATAAATGATGTGAGTGTGGAGCAAACGAACGAGTTTGTATACTTGGGCAGTATGTTTACAAGAGATGGAAAGATTGATGCTGATGTGGAAAGAAGAGTAAATGCGGGAAATAAAGTGAATGGTGCTATACATGCGGTTGTGACCAATCAGTCGATGTCCAAAGAGGCTCGACTGGCTGTGCACAATGGTGTGTTGGTGCCTACACTTATGTATGGAAGTGAATGTTGGGTGTGGCAAACGAGGCATGAAAGTAGGATAAATGCTGTGGAGATGCGTTCCTTGCGAAGTATGTGTGGTGTAACTTTGAACGATAGAGTGAGGAATGAAACGATACGAGAACGTTGCGGATTAAAAGAGGATGTAGTAACAAAAATAGAAAAGAGTATGCTTAGATGGTTCGGTCATGTTGAGAGGATGAGTGAAAGGCGACTAACGAAAGGGATTTATATGGCAGATGTGAGTGGCAACGCCGGGAGAGGACGCCCTAGAAAGACCTACCCTGACCTTATTGGTGGGGTTCTTCAGAAAGGACGTGTGCGCAGTACTCGTAACCGGCGTGCTTGTATGAACAGATGTATGAACGTGGTCGAGGCGAAAGAAGTATGTAAGGATCGTAGCAGGTGGCGTTCTGTGGTTTCTGCCTACCCCCATGGGAAAAAGGCGTGAGTTTATGTATGTATGTATGTATGTATTATCTATACTACATTTCAAAATAACATTAGAAAAATAACGTTACAACGCTATCGTTATTTTTAAGTACCTAGTTAACGCAAGTACCTAAATATTTAAATCAATATTGGCGTAGGTAATAAGTTCTGTTATTTCACTAGAAATCTACAGCAATGAAGACTGTGTTGGCTGTATCAATTGATACAAGATCAATTGGGCACTTGACACCACTGATCAATCGACATACTTCTTATGAGTTGTCAAAACGCGATTCCCCCACAGATTTTGTATGACAATACTAAACTGTGACGTCACTTATTTGTCGACTCTATTGACTAACTTATTATTGATTTAGAAGCAATTAAAAATCTATACTTACAGTTAATTTAAAACTAATTGGGATGACGGGGCTAAACAACGTAGATTTTTGGGGGAAGTTGTGTCCTGGTATGATTGCTATAGCATAAAATAAAGCCTCTTCCCGCCGTCTGTACGCTCAGATCTTTTAAACTACGCAACGGATTTTAATGCGGTTTCCTTCTAAGATAGAGTGATCCAAAAGGAAGGTTTGTACGTATAGAACATCGCGCTACGACCAATGGGAGCGGAACAGCACAAACGTAATAGAACGCTGATGACTGCGCGGGATGTATAGCTAGTTTTCAATGAAATGCAGTCATTGCAACAATTTATCTCATATCATTTCTGTTATTTATCTAATGCTATGGACGGATAGATGGTAATACGGGATTGCGAAAGGTTTAAGCATATTTTGCTCTGCTTTATAAAACAATTAAATAGATGACACCACTAATCAATTGACGTACTTTTTATGAGCTGTCAAAACGCGATTCCCCCATAGATTTTGTATGACAATACTAAACTATGACGTCACTTTTTGACATATCAATTTATTAACTTCAAAGCAATTATAAATCGAATATTATAGTTATTTAAAAATTAATCGGGTTGTCAGGGGTAAAATAAAGTGTTTTTTAGAGAAGTTATGTCTTGGAATTATTGTTCAATGGTGTCATCTACCCAATTGAATCCACACAACTGAACAAACATTAAATATTTAGTCAGGGTGCATTGAAAAATAAATAAGTCTGAAATCGCCATGCCGCCTTGAGCAAGCATGGCTTCTTGGTATGAAAAGAGGCCTTTGGCCTGCAGTGAGTCAATAATAGGCTGGTATTATTACTACGTTCAAGAGTTATCCCATGAGGGTAGGCAGAAACCACGGAACACCACCTGCTACGATCCTTACATACTCCTTTCGCCTCGTCCACGTTCATCTGGTCATACAAGCACGCCGGTTGCGAGTACTGCGCACCCGACCTTTCTGAAGAACCTCACCAATAAGGTCAGGGTAGGTCTTTCTAGGGTGTCCCCTCCCGGCGTTGCCACTCACATCTGCCATATAAATCCCTTTTGTTAGTCGCCTTTGGCTCATCCTCTCAACATGACCGAACCATCTAAGCATACTCTTATAAACCGAAAAAAAAGACCAAAAGGCGTGAATTTATGTATGTTCAAGAGTTATGTTCTAGATGTTTGTTTGTTTGTGTGGACCGGACTATGTAACAGTAAGAAACACTTACGGAACTTACCGCTTTCATTTTTATCCTTTGGCTTGTTATCTTCATCCATAGATCGTGATAAGGACCTCTTTTTTGGGGACTGGAAAAAGAAATTGAACAAAATTATTAGAAGATGAAAATCTTCTAACTTTTGCTAAAGTGCCTCGTTAGCCTAGTGGTCCTAAGCGCGACTGCTACGCTAGAGATCTTCGGTTCAATTCCGAGGTCGAGCAAAAAGTGTTACATATTGTGCTTTTCTATGAAATTCTCAGTAGCAGCTCGGAGTTAGGATTTGTGCCCGGTTAATGGCAATAGGCTCGCCCCCTATTACTTGGGACCTAAACATACCGGCAAACTGTGGGTTATACATTAGTACACATCTGCCTTACCCTTCGGGGAATACAGGTGTCATGGTATGGTAATATACGAATGTATTAAAAATAACACTATTATAACATAACTAAAAATAACATTATTGTCCCACTGAAGGGCAAAGGCCTCTTCTCATACAGAGAAGGCATGAGCATTGATCACCACGCTTGCTCAAGGCGGATTGGCGATTTCAGATTGATATTAATGATATACCTAGGTTTCCTCACTATGTTTTCCTTCACCAATGTCAGAGACGTCTATGATAAATATCTAGCCTTACTCACCCTCCTCTTAATCTGCTTCTGATAATGCTGAGCATCATAAAACTGTGGCTGTGACCTCCGCACCCTGCCCGTCCTCCTCTTGATGTCCTCCACAGCCGGCAAGCAGTCCGCACCACGACGTGCAGCAAAGAATGTATGGCCACACTTACAGGACTTTGATGCTACCGCTACCTGCGAGTATTTCTTAGGTTATAAGAAATAGATGAAGATGAGTCATGAGTTTTGTGAAATGAGGTGCTACCTTGAAGAATGGAATGAAAAATTTGAAGTGTTACAAAAAATTCTGGTGATTATTTAGCTTATTATTTATCTAAACGGTTGGTTGACACTTCCCGCGATCCAAAGGCTGGCTTTTACTTGGCCAGTGGTTAAGGATTGCGAAAAAGGTGAAGGTGGTAAGTAGTGTGTCTAGATGTCTGATGGAAATTTCTCAAACATGCACATAATAAGATAACATGAAAGATGCATAAAGAAAATAAAGTAATGGTAAGCAAAGCAAGTCAAAGACACCCCTGACGACTCACTGACCAAAGTATATTATATATATTCCATACAAAGTCTTATTATAAAATGATTACACCTTAAAATGATAGGTGGGTAATCAAAATGTGTGACAAAGGCTGAAATGAGTATACTTAGATGGTTTGGTCATGTCGAGAGGATGAGTGAAACGCGACTAACAAAAGGATTTATATGGCAGATGTGAATGGCAACGCCGGGAGGGGACGCCCTAGACCGACCTACTCTGACCTTATTGGTGAGGTTCTTGAGAAAGCTCAGGTGTGCAGTATGTACTAGTAACCGGCGTGCTTGTATGACTAGATGTATGAAAGTAGACGAGGCGAAAGAAGTATGTAGGATCGTTGCAGGTGGCGTTCTGCGGTTTCTGCCTACCCCCATGTATGTAATCAAAATTAAGACAACCTAATGCTGACCATATTACATACTATGTGCCGTGTATAATTTTTTAATTATGTTATTTGACGGGAGACTGGCTTACCACAAGCCAAGATATCAATGGCCTTATTCTATCTACAAATCTTCATCGATTTTAATACTAATTTCTTATTAACCAAAAAGACAAGTCTACCTTAGAGCGCGTTGTCGTAATAGTTCTCTTAAAATAATGACATTAAAATTATGTTTAGTAGTTTATAATAGTAGTACGTAAAATAAATAATCAATAAAAAAACAATTAGTGACTTACCTGAAGTTCACATTTCGGGCAGCTTTTAGCGATCATTTTGTGTTTACCCATTTTCCTCATTTGTAAATGTTCACAGCCTCATAATATTTAAGATTAATAAACTATTTTTAAGCCTATAATTAACAACAAACAATTGAAAGTAATATTCTGGTCGATTATTTTAATTTTTCTTTGACAGTTAACATAACTGACAATGACAGAGCTAGGAGTGACCATCACCGGTCAATGGCATTTGCGCATTGCGGGTTTTCTGTAGTATGATTCACAAGATGTCAGCACTGTAGCGTAGGGTGTAATTACATTTGTCAAAATTTATGAGGGTGAGGGTTTACGATTAGTATTTTCATTTAAATATGAGACCGAAAACAGTGTTGTAATACTAAAGAACAGCAAAATTTACCTTTAAATAAGTTTTCCTTGGCAACAGAGACTTTTGCGTATGCGTTTCAACTCAATCTTTAGCACAACCACTTTTCTTTGTAAAAAATAAGTTTCAAAACCAAAATCCCACTACTGAAAAATAATATATTCTGATAAAATTCGTAACTATAGAATTTAATAATACATTCTCTAAAGTAAAAATATCTATGATAAAATCAGAGTTCTACATGATTCTACATCTCTATTGCAATGTTTGATTATCGATCCGTTTTACAAAGCTTACTTTGTGAATGTAAACACCCCACTATTGTATAGATTGACACTTGATAGAAATATTTCAATTTCACAGTTGGATTTCCCTCATTTTCTTTAAATGTCAACACAATATTTGATTGTAAACAAACAAGATAACACTTTGTTATTATGAAATGAATGCGTTAGTAAATAAATACTTAGGTATAAGCGCAGTATTTATAATTAGACTGATTCTGAAACCTATTTATAAATATAAATGAAATTAAAAATGGAAGGGTAAGTAAAAAAAGAAATATATTTGAAAAAGGAACAGTAATATTATTTACGTTTTTTTTTTTTAATAAAGAGAACACATTCTACTTTTAATAGCAGTAAAAGTGTGTTTGTAATTTTTCTTATTAAAATAAAATAATAAAATCTCTTTGAATTCATTCAAAGAGATTTTATTATTTTATTTTTGAGAAAAATTGTTTTTTAAAATGTAATAAAGTAGCTTTTAAACTCGAATATTTTTATTTCTTATTTATTAAACTAAATATATAACATAGTTGTCTATTATATGTTACTGTGGATTAGCTGCTGTGCATTAGTGTAACAATTTATTTGTCTACAATATTTAAAACCTTACTGGATTTTTATTAAAAAAAAAAACTAGCACATATTAATTTTCGGACTGCAAGGCAAAGGCCTTTTCTCATACTGACAAGCCATGACCAAAATTTGGCTAGCAAAAAAAAAAAAGACATTGTTTTTTATTGTTTTATATTCACCTCCAAAAGTTTTCTAATAAAGAAGCAACAAAAATATTGTAACCAGGACTTTGTAAAAACCAAATTGAAAAGAGTGTCCATGGAATTTTTTGCTCATTCTTCTCCATAGAGACCTACGTTTTAGAACAAGCAACTAGCTTAAACTTTCTGTCCAACTTCTTCACAAAACTGTCCGTAAATGGTCTAATTAAAATAAATACTTCACTTTTGTTTTCTAGTCAATCGCAACAAGAAAAAGTCAAATGTGAAGGTTGTCAAATGGAGTTCAATTTCAATTATCAACTTAAGTATCACATACGGAAACATCATTTCAACCTTGTCGGCAAAGCACCGAGGTATGAGAGTCAGGAAGTCGATGACGTGTGGGTAGAAACAGTAGCCAACTCAGATGACTTAGTGGAGATTACAAAGTCCGGTGATAATGTTCTACTAATAAAAAAAGTCAACAAAACGAACGCAACACAACCAACGGAAACAGAACAAGAAATAATAGATGTACGGGATAAATACCCGTTGGAAGCAGTGCAGGCATCCGATTCTGTCAACTGTCGGGTTTGCCAACAGCCCTTTGGCCGGACACAATTGGGGAAACACTTTTCCAAAAGTCACGCAGATCTGGTGAAGAAACGGTGTGATGTTTGTGATAAACCACTTAAGAGTCTGATGCAGTGTGCCTTGCATACCTGTCCGGCTGGGATAAAGTAAGTGGGCTTTATAGTTTATTAGCCAAGGTGCATTTTTGCTTGCTCTTTTAATTTGAAGGAGGGAACTGTGCTAGTTATTTTTAATACAAATCAATATTTAATGAATAGGACTTTTTTAGTTGGTGATTTTCGGTTTCGGACTAGCCGTCTTGCTGCTTGGTTTAGGCAGACAGGGTAATAAACCCGCACGCACACAGTGATATAGTCGTGCGACACTGCCTAGCCGCATACGCAACAGGGCGATTCTGTTCTATGAAAGAGGTTTATTCTAAAAGCTGTCAAACATAGACAAAAATAAACCTTAGTGTCTATTAATG
Source organism: Caradrina kadenii (assembly GCA_947462355.1). NCBI lineage: Eukaryota > Metazoa > Arthropoda > Insecta > Lepidoptera > Noctuidae > Caradrina > Caradrina kadenii. Next base: position 4,694,839 of record OX381702.1, on the reverse strand, counting down.
ACTGACCAAGTATTGTAAATTTATTTGATTATTTATGTCCTTTATGTCAACCTCCTGAAATTTGACAATAATGCAAAGCTGCATCTTGTATTTAAATAATGTTTATCAAAGTGAACTAAATCAAAAGATTTAAATCCGGTAAATACTATTCTGTCAACTTTTTTAGCAGATTATAAATATCGTATTTTTTTTTTTTGAAAATCGCAGAGTTCTATTTTTAAATTTGATCTGGTGAAGACTTGCCTATTTGGAGACTGAAAAAAAGTTCCTGATAATTACATTGTATGCTTTTTTATGTTATTTTTTTGTTCCAATGAAACCAAAGTAAATGTTTAAGAGCTCACTATAGCAGCACCGTTCCGACAGCATCAACCTGGTTGAAGCCGCCTAGAAAAATCCAACCATTATTAGCACACCGCCCGCGAGTCGTCAACTTTTTTATCGTCGCATTGTAAAATATATTTTAAAACACACATTTTAAAGGCTTAATTTGAATGGCAAATAATTTGCTGTCTTGGAGGGACGCTGTTATAGTGGGGACCATTAATAAGTGAGTGCCTAGCTGCATGTTTTTTTTTAAATGGTTTAAGATTATTTAATAATTGTAATTATATCTATTGTTTGCTTTCCCATTTAGAAAATAAATTTCATAGTAACAATATTTGTATATACTTAAAACATTTTGTTAAATTATCTTATTATTATTTATGGATTGTTAAAGAATTCCGCCATCTTAATAAGTTTACGATTCATAATTTTATTAGGGATCTTTCTTTGAATTTTCCAAAAATTTTCTTTGATAGCAACTGCCCGGGAAATTACAAAAACATCAAAAAAAGAATCAGCCAAATCGGTCCAGCCGTTCTCTGTGCATTGAAAGAAACAAGCAAAATTTTAATTTCGCGGCAACTTTAGCTTACTAACCAATAACAAAGTTATTTTTAAATAAGCTGAAGCGAAAACTGTCGCTAATTGTCATCTTATTGACTGCCGAGCGATTTTATGTCATTCTTCTCATTATGTGCTTATAAAAATGTAACATATTAGGAGGGCAACTCCTAGAAGCGATCGCAATATGTCAAAAATGCCTCTATATTACCCGCATTTTTTGACATAGATTGTGGATGAAATGAGATTTATTTATATTACTTTTATGAAACAAATCAAGTACAAAGGCCGACTCAATTCCCTAGGCATTCTCTACCAGTCAACCAAAGGTGGTGAAGAGATAACAGGGCAGGTGTACATTATTGTGCGAGAGATTTCGACTCCATTTTAAAAGTTCTTAATTTGTAGAACTGGCCTTAGGTGTTGTTGGAAGAGGATGAATTATACCAAAGAGTTTTGAATCCTGTATTCATGGAACAATGATTATGGCAGAGACTGAAAGACACTGCCCTCTTACCATTCCAGTATTAATTATTTTTTTACATATTAATTCTCATTTTTTTTTTTTGAAAAATGAATAGTATCTGGCATTCCGTTTATTGTTTTATAAATTTGAATCATATACATACTGTGACAGGAACGTGGCCATTTGGTGTAAGTCGATGATTTTATAATATCAATCATCATATCAAGTGTATAAGACGCTTAGCGGAGCCGAGGCTATATGTTCTTCTATTCATTACGATCATTCCTTCTTACCCCTCTGAGAAAGTACTACCACCGCACCTATTTCTGCCGCAAAGGAGCGTTACTGGGTTCCGGTTTGAAGGGTATGGGTTACAGGGACATGAGACGTTTCAACTTTGTTTCTGGGGTGGCAACGCATTAGCAAGGGCTGTGGTATTGCAGATATTTATAGGCAGCGGTGACCACTTTACATTAGTTACGCCGTCGGCTTGTTTGCCATTCCATGATTTAAAAAAAAACCCTGAGAACCTTCTGGTTACAATTCAATATCTCCACCACAACTCTTGTACTATTGTATGCGTAAGCACAAAATAATTGCGTGTCACATTGCATGTTACAGGAAACAGTGGGTTCCTTGCAATATTGTTTGCTAAAGGTTATAGTAGCCTGGTGGGTATTTTGGGGCGCCGACGCAGCACGCGATCAGTTCGGCAGCCGGACTAATCGCGTGCAGCGTCGGTGACCCAAAAAACACAGAAAAACCCAAGATTGAACTTGACGTTTGTGCTCACGACTTGTGGCGGTTAGTATACTTAGTTTGATGGTCAGTAAGCGTAGTTAACGGCTATGTTATGTGTCTCCTTACACTTCGTATAATGAAATATATTAAATAATAAATGCTCGATATTTTGATAAATAGTCATAAAATTAATCGATAAAAAAACAATCCTCTAAAAATGCTTTCCGTTCAATGTTTTCTATTAGTTTTGTTTATTTTATGTAGATTTCATCTCCCTTTTGTTGCTTTGTGATCAGAATTTCTATGATTTGAAAACGTTCGCTTTCTAATGTCAGTGTCAAAAACACTTTTAAATTTTGACAGCTTTTTGACATTCAATCAATGTATACTTGGTATATACATTTATATATTTTGACAGCTTTTTGACATTCAATCAATGTTAAAAAGCTGTCACTAGTGAGATTGCGTCAGTTGTAGATATCGAACGTTTTAATTTTAATTACGGGAATAGACGTTTGGGACTTTGACTGCAATAGATGTTTTATGTTTTTTTTTTTATATTGGACAAACTTTTAAGTAATACTCTCTTTTCTAAATTTCAGCAAAAAACTAAAGAAGGAGAATGATAAATGGATTGTGGTCGATTAATTTTCAACTAATTATCAAAACCTTACGCAAATCCCTCGATAAATAAAGGTGAAGCTGTCGTCTGTGCCAGGAATTGACAGCTTTATGTTACGTCTTTGGTTACTGCTCCGCTCCCCTGTGTCATAGTGTAATATTATATAGCTTATGCTATTTCTTATGAATCTGGCTATTATATACAAACAGTTTTTTCCAATCCGACTTCTAATTCTAGAGATTACCGCGTTGCAACAAAAATAAAAAAAAGCTTTTTGGCTTTACTGTATTTTATAGATTCATAAAATCAATGGAAACTTCTTTCTTAACACCAATGACAACTCACTTCACCTATATTAAAAGAGGGAGATTGTAACAAAATTAAGTCTGGCCAACACAAGCACTCCACAAAAAAGGGCGGCTATTTACAAAAATTATCAGCTGAAAATTTCAACTTTACACCGAATTAACTGAATTGATACTGTTTCTTAATGCCAAAGATATTAAATTAGTTTCTTCTAGTGTCCATATTCAGTGTATTGGCTGTGTTACTTTGCTGTCAATAAAGTCTATTTTCAAATTGCCGCCCTTTCAATATGGTGTTTCGTTGGCCAGACTCTAGTCCAGCTGGTACCATTTTTAAGCTCCTGTTAAATGGCTTGGCCACTTTCCTGACGCTGTATGGATGTGTACTTTAATGATCTCACGAGGCATCGGACTAATTATGCGAATTGGGTAGTAGACGTCACTAATCAATTGACATACTTTTTATGAGTTTGTCAAAACGCGATTCCCATAGATTTTGGTGAACTGTGACATCACTTATTCGACAACTCAATTGATTAACTATTTATTGTTTTCTAAACAACTAAAAATCTTTTTTTACTGTTCATTGAAAATTAATCGTGTTTGCAGGGCTAAAATGAACTGTTTTTTTTTTAAGAAGTTGTGTCATGAAATTATTGATTAATGATGTCTATTACCCAATTAGGTAAAAAATAACCAATGAATTTGTATTTTTTTAAGAATAAAATTGTAATATAATTTATTAAGATTATGTTTAGGGGGAACGTAGCTAGACGGAAGCAGCATTAATACGTTTTAAACAAGGCTGATTTTACAATGAAATCTCACGACGAACTGTTCGCTGAGTGACCCTCCTTTTTTAAGCTTATTTATTTATTACTAGTGTGACTAGGCAGTCAGGACTGTGTAATATAGGCTTGTGCCTTTAAATTCTACGTGTCCGCGATCAAACATACTGACGTATAGGTGTCCTAATTGGCGTTCGCTCGATGCGGTCGCTATTAATACGTATAGGAATTCTAGCTTTTAGGAAGACTGCGCAAAGAGTACATTATATATAGAGGCTGCATTAGGAATGCCCGCGATATTCAAAATTACTTTTTTTTTTTTGCAATCTGCAACTTACTTTCAGGTTGTATGATAATAAATAAAAAAATACAAAAATAAAAATTTTAAGTAACCCCCGACAGAAGAATGAAAATCCCTACCGTAGCCAACAAAAGAGCTGATAACTTTGAAACTGCTGAACCGATTTCCATCAAACATTGCTAAGAACACTCCCGACTAACTTACCTATCAAAAACAAAAAACAAAATCAAAATCGGTTCTTGCGTTCAGGAGCTACGATGCCACAGACAAACACACACACATACACAGACATGTCAAAGTTATAACGTCCAGTCGTTTTTGCGCCGGGGGTTAAAAAATAAAAAAATGTGTTTATAATCTCTTCTATAATAGTTACCATAGCGTGCGACGTACATATACCGTAAGTACTTATTTATAACCTCGTAAATGGAATCATAATGCTAAAATAACCGAATCTTTTAAACATTAAATAATTATTTATTATATAGAAATTAAGTAAAATAAGAATAAGAATATAATGATCTATAGATAATTATTTAAATACCAGTTGATATTAAATATTTTAATTTGTGATTATTATTTATTACGTGTGACTCGATTTATTTCAATTTTAATTGTGAGCAGTGTAGCCGCACGGCTGCACTTATGCAAAAGAGGCGCCCATTTAAGTGTGATAGTCGAATTTCGGAACGCTTTTCATTATTATTCTTTTTATTAAATTATACTATAAACTTGATATTACCATTTCAAACAATTTTTTTTATTATTCAAGATGGGTTTGACCTTCACTCTAGACTAGACTAAGTTCAAAGTATTATTAATTAAGTACTGGTTTATTTAATATTGCTAATGATTTTTAACAAACATTTGAATTTTTTTTTTTTTTTTTTTTAACATTTGAATATAACACTGCAATAGACAAATGTGACTGCCATAACGGTTTTTGGAATGAAAAACAACGTCATAATTCAATTCGTTTAGGCCCCATGTAATAGGGGGCGAGCTTATTGCCATAAACCGGGCACAAGTCCTAACTCCGAGCTGCTACTGAGAATTTCAAAGAAACACCCAATAACACATTTTGCTCGACCTGGGAATCGAACCCAAGGCCTCTAGCGTAGCAGTCACGCTTAGGACCATTAGGCTACCGAGGCAGTTTAACAGGTAGGTAGGTTTTTTAATAGTGTGCTTTGAATATATGTACCGAAAGCACATTACTACATTTGGCTTTTGAAACTATCAATTTAGTCTCTGACATTAAAAAATACACCTCAATGTACCTCAGCGCCTTTTAATAATTTAGTCAGCCAAACACAACAGCAATACATTTGTAAATTTACAAGAAAATTCGATTGGTTTTCGTTCCAAAAATCAAGTTCAAATCCAGTAACTAATAGCTTATACAAAGTTCTACATTTTTATATTATCAGATGCTCGTAAAGTCGTAACACTGCTTCTTGCCAGTACTCGGAAACCGCCGCTTGCCAAGATGACGACTTTAAATTATCTTTTTGTTTACAATAACGTTGCCATTCTATTTAATGCATTGTTTACAGTTACGTTGACATTCCATTTGACACGTTTACAGTGATGTAACATTTCTATTTAACAAATTTACAAAAACGTTTTCCAAACCATTCAACGAGTTGTTTACAATAACGTAGTGATCCATTTACATGCCACATTCGACCCAATTGCCGTGTGTATATAGACTGTAATTTATTTGTAAATGCTCATTTACGTCGATAATATTTAAGTATTGTGTTGTAGTTGTACCAATGTAAACTAACAGTTTAAAACTGTTGTAAAGATCTTTAACTATTTATTAATGTCAAATTATTATTATATTAATTTATTATTCTTATTAAGTGTGTTGTGTTCGCGCCAAAGCGGCCAAAGCTGGTCTATCCGCTCCTGGCCCCATTAAATACCATTATTTTGCACAAATATCACGAATTCAAATTTGTAATGTAAGACGTAGTCATTTTACCAATTTTGTAAACTTATGAATATAAATAATTGAGTCTCTTTTTGTAGTTTTATTATGCGTCCTTTGAATGATTTGCTAAGTTGTTCCTGAGCGAAACAGAGTACATTTTGCTTGGCTTTAGGCCCAGTCCCCCCTTTTCCACTGGGCACTCTCGGCAAGTGCCCAGGGTCCCCGGCCTTTTTTTAACGATGGGAAATTATTAAATGTGTTCTTCCGCTCTGGGTAGAGCGAGAGAAGGGACTGCCAGACTCTTACTGACTAAAACCCATCTGTTTTCCTCTTAATGCCCTTTGCGTTCCAGGGCCGCGGTGACTCTTCAGAACAAATTCCGGCACTAGTGGCCCCGGTCTGCCCTCTCCATTCTACGCATTATTAGTACCATTCTGATCGGTCAATTTCCTAGGCCCTTCCAGAAAAACTACTTTCTTGCCAAAGCTTGTTAGTGTCCTACTCGAACATTCCTTTGTGTGTGGACGTGACATTATTCTAGTGCGATTAACTGACTGTTTCTAAAAGCCGTGCTGAAACCGTTCAATCATACAAGTACACATGATTAGTTAGTATTTCCTATTAAACACTCGTTTTTCTATTTCCGCTGTTCTGAGCAAATTCTTAAAAAATCGACTATATTGCACATCTCTAGCAAAAACCGTAAAACTGTTCTGTCAAACTTTGAATAAATAAGGGACATTACTAAAATGTTAGTATTTAGGCTTTGATTTCTTGTTTTGATTGTATTTTAATAAATTGTTAATTAAAATGACTGAAAATAAGAGCTTTAGTGTGTCAAATATGAAGGATACTTGTCGAGCTTGCCTTCAGGCAGCGGAAAAAGTATATCCTATGACCGCTATAGAAATAAACACCTATCAAAATCTAGCCGGAGAGGTAACATTTTTTTATTAATCATATCGCTCATTTCAATGTGTTTCATTTCTCTTCCGTAGAATACATGATTTAACTTTCAAACCAAAACACGACTGCTGTTAGCCACAGAAATTTAGATATCAGATCAGTAATAAAAAACTATTTCTTTCTTGAACATAGTTATTGACAAAAAGATATTGGAAAGAAGCGCTCTATGTTTTTCCAATAACAAACATACCATTACGCTTGTATTCCCCGCAGGGATAGGCAGAGGTGTACCAAGCGCACCCGCAGGTCACCGGTATGTTTAGGTCCCATGTAATAGGGGGCGAGCCTATTGCCATTAACCGGGCACAAATCCTTACTCAGAGCTGCCGCTGAGAATTTTATAGAACACCCAATAACACTTCTCTACATGGGAATTGAACCCAAAACCTCTAGCATAGCAGTTGCTCTTTGGGACCACTAGGCTAACAAGGCAGTTTTTCCTGTAATGACATACAAATTGGATAATATGACTTAGGATCTCTAATTTCAATTCTACGCTAGAGATAATTCTTTGTCATTCAGAAACTTGTTTGAATGGGTAGTGTGGGTTGTCATTTCATACAAAAATTTAATTTTTCAGGTTACCATTAAAGATATCAATATGAATCTGTGTATATTATGTAAATGGACATTAAGAAAATGTATAAAATTCACCGAACAATGTTTAGAAGTTAACAAGATATTGAATCGGGCTACCGAAGAGGTTTGTATTGCCTACTACAATAATCCCAGCTTATTAGGGTCAGTTCAAACCGAAATGCGACGTGACGCGACACTGCGCGCATATTTTAACAGAGCGACTCAAAATATAACTTTATTTACTACACTAAAAGATACACATTTCATTGTAAGAATTTAGCGCTGAGTGGTGTAACGTATTCTGAATTCTCACAATGAATTTTGTATCTTTTCGTGTAGTTAATAAAGTTATATTTTGAGTAATGCGTGCACAGCGTCGCGACCTTATTGTCCTACTGCAGGACAAATGCCCCTTCTCACACTGAGAAGGTACGAGCATTGATCACCACGCTTGCTTAAGGCGGATCGGTGATTTCAGACTTATATTGACTACTAGTTTCTGCCCGCGAATTCGTTCGCGTGATTTTTTTCACCCGCGTTAAGTTACGTCTTTCGTTACTGCTTCACTCCCGTGTGTCGTAGGGTGATGGTATATAGCCTATAGCCTTCCGCGATAAATGAACTATCGAACACAAAAAGAATTTTTCAATTCAAACCAGTGCCTCCTGAGATTAGCACATTAAATTAGACGTCGGGAGCCGCGAGACGACTCCCGGCCACCGTAGATACGGGCCTGTGGACGGTGAGCAATGGGTAGCTCACCGTCCTTACGTGTCGACGGCGCGTTCGTGTTCCACGCGCGCCTCAAACAGATGTCAGCAAAGGGAAGGGGCCACTGAGGGCCGATGCCTGCCGGGCCTGCGGGTTGTTCGTAAGAGATACCGCGCCCCCGGAACGCAAAGAGCACAAGAAGGAACATGGGTGGGTTTTAGTCAGTAAAAAACTGACACTCACTCCCTCCCGCCCCGCCCAGGGCGGGAGAAGTTATTTGATTTCTCACCTCCCAAAAAAAAAAAAAAGCACATTCAACCAAACAAACAAACTCTTCAGCTTTATAATATTAAGTATATTATGAGTCCACATTATTACCCAATGTTTTCTTCACCAATGTCAGTGCTAAATGGCAAGATAGTTAATTCATACTTCTATATACTATTACTGATTTAAAAAAATGCGAAAGTAATGCTGTCTGTCCGTCTATTACACTTTTATAAATAAACCACTGAACCCATTTTGATGAAATTTGGTATGGGGTAAGTTTGAACCCCAAAGAAGATCATAGACTACATTTACGTTTTATTCCACTACTTCGTCTGCTTCCTCGACACCTGACATTTGTAATGTATAAAATTCATAATGTTTACAGGAAACAAAATCTAGCATTTTCCTTCAAAAAACTTCTATCTATGACTTGAAATCATGTCCACTAGAAATTCACTATCTCGGCCCAAAAGGCGAATCAGACTTACACATAGAAGAAAATGAAGAAGTAATTCCTCTAGATGGTGCGGTAGATGATGATGATGATGAAGTGCCTCTGGTGATGTTGCAAGATGATTATAAGCATCAAAGGAGAGATTCTAGTGCTTATGAGGTAAGTACGTATTTTTAAACTCCGACGCAAAAACGACAGGGTGCTATAAGTTTGACGTGTCTGTCTGTGTGTTGATCTCGTGGTCGCAAGCGCGACTGTTGAGCGTGGGGTCCCGAGTTTAAATCCCGGTTCGGGCATAAATTGTTATTGGGTTTTTTCATTAGGATTTGCACAGTTGTATAGAGTATGTGTGGAATTTCTTGCCCCTTCTTCTCTATACGAAACTCCCTTTTGGAATAGGCAACTAGATTAAATTCTGTTTTCTTGTAATTGACATTCAAAAGTGCCTTTTAAAATCAAATTGTTTATTGCAATCCATAATGTATACTTACAGATGGTAAATAATAAAAAATATAGAAACAAATTGTGGACCCTGTTGGACACAGCAAATTTTAAATAAGCAGAGAGAGGAAGAGCTCTTTATTAATGTTCCTTGTTATAAGGTTACATTTATTTTATATTTCCATTTATCTACTAATTATTTATGTAATTATATTTAATCCCCGGCCACACCACATACCATACCGGCAAACAACACACCAATAACATACCGGCGAACTGTGGGTGTACATTGTTACACCTCTGCCTAACCTTTCGGGGAATACAGGCGTGATGGTATGTTATGTTATATTTAATATTTATTCATTACTTGTTTATTTAATTATACTTATTCATTTTTTTTACCTATACATGAATCCTATAAGATTTTTATTCCTAATATTTACAGCCTTAAAATTAGAAATCTTTAATAATAACAAAAATGTAACTAAAACTAAATGGCATCAAAAAATTCCTCCGCATCGCCGTCAACCGGAAAAGTGTCCAAAAGACTGGCGGCATTGCCACGTTGGATGGCAATGCTTAACCTCTGGCCGAGGTAAAAGCCAGCCTTAGGGTCACGGGAAGTGACAACCAACCGTTTAGTTAAATCCCTAAAAAGGCTATGGGCACATGGACCCCACGGCCCGAGGGTTTCCACCCCAAACGACTCGAAAATATAGTAACCAATAAGGGTACAATACTTACGCCGATTGAGCTTTTCTGCAGCCGCAGCAGCAGAAATGATCATCATTAATTATGTATTTAATTATATTTATTATTGAATACTAGCTGACCTGGCAGACTTCGTACTGCCTCAATCGATAAATAAATGACCTAAACTTTTGTATTGAATAGCGATAAAGTTCAAATTGACTCTACATTTTATTTAGAAAACGTTTATATGGGAAAAAGAAAAGGGCTGTTTTTAGGGTTTTCCCGGCGATTATTGGATTTTTTCTCACCTTTTAAACCTTCCCTAGACCTCCACGAACATTTCAAGACCAAGATAAGATAAATCTGTTCAGCCGTTCTCGACTTTTAGCGAGACTAACGAACAGCAATTGATTTTTGTATATATTTAGATTTGTTCATTTGCTATTTATTTAATTAGATTAATTATTGAATATTTATTTGTGTATTATAAATGTAGTATAATTATTTAGTATAATTAATTTTAAACTGCCTCGGTAGCTTAGTGGTCCTTAGCGCGACTGCTACGCTAGAGGTCTTGGGTTCGATTCCCAGGTCGAGCAAAAAGTGTTATTGGGTTTTTCTATGAAATTCTCAGTAGTAGCTCGGAGTTAGGATTTGTGCCCGGTTAATGGCAATAGGCTCGCCCCCTATTACATGGGACCTAAATATACCGGCGAACTGTGGGTGTACATTGTTACACCTCTGCCTAACCCTTCGGGGAATACAGGCGTGATGGTATATTATTAATTTTATTTTTTTGCTTGTTAAAGATCTGTTTTTCGTAGTTATGTATTTTATTGAGTTTATCCGTTAAATATTCTTGTAATGAAAATGCTAATTTTCATTTTTTTTTCTTGACATATTTGACATTATATTTTACCATTATATGATTGCTTATACGCTTCAACATATCTGATGACAAGGAGTTAGACCGGTTCCTTGTCAGCACCGGCTTACGTAGTAGCTACGGACCGGACGGAATTGATATAAATGATTCGCTTTGATTCTGATTATCATTTTGTTATGTTTCAGACCAACATAGATATAGATATAAAAGAAGAACCAGATATAAAAGAAGAATATAAAGAAGAGTTGTGTAGTAAAGTGAGAAGGAACAAGAAGAAGAAAGAAGTCAAAGAAGGGTTCTCTTCTAGAATGGTGCAAGAGACTGACGAATATGTTGTCATTAAACTTACAAAAAAACAGGTGAGATAGTTACGCATTCCCAGCGCCGCGTAGTCACCCGCTTTCAGTTACGTCTTTGGTTACTGCTCCGCTCCCGTCGGCCGTAGCGTGATGGTATATAGCCTATGTTACTCTGGAATAATGTAGCTCTTAATGGTAAAAATATTTATGAAATCGGCGCAAAAGTAGTTTTTGAGTTTATTCCTTACAAACATACACACACACAACAATACAAATCTTTCCTCTTTATAATATTAAAGTATAGACTAGCTGTTGCCGGCGACTTCGTTCGCGTTCACTATTTTATTGGTTTCAATTTTGTTTCCGAATTCCCCTCTTTTTTTTTAAATTACAGTAAATAAAAATAAAAATAGCCTAAGTTACTTCTTATAACATCAGCTATCTGCGAGTGTAAGTCCCGTCAAAATTGGTCCAGCCGTTTCGTAGATAAGCCGGAACAGACAGACAGACAACATTTTTGAAAATTCTGTTTTTTATTTTACTTTCATATGCATTTAGTGAAAAGCTTGTAATTTGAAATTACAAACAGACACTTCGATTTTATTTATTTGTATAGATAAGTCTATTTCAACTATGATATATTAATTACAAGTCCAGGTTTCCTCACGATGTTTTCCTTCACCGATGTCAGTGGTGTCCGAGATGAAATTAATAAAATTGTCTGTTATTTTTCAGGTATTAGCGGAATTATCAGAGAGAGTCAAGATGGATTCCTACTTAAGATCTCCATATAAATGTGAGAAGTGTGCGAAAGGGTTCAATTTTGAAGAGGTGCTCACCGCTCATATGAAGAAACACACCAGAGTAAGTACTTACACTCTGGGGCTGCGGGTTGTTCGTAAGAGATACCGCGCCCCCGGAACGCAAAGGGCACAAGAAGGAACATGGGTGGGTTTTAGTCAGTAAAAGCTGGCGGGGGAAGTCATTTGATGATTTCCCATCGGTAAAAAAAGAGATAACTAACCTCAGAACCAGAGTCGCCTCAAAAAATCCAATAACACTTTTTGCTCGACCTGGGAATCGAACCCAAGACCTCTAGCGTGGCAGTCGCGCTTAAGATCACTAGGCTAACTGGGCAGTTTTATTAATGAAAAATAAACAGTTTATTACATACCATCACGCCTGTATTCCCCGAAGGGTTAGGCAGAGGTGTACCAATGTACACCTCTGCCTTAGATTGCCCCAGATCGAGAAAAAGTGTTATTGAGTTTTTCTATGAAATTCTCAGTAGCAGCTCGGAGTTAGGATTTGTGCCCGGTTAATGGCAATAGGCTCGCCCCCTATTACATGGGACCTGAACATATTAGCAAACTGTGGGTGTACATTGGTACACCGCTGCCTAACCCTCCGGGGAATACAGGCGTGACGGTATATTATGTTGTTTTTAATTAGTATAGATGTTGTGTAATTTCAGGAGCATGGTACGTATAAGTGCGATATGTGCACACAGTACTGCCCGAGCCCCGTGTCTCTGAGGGGACATATCAAATCACACACAACAAGGTTAGTCATCGTTGTAAATGTGAGTACCATGGCGCCATTTATTTATTTTATTTATTTATTTATTTATTTATTTATTTTATTATTATGTGTTGGACACTACGAGCATGGTGGTTGAGGGCTTTGTCATGCTCACTTAAATGTCTCGCTGATGGTGGCGCGTGGGTCGGATCATTTGGTTCCCTTCATGATGGTTGAGCTAAGTGGTGCTGATCCTCGCGTCATGTTCGTGAACGGACGCTGTCAGTGGGATTGGTCATCTCTTAACTGCCATGGCTTACATCTTTAGTACTATTATTATCATTATTTTTTTTATTGTTTTATATTCAACTTCATTGTTTTTACATGTAGAAGCAACAAGAATATTGTAACAAAGATTTTGTAAAAACCAATTTGAAAAGAGTGTCCGTGGAGTTTCTTGCTCGTTCTTCTCCATAGAGACCTACGTTTTGGAACGAGCAACTAGCTTCAACTTTTGACAATTCAAAAGTGCCTGTAAATGGTCTAAAGCTGCAAGTGGTCCTAAGCGCGACTGCTACGCTAGAGGTCTTGGGTTCGATTCCCAGGTCGAGCAAAGTGTTATTGGGTTTTTTCTATGAAATTCTCAGTAGCAGCTCGGAGTTAGGATTTGTGCCTGGTTAACGGCAACAGGCTCGCCCCCTATTACATGGGAGCTAAAAATACCGGCGAACTGTGAGTGTACATTGGTACACCTCTGCCTAACCCTTAAAGGAATACAGGCGTGATGGTATATTAAATTGTCAGGTACAAATGCAAGCTGTGCGGCCACGTGCGGCTGTCACGGCAGCACCTGCTGGAGCACCACGCCATCTCGCACACGCAGGCCGCCACCACCTACACTTGCGACCAGTGCCAGTTTAGCACCAAGTGAGTGAGCTTCTCCATAGACATGTACCTTGCCGCGGGTTGGACGAAAGAGATACCGCGCCCTCGGAACGAGAAGGGCACAAGAAAGAACATAGATGGGTTTTAGGCAGTCAAAGTCTGACACTATATAACTCTATCTCTCTCTCGCTCTCTCTTTCTCTCTCTCTCACTCTCTGTATGTATGAACGTGGTCGAGGCGAAAGGATCGTAGCAGGTGGCGTTCTGTGGTTTCTGCCTACCCCCATGGGAAGGCGTGAGTTTATGTATGTATGTATGTAAAGTCTGACACTCCCTCCCGGGATGTCATTTGACGACTTCCCATCCGAAAAAAAACAAGAAATCTACGTTTTTGTTAACCCCCGACGCAAAAACGACGGGGTGTTATAAGTTTGACGTGTCTGTGTGTGTCTGTCTTTGGCATCGCAGCTCCCGAACGCATGAACCGATTTCGATTTTGTTTTTTGTATTTGAAAGGTGAATTAGACGGGAGTGTTTTCAGCTATGTTTGATGGAAATCGGTTCAGCGGTTTCAAAGTTATCAGCTCTTTTGTTAGCTGCGGTAGGGATTTTTATTCTTCTGTCGGGGGTTACGTACAAGTTTTTATTTTTTTTTCAAATTAAAAAATAATCTATTAATAAAAACAAATTTCATTCAAAAACATCTACCGGTTTTTAAAAAACTTTGAATTTATTACAAGACACTGGTTATTCTCAGTAGCAGCTCGGAGTTAGGATTTGTGCCCGGTTAATGGCAATAGACTGGCCCCTTATTACATGGGACCTAAACATACCGGCGAACTGTGGGTGTACATTGTTACACCTCTGCCTAACCCTTCGGAGAATATAGGCGTGATGGTGTTACACTGGTTACTTATCTCTTTTGCTGGATGTACTTGCATTTTTAACCGACGTCAAAAAGACGGAGGTTCCATGTTCTACCGTATTTTTTTAACAAACAACCAAAATATAACTGTCTCGGTAGCCTAGTGGTCCTAAGCGCGACTGCTATACGCTAGAGTTCTTGGGTTCGATTCCCAGGTCGAGCAAAAAGTGTTATTGTTTCTATGAATTTCTCAATAGCAGCTCGGAGTTAGGATTTGTGCCCGGTTAATGGCAATAGGCTCGCCCCCTATTACATGGGACTTAAACATACCGGCGAACTGTGGGTGTACATTGTTACACTTCTGCCTAATCTTTCGGGGAATACAAGCGTTATGGTATGGTATGGTACAAACCAACTATATTTATTACAAATTATATTTATTTAACGTTTGCAGTAAGCGCACAACAATACAGCGCCACGTAAAGTCGCACTCGCTCAGCGCACGCCACGCGTGCCATCACTGCGGAAAGCTGTTCAACACCATCGAAACACTCCGAGTGCACACTGCGTAAGTTATAGTCCAAGAACCCAGTGTAGCCCGACTTACGTCATCTTAGTGTGGCTGAATTGGCTAGATGACACCACTAATCAATTGACGTACTTTTTATGAGCTGTCAAAACGCGATTCCCCCATAGATTTTGTATGACAATACTAAACTATGACGTCACTTTTTTGTCGTTTCAATCCACTATTTATCAAATTTTATAGTTATTTAAAACAATAGCAAACAAACAATGGCAATTGGCTCGCCCGCTGTTACACGGGACCTAAACACACCGGCGACCTGTGGGTGTACATTGGTACACCTCTGCCTAACCCTTAGGGGAATACAGGCGTGATTGTATGATTTAAAATTCTTAAGTCTCTGGATTTCATGATCTCTTTTAGTGACCAATACTTTCTCCAGTACAGAATTAATATTTATATAAGTATTCGTATTTAACTGCTCCGTTGGTCTCGTGGTTGCAAGCGCGACTGATAAGCGTCAGGTCCCGGGTTCGATTGCCAGGTCGGGCAAAAAGTGTTATTGGGTTTTTCCATTAGGATTTGCTCAGTAGCAGCCCGGAGTTTGGAAGTTGGTGGTGTGACACCCCCGTGCCTCGGAAAGCACGTAAATCCGTTGGTCCCGGCTGTCATTCGTAGATCTTTGACAGTCGTTACGGATAGTCAGAAGCCAGGAAGTCTGACAACCAGTCTAACCAAGAGGTATCGTGTTGCCCAGTAACTGGGTTGTGGAGGTCAGATAGGCAGTCGCTCCATGTACAACACTGGTATTCAGCTGCATCCTAACATAGTTGGGAAAAGGCTAAGCAGATGATGATGATAAGTATTCGTACCATTATTAGTACGGACAAATAATTCAAGATAACGTTCCCCACAGCCGGCACGACAAGTCGAAGCGCTTCCAATGCCCGCAGTGCGACAAGCGCTTCATATACCCGTCGCTCCTGCACAAGCACGTGCAGGCGGTGCACGACAGGAAAGAGTACTACTGCGTGGAGTGCGATGTTAGGTTCAAGTCCCCGGTGAGTTGATTTACTTATCATCTCTACATAGTTTTATCTCTATATATTTATTCAGTAACTGCCTCGGTAGCCTAGTGGTCCTAAGCGCGACTGCTACGCTAGAGGTCTTGGGTTCGATTCCCAGGTCGAGCAAAAAGTGTTATTGGGTTTTTCCATGAATTTCTCAGTAGCAGCTCGGAGTTAGGAACGAGCAACTAGCTTCAACTTTTTGCATGAGTCGCCGGGAATCGCCAAATTTTCTCATACATTTTGTACATGAAATAGGATAGATTGAATCGAACATCTCAAGTTGTAGGTCTCCTAGGGACAGTTTCCTGTAACGGTTAAGGTACCTGCCCTTAGTGACCCGTCTCAAAAATCCACCCCTGTATTATTAAGTTTTTGTTTTACTTTTCAGGAGAGTTTAAGAATACACTTCAAGAGGGCGAAAAGACATCGAGACTCATCTTCTTGCAAGTGAGACAACTCATATAATTATAATTGTAGCGACATTTTTCGCACAACATGCGACCCACAAGACACTGATTACTACGCTACTACTAGACTGCTACGCTAGAGGTCTTGGGTTCGATTCCCAGGTCGAGCAAAAAGTGTTAGTGGGTTTTTCTATGAAATTCTCAGTAGCAGCTCGGAGTTAGGATTTGTGCCCGGTTAATGGCAATAGGCTCGCCCCTTATTACATGGGACCTAAATATACCGGCGAACTGTGGGTGTACATTGTTACACCTCTGCCTAAGCCTTCGGGGAATACAGGCGTGATGGTATATATGCGACCCACAACTGACGATTCCTCACTATCAAAATTGGGTAGATGACACCACTAATCAATTGACGTACTTTTTATGAGCTGTCAAAACGTGACTCCCCCATAGATTTTGTACGACAATACTAAACTATGACGTCACTTTTTTGACATCTCAATTCAC
The DNA here is from genome assembly GCA_947462355.1 of Caradrina kadenii. NCBI lineage: Eukaryota > Metazoa > Arthropoda > Insecta > Lepidoptera > Noctuidae > Caradrina > Caradrina kadenii. The sequence goes on along the minus strand of OX381702.1, from coordinate 4,677,706 downwards.
TATTTATTGATTTCAAAGCAATAATAAATCTAATTTTATAGTTATTTAAAAATTCATCGGGTTTTCAGGAATAAAATAAACTGGTTATTTTTGTGAAGTTGTGTCTTGGAATTACTTGACTGCCCCGTTGGTCTCGTGGTCGCAAGCGCAACTGATAAGCGTGGGGTCCCAGGTTCGATTCCCAGGTCAGGCAAAAAGTGTTATTGGGTTTTTCCATTAGGATTTGCTCAGTAGCAGCCTGGACTTTGGAAGTTGGTGGTGTGACACACCCGTGCCTCGGAAAGCACATAAAGTCGTTGGTCCCAGCACAAGCAGTCGCTCCATGTACAATACTGGTATTTAGCCGAATCCGGTTAGAATGTAAGCCGACACCAACACATTTGGGAAAAGGCTAAGTAGATGATGGTGTCATCTACACAATTAAGCAAACAAAATACTCTTCTCTTTCAGTATAGATGTTCTTCTTACAGGTACGAGTGTCCCCAATGTCCTCAGCGCTTCTTCAGCACCTCCACCCTGTCGGTTCACCTCTCCTCCTCACACGGAGCTCCGAAGGAACACTCCTGTGACTTCTGCCAGAGACAGTACAGCAACAGACAGGCACTCAGAGCGCATGCGTGGAGAATGCATCATGGAGTCATTCCAACATAGCACAAGTAGGTGGAACTTTGAGTAGAGTAAAGCATACCATCACGCCTGTACATCCCGAAGGGTTAGGCAGAGATGTACCAATGTACACCCACAGTTCGCCGGTATGTTTAGATCCCATGTAATAGGGGGCGAGGCTATTGCCATTAACCGGGCACAAATTCTATCTTCGAGCTGCTACTGAGAATATCATAGAAAAACCCAATGACATTGCTGGACTTGGGAATCGAACCCAAGACCTCAAATGTAGCTGTCGCGCTTAGAACCACTAGGCTAAGAAGGCAGTAGAGAAGAGAGAGATGCAATGTATTCAAAATTCCAGCTCAATCGAACACCGGGAAGTGGGTCAAATGTAACTTATAAGATTTGACTAAGTTCCTATGGCCACCTTCCGGCTCCATCATCAGACCAGCTCTGTGACTTCATTATATTGCATTGTCATGCAAATTGGACATCTAAGCAAAATTTCAGCTCAATCGAACACCGGGAAGTGGGTCAAATTTAACTTGTAAGATTTGACCCAAAGTCGTCGGGACAGGTGGAAGTAAATAAAAACTTCTAAAATCAAATGTATAGTAATATTATAAAAAGGAAAGATTTGATTGTTTGTTTGTTTGCATTGAATAGGCTCTGAAACTACTAGACCAATTTGAAAAATTCTTCACCAATAGATACCTACATTATTCCTGAGTAACATAGGCTATATAACATCACGCTACGCCCAACGGGAGCGGAGCAGTAACCAAAGACGTTACTTAACGCGGGTGAAATAAGTCACGCGGACACAGTCGCGGGCAGTCCGCTAGAATTTAATAAAAATACAGCAAAAAAAAAATGGCCAAGTGCACGCCGGAGTTCCGTATTACCGTACAAAATAAAAAAAACCATACAAAAAATTGGTTCGGGAGAATATTATTATTATGTAATTTTACACTACCTATATACCCCGCAGTGCCATCCGCGTTCAGTTATGTCTTTGGTTACTGCTCCGCTCCCGTTGGTCGTACCGTGATGTTCTACACGTGTAAACCTTCCTCTTAAATCACTCTATCTTAGAAGGAAACCGCATTAAAATCCGTTGCGTAGTTTAAAAGATCTAAGCGTACAGACGGCGGGAAGCGACTTTGTTTTATACTATGAAGAGATTAATATTCCCAATGCTCTTTTGTTTCAGAATAAAATCGTCTTCCAATACTAGATATGGCAGCTGGAAGACCTTACAGGCTGGTAAAGATCAGGGTAAGATGAAAAAAGTTACTAACTAGCTTTTGCGACCGGCTTCGCTCACGTGGAAGTCGGAAATGATCGCATGAGAACTGGTTAAAAAGTTTACCAAGTGTTTCGTTTTATCAGAAATAAACTTGAGATCTCTATTTGTCCAGAAAACATTATTATATTGTAAAAATACTGGTCCTATCATGTTACGCTACAGGTCTTGGGTTCAATTCCCAAGTCGAACAAAGTGTTATTGGGTTTTTCTATAAAATTCTCAGTAGCAGCTCGGAGTTAGGATTTGTGCCCGGTCAATGGCAATAGACTCGCCCTCTAATAAATGGGACCTAAACATACCGGCGAACTGTGGGTGTACACTGGTACACCTCTGCCTAACCCTTCGGAGAATACAGGCATGATGATATGATGATAGTTATACTATTATATTGATTGGAGTATACATACCTAACCTTTTTGTTTATAGCAAGAAGCTATGGCAGCCGGGAGTCTGGAACAAAAAACCAGCCTATTATTGTCCACTGCAAGGCAAAGGCCTCTTCTCATACAGAGAAGGCACGGGCGTTGATCACCACGCTCGCTCAAGGCGGATTGGCGATTTCAGACTTATATTAATTACAAGTCCAGGTTTCCTCACGATGTTTTCTTTCACCGATGTCAGTGATGAAGTTAGAAAGTACATGTCAATTGAAAAGTCACATAGGTATATAAGTCGCCACGAATCGTTAATTTTTGGGATTTTGGGTCCCCTTCGGGGTTTCGTTGGTCTCGTGGTCGCAAGCGCGACTGATGAGCACGGGGTCCTGGGTTCGATTCCCAGGTCGAGCAAAAAGTGTTATTGCGTTTTCCCATTACGAATTTCTCAGTAGCAGCCCGGAGTTTGGAAGTTGGTGGTGTGACACCCCCGTGCCTCGGAAAGCACGTAAAGCCGTTGGTCCCGGCTGTCATTCGTAGATCTTTGACAGTCGTTACGGATAGTCAGAAGCCGGGAAGTCTGACAACCAGTCTAACCAAGAGGTATCGTGTTGCCCAATGACTAGGTTGTGGAGGTCAGATAGGCAGTCGCTCCATGTAAAACACTGGTACTCAGCTGCATACGGTTAGACTGGAAGCCGACCCCGACATAGTTGGGAAAAGGCTAAGCAGATAGTTGTCTGTGCCGCTCGTGGATCCACAACAATATATGTTGAATAGATTGTAAATAAAACATTTTTGTGAGATTTTGTTTTATTTTTTATTATTAAAAATATACCTTTAACAAGATTCAAATGTTTTAATGTTATAACTAAAAGTGATATTGTGTAAACAGGTGCGTTTTAAAATATATTTTCTTATACTTATTCTACTTACCTGCCTCGTTGGCCTAGTGGTCCTAAGCGCTACTGCTACGCTAGAGGTCTTGGGTCCGATTCCCAGGTCGAGCAAAGTGTTATTGGGTTTTTCTATGAAATTCTCAGTAGCAGCTCGGAGTTAGGATTTGTGCCCGGTTAATGGCAATAGGCTCGCCCCCTATTAGGGACCTCAACATACCGGCGAACTATAGGTGTACATTGGCACACCTCTGCCTAACCCTCTGGGGAATACAGGCGTGATGGTATGTTAGTACTGTATACAGACGAAAATAACGAATCGTCCTTGTGGTAAAATTAACAAATTTAATAACTATTTACAATAAAGAAACGAAAAATATGACAATCAAAAATAAAATAATAAATACTGACATTAGAACGAAAATCATTTTATGAACAAAAAAAAATTACCCGTGTCACATCGACGAGCACTGGCGCCAACACTATCTTTTAGAAGGTGGAAGTGTGGATGGATGAGGAACTGGGTGTAAAGTCTGTCATCCTCCATTGTAAAGGGAGGACCCTCCGAGCAGACGGGTGTTGTGTCTGGTGGGCTATATGATAACGTCGCGGAGAACTTTGACAGCGCGATGTAGGAAACGTCAGTTGTAGTTCTCATGGTAAGCAACAGAAGTTTTTTTTTTTTTTTTGGTGGGTGGGAAATCATCAAATAACTTCTCCCGCCCTGGGCGGGGCGGGAGGGAGTGTCAGACTTTTACTGACTAAAACCCACCCATGTTCCTTCTTGTGCCCTTTGCGTTCCGGGGGCGCGGTATCTCTTGCGAACAACCCGCGGCCCCGGCAGGCAACAGAAGTTGCCACAAAAGTAATCATGAACAACTTTTTGAAGTAAAACTTCTTTACGCACGCTAGACTTGGGCAGTAAGCTGGTGAACGCGAGACGAGAGCGTTACGGAAATTTATTTATTTACTTACTAGCTGTTGCCCGCGACTTCGTCCGCGTTTCCGTCGTTTCTCGTAAAAAAAGTAGCCTATGTCCTACCTCACGGTTCAGTGGTTTTGATGTAACAGTTAGATTAATTTTCATATTTTAGTAGGGAAATATAACATGTCAATCTACAATACTGTTGAAAAATATCGCAATGCGGAACCGCACAATATTATTGTTGATAGCTGTGCCCGCGACTCCGTCAGCGTGTAGTAAGAGTAGACAAATATAATCAGAAAGCTTCGAACTGCTAAGCTATCGGGAGTTACACGTGATATTGTGAGTCAACCATAAAAGATAGACATATGCTGTCGTGGGATATTTTTTATATACTTTTAAGGAGAACATTTCCGTCGTACATGATTTCTGTGTAGCTTTAACCATTAAGGTTGCACACGCGACCGAAACTTAAAAAATGGAGTAACTTCTCCCGTTTTCCCAACATTTCCCTTCACTGCTTTGCTCCTATTGATTGTAGCGTGATGAAAAGTATACTATAACCACCTCAGGAGTATGAAAAATAATTGTACCAAGTTTCGTTAAAATCCGTCGAGTAGTTTTTGTTTCTATAACGGTTATACAGACAGACAGACAGACAAAAATTTTACTGATTGCATTTTTGGCATCAGTATCGATCCCTAATCAGCCCCTGATAGTTATTTTGGAAATATATTTCATGTACAGAATTGACCTCTCTACAGATTTATTATAAGTATAGATTAAAGCTTTATGGACAAATATAAAATAAAATACACTGTACAAAGGCGGACTTAATGCCTTAGGCATTCTCTACCAGTCTACCTTAGGGTGATGCAGATACAAAATATAGTAGGTGCAAGGAAGACGAACTGAAAATTTCCAAGAATAAAATATAATAATAAATACATACATACAAACAAAACATACAAAGTAGAGAGAGATCAAAATACATAGGTGGAGAAATATAACAAACTAATTGTGGGACGAGTCTGCCAACTTTTTATGAAAGTATTCGCGAGCTTTTTTCTTGAATGTAAACCGACTGGAAATAAGTGTGATCCGTCGAACTGAAGTTGACAGGGAGATAAGAGAGAGTTACGTTTCGTATTTTAGGAAGAAGTTTTACTTCAGTCGTGTGGTCTAAAGCACACGGGCCTTTTTTTTTATCCACCAGACACAACACCCGTCTGCCCGAAGGATCCTCCTTTTCAATGGAGGATGACAGACTTAGGACCCTGTTCCTCAAAACATATAAACTATAATAAAAGTGGTTCGTATTTGGGATTACTTTAACCCCTTAAAAGATACTCAAAAAAAATGTATACTCAGTCCATAGACATAATTCAGTTAAATACGTTTGCATATCTTTCTGATTTCTATGCTGGCACCTTAATTAAAAGCTTGCGTTTAACACCGCTAAGGCTGCGGAAATAGGGTACCACTAATTAATTGACATACTAATAACCTAAGCTATTTCCAGGCAGGATGTACATGGCTCACTCGGTATCTATTCCACCTGTATATTTATAGCCTAGTTCTGTTCTGTCTCGTGCTTGTTTGCAGGGAAGTGGAAACTATATTTTTTCCTACTCCTCCGCTAATCTTTTCTGATTAGTTTCGTTGCGGGATCCAAGACAGTTGTATCGTTTCACCGGGACTCGTCGAGCTTCATTGCCTCGGCGCTCTTCTGGCGGTCTCCACTGTTAATTCTGGCTTACAGAAGTTGCAGTGGTTGGGAATAGTGTGGCGGGCTTGTCCCATTAAAAACCTGTATTTTTATGTTACCTACATTTCTAGCAAAAAATGATTGATTTTGCAAAAAAAAACAAAATCATTAAAAAGGCACCACTTAAAAGTCACAAGAAAGCAGAATACGCTAATTCGTTTACTTAGATGACATATTTTTTCAGTATTTTTTTTTTATACTAAACTACTGAACCAAATTCGAAACCTTTGAAGTATGACCTATCAAACAAAAAAAAGCATCATCAAAATCGATTCATAATTGGCGGAGTTCTCGCGTAACACACATACAAAAAAATAAGCATACAGACGAATCGATAACCTCCTTTTTTTGAAGTCGGTTAAAAATTAATCTTGTTGGTGTCTAGTGTCTAATATAGGAACCGCCATGAGTCGTGAGCAAATACGTCAAGTTATTTTATGGGTTCCTGTCTGGGTTTCTTGGGGCGCCGACGAAGCACGCGATCGCTCCGACTGATGGACCAATCGCGTGCAACGTCGGCAACCCAAAAAACCCAGACAGGAACCCAAAAATGAACTTGACGTATGAGCTCACGACTCGTGGTGGCCACTATGCAAGTCTTAAAAAAAGCCACTTTATTTTAGCTCTGAAAACCGGACAGTAAAATTAGATTTTGGTTGCTTTAAAATCAATAAACAGTTCCGAAATTGAGTCGGCACAAAAGTGACGTCACAGTTCACTATTGTCGTACAAAATCTACGGGGGAATCGCGTTTTGACAGCTCATAAAAAGAACGTCAATTGATTAGTGGTGTCTAGTATCTAATACCCAATTGAAATCCAGGTCACCAGCGCATAATAATCTAAATATCACATCTAACGCAAATTAGTTATTTTTTAGTCTCTTTTAACAATATTATAATTACCTACTTAATAACTATATGGTGAAGTTTTTCATGCTTGTCAAATTTAAGGAGGTATTTAAATATATTACTATTTATATTGTGCTACAAGCAAAATAATACCTGATTTTTAATGTTATTTATTAAAGTATATTTGTGTATGTTTTTGTAATTTAATAGTTTTAATAGTCTTAATAGTTTATTAATTTAGGAATGTTGTAAATATATATTATATACTTAGTTTAGATTATTAGTTACTAAGTTTTTAACTGTCGCATTAGGGTAAACCCTGTAAAGATAGTTTAAGTTGTAATAAATAAATAAATAAATAAATGCTAGTGATTCTCAATACAAATCTATACTATTTAAAAAGATGAAAAAATTTTTTGTTTGTTAGTTTGTAATGAATATGCTCCGAAACTACTGGACCGATTTTAACCATTTTTTCATCAATAGATAGCTACATTATTCCCGAGTGATTTCATTACTAGCTTCTGCCAGCGACTTCGTTCGCGTATTATTTTCACCCGCATTACGTCTTTAGTTACTGCTCCGCACCTATTGGTCGTAGCGTGATGTTATATAGCCTAAAGCCTTCCTCGATAAATTAACTATCCAACACAAAAATATTTTTTCAATTCAAACCAGTAGTTCCTGAGATTAGCGCGTTCAACCAAACAAACAAACAAACTCTTCAGCTTTATATATGTATAGATTTATGTCTGTTCATGTCCTCCTGAAATTTGACAGGAATGCAAAACTGCATTTTGAATACAATTGTAATTATATTACATTCAAATGTTTCTATTTTCTTTTAGAATTTCAATACGTGCAGTCTAAGAATGAAAATCACTAGCAATTTTTATAAGCATTTAGGTTAAGTGTAAAACCGACCATAAATATGAACTAGCTACATACATATTTGGTTACTGCTCCGCTCCCGTTAGTCGTAGCGTGGTGTTATTATAAACCTTACTCTTGAATCACTCTATCTATTGAAGAAAACCGCATTAAAATCCGTTGCGTAGTTTAAAAGATCTAAGCGTACAGACGGCGGGAAGCGACTTTGTTTCTTACTATTTAGAGATGGTACAGATTTAAATGAGCGTTTGAAAAGGTTTCTTAAGTCCGTTGTTACGTAAAACAGAAATGTTTTTAAAAAATGCTCAAATTTTTCGTTCTACGACGGCACATTTTTCTTAAATAGATACTTTAGTAAATATAATTAATAATTAATGGAATGTTATTGATTTTAGACATAGTATTGATTATTAACTAGTTTTCGCCCGTCGACGTCGTCCGCGTCAAAGGTAATACGTTCTCACACGGGGTTTTTTCCGAAATAAAAAGTAACCTTTCTATTCCGGACATATATCTCAGTGCCAAATTTCATCCAGATCCGTTCTGTTCTGACGTGATTACCCGGCTCAACCGGCTGGTGATTTTTTAGGATCTGGCAACCCTAGCGATGGGGGGGACAGGGTTATCCCCAAGAATACTTATGTCATTCCTTTCTCATACATTTCCTTCTTTCCAGCACAATCATACTTTTCAGTGCGCTGGCTACAGTATACCTCAGTTCATGGAACTTCTCGTAGGATAATCTGTAGGTGTATGTTTGTCCGTCTGAGAGTTGTAGGATGAGGATTATGTGGGTATCTCGATGCGTGAGCTCTCTTCTCCGTTCAGCTGATGGGTGCTCTGAAGCTATTGAAGATTGGCTGTAAAATAAATAATTATTCTTCTTTTTTATTTTTGTGTGTTTGTGGCATCGTAGCTCCCGAACCCATGAACCGATTTTTATTTTGTTTTTTTTGTTTGAAAGGTGTATTAGCCGGGAATGTTCTTAGCTATGTTTGATGGAAATCGGTTCAGCGGTTTCAAAGTTATTAGCTCTTTTGTCAGCTGCGGTAGGGATTTTTTTTTAAAGCGCATCCCTCACTAGTAATTTTTCCTGTTTCATAGGTGCGTTTACAAACACATTAAGTCACGTACGCAAACCCGGAAAAACTATCTGTACCTAGAAGAAAATATTTGGTCCGTGCGGGAATCGAACCCGCGACTTAGCACTACAGTGTTGCCAATCGTACGATCGTATTCATACGACCTTTTTGGCTCTGATACGGTGTACGATAGAATTATCGAAATCGTACGAAAAATATACGTTTCCAACCTTGTAATCTAACAAAATAAATTAATTTTGTCGGCATAAAAAAATCAATGAAAATCAATTTAAACCGTAAGGTTGGCAACACTGCAGCACTGACTCAACAGAATCTCAACACAGTCAATTTTTCTCAAGTTTGAAAATCACAAGTAAGGTATTTAAAAATATTACATGGAACAAACCTCAGTGAGATATCAATCTTCCATTGCATGCTAACAAGGCCAGGTTTCACCCGCAGATGTAGCGGCACATTCTCATACATCTTGTCTGTACATAGTAGGGTTGTGAACTCTGCCACACAGTCTGGGGAGAAGCTAAAAAATAAATGAGAATTTGATGTGAAATAATATTTCTTTACAGCAGGAATGAAAGCGACAAATAGTCAAATAAGCTGCTGTGATTGGTCATTAATTATTCAGTCAACCAATCAATGCACTTTACGTGTGTCTGACAATGCGTCACATAAATTTTTTAATTAAAAAATGGTAGCAATGTTGGTAAGTAGCACAGGGCTAGTGCCCTGATGCAGTAAGACGGGGATGTTGACATTCTTTCAGAACTGTAAAGGGAAAGCATGGGATTGCAGAAGATACACGGAATAGAGGGAGGCTTTCGCCCAGGTGTGGTACGGGAAAGAATAAGAAATATCCGCTGGCGTGACACACGGGTACTGGGAGTACCCAAGCTTTCTTTTTTGCCTCAATACCTGTGGTCATGTGACTACAGAGAAAAGTCAGGGAAATATACTCTGTGGAAGTGATATTGCAACAAAGAATTTGACAACACGGTTGGCGTAATGGCCGAGCGATTGGCTGCTGCGCTGCGTGTCGCGGTTTCGATCCCCACACAAATATTTGTATGGTCTACAGATATTTGTTCCGGGTCGGGCTGTTTGTGTATGTGAGTTTATATATTTGTAAACTCAAACACAATACAGGAGAAATTGCTAGTGCGGGCCAAAGTTTAAAAAAAAAATACCATGAATTCAGTACAAGATTGTTAATCTCTTAGCATTAATATTTTTCATTGGTTAGTAATTAAAATCAGCTGTTAATACAAAACTCACAAGTACACATTCTAAATGTATGCAATAACAAAGAAATTTAACATTGGATAATTTTTCTTCTCACTCTTTAATTACCTTAATCCTTCTAGAAACATCCTAACGTCCTCCTCACCCCAGGGCTCCTTGGTAGCGGAGCGTAGTCTAGCGAAGTGTCGCACAACTTCACGGACAGCAGAGAACTTGTCCGTGTTCATAAGACTTGATGTTCTACTGTCTGGATTGCCTTCCAGCTCTTTGAGAGCCACTGGAGAAGATACAAGTAAGAATTTACTTAAAAATATCTAATTACAATTTTAATAAACATTGTAACTGCCTCGTTAGCCTAGTGGTTCTAAGCGCTACTGCTACGCTAGAGGTTGTGGGTTCGATTCCCAGGTCGAGCAGTGTTATTGGGTTTTGCTGTGAAATTCTCAGTAGCAGCTCGGAGTTAGGATTTGTGCCCGGTTAATGGCAATAGGCTCGCCTCCTATTACATGGGACCTAAACATAGCGGCAAACTGTGGGTGTACATTGGTACACCTCTGTCTAACCTTTTAGGGACTACAGCCGTAATGGTATGTTATTAACATTGTAGATGCATAAGTAACTCAGTCTGCAGGTCTGCTGTACTTCTACAGTTAAACCGCTGAACAGGTTCTGATGACAGTACGGAATTAGCTTGAACCTCAAGAAGGAATAATAGTTATTAGTAATTTTGGAATTGACTCCATAAAATCGTATGTCATGTTGATATATAAGTAAAAATTAGATTTGAAGACCTTGTTAGAGTGCTATGCCAGTTTGCCCAGCTGATGGTTCAGTCGCTAATGACCACTAACTCTATTCTGTACTGGTAATGCTTTATATTCGAGCTTGATAAAAGTTAAAATAGATAATTTACTTGCGTAAATGCACTTACAAATAACAAAGGGTTTTATCTCCTTCTTTTGTATTTCTGGAGTTAACAACGATACAGAGGTCCATTGCAATGGACTCTCCGTTAATAATTCTAATTGTTGAGACATTTTATTGCAGTTACAATTAAATAAAAACTTAACAGAAAAATCAAAACAACACGAACTTTTCGTACTCTTTTACAATAATTGACAATTATTTATACAAATTGACAATGACATTGTCAATGTCAATTTTTGCCTTCATGGAGTAGCAACTTTGTCACTACATTCGACTAAAATATCAAAAGTCAAAAAGACGTTTTAAAATAACCGTACCTACGATTTCAATCCTTTACTGGCCTTTACTGGACATCACTATAAATAGTAATGGCCGCCGCTTGTTTAGCGTTATCGCTGTAACTTCAATTTTATTTGACGAAAACTAACCAAATTACCACAAAAATTTAACCAAAAGTAAACTTTAGTTTTATTTTAGTTTATTTAGACTGATATGGCTGCAGTACAAGGCGCTCCTGGCAACAAAAATTGGGCATCTAGACCCGGTATACAGCACCAGAACAGTCAGGGTCCACCTTCGAGTATGACGCTAAATAGAACAATTAACCTGTATCCGCTCACTAATTATACGTTCGGGACCAAGGAGCCTCTATTTGAGAAGGATGCCTCAGTTCCCGCAAGGTTTCAGAGGATGCGGGAGGAGTTTTCAAAAATCGGCATGAGGAGGTTAGTTTTTGAAATTATTTATTGAGACAGAGATACTATTAGTTACAAATTGACAGCGTTCTGTGTAGCCGTGAGTTCTGAAAGGTGGCGAAACTGTGAAGGGTAGATTAGAATACATCTTTATGTTTATACAAACTTATCAAAATATCGTTTATTCACAACCTTTTTATGATTAAGTGATTAACGGTAAATTATATGAGAATTTAACGTTAATCACTAAATCAGTGTTGTTTTTAATGTCGTCTTAGGGTACAAGAGTACAGGCACAGGGTACTGTAATAATGGCCTACCGTCTCGTTAATAGCACAATCATGATCAGTGTGGGAGAATCTACAATCTATATTCTAGCAATTGAACGAAGTTGGGTAGTCTTCCTGCCTAGACACCTCTGTCAGTTTGTTGTTCCATCTGGAAACTGTACCAATTGTAAGGAAATTTGACAAAAGATAGAGTGTATCTGGGTCAGGACTATTTTTTAGGGTTCCATTCCCAAAGGGGACCCTATTACTAAGACTGCTGTACGACTCCGCTGTCTGTCCGTCCGTCTGTCACCAGGATGTATCGCATGAACAGTGATTTTTTTTTTTGTTAATGGGACAAGCCCGCCACACTATTCCCAACCACTGCAACTTCTGTAAGCCAGAATCAACAGTGGAGACCGCCAGAAGAGCGCCGAGGCAATGAAGCTCGACGAGTCCCGGAGAAATGATATAACTGTCTTGGATCCCGCAACGAAATTAATCAGAAAAGATTAGCGGAGGAGTAGGAAAAAATATGAACGCATGAACCGTGATAGTTAGACAGTTGTAATTTTCACAGATGATGTATTTCTGTTGCCGTTATAACAACAAATACTAAAAAACAAATTTATTCATACAACCTATTTCCATCTCTTTCAGATCAGTAGAAGGAGTGTTACTAGTTCACGAGCATGGACTGCCACATGTACTGCTACTCCAGCTCGGGACTGCATTCTTCAAGCTGCCCGGCGGAGAGTTAAACCCGGGAGAGGTGAGACGGAATCCTTTACTAATCTGTTTTGCATATAGCATTTAATGCATGATTATGTACGTTATATTGAATGGTTAAAATAAGGTAACTTTAGGGTTAGGCAGAGTAACTACTATAAAAAGCTGAAAAGAAAGAAAGAAGGGAGATAGGCCTTTGCCCTAGAGGAGACCCCTTTAAAGTCTGCCCAGGGATGTGCCCTATCAGGCGTGGCACAGGAAGAGTTCTGGTGAGGTATTTTAAGAGGAAATGGAACCGAGGTTTCATCAAATCGAAGTTTTAGTGACGTAAGAATCCCACACTCCCCTCTGTTTTTTTTTTTTTTTTGGTGGGTGGGAAACCATCAAATAACTTCTCCCGCCCTGAGCGGGGCGGGAGGGAGTGTCAGACTTTTACTGACTAAAACCCACCCATGTTCCTTCTTGTGCCCTTTGCGTTCCGGGGGCGCGGTATCTCTTGCGAACAACCCGCAGACACTCCCCTCTGTTATCCTCAAAAATGGGGTGCCTTTTGAAGGTTTCCCCCCCTGAAACAGTAAAATGGCCTTTGCATGGCAATAAGACACAACAGGCTCATAATGACGGCACGGTTGGCGCAGTGGCTGAGCGATTGGCTGCTGCGCTGCGTGTCGCGGGTTCGATTCCCGCACGGAACAAATATTTGTATGGCCTACAGATAGTTGTACCGGGTCTGGCTGTTTGTGTATGTGAGTTTATATGTTTGTAAACGCACCCACGACACAGGAGAAATTCCTAGTGTGGGGCAACGTTTTTAAAAAAAAAAAAAAAATTATATCACGCCTGTATTCCCCGAAGGGTTAGGCAGAGGTGTACCAATGTACACCTACAGTTCGCCGGTATGTTTAGATCCCATGTAGTAGGGGGCGAGCCTATTGCCACTAACCGGGCACAAATCCTAACTCCGAGCTGCTACTGAGAATTTATCATGTTTGACCTGGGGAATCCTACATTTTGGCAACTAGTTAACTTCTTGACAATTCAAGTGCCTGTAAATGTTCTAATGGAAATAAATGCTTTGACTTTGACTTTGAATTTCCATTAGGAATTTCTAAATAGCTGCCCGGAGTTTTTACCTCAGTGGTGGTACTCCCCCGTGTCTCTGAAAGCACATGAAGCCGTTGCTCCTGCGCTTGATCTCTTCCCTGTTATGTCGTGTTGCCATCTCATCAGACTATGAGAGTGAGGAAATTGGTAGTGCACCTGTATTTGCGCACACACTTTTGCACATTAATATCTCCTGCGTACTTGGCTAGTGTCCATTGAGTTTAGCCGCCATGTCGGAAATTTGCTCAGGAGGATATTATTATTAATTCTGGAATTATAAATTTGTCTGCAGGATGAGATAGAAGGGCTGAAGAGACTACTGACCGAGACTCTTGGCAGACAGGACGGTGTTAAACAGGAGTGGCTCATTGAAGACACCATCGGTAAGTGGTGCAGAATTCAAGTATACAAGTTTTATTCTAGAAAATGAATTAGTGTTCGGTGCAAGAAAAAAACCGACATTTACGAGAACGCTGGCGATAAACGGTGTATTTCAAAAATATCTATTCTAATATCAAAGTAGAGATCTCTTTTTAATTCATCAGCTATCTGCCAGTGAAAATGGCGTCCAAATCGGTCCGGTAGTTCTTGAGTTAAGTTAGGACTAACAAATAGATAGACAGACAAACATAAAAATGTGGAGGGATGAGGAACAGGGTGTAAAGTCTCTCATCCTCCATTGTAAAGGGAGGATCCTCCGAGCAAAGGGGGTTGTGTCTGGTGGGCTACTGCCCGATGGTTGTTGTCGGGATTTTGTATATATGGTAAACGTCGCGGCGAACTTTAATAGCGCGATCTAGGCAACGTCAGTTTGTCGGAGTAGTTCGCATGCTGAGCGATGGATGTCGCTACAACTTAGCTTATTTTGACATTACACACAGCACCAGCAGCAACAACCAGCGTTAGCAGCTGCTACGCTAGACGTCTTGGGTTCGATTCCCAGAACGAGCAATAAGTGTTATTAGGTTTTTCTCAGTAGCAGCTCGGAGTTAGGATTTGTGCCCGGTTAATGGCAATGGACTTGCCTCCTATTACATGGAACCTAGATATACCGGCGAACTGTGGGTGTACATTGGTACTCCTCTGCCTAATTCTTTGAGGAATGAATGTGTGATGGTATATTACATAACATAACTTACCATCACATAATATTCTACATGTAATAGGGGGCGAGCCTATTGCCATTAACCGGGCACAAATCCTAACTCCGAGCTGCTACTGAGAATTTCATAGAAATACTTAATAACACTTTGCTGGACCTGGGGATCTAACCCAAGACCCCATGCTCATAAGTCGTTAATTTTTCTTCCAGGCAACTGGTGGCGACCGAACTTCGAGCCTCCGCAGTACCCCTACATTCCTCCGCACATCACCAAACCAAAAGAACATAAGCGCCTGTTTCTAGTTCAACTACAAGATAGAGCTCTATTTGCTGTGCCTAAGAACTACAAATTGGTTGCGGCACCGCTGTTTGAGTTGTATGATAATGCTCAGGGCTACGGTCCCATCATCTCCTCGCTTTCACAGAGTTTGTGTCGGTTCAATTTTGTGTATATGTAAGGATATGAGGGATATTCCTTGCGGTTGACCGTGAAATTCAATGTTCTTTTTTTTTGTTTTTTTTTTTTGAAAACTTGCCTAGTGGTCCTAAGCGAGACTGCTACGCTAGAGGCCTTTACTTCGATTCCCATGAGCAAAGTGTTATTGGGTTTTTCTATGAAATTCTCAGAAGCGGCTCGGAGTTAGGATTTGTGCCCGGCTAATGGCAATAGGTTTGCCCCCCATTACATAGGACCTAAATATACCGGTGAACTGTGGGTGTACGTTGGTACACCTCTGCCTAACCTTGCGGGGAATACAGGCGTGATGGTATGTTATGTTTTTCATCATCTGCTCAGCCTTTCCCCAACTTTGTTGAGGTCGGCTTCCAGTCTAACCGGATGCAGCTGAGTACCAGTGTTTTACATGGAGCGACTGCCTATCTGACCTCATAACCCAGTTACTGGGCAACACGATACCTCTTGGTTAGACTGGTTGTCACACTTCCCGGCTTCTGACTATCCGTAACGACTGTCAAAGATCTACGAATGACAGCCGGGACCAACGGCGACAGGTGCTTTCCGAGTCACGGGGGTGTCACACCACCAACTTCGAAACTCCGGGCTGCTACTGAGCAAATCCTAATGGAAAAACTCAATAACACTTTTTGCCCGACCTGGGAATTGAACACAGTTATTCTACTTATCAAACAGCCTTTTTTTTTTGATGCGCGCTGGAAATCTTCATGGATGTTCTCCGTCGTGGGAGTGACAGAGGGGCATGCCGGACTCCGACTAAAACCACCGCGATGTTCCACCTCTGCCTAAGGCCGGGGGTGCGGGATTCGCATAAGCATTCACCGCTCCCACTTGCAGCGTCACCCGCGTTCAATTACGTCTCTGGTTACTGTTTCGCTCCCGCTAGTCGTAGCGTGATGTTCTACACGTGTAAACCTTCCTCTTGAATCACTCTATCTTAGAAGGAAACCGCATTAAAATCCGTTGCGCAGTTTAAAAGATCTAAGCGTACAGACGGCGGAAAGCGACTTTGTTTTATACTATGTAGAGATGAATATAACATCATTTTTGTAGCATTTGAGTTTTTACCATATAGTTTAAAAAAAATTGAAAAAACTGAAGGAACTTTGAATTTTATGATCTTTATTGATCGGTCATCCGCTATCTGGTCGCACCATAAAAATGATGTATGTTAAAATAATGTAATTATTTTGTCTACTTTGGTTGACGTGAAACAAAGAGTACCTGTAATAATAATTGGAGCCAATCTCAATGGAGAGCTCTTTGTGAAGCAGCTCGTCCGGGAAGTACTACCACCATACCTATTTCTGCCGCAAAGCAGCTTGTAGTGTTCCGGTGTGAAGGGTATGGGTGCCGGTGTAGTTACAGGCACATGAGACGTTTCAACTTTGTCTCTGGGATGACAACGCATTTGCAAGGCCTCTGGTATTGCAGATGTCTAGCAGCGGTGACCACTTAACATCAGGTGGGCCGTCGGCTTGGAAGTCAATTTCAAGTTATTCTGTACTCACCATCTTTGACAACTTTTACATTATTTGAAAATACACCGTGCAATTATGTTTAATGTAAGTGAGTGCATGTGTGTGTGTTCGTGAGACGTTAAGTGAACAGAACATAAAAATCAGTTACATGTTTTATACTGGTACTTGGCGTTAGTCCGGTCATTTGATAGTTTTATCAGGTAATATTTCTGAGAATTACAAAAAATGGGTAATTTTTTTTATTTCGAATTTTAACTTTGACACTTCGGTCCGCCATATTGGAAAAATGGCGCCTAATTGCAGTTTTTTTGACAACATGTCCTTTCCGACTTATTTTACGATAATACAGTGAATTTAAACTAAAGAATATTTCCTAAAATTTATGAAAAAAACAATTTGTTTAAACCACAGAGAAGAAATATTTTATTTTAGCGATTTTTCCTTTTTTTTTGTATCATTTCATAATTAAAAGCTCACCTTGTATGTCTGTTCCTCACTTCAAATGTTAAGGATTATAATGTAATAGGTATTAGTATTTAAGTGAAATTTATATAAAAAATGACTTTAATTCTATTTCAGATTCGTTTCATTTATTTGTACCTCAAGAAAGAAGATTGTTTTGTAGTTTTAAGTGTACATTCTGACCAATGGAAGCTGTCCACATTATAGAGGTGCTGTTTTGGAATCGACTTTATGTCTAGCTAGATAAGACAGACAATGCACTAAATACCGAAATGGATACGAGAACTAGACTCCTTTTTGTAAAAACTTTAAATTTTTCTCTTTTTAGTATCAATTTCCTGTCATCCAAATCCATGAAGGAACAGATATACCACGTGAAATAACAAGACACCACTTAAAAGTCACAAGAAAGCAGAATACGCTAATTCGTTTACTTGGATGACATATTTTTTGCAGTAATTTTTTTTTTTTACGAAACTACTTAAGCAATTTCGATAAAATTTCTATGGGACCACCTTTGAAGTATGACCTATCAAACAAAAAAGAATCATCAAAATCGATTCATAATTGGCGGAGATATCGCGTAACACACATACAAAAAAACATACAGACGAATTGATGACCTGCTTCTTTTTTGAAGTCCGTTAAAAAAGTGTATCATTGTCGTAATGTCCCAATCGTTACGGCCTGCCTGTATAAAATTACAGGTTCGATACCGGGCAAGTAACAATTCTAAGTTTATCTCTGACATCACTGACATCGGTGAAGGAAAACATCGTGACCCAGACTTTTTATGTACCGCCTTTTCATTTGGACCGCTTTCGTTGGCCAGGCTCTAATTTATATAATAATTGCTTTATTCTGGCAAAACGAACTAATCGACAGCAAAATATCTTCCGCATTTCTAAGTAATTGTAACGATTTTTGATATTTGATATTGATCATATATTTTTATAATTTTAACACTGAGAATTTATCCTGTATCGTGCACGATAATGTTTTGAATACGGGTTTTTCAAATTGCATCTCTATTTTCAATTTAAGTAAACGAAGTGTCTCCAATACATACCATCACGCCTGTATTCCCCGAAGGGTTAGGCAGAGGTGTACCAACGTACACCCACAGTTCGCCGGTATGACCTGCTGAGCTACTGAGCGACATCAATCGAAAAGAGCTACCTCTGTTCTATCCCTAGCTCACGAACTACCCAACTCTAGCCAATATGTGTAGTTAATGCTTCATGTGCTATTATTGAAGACTGATTTTATCTGTGATATATTGAACACAATTTTGTATCCATATGAAATATGTGATATTTATTTTGTTTTGATATTAACAATATTTTTTTTGTTATTCTATTTTCTGTGGTAAGAAAATAATAATTATTGTGATCACTAAGGAATTCTTATAAAGTATATCTATATGTAAGTATATCCTATTATATTCAGCGTGTAACGGAACGGGTTTATACATATCAAAGGCACGTATTCTGTAGTTGTTAACAAACCACACACCAACATTTTTTTAATATCTATACTCACAAAATTATAAAATTAAGTAACACTTAAGTAAAAAATCAAATGTTTCCAATTGAATTCTACACATCACTAGTCAGCTGATCGGTGTCAATAAACTACACACAAAGAAACAACTCGGTAAAAGATTTGTGTCTCCTGACACGTTTGTTATGATTTAAACTTAATAAACTGCCGAAATAAACAGAAATATTATGCATTTTCAAAGTGATTGCTTTTGAGCTGAAATGTTGTATAGAGATTCAGTACCGGATACATTCTTCACCCCGTTTGTATGGATATACCCTTTCTGTCCCACGCTGTATAGAGCTAATAATGATATTATGTAAAGAAATGGGGGCTGGCCACCAACTCTTTTAACAGTATTTAATACTAGCTTCTGTTCGCATCAAATTTGTGGTTTTAGTAGTAGTTTGCTTAGATGGTTCGCTCATGTTGAGAGGATGAGTGAAAGGCGACTGACAAAAGGGATTTATATGGCAGATGTGAGTGGCAACGCCGGGAGGGGACGCCCTAGAAAGACCTACCCTGACCTTATTGGTGGGGTTCTGCAGAAAGGTCGCGTGCGCAGTACTCGTAACCGGCGTGCTTGTATGAACGTAGACGAGGCGAAAGAAGTATGTAAGGATCGTAGCAGGTGGCGTTCAGTGGTTTCTGCCTACCCACTTGGGAAATCGATCCATTCATCCATCCTCACAAACTTTCGCATTTATAATATTAGTAGGACTACTCTCTACCTTGCTTGTTCTTACAACTAAAATTACAAAGTAATATTGAAATGGTGCTGTTTTAAGACACGGTGCTAGCCCCCCTGACGTCATCTTTACAGAAAAATGTAAGTACTATGCTCCATTGTTGTATTTAATTTTAGATTTTATTCCTACAGGACCTAGATTGATTTTTGTTAGCATGTGAAAACTGCTGCAGTTTCACGGATCGGCGTCAAGCGAAGAGAAGACAGGTGTAAAATTATGTTTTATTTTTTAATCAATATCTTTTTAGGTACATATTTACAGCTTTAAAATTAGAAATCCTTAATAACAAGTTTTTGTTAATACGAAGGCAAAGGTGATATGCCTTCCGTAAAAAATATTGAATTATATGAAAACAGAAAATAAATACCAAATAAAAAAAAAAAAAACTATTTCAAAATCCAAAACGCAAGTCATTAAAACTGCACGTAAGTGTACAGTAGCCGAATGACACGCGAGTATCCAATAGACGACGAGCATCGACAGACTGACAGGAACGGATTAATCGCGTGAGGCGGAGACGCCACCTGGGTTCTTCATTCCGCCAAAGAGACCAATGGATGTAGATATTTTAATACTAGCGATCTGCCCGTGACTTCGTCGTGAAGGCGGTTCAGAAACGTCTTAGGTAACTGCTTCGCTCCCGTACGTCGTAGCGTGATATTATATAGCCTATGTTACTCAGTAATAACGTAGCTATCTATTGGTGAAAAAATTGTTAAAATCGGTCCAGTAGTTTCGGAGCCTATGCGATACAAACAAACAAACAAATCTTTCCCCTTTATAATATTAGTATAGATAACTTAGGACCGATTTTTTAATCGCCAGATAACTTTTATCTGAAGCATATGTTTGACGTTTTGACAGCTTTTAAATAGAAACCGCCATATTTATTCCTCAGCTAGAAGTCCCTACCCACGAGAAATGCGACGCGGAAGTTTTTACTTACACACGAAATTCAAGTTGAAAGTTATTTAATTAAATTTTCAACACAATAACCATAAAAATATAACGTGACACACAATAAAAGGAATCGATAAAATTTGAATAATAAACAGTTTTTTTGAAACGTGAATATGCGTCTATTTTGTTTTATTTTCCTTTATTTTTTTACGAATGGGGAATGCAAGTTGTGGGGCAAAGGAGTGGTACACTACGCTATTAATAAAAAGGATTATGGTAAGATATTGTGCAATCAGGAAATCAGAAAATATTATTTTTTTCTAATTAACTCCCGACAAGAATAAAAGTTTCTACCGCAGCTAACAAAAGAGCTGATAACTTTGAAACCGCTGAACCGATTTCCATCAAATAAAGCTAAGAACACTCCCGATTAATAACACATACCATCACGCCTGTGTTCCCCGAAGGGTCGGTTAGGCAGAGGTGTTACAATGTACCCCCACAGTTCGCCGGTATGTTTAGGTCCCATGTAATAGGGGGCGAGCCTATTGCCATTAACCGGGCACAAATCCTAACTCCGAGCTGCTACTGAGAATTTCATAGAAAAACCCAATAACACTGCTCGACCTGGGAATCGAACCCAAGACCTCTAGCGTAGCAGTCGCGCTTAGGACCACTAGGCTACCGAGGCAGTCTCACTCCCGATCAATTCACCTTTTAAATACAAAATCAAAATCGGTTCATACGTTTGGGAGCTACGATGCTATACACACGGACACATCAAACTTATAACACCCCGTCGTTTTTGCGTCGAACTGCCTCGATAGCCTAGTGGTCCTAAGCGCGACTGCTACGCTAGAGGTCTTGGGTTCGATTCACAGGTCGAGCAAAAAGTGTTATTGGGTTTTCCTATGAAATTCTCAGTAGCAGCTCGGAGTTAGGATTTGTCTGATTAATGGCAATAGGCTCGCCCCCTATTACATGGGACCTAAAACTTACTGGCGAACTGTGGGTGTACATTGGTACATCTCTGCCTAACCCTTTAGGGACTACAGGCGTGATGGTATGTATGTATGTTTTTGCGTCGGGGGTTATAAATAGATAAGTTCCAGGGCCATATGGTACAGTTGGGAAGTTTTTGAAGAACCTGATGGTCGTCTTCGAGTGAAATTTAATTTTAGGCAGTCGTCCCATCGCTGGCGAGAAACCGACAATGGATAATTATACATTCAATTCAAAACAAATGCATAATTAAATCATATCATATCGCACTAGTAGCTGCCATGAGTCGTGAGCACAAACGCCTAGTTCATTTTTGGGCTTTTGGGTTCGTTCCTTGGTTTTCTGGGGCGTCGACCCAAAAATTAATTTGCCCTTTGTGCTCACGACTTGTGGCGGCTACCATAATAGATCTATATTTCGTGGGACCTACTTTTTGTAGGACGTATGCGTTGGTATACCTACTTGTATTCATAAGTTCCATTCTATACGACAAAGAAATCGGTCATCTATTGTCTGACGTGAGCGAACAGCCTTTGTCCTACTCCCGTTGAAGACTTTACAAAGAGCGGGCTACTACTAAACTCCATCATTTCTAGATCTCCATTCCCAAGACATCATAGTAACAACATTCGAGAAGCTAGAAAGAGAAATATGTGTTAAGTTCTTCGACACTCCTCTTAACCACACCTTGGGCGATGATGAGAAAATCCTGTACGTCTCCAACCCTGACAAACAGAAGAACTGCCCGCCAAGGAGATATAATTTTGATAAAACTGTTGTTGTGAGCATTTTGAATTCTTATTTTATGTGTCATAATTATTATTGTTTGGTTGTAATGGCCTGCGCAGACTGGGACTACGGAGGACTTTAAATTTAATAATCGGGCAGATGACACCATTAGCCCTGAAAACCCGATGAATTTTGAAGTAACTATAAAATTCGATTTTTAGCTGCTTTGAAATCAATAAAATTGTTTATTGATTTCAAAGCAGCTAAAAATCGAATCTGATTTCGAAAAAATCGTCTTTTTTGTCGTTTCAATTCACTGGAATTGAGACGACAAAAAAGTGATGTCATAGTTTAGTATTGTCATACAAAATCTATGGGGGAATCGCAATTGATTAGTGGTGTTATCTACTCAATTTCCCCGTGAGCAAATGTCTGTAGCTTTTGCCAATAAAATATATATAAATAAAGAACGATAGGGAGTCGTTCATTGTACGTCCTAAATTCAAATGGGCGAAGCAGTTGGGTTTTTGAGCACGCAATGGCGGCAAGCCAAGAATGTGTGGTAAGGAAAGTTATGCTATCGAAATAAGGTAAGTATATATTTCAATGCTCGGTGATAGGCCTCGGAGCATCGAAGAGCTCGCTGGAGGAGGCCTTAAAGCCTGCATGCAGTTCTGCCATTGGCCATCTGTTCTACACCTTCGCTCATTCCACTGCCTCGTGGTCTCAAACGTGACTGCTGAGATTATAGTCCTGCTGGGTTCGATTCCCAGATCAGTCGTTTTATTAAGTTTTTCCATCAGTAGGTACCTACCTAATTTCTCAGTAGCCACCTGTGTTTGTGCACACACTTGCACACTATAACATCTCCTGCGTACTTGGCTAGTCTCCATTGATATTGGCCGCCGTGACCGAAATTCAGTTAGGAGAATAATTTTTAAATGTTTTTACAGGATATGCCAATTGGTTACAAATGTTTGAACGAAAAGGAAATATCTAAAATAGTCCTAGATATGTTACGAGCTAGTATTGGACTTACAGGTTAGTTTAGTAACCGGGCCGCGTCGTGAGCACAAACTTCAAAGTTTTTTTTTGGGTCTCTTTGGCGGAAAGAAGGAGGCGGGGGGCGCCGACAGTAAACGCGTTTAGTTTGTCAGTCGGACAATTCGCGTGCAGCGTCGGCGCCCAAAAATTCAATGATTCCGCCAAAGAGACCCAAAATTGAACTTGAAGTTTGGGCGCACGACTTGTACCGGCTTTTTTTTTTCAGGATGGGATATCATCTAATGTCTTCCCCGCCCTGGGCTGGGCGGGAGGGAGTGCCAGACTTTCACTGACTAAAACCCACCCATGTTCCTTCTTGTGTCCTCTGTGTTCCGGGGGCGCGGTATCTCTTGCGAACAACCCGCAGCCCCGGCAGGCATCGGCCCTGAGTGGCCTCTTCAATAATTGCTGACATCTCTTTGAGGCGCGCGTGGAACACAAACGCGCCGTCGACACGGCCTGTCGTTATGCAACGTGCGGACAGTGAGCTACCCATTGCTCACCGTCCACAGGCCCGCAAACTCGTGCCGGTTACTACATAATTTATCAACTTTTGCTAGAAACAAGCTAAGAGAATCTATGAATATTTTTTTTAATATGGCAAACAAGCCGATGGGCCACCTGATACTAAGTGGTTACCGCTGCGAGACATTGGCAATACCTGGAGGGCTTGGAGCTATTTATTGGTAAAAAATTGTTAAAATCGGTCCAGTGTTTTTGAAGCCTATTTGTTACAAACAAACAAAAATAAATGCACTATAGACAGGAATATTTTTTTTTTGTTATTTGCTTCGTCCACAGATCAACCGAACAGTAATGATTTGTTAAGGAAGTTCCAAGCACAGGTACGGTTCTCTATGACTTCACATCTCTGGAACTACACATTCTCTTCTCCAACCCACTAAATGCTTTTTAAGGCTCTAAAAATGCATGTGTTT
This sequence comes from Caradrina kadenii, assembly GCA_947462355.1. Taxonomy (NCBI): domain Eukaryota; kingdom Metazoa; phylum Arthropoda; class Insecta; order Lepidoptera; family Noctuidae; genus Caradrina; species Caradrina kadenii. The sequence continues at coordinate 4,653,597 of OX381702.1, read as the reverse complement.
GGTGCGGAACGGGTGTCGAATTGCACACGGACTAATATGACGCGGATAAGTCAACCATACCATCACGCCTGTATTCCCCGAAGGGTTAGGCAGTGGTGTACTAATGTACAATCACAGTTCGCCTGTATGTTTAGGTCCCATGTAATAGGGGGCGAGCCTATAGCCATTACCCGGGCACAAATCCTATCTCTGAGCTGCTACTGAGAGTTTCATCGAAAAACCCAATAACACTTTTTGCTCGACCTGGGAATTGAACCCAAGACCTCTAGCGTAGCAGTCGCGTTTAGGACCATTAGGCTAACGAGGCAGTATATAGTGGTCATTTTTAATTAATCTTTGCCGAGCACACTGATGCAGGCCGCTTCCAACCGGTCCTTTTGGAAATCTATGGGGGAGGCCTATGTCCAGCAGTGGACGTCTTACAGCTGATATGAGGATAGGATAGGATCTTTCCAACAATACTAACTTAGTATTTCACCCCCTTTTTGAACCCCCGACGCAAAAACGACGGGGTGTTATAAGTTTGACGTGTCTGTCTGTCTGTGGCATCGTAGGTCCCGAACGCATAAACCGATTATGATTACTTTTTTTGTTTGAAAGGTGAATTAGTCGGCAGTGTTCTTAGCTATGTTTGATAGGAATCCGTTCAGCGGTTTTAAAGTTATCAGCTCTTTTGTTAGCGTAGTGATTTTTTCTTTCAGAACGAAATCCCGAACAGCACCACTCTTCTCCCAGGAGCAGATCGTCACTTCATCAACGCACATTACTTTGAAGAGTGTGGAGACCTGGTCCACAAGCCTATAGACGCGAGACGATCGCATGGAGGGACCATGGAGCTGACTGCTGACAATGAGAGATTTTACAAAGACAAGTTATGGCCGCTCGGAATAGTTATGTATGGAGTTGATAGGAGAGTAAGTAAGTATTGGATAAGCACTAAGCAGTCAGGTAAAGTAAAGTAAAAGTTTATTAACCATTCTTACGTAGGTTCCTTATACCGTATACCCTAAACTGCCCCGTTGGTCTCGTGGTCGCAAGTGCGAAGTTGGTGGTGTGACACCCCCGTCCCTCGTAAAGCACGTAAAGCCGTTGGTCTTTGCTGTCATTCGTAGATCTTTGACATTCGTTACGTATTGTCAGATGCCAGGAAGTCTAATAACCAGTTTAAGCAGGAGGTATCGTGTTGCCCAGTAACTGGGTTGTGGAGGTCAGATAGGCAGTCGCTCCATGTAAAACACTGGTATTCAGCTGCATCCGGTTAGAAAGGAAGCCGATCCCCAAAATAGTTGGGAAAAGGCTAAGCAGATGACGATAAAAAGGTTCCTTATAATTAGGTTAACACACTTAGTATAAAAAATTGGTAACGATTAGCGGTAGATATGCATTGGTAGTTCAAAACTGGTCCCCAAACCAGTCGGAGCCTGTATCTTGAGGACCAGTTTTTAAATAACTATCTTCCCTTTAGAATAGGCACCTAAATATTATATAAAATCTATGTTACGTGTTAAACTGCCTCGGTAGCCTAGTGGTCCTAAGCACGTCTGCTACGCTAGAGGTTTTAGGTTCGATTCCCAGGTCGAGCAAAAAGTGTTATTGGGATTTTTCTATGAAATTCTCAGTAGCAGCTCGGAGTTAGGTTTTGTGCCCGGTCAATGACAATAGGCTCGCCCCCTATTACATGGGACGTAAACATACCGGCGAATTGTGGGTGTACATTGTTACACCTCTGCCTAACCCTTCGGGGAACACAGGCGTGATGGTATGTATGTATGCATAAATCCTTCACAGTCGCGACACGAGAATTCCCGATGCTCCAACAAGCGATGACGGTTATTGAGCTGTCAAGCTGCGTGGTCTTCCAGCACATCAGTGAAGACGATCCTCTGCAGCCCAAGAACCTGCTGTGGTTCGGATTGGAGGGCGAGGACATGCCACATCTTGGGTTCATGGAGGGGAACCAGGTACAGTTGAGCCACCGTACAGTGCAATTCCATGTTATCTATACTGATATATTATATAGCTGAAGAGTTTGTTTGTTTGGTTGAACACGCTAATGTCAGGAACTAGGTTTCAATTGAAAAATTCAAATTGTGTTGGATAGTTTATTTATCGAGGAAGGCTATATATAGGTTATATAACATCACGCTACGACCAATAGGTGCAGAGCAGTAACCAAAGACGTAACCTAATGCGAGTGAAAAAGAAAAGTATCGTAAACTGTGTTAATTTGAAATTACAAACGGACGCTTAAAATTTATTTATTTGCATTGATTATTCATCTAAACAAAGAAATAAAATTGAAGGGTCTATTTGTAATTTCAAATTACTAGCTTTTCACTAAATACTTATAAAGGTATATAGGGTAAAAATTAAAAAAAAAAATTGTCTGTCTGTCTGTTTGTTCCGGGTTATCTCCGAAACGGCTGGAGCGATTTCGACGGGACTTTCACTCGCAGATAGCTGATGTTATAAGAAGTAATTTAGGCTATTTTTATTTTTTTATTTAAGTACTTTAATTTAAAAAAAACAGAGGGTTATGTGAAAACAAAATTAATAAAATAGAGAACGCGAACGAAGTCGCGGGCAACAGCTAGTTATCATATATGTCAGATCACATGTGACATTGCATGTCAAATTAAATGTCAATTATATGTCATAATAATATTTACAGCCTTATAATTAGAAATCCTTAATAAAAACAAAAAGAAACTAAAACTAAATGGCATCAACAAACTCCTCCGCATCACCGTCAACCGGAAAAGTGCCCAAAAGACTGGCGGCATTGCCACGTTGGATGGCAATTCAATTATATGTCAGATTCCAAATTATTCTACAAAGCCGTGCATGAATTTACCAGTAGTTTACATTTGTTTCTATTTTGGTTCAGCGTTTTGTCATAATTAAATATTTTTTAATCGAATAATAACGTTTAGCAGTAAGGAATTATGAAGTATATGCTTCCTTCTAATTGGACTGCCCCGTTGGTCTCGTGGTCACAAGCGTGACTGTTGAGCGTGGGGTCCCGGGTTCGATTCCCAGGTCGGGCAAAAAGTGCTATTGGGTTTTTCCATTAGGATTTGCTCAGTAGCAGCCCGGAGTTTGGAAGCTGGTGGTGTGACACCCCCGTGCCTCGGAAAGCACGTAAAGCCGTTGGTCCCGGCTGTCATTCGTAGATCTTTGACAGTCGTTACGGATAGTCAGAAGCCGGGAAGTCTGACAACCAGTCTAACCAAGAGGTATCGTGTTGCCCAGTAACTGTGTTGTGGAGGTCAGATAGGCAGTCGTTCCATGTAAAACACTGGTATTCAGCTGCATCCGGTTAGACTGGGAGCCGACCCCATCATAGTTGGGAAAAGGCTAAGCAGATGATGATGATATGCTTCCTTCTAATTATGGAAAGCCTAATGTTTATTGTCTCTACCACAGACTATACAACTGGGGTCCATGATAGAAGGTGCTCCGGGGCATAACGGACACACCCTCAACCTTCTGCTGAGGATCCTCGGCATCCCCATGATGTCCAACCGTTATGATCGCAGTAACTACATCATTATCAAGTGGGACAAGGTCGCTAAGAGTGGGTATTTTCGTGTTATGTTTTTTTTTACTCATATTGCAGTGTCAATGACATGCTTTTATGATAACGTTATCGACATAATAATGTGTACTCGTCACCGACATACAAGCTTCACCGTGTCACCGTCATGACATGCTAATTTGACCGGGTCACCGACGTGCTAAGGCATTAAGTCTGCCTTTGAACTTTTTTTATTACATGAAATTTGTTTTACCGATTCATGGCGTCCTCCATTTTGCTTCAATACCACCGGACACAACGTCTGTTCGATGCCGCCTCAGAGGCGTCATGTTTAGTTTTAACGTGTTTTTCAATCATTTTTATATGACGCGCTAGGTGCGTCATTGCTATTGGTTTCAATGTTGTTTTCGCATAACCCTCTTTGTTTTAAATTAAAGTAAAAAAAAACCGCCTAAGTTACTTCTTGTAACATCAGCTATCTGCGAGTGAAAGTCCCGTCAAAATCGGTATAGCCGTTTCGGAGATAAGCCGGAACAAACTGACAGACAAAAATATTTTTTTTTGTTATGTGAATATTGCATATGAAAGTATATAACTTTCATATGCATTTAGTGAAAAGCTTGTATTTTAAAATTACAAACAGACACTTCAATTATATTTATTTGTATGTATAGATTACGCCCCTGACGCGAATCGGTTAAATAAATCTTAATTTTCTTTTTTTAGTCAAATGAAAGAACTGCAGCCTAAGATAAAATAATATAATTATTTGAGGATTACTACAAGAGATACATTAGAATGATATTCTACAAAATATAGACTTGTACAAGTTACATTTTAAAATGTACACTAAATACAGGTAACCCCAACCAAATCTATTGTTACAGTGATGAAGCATTACTTGGAGCGCGCTCCGCTGGACGCTTGGCTCAAGAACACGGAGGGAGAGGGCGCCGCATACGACTTTGATAGCGTAACGCATGCGCCGGCTAACTATATGTGCGGGGATTGCTCCCTGGGAGAGCAGACCGTTGAGCCTATACAGGTGAGCTAAGAATTATGGCCCTCTCGGAGTATTTTTACTGAGTGTAAATTCTTACTCAACTCACAATGTCAGTGGATAACATTATTTTCTATCTTATAATATTGTTAAAGCTAAAAGGTGAGCCTAGTGGTCCTAAGCGCTACTGCTACGCTGGAGGTCTTGAGTTCAGAGTTATTGGGTTTTTCTATAAAATTCTCAGTAGCAGCTCGGAGTTAGGATTTGTGCGGTTACTGGCAATAGGCTCGCCCCCTATTTCATGGGACTTAAAAACATACCGGCGAACTGTGAGTGTACATTTGTACAGCGCTGCCAAACCCTTCGGGGAATACAGGCGTGATGGTTATGTGGGTGTGAATCCTAAGCGCGACAGCCACGTTACGGGGCAGTTTCGAGTCTGAAGTAAAACTTCAGTCTTGTCACTTGAGGAAAAGAGAAAGAACATGAGCGCGCGCACTGCTCTCCCTTGCTCCTACAGCAATATATGGCACGTATCTCTCTCTCTTTCTACCTCACTAACTTATATCTCCGTCTCAACTTCCGTTCGCCCGATCACACACATTTCCGTAACGCTCTCGTCAAGCATTTACCAGCTTACTCCCCAAGTCAAGCGTGCGTAAAGAAGTTTTACTTTAATAAAATGTTTATTTTTATCCAGGACCATCATTGGCAGAGGACCCTGACGATGGGGCACCGAGAGGATCTGAGCCCCGCAGACATTGAGATGCTGAACCTCCTGTACAGCAGGCAATGCCAGCTTCGATTCATGAGCAATACCAAATAACAACGCTTTGATTACAAAAATAAATAAATTAAATTGAATTGTTTGTCTGTAATGTCAAAATAACAGCTTTTTACATAAACATACCATCACGCTTGTATTCCCCGAAGGGTTGGGCAGAGGTGTAACAATGTACACCCACAGTTTTATTGAGTTTTTCTATGAAATTCTCAGTAGCAGCTCGGAGTTAGGATTTGTGCCCGGTTAATGGCAATAGGCTCGCCCCCTATTATATGGGACCTAAACATACTGGCAAACTGTGGGTGTACATTGTTACACCTCTGCCTAACCCTTTAATTGTGGAATGGCTTATTTTACGATGTCAAAAAGATCAAAACATTAATTTCTAAAATGTTTGCTCCCGCTTATCTCAGAAACGGCTAGACCGTTTTAGACGGAACTTTCACTGGAAGATATCTGATGTTATACGGAGTCCAGCAGCCGCCACGAGTCGTGAGCACAACCGTCAAGTTTTTTTTTTTGGGGTGCTGACGCTGATTAGTCCTTCTATCGTACCGATCGCGTCCAGCGTCGGCGCCCCAAAAAATTTACAAAGGAACCCAAAAATTACTTGACATATGTGCTCACGACTCGTGGCGGCAATTATTACTTAAGCTACTTTTTATTCTATAAAAATAATTAGGAAATTTCTTCCGAATTAGGCTTGTTCCTGGAATAAAGATCATGTCCCAATGCACCCGAACATCGCTAAATGAAGAGGGAGCCCGAACGCGGGCAAAGACGAGGGAGTCCAGAAGTTGGCCACACTGGATGGGTCGCGAAAGTTATGAGTAGCAGTTCTCTCGGCCCACCCATCAAGTAGGTGCACAGTCGAAATTGTTAGAGGACCGTGCAAGCACATAACCACGTCGTCTACTCTCACGGCATGGTGTGATAGTAATTTTTTTCGCTCAATAAAAAAATACACAAAAGCCCTCACACACACAGCAGTAGTTTTAGTAGTAGTAAAGCTCTTTGTGAAGGAGCTCGTCCGGGGAAGTACTACCACCATACATATTTCTGCCGCAAAGCAACTTGTAGTGTTCCGGTGTGAAGGGTATGGGTGCGGGTGTAGTTACAGGCACAATGAGACGTTTCTTTGTCTCTGGGATGGCAACGCATTTGCAAGGCCTTTGGTATTGCAGATGTCTATAGGTAGCGGTGATCATTTCACATCAGGTGGACCGTCGGAAATGCAACAATCGGTGGTAGAAAAATTTGTATCATCTACTTAACCTTTTCCCAACTATGTTGGGGTCGGCTTCCAATCTAACCGGATGCAGCTGAATACCAGTGTTTTACATGGGGCGACTGCCTATCTGACCTCCACAACCCAGTTACTAGGCAACACGATACCTCTTGGTAAGACTGGTTGTCAGACTTCCCGGCTTCTGACTATCCATAACGACTGTCAAAGATCTACGAATGACAGCCAACTTCCAAACTCCGGGCTGCTATTGAGAAATTCGTAATGGAAAAACCCAATAACACTTTTTGCCCGATCCGGGAATCGAACCCAGGACTCTGTGCTCATCAGTCGCGCTTGCGACCACGAGAGCAACGGGGCAGTTTCATTTTGGCAGAAAAATAGGTATGAAGACAAAATTCCTCAGAAAAAGACATTTTTTTTTAAATTGCATATTTATTAGCACAGACTACATGATACCGAGCTTTTTATCACATTATTTTGAAACATATCTTACAAATACAAGTGTCAGCCTTATCTAAATATCTACATAAGTACAATTGGGTTGAGTTCTGCCCAAATTAACCAATACACGGCAAAATTTGTACCATTTTACGAAGCAATTGGGTAGATGACACCACTAATCAATTGACGTACTTTTTATGAGCTGTCAAAACGCGAAACCCTCGTAGATTTTGTACGACAATACTAAACTGTGACGTCACTTTTTTGACATCTCAATTCAGTATTTATTGATTTCAAAGCAACTAAAAGTCAAATTTTATAGTTATTTAAAAATTCATCGGGTTTTCAGGGTTAAAATAAACTGTATTTTTTTTGTGAAATTGTGTCTTGGAATTATTGTGTAATGGTGTCATCTACACAATTCCAATAGATGGGACCTAAACATACCGGCGTACTGTAGGTGTACATTAGTAAACCTCTGCTTTAACCCTTCGGGGAATACAGGCGTGATGGTATGTTATGTTAATCCGATTTAAAAAATTATGCATATTACCTATTGCCTCCGTGTTATTGCTGGACAATAATGTATGACAAAGTGAAAAGTCCATTCGTTTTCCAGAAACATGATATTTTCATATTGACATTATAGACAAGCTTGACTAGGGGCTTTCGAAGACATTTTGTGCCATCAAATTAGCAACGACCAAACGACTTGATTGTAAGACTGCCTGTCCACCGGAGTGGAGAAACGGAGAAATATTAACCAATAAGATCGCATAACTGGAGCGGAGCGAAGATTTTATGCAATCCTCATCATCATCTACTTAGCCTTTTCCCAACTATGTTGGGGTCGGCTTCCAGTCTAACCGGATGCAGCTGAGTACCAGCAGAGTGAGAGAGTGAGTATTTTATGCAATCCTATTGGTTAATATTTCTCCGCTCCGCTTCTGTGGACAAGCAGCTTAACACTCCCGCTTGTCAAAACAGACATTTCATGGCGCTATTTTTTTTTATTTTTAAAAAAGGATAAAAATAAAAATAAATATAAAATTTACCAAAAAAAGTCAGACAATACCTTAGACTGTTATAAGAGACCTCACAGACGAGTCACGGATTCGTTCGCACAAAAACTCTATAGTCTATTTAGCCTTTAATATAATTATTGACTAATTGATGGTTACCCCATTTTGGCAGAACTAAATACAGCAAACATTTTTAGATATAGTTTGCCTGTAGGTACATTGCTCCCGCCATGACACTACGCGCGGCGTATAAAGATCAGTAAAACGCTAAATCTAATCATTTGTTATTTGACCAAAATAGTACCAGTCTATTATCGTCCAACTGCAAGCAATGGCCTCTTCTCATACAGAGAAGTCACGGGCGTTGATCACCACGCTTGCTCAAGGCGGATTGGCGATTTCAGACTTATATTAATTACAAGTCCAGGTTTCCTCACGATGTTTTCCTTCACCGATGTCAGTGATGTCCGAGATAAACTTAGAAAGTACATGTGAATTGAAAGTCACTTTGGCAAAGTAGCCGCTGCGAGTCGTGAGCACAAACGTAAAGTTAATTTTCGAATTTTTGGGTGCCTTTCTGAGCTATTTGGGCCGCCGAAACTGCACGCGATTGGTCCGTCAGTCGGACCGTTTGTGCTCACGACTCTTGGCGGCTACCGTACTTGTCTGGTACAGAAGCAAGTTCCCGTTGAGTAACATTTGTGCGGCTAGCAACTCAACTCACCATGGCAGTGGATAATATTATTCTCTATCTTACAATATTGTTAAAGCTAAAAGGTGAGCCTAGTGGTCCTAAGCGCTACTGCTACGCTAGAGGTCTTGGGCTCGATTCCCAGATCGAGCAGTGTTATTGGGATTTTCTATAAAATTCTCAGTTCTCGGAGTTAGGATTCGTGCCCGGTTAATGGCAATAGACTCGACCGCTATTTTATATGGGGCCTAAACATACCGGCGAACTGTGGGTGTACATTGGTACACCTTTGCCTAACCCTTCGGAGAATATAGGCGTGATGGTATGTTATGTAAAAGGTGAGAAAAACTTCATCAAGGGGGAAGTATTTAACATTTCTAGTAGGATTGTAACGGAACCTCGCCTCCGTGAGTGCGGAACTTCCGTTTCCGCATCCGTAATCATATTTGCGGAGTTATAACAGGAGTTTCATTACATTGACATAACTATAGCGCGCGTGGAGACCGCTCAGCTGTGTTGTGAGCGGAAGGGTCAAGATTCTGCTCCCATCGTTCGCACTTACAAAACGGCGTGAAATATAATCCTTATTTTTGAAAACCAGTATTATTATTTTATTTTAAAACGTTAAGTTTTTTAAAAGTATAGTTTGTATAATACGATCAAACTTAATGGCGGTTTGAAAGTTACCTGTACATATATCTATACAAATATTATAAAGCTGAAGAGTTTGTTTGGTTGAACGCGCTTATCTCAGGAACTACTGGTTTAAATTGAAAAATTACTTTTTATGTTGAAAAGTTCATTAATCGAGGAAGGCTTTAGGTTTTGTAACATCACACTACGACCCACAGGAGAGGAGCAGTAACCAAAGACGCAACTTAACGTGGGTGTAAAAAACCACGCGAAATAAGTCACTGGCAGAATAAAATTAATATATCTAGAAATAATTAAATGGAGCATAAATTATTTTTAACTTGATCGTACCTGTGCGACCCAGCATAATCGCAGCTAAATTCCGAGCCGCCATTTTGAATAGCATTATATATGAAAATGTATGTGCATATTTTATATAAAGACTTTTTGACTTACTACTCCTATTTAATATTATAAAGAGAAAAGACTTTTTTGTTTATACCGAATAATCTCCGAAACTACTTGACCGATTATTATAATTTTTCCACCAATAGATAGCTACATTATTCCTAAGTAACATTGGCTATATAACATCACGCTACGAGACACTGGAGCGGAGCAGTAACCCAAGACGTAACTTAACGCGGGTGAAACAAGCCACGCGGAAAAAGTCGCGGTTGGTTCTCTAGTCTATAATAAATCATGAATTACAATATTTACATTTCCGCTTCCGCATCCGCCTTTGCCTTCGTCAAGAAAGGGGTCCATTACAACCCTACTTTTCAGGTCTGGTTCATCACATAATTATGACTCCAAGATATCCGAGCAACGTCTTTGCAAGTAGACACATGCTTCTTGTAAATCTCTTTAGTATCCGCCAGAAAGTTGCACAAGCCACAAGGCAAAATGGGCGCCAATTCACACTTCTCACATGAAAAATCCATCGTTCCATTTTTAGTTTTGTCAATACAGTAATCGCAATTGTTTAGTCGATTTTTTTCGGCGTCCGAATCGGTTTTCTCGTCGCCATTTTCTTTTTCGTTGTCTGTGGTATCTTTGACATCTGTCAAAGTAATGGCGGGAATTGGGTTTTCCATTTTTTTCACGCGCACATTGCTTTTACAGTGTTTGAAGAAATCATTGAGTTTTCCTCGAACGTTGTCTAATTTAGTTATTTCAATAGTTTTTAGTTCATTTTCTGAGTTATTTATGCTTTTTAATTTGTCTGGTATTATTTTGTATACGGTTATGAATTCACTTAGATCTTTTGTTTTTTTAGGAACGATCTCCATAATGTCCGCAGCTTTTGAAATACACGCCGTATTAACAACAAATTTTAAAGAATTTTCTTGACGTGTTTTATTTTCAATTCCTGAGTTAGAACTACTATTTACATCTAACAAAGAGTTTGAATCCTTATCATAACCTAAACTAAAATTTGTACAACTATCTACAATAAGAATTTCATCAGGTTTTTTGTTTGTATTAGAATCAATATCTTCTAAACTAACATCACTATTGGACTGAGGACTTGCAAGAATACCGTCTTTCTTAAAAACCGAACTTATAGACAATTCTTCTTTAATTTCCGGTTTAATTTCTATTGACAAAATTTCCCTATCTACGTTATCGTTTTTTGACGACATTTCATTTGTGTCGTTTTTTATTTCTACTTCACCTAATTCATTTTTAATATTGAAAGGGTCTGTTATCTCTGGAAAACTTTGCTCTATAGGAATATCCATATTTTCAAGGCTTTTTAGAACTTCTTCTTCATTGAAACTCAAATCGGATATATCGCCCTCACTTTCGGAGAGCTTTCTTGTAATATTTTTAACTGTCTGATTATTTTTCACTTCATTTTTAGGTTGGGCACTTTTATTCTTTAAATTACCTAGTATATTTTCTAATTTTAATTTTTTCTTAACGAATTTCTCGTCGTTTTTGTTCTGGATAACTGTAGGTTGTTCCAGTTCGTGATTAATTCTTATTATTTTTCTGTTTGCTTGACTTGCTTTTGTAACGGATGGTGGTTTTCTCTTTTTATTCTCCTTCGGGATCTTATTGGGCGGAGGCTCGGGTAATCTTGTATGTATTGAATCTGGAAAAATAAATGTAATTACATTTAAATTATTTATCAGCTCAACTTTTTCCAAACTATGTCGTGGTCGGCTTCCAGCCTAACCGGATGCAATTTGTCAGTGCTTTACAGGGAGCGACTGCCTATCTGACATCCACAACCCAGTTACTGGGCAACACAATAGCTCTTGGTAAGACTTATTGTTGGACACAAATACTGAATTCGTGTTGGATGTACTATACAATATTGCATAGATATATATATTGTAGTGCACGAGTGTGTGCGCAAATATAGATGCACTTTTGGAGGTTTGAGAAACAGGGTTTAAAGTCTCTCATCCTCCGTAGAAAAGGGAGGATCCTGCGAGCAGACGGATGTTGTGTCCGGTGGGCTACTGCCCGACGGTTGTTGTCCGGATTTTTGTATATATGCTAATTGTCGCGTCAAACTTTAATATCGCGATCTAGGCAACGTTTGTTCGCATGCTGAGCGATAGATGTCGCTACACACTTTATCTTTGCTGACTCTCAAAGTCCGATGGGACGGCAATCCGACACGGCCGGAGATTAGGCGCAGGGCCGATTGCGACACGTGATATCCGAGACACAGGAGGTATCACTCCATCAACTTCTAGATTCCAGAATTCATTTTGGAAACGCCGAATAACATTGCCCTGAATTTTTTTTTTTTTAATAAAAACGTTGCCCCACACTAGGAATGTCTCCTGTATCGTGGGTGCGTTTACAAACATATAAACTCACATACACAAACAGCCAGACCCGGTACAACTATCTGTAGGTCATACAAATATTTGGGCTTTAACACTGCTTAAAGCGAAAGGAAGTTGTTCCAAGATCGTGTCCCACAACATCGACAACACGGTTGAGCAGTGGCTGAGCGATTGGCTGCTGAGTTGCGTGTCGCGGGTTCGATTCTCGTTCGGAATAAATATTTGTCTGGCCCACAGATAATTGTTCCGAGTATGACTGTTTATGTATGTTAGTTTATATGTTTGCAAACGCACCAAATATACAAGAATAATTACTAGTAAAAAAGACAACATTATTTTTATAAGCTTACCTTCATCAAACCCTCCATCAGGTGGGTCCTCCCACCACACAGGACTGGGGCAGGTCAGGATCTCCATGAAATCCTCATCGCTAAGGCTCCTGGTCTCCTCCATGAGCCTCACCATGTCTTGCATACTCAGTTCAGGGCTGCTGCAAGGCCTGGTGGTGACCCTGGACGTTTTTGGTGATTTTGTCAAGTTTCGCGGAGAACTGTGTTTGGAAGATGGTGATTTTATGCCTGTAAGATGGTTATTTAGGCTGGTTATTGTAAAGGTTATAAGCTTTCCATCACCAGTGCCTTTTCAGGGTTCCGTATTACTTATCCTCGTTATACGTAAGTCTGACTGTCATTGGACTCTATCTCATAAAACGTGATAGGTAAATAATGATTCACAGTGTGTATTTCTAATGCAGCTATAGCAACAAATAATAAAAACTAAAATAAAGTTAACAAATTTAAGGGGTTTAAATTTTCCCCTATATCTATAAATCTTCGCGTACAAGTACGACTCGCACTTGGCCGTTTTATTTTATTATCCCTAATTAAAGAAAAAAAAAGCAATGATTTTTTTGTCATCCGAAAACAGTGTTGCAGTTAATCCTGATTACAATTACCTTTCTGTGGTGTTGCCAGCTTCCTTTTATTCGTAGCTGCTACAACTTTGAAGTTGTGTTTAGGTTTCAACATAATTTTCTTAGCACAGACATCGCGTTTCAACTTGTTCGGATAATACTCGACTTGTTCAATTATTTCAACATCTAAATCTTTGACAGGAGCTTTGGGTAGAGACTCTTTCGAACACACTACGCTTTTTTTAACTTTAGGCGATTTTATTACTGTTTTAGTAAGTTCCGGTTTTTCGGTTTTCTTTACTTTGTTTTTTAATTGTTGTCTCGACTTTGTTCGTGTTATGATTGGCTCGGGGGCTTTGGCTCTCGGATTTGCGGATTTTCTTTTTGGTGACATTTCTTTCTGAAAAAATTAAACATTTATTAATTTATTTATTATTCTTTAACAAATTTACATTTGTGTCGAACAGTGGTTTTAACAATAAATGTAACACGAAATTTAATAATTATCGTAATTCAGAAAAAAAAATATACCACATTACACAGTGGCCACAACATTATTAGTCTTAGTGTTCTTGTCTCGCCTGCCGGGGCTGCGGGTTCGTAAGAGATACCGCGCCCCCGAAACGCAAAGGGCGCAAGAAGGAACATGAATGGGTTTTAGTAAGTAAAAGCCTGACACTCCCTCCCGCCCCGCCCAGGGCGGGAGAAGTTACTTTATGATTTCCCACCCACCAAAAAAAAAAAAAGGGTTCTTGTCTGATGGAGGAATTAGTTCAGTTTCTTTTTTACTGCTACGCTACTGCGCTACTACGGCGCGGCGCAAGACCAATTACGCACTTTCCAAGATTGTATACATGTTGGGGAGTTTGGGGACATGTATTTATATTATGTCAACGAAAGAGATAATGTTTTTTGTTTTCTATACAGGGCTTCCTCTCTCCTAACCCTATGTTGCTGTGCCCTACAGGGTCCATATTGATCTCAATTATAATTTACCACCTAAGTATACATATGGAAAAGCAATAAAGATATTGAGATACGAACAGGGTCAATAAATAAAATTACAAGTTTTTCTAGATACCGATGGATAATATTTAATTTATTTATTTATTCACTTTAAACATACAAATATCCTTACAGGCTAGACCCAATGCGGCATTGTAGCATACTTAAAAAATACATAGTTCATAGTTCATGTCATCAGCAATGAGATTGAGGGTGCGGAGCGAGCTGGTGAGCGGAGCCTCTCGCAGTAAGTTAGTACGCGCGCGCGATTTAATTAATCGCCTGTTTATTTTATATTAATTATATTAGATTTATTTTATTGGTTTCTAAGAAAACTTCAACGGTACGTACTGTAGTTACCAGTCACTTTTATTGACTGTACATATATCTTCTATACTAATAATATAAAGCTGAAGAGTTTGTTTGTTTGGTTAAACGCGATAATCTCAGAAACTGCTGGTTCGAATTGGAAAATTCTTTGTGTTGGATAGTCCATTTATTGAGGAAGTCTATAAGGCTATATAATATCACGCTACGACACACAGGAGAGGAGCAGTAACGAAAAACCACGCGAACGAAGTCACTGGCAGAAACTAGTTTATTATATGTTTTATGAAATTCATAATATTAATTATCATACCACAGCATTCTTTATTTTAATATATTTTTAAAAAGGAAAGTAATACCAATTTTTTTTATTTTTCTTGTATATCACACACGTTTGCCTAGTAGTCCTAAGCGCGACTGCTACGCTAGAGGTCTTGGGTTCGATTCCCAGGTCGAGCAAAAGTGTTATTGGGTTTTTCTATGAAATTCTCAGTAGCAGCTCGGAGTTAGGATTTGTGCCCGGTTAATGGCAATAGGCTCGCCCACTATTACATGGGACCTAAACATACCGGCGAACTGTGGATGTATATTGGTACACATCTGCCTAACCCTTCAGGGAATATAAGTGTGATGATATGTATGTTTAGCTATAGAATCTTTGGAATGTTTGTTAAAGTTGACTGTTTAACACACTTTGTTCAATTCACATTTCATATAATAATTATTTAATATATTGCATTCATTTATCTTAGAAGGAATAAAGATGTAGCTGTTCTTTTATGACATCTAGCTTTAATGAGACTGAGAGAATGAAATATGCAATTTGTATTCATCTAATTAATGAATCTGATACATATAATCTAAAAATAACCATATAAAATATATTATTTTAAGGCTGTTGTGTCTTACTAAAAGTAAATAGTGTTATTGGGTTTTTCCATTAGGATTTGCTCAGTAGCAGCCCGGAGTTTGGAAGTTGATGGTGTGACACGCCCGTGTCTCGGAAAGTCCGTAAAGCTGTTAGTCCCAGCTGACATTCGTAGATCTTTGACAGTAATTATGAATAGTCAGAAGCCGGGCAATCTGGTAACCAGTCTAACCAAGAGGTATTGTGTTGCTCCGTAACTGTGTTGTGGAGGTCAGATAGGCAGTCGCTCCATGTAAAACACTGGTATTCAGCTGCATCCAGTTGGACATAGTTGGGAAAAGGCTAAGGAGATGATATGTGTCCCACTGCTGGGCAAAGGCTACCTAGCGAAGATCTAACTAGCAAAAAAAAATTATTTCCCTTAATAATATAGAATTAGAAAAAGAAATTAAGTGTGTTTTAAATTCTACTGCTATCAACCTCTAAACAACGTAAAATTTTAAGCATTTTTATGAAATATTAAGCAAGTGTTGTTTTTCTGAAATAATTGTAAAATTGAATAGCTATAATCTTTATTTACTTGGATAGTAGATATACGTACAAAAAAACAAACAAAAACTTGAATTAATTAAGTATAATGAAAAATTCTCATTAATGTCTACTATAAAAGCTTTCATACTAAAAATAGATGTAGTTAGGTAGTCAGCAGAAGTCAAGCTAATACTGTATTACTACACTACATACATACATAATATTTATATACATACATAAATTATTATGCATACATAAGTATTTCTATAGATAAAAACTACATAAGGATTGCCAAAGGAATACCTCAATAATTTATGCATCTTTTATTAATAATAGATACAGCCAATGAGGTAAATGCAACATTTTTTTTTCCCTAATTCATAAAAAAGTACAAACTATTTTCTTAGAACCTTCATGGTTTGAACTTTTACATTCTACATGCAGATGGCGACACTTGTATTAGCAAGATCGCCTTGGTACATAACAGTTTCGAAGTGTATTAATATTGCTATGAAGAAAGTGTTATATAATGAATAAAAAAGGAAGTAAGATATAACCCATTACATCCCACGTGTATCTGGATCCATAAGGTGACGAAAAATATTGTTATCTGTCTCCTATCCTTGTCGTCTCTCATAAGTAAGATGGAGAGAGAAATATCAGATAAATGCGGATGTTAGAACGGTCGGAATTACACCTCATGGTACCTAGATTCATAACAGACCCTAATTTACTTCAATATCATACACTATATAATACGTAAATCACTCGAACCTAGACGGAACCTTAACACAATAATTACGCATGAGAACTTGAAATTTTTTTTATACATAGGTAGGTATTTTTACCTGCAGAATTAGGTCCAGGTGCGTGTTGTCAGTCAAATCAAATACCCACTTTTATAACTAAAATATAACTGTTCAATCACAATATTAAAGTAATTTCATTGGTTTATAGATACGCAATTTACTTTTAATTCATTACATTCGACACAGGTCTACCATCGACGGGTCGGGGATTCAAAGAATAGTGTTGTGCTAATGAACAACGTCTTACATTTAGTAACAACGAATCGACTAAAAAAAGTATGATAGATATGGTTTGGTAAGGATTCATCGTTTTTTAGCAAGTTCGTCTTGAATAGCCTAATAAAATATAAATTATTATAACTATGTAAGTTTTGTGGTATAGTTTTTTTTTAATACCAGGTGCTTTGGAGCCCTGACGCAGCCAGAAGGCGTCGTGGCAATACCATGCAATTCAGATAAAAGAGTTGGTCAAAATTAATAGCCAATAATCCATGGTAGCCCTGGACCAAAACACATCTGCAAGTAATGGTGAAAAGCCTATGTGTACCAGATGCAGGCTGAAAATAGTAGTAGTAGGTACTTTCTGCATTCACTGAATATTTTGGACATTCATGTATTAATCTGACAAGAATTCTAATGCGATTTTTTCCATTTAATGCATAGGGCACGAGTCCATAACTATTTTCTAAGGAATGATTACTTTATACTAGGCAGAAATTCAGAATCGACGCTTTAAATGAGAAATCCCCATAAGAAAGTTCTAAAACACTTAGATCTCAGGCAACGAACCCTAAATTGGTTCAATGCTAGGCCGACAAACACGCATGACCTCCAAACCTGGCCTGAATGGTATTTTATAGTTTTTATCATTTAGGATATTTCTGCTGGATCGAAGTGGCGCAAGAAAAGAATATGTGCAAGGGTTTCTGGGGAAGTTTTCGTCTAGTACTGGGACAAGCTAGGTATAAAAAAAACGATATGGTACTTAATCGACTAAAGTCAAATCGATTGCACAGAACTATTACTAAGACGTGCAAATGTACCGACCTACATTTTCAATGTTTAGTTTAATTTTATCTAAAACCATTTACTTGTATCTTTAAAATGTACATAATTTAGATAGTAAACTATACAATAACCTTCAGTAGATCAGGCTGTTTCGTATGGCAGAGCCAAATGCTACGCAACTCAGCGAAGCAAAACAATAAAAAAAAAATCTTGATTGGATGACAAAAGATGTTGCCGTTTCTTCCATCTTAGATAGTAGGTACCTACTTGTTTGCTTGAACGGAATTTCGAATTATGACCAAGCTAAGTCCAATATTTATCTTTATTCAAATGACTTCCTTAATTACCAGTATAATGTGGGAAATGTTTATATTATACAAACTATTGTAAATCTATATCCTTTTCTCAAAGAGTACGTATAGAGTTTCTAGCCCGTTCTTCGCCAAGAATTTGCCTTTTGGAAAGAGGTAACTCGTTATAATTATATATTCCTCTTGTAAATAACGTTCGAAAGTACCTTTTAATGGTTTAATTATAATTATGTTGTGTATGTACCTAACAGGCAGAAATAGCTAATTGATTGACCTTTTAGCAAAATCCATAGACTAGATAAAGGCCGCTTATACAATTCAATAATGGTTCTATGCCCGCCATGTTTATGAGTGAGGAGGTCGCCACAACAATATTTGCTTTTTACACTTTTTTTTACGCCATTAAGTAAGTATATTCCCTCACGCAAGCATACTAATAATAATTCTAATGCTTTAGCATGCCTCGTTTTTCCAATTAGAAATACAACTGTCCTAAAACATTTTGTTTTATTTTTAAAACTATTACACACCCAATTGATATTTTAAATAAATTTAGGACCTCCAACAAAAGATATAGTAACTAGGTACACACATATGACATTCAAGCAATAGTCAACAAATATTATGTAGATTTTAACGGCACCAATAATTGCGAGTGCAACCAATAAATTCCTTTAGACCTGGTAGGTACCGGATTTATGTATTTTTGGTCCCCGTTACCAATATGGTACCGTACTTTGCTATTTAATAACTATCGACCACGATTTTAACAAAGAAATCAAATCAAAAACAATAAAAACCAACCACCATGATAATTCAATCAAGACTTTTTTTTTTTAATAAAACCGCCATACAGATTCAAAATGGCTGCGGATTACTTTTCGTATTTTTTTTTAGTTTTATTTGTAAAAGAAACAAAATTGGTGAACTTACATTTGAAAATGCCCGATGACAATCAAGATTTTAATATTTGGTCTCATTTAAAATTTGCTACTGTTCAGAAATATTGTTTAAATAGAGATAACGCGTGCAGATCCAATAATACTAACGTTTGTGGTGTTAAAAAAGTTAATAACGCAACTTCTTACAAGGATTTTAAAAATGCATGTTATTTATTTTTGAGTAATATGTGTGATCATCCTGCAGAAGGTAAGCTGGAAGAAGGTAGTTTGTAAGGGTGAGGCCACACGATGCGTTAACGGTGCGGTGCGACACCGAAAGATAATTAATTCGAGCTATAGGATGCCACACGGGCGAGCGGTGTGGCCAGCGGCACCACAATAAGACGCTGTTTACTGCAGTGCGGCGCGGCGCTGCAACGTCAATATCTCAGTGTGTAGGGTCACTTCGGGATACAATACTGCGGTGGCGGCATGGTGCACTCAGGCGTCACCCCTCCGCGCCTTGTCTTGCAGGTCAAAAGCGCGGCGTGCCTACGCTACGGTGCCCACACGGCGGCCCAACGCATCGTGTGACATAGTGATTTAACAAGCAACAGACTCGCCCCCTATTACATGAGCCCGAAGCATACTGGCGAACTGTGGGTGTACATTGGTACACCTCTGCCTAACCTTTCGGGTAGTACAGTCGTGATAGTGTGTTTGATTTTATCCTATTTGCAGAGTATTTTATAATAAGCGATGGAACTTGTGATCAAAATTTGTCTGAGAGACGAAACAATGGATCTGAAATTGATTTAGAAACATTACCTGAAGATGAAGTGGAAGACGATGCTAATACTACAGACACAAATAGCAGTGAGAATGAAACAGGTTCGTTCGAAACTAGCTTACGCCCGCGACTTTGTCCGCGTATGGGCAAAGTGACATGAAACAACCTATGGTAGGCCACCGTAGACGCGGGCCTGTGGACGGTGAGCAATGGATAGCTCACCGTCCGTACGTTGCATAACGACAGGCCGTGTCCGCGACGTGTTCGTGTTCCACGCGACGACGTTCCTCAAAGATATGTCAGCAAATTTTGAAGGGGCCACTCAGGGCCGTTGCCTGCCGGGGCTGCGGGTTGTTCGTAATGGTACTCAGTAATAATCTAGCTGTATTTAGTGAAAAAAAAATTAAAAGAATTTTATTTAAACTGCCTCGTTGGCCTAGTGGTCCTAAGCGCGACTGCTACGCTAGAGGTCTTGGGTTCGATTGCCAGGTCGAGCAAAAATTGGCATTGGGTTTTTCTATGAAATTCTCAGTAGCAGCTCGGAGTTAGGATTTGTGCCCGGTTGATGGCAGGCAATAGGCTCGCCCCCTATTACATGGGACCTAAACATACCGGCGAGCTATGGGTGTACATTGTACCCTACTCCTCTGCCTAACCCTTCGAGGAATACAGGCGTGTTGGTATGTTATGTTATGTAATTTTTTTCTCCCGACCGAATTTCTGCCACGGCATCCAAACTCAATAGTCTAACCAAGTTTATTGTAATGCACAAGTGGGTGCGCAAACAGGTGCAGTGCACCTCTCCCCTCACTCTCATATTGTTTTGTATTTAGAAATAGCTTCCATCCGCATTTCCGTGCACCGCAGTTTACTGCACCCGCGTTAAGTTACGTCTTTAGTTACTACTCCGCTCCCATGTGTCGTAACGTGATGTTATATAGCCTATATTGCTTAGGAATAATGTAGCTATCTATTGGTGAAAAATGGTTGAATTTGGTCCAGTAGTTTTGTAGCTTATTCGGTACTAACAAACAAAAACTCTTTACTCTTTATAACATTATATAATATATAGAAGTATTTAAATAGTGACTGCCCCGTTGGTCTCGTGGTCGCAAGCGCAACTGATGAGCGTGGGGTCCCGGGTTCGATTCCCAGCTCAGGCAAAAAGTGTTATTGGGTTTTTTCCATTAGGATTTGCTCAGTAGCAGCCCGGAGTTTGGAAGTTGGTGGTGTGACACCCCCGTGCCTCGGAAAGCACGTAAAGCCGTTAGTCCCGGCTGTAATTCGTAGATCTTTGACAGTCGTCATGGATAGTCAGAAGCTTAGTCTGACAACCAGTCTTACCAAGAGGTATCGTGTTGCCCAGTAACTGGGTTGTGGAGGTCAGATAGGCAGTCGCTCCATGTAAAACACTGGTATTCAGCTGCATCCGGTTAGACTGAAAGCCGACCCCAACATAGTTGGGAAAAGGCTAAGCAGATGATGATGATGTATATAAGTATTATGTTTATGTATTATAGATTACCATTTTTGTAGCGACTGAGGCCGGTGCCCTCCGCAAAGGCACCAAGAAATTTAGTAAACTCTACGAGATTGAAGAATCATTTGACTACCACATATGCCCTCCCTCCTGCCCAAGGATCTACAAGCCTGTGTGCGTCGTTATCAACCGAGGGTTAGGCAAATACACGAAGATGTTCAGCTTTGTGAACCACTGCTCCGCGGACATCTATTATTGCAAGAATTGGAGAGGTGAGTTGGTCATAGAGCTCTCTATGAAGGAGCTCGTCCGGGGAAGTACTACCACCATACCTATTTACACCGCAAAGCAGCGTTGCTGTGTGCCGGTGTAGTTACAGGGATGGCAACGCATTAGCAAGGCCTCTGGTCTTACAGATGTGTATAGGCAGCAGTGACTGCTGAACATCAGGTGGGCCGTCGGCTTGTTCGCCGTGCAAGGATATCAAAAACACAAAAAAAAATCAACCGCCTTCAAAAACTAAAAAGTGAAAATAACTTCACCTTTGGCTCTGTTTGTTGTTTTGCATTGCCACGTTTTTTTGGTGGACCCACTGTCGATTCTGGCTTTCAGGACTTGCAGTGGTTGGGAATAGTGCGGCGGGCTTGTCCTAACCAAACGGCTCCCAGGTATTGTTGAGAACAAAACTTATGATCACAATGATAGGAAGTACATCTACGTTTAGTGTTCGTTAAGAACCTAAGTGTCTACACTTGTTATTTTCAGAGTTTAAGCCTCCTCCGAATGAAGAGGAGGATGTGGTCATATCGCCTTTGGACTGGACTCACTGTGGAGCATACAAGTAACTAAGGCCTCGAATCTTGTGGGCACCGGGGCGGCGGCGGCGCGGGATCTGCAGGATCTAATGCGTAAAATCAAATAGACTGGCCCCCGAAAAGAGCGGCGCGGGCGCGGTGATCGTGCGGTGCACTCCAGTCAAGCGTTGACCGCCCGCGCGTCTGCATTGCAGTGTAGTGCAATTTATTTATGTGACTTGTCGAAATGTCCCGCTGTCTGCAAGATTCGAGGCAGAAGCCTCAAAGATACTTAAGTTGTGAGAACGACACCCACCACCACCCAACTTCAACCCCAGAAACACTTACCGGATATAATTTGCAGTAGCATGTACGGAAAGCGCTCAATAGACTGTGCACCCAAATAGGCCGCTGCAAACATCCTGTCGGGGGAGAGGTGAATTTATATGCGAATCCCGCACCCCCGACCATAGGCAGAGGTGGAACACCGCGGTGGTTTTAGCCGGTAAGAGTCCGGCATGACCCTCGGTCACCTCCACGAAGAAAATAAAATAAAAGGGGTTTTTAACCCCCGACTCAAAAAGAGGGGTGTTATGAGTTTGACGTGTCTGTCTGTGGCACTGTAGCTCTTAAACGGGTGAACCGATTTGAATGCATTTTTTTTATTTGAAAGTAGGGTTCCTAGCGATGGTTCTTAAATAAGTATTATCAAAATCGGTTCAGCCATTTCCAGGTTATCAACTCTTTTGTTAGCTGTGGTAGGGATCTTTATTCTTCTGTCGGGGTTATTTAATTTATTTTATTCTATTACTGGTTGTAAAACCTGGTTCTTTTTACCCAACCTTTTCTCTCTTTTCTCCCAGATACCTTAATTTTGCGCGATTCTCGGAGACTGCTTCATCTATGGGGCACTACGGCTGGCTGGCCGGAGATTACAAATACACACATATCATGAAACCGCATGAAATATTACCTGGTTACGTAAAAAGGAGCTAAATAGTCATAAAAAAAATCTAAACATATCGCGGCCGCCATCTTGGATTTTGATTTCGATCTCATTTTCGGCATCAGGAACAGCTGATTTTTTTTCGCAATTTAAAACCTAATTTTATAGTGCAAGTGGTTTATTTTCATAAGCACTACACTCTCTTAGCAGTATGTCCCTTGTTTAAAGCAACACCTTGTTTGTATATGGTACCGGCAATCTGTATAATACCTGGGGCGTCCAGGCAATGTATGAAATATTATGAATATTAATGTCCATTACATACTTTACTTAGGTAATTTAAACAATTCGTAGGGATTGTATAGAATACCTGCTGGTCTACCGGCAATGTGTAAAATAAATAGATTTTGTTCTATATTTATCAATGTTGAACGGCCTCCATATAAATGACGGGCAAATGAAACGTTATCTCCTTCTTTTCGCATAACTTTTATCAGCATAATAACACTGGCATAATGCAATACCACCAGCCATCAAGCAATTAAATGGAAAAATGATCAAAAATAAATTGAATTTTTTTTTTAATTGAAAATGTATTTTATAATGTAAATAAATATCTCAATAAAAAATAATATTTGTATGACAATTATGTAATGAGTATCTTGATAAAAAATAATATTTGTGAGTTTTCGAAAACCTAATTCTCAAAAAATACTATTGCATATCGGACCTGGGTAGATTGTTGATACTAAAAATGTAATGTTTATTAATAAGATCTTAATGTACACAATTATGCAATAAATGTATCTTTATCTGACTATAATTTAGTCTAATTTAGAGTTGCATAAATTTTCTTCACAATACCTAGGCAGTGTAAAATAAATAATAGTTCATATATTGCCTGGACGTTCAAGGTATTTTCTACATTGCCTAGGAGTTGTATAGAATACCGGATTATACAGATTACTGGTAACATTGAATATCATCCTATCACTACACGAGTATTCGCGCAGCCGGTGCGAACTTATAGGATGCCTTGAATTGAACCAATAAGCGCGCACCAATGACTGGGCACAGCCAATAGCATACACGCTTTGGATTTAATCATCTACACCAGCGTTTCCTAATTAGTGGGGAGCTGACCCAGTACCAGGCCATCAAAATAAAATACCGGATCGTCAAAAATACACAATAGTAGCTAATCAAGCAACAAGTTTTTACTGCCTCGTTAGCCTAATGGTCCTAAGCGCGACAGCTACGCTAGAGGTCTTGGGTTCGATTCCCAGGTCGAGCAGTGTAATTGGGTTTTTCTATGAAACTCTCAGTAGCAGCTCGAGGTTTGGATTTGTGCCCGGTTAATGGCAATAGGCTCGCCTCCTATTACTTGGGACCTTAACATACCGGCAAACTGTAGGTGTACACTGGTACACCTCTGCCTAACCCTTAGGGAAAGACAGGCGTGATGGTATGTATGTGTTCTATCCATAAAAAAAATAAAGATTTAAATCGTTTTCCAACCTATTTTATTTAGTTAGTTCAATATAAGATTTGTTGATCGTGCCCGAACAGAGACAGGCCTGAGAGAAAGGCTTGCGTGGTGATCTCCGCCCGCCCTTCTTGAGTCAGTCTTGAGAAAGCCGCACTGGGTGACGGGGCCCGAGTTTTGGTGGTGGCGGGTCCATACCTGCCCGTGCCCCGGCCAATGGTAGTTGCAGGAACATTGTAGGGTTTCAGTCTGTGGAAGTGCGACTTACCCTTCCACCCTCCCCGAGGCGAAGGCAGTTCATGAAGATTTTCCCACAAAAATAATAATATGTATGTGTGTGCAACTGCCTCGTTAGCCTAGTGGTCCTAAGCGCGACTGCTACGCTAGAGGTCTTGGGTTCGATTCCCAGATCGAGCAAAGTGTTATTGGGTTTTTTTATGAAATTCTCAGTAGCAGCTCGGAGTTAGAATTTGTGCCCGGTTAATGGCAATAGGCTCGCCCTCTATTACATGGGAGCTAAACATACCGGCGGACTGTGGGTGTACACTGGTACACCTCCGCCTAACCTTTTGGGGAACACAGGCGTGATGGAAATAAATATGTCAAAGGGGGGCCCTCAGCTTAGGGCCCCGCTACGCCACTGTAGGCTCCGCCATGATACCCAATTCCCTCAAAATCAAGGTATCTACAACATTCTCATCAACTACCTGGTCTGGATGATGTATCAAATGCAGTAGGATCCTGGGTTTACTATTCCCCTCCCACTTGCAAAGGGCACAAGAGAATGAGAACTTCTTGGCTGTTTGTTTTCGCTCTTTCTTCTCCACACCATGAACTTCTAGAAGATGCTGGGAGTACAGGGGGACGCAGAACATGTCTTTACAATGGGGACATCTGGAAAAGAAAATATTCAAGTATTTTGTAGGATTCCGTACTGGACCGATTTTAACCATTTTTTCACTAGTAGATAGCTACACTAATAATTATGCTACAGTCAAACGGGGTGAATAGGGACGCAGGGGTGAATCGAGACGAAATTTTAAAAGGGATTTTTACTTTGAAATAATATAGTTTGTTACCAACAAGGACATTAAAATCTTGAATTGTAATTTAGTTAAAACAGAAGAGATCTCTTTGGTAACAAACTATATTATTTCAAAGTAAAAATCCCTTTAAAATTTCGTCCCTATTCACCCCTGCGTCCCTATTCACCCCGTTTGACGGTACTAAGAGATATGAATGTGGCTGGATGGAGGGGAAGAGGGAGGCCACAGAAAAGATGAATGGATTGCGTGAAGAATGATATGAAAGAGAAGGGAGTCAGCGATAGCATGACGGTTGACAGGACAGCATGGAAGAAGAAAACGTGTTGCGCCGACCCCAAGTAACATGGGATAAGGGCAGGAAGATGATGCTGATGAGATAGCTACACTAATCCTGAGTAACATAGGCTGTATAACATCACGCTACGACACACGGGAGCGGAGCAGTAATCAAAGACGTAACTTAACGGTCTCTAGTACCTATAGTAAGCGCCACGAGTCGTGAGCACAAACGTCAAGTTCGTTTTTGGGTTTTTTGGGTCACCGACAATACACACGATTGGTCCGTCTGTCGGACCAATCGCATACAGCGTCGGAGCCCCAAAATACCCAGAAACGTATAAAAAAATATTTTTCGCTTTTTAGCATCAACTTCCTGTCATTCAAATCCATGAAGGAACAGTTATACTGCGTAAATTAACAAGACACCACTTAAAAGTCACAAGAAAGCAGAATACGATAATTCGTTTACTTGGATGAAATATTTCTTTCAATCATAATTTTTTTTACCAAACTACTGAACCAATTTCGATAAAATGTATAAGGGATCACCTTTGAAGTATGACCTATCAAACAAAAAAAGAATCATCAAAATCGATTCATAATTGGCGGAGTTCTCGCGTAATACACATACAAAAAAATACATACAGACGAATTGATAATCTAGTTCGTTTTGAAGCATAAGCATACCATACCATCACGTCTGTATTCCCCGAAGGGTTAGGCAGAGGTGTAACAATGTACACACACAGTTCGCCGGTATGTTTAGGTCCCATGTAATAGGAGGCGAGCCTATTGCCATTAACCGGGCACAAATCCTAACTCCGGGCTGCTACTGAGAATTTCATAGACAAACCCAATAACACTTTTTGCTCGCCTTGGGGATCGAACCCAAGACCTCTAGCGTAACAGTCGCGCTTAGGACCACTAGGCTACCGAGGCAGTCCTTCTTTTTGAAGTCGGTTCAAAATTAACTTGACGTTTGTGTACACGGCTCATGGCGGCTACTAATATTTTGTAGTGATGGAAAGATTGGTACCCATAGATCAGTTCCTCGTGGCGGCCATCGGCGGCGGCGAACTCTCGCGTCCGGCCCTGGTGCAAGCCATGGTCCGGAGCGAGAGGGAATGGGATGCAGCCGCCTCCTTCTGTGAGGCAGTAATGCTTGAGAAGGAGGCGGCGGGACGGTTGAGACAGCGGTTCTCACGTCCCAGCCGCCGCGGTAGACGCTCCGGACGTCGGGAGCCGCGAGACGACTCCCGGCCACCGTAGATACGGGCCTGTGGACGGTGAGCAATGGGTAGCTCACCGTCCTTACGGTGCATAACGACAGGCCGTGTCGACGGCGCGTTCGTGTTCCACGCGCGCCTCAAAGAGATGTCAGCACAGGAAGGGGCCACTGAGGGCCGATGCCTGCCGGGGCTGCGGGTTGTTCGTAAGAGATACCGCGCCCCCGGAACGCAAAGGGCACAAGAAGGAACATGGGTGAGTTTTAGCCAGTAAAAGTCTGACACTCCCTCCCGCCCCGCCCAGGGCGGGAGAAGTTATTTGATGATTTCCCACCCCCCCAAAAAAAAACCCATAAATCAGTAATCAGTACTCACCTTTTCCTACTTTTCCGGTGACTTGTATACGTTTTTATACTGATAAACTTCTCATTGCAAAGGGCACACTCCTTCACTGCTTCGGTACCATGGCTCAGCTCGTGGTGTTTGAGAGCCTTCACGTGTCTGGCTATGAACCCACACTGTTCACATTTGTGCGGGTTGTCCGGGCGGTGAATCAGTTCATGCTTCTTTGTATTCTTCTTGGAAACGCTGCGATATGGACAGTGGGAGCATTTGTAGGGTTTTATGCCTGTAGGGGGTTAGAAGGGGATGTTATTGATAACGAATAAAATAATTAAAATATTTAACGACGGGGTGTTGTAAGGTTCACGTGTCTATGTGTGTGTATGTGGCATCGTAGCTCTTGAACGCATGAACCGATTGTGATTTAGTTTTTTTTGTTTTAAAGGTTAATTAGTCGGGAGTGTTCTTTTTTACGATCCAATGGCACAATAACTAACCCCCGACAGAAGAATAAAAATCCCTACCACAGCTAACAAAAGAGACTGAAACCGCTGAACCGATTTTCATCAAACATAGCGAAGAACACTCCCGACTAATTCACCTTTCAAACAAAAAAACTAAATCAAAATCGGTTCATGCGTTCGGGAGCAACGATGCCACAGACAGAAAGACACGTCAAACTTATAACACCCCGTCGTTTTTGCGTAGATGGTTAAAAACAAAATATAATTTGGGTCCAACTCCTGCTACAATATCGTTATCCTAGTGGTCATAAGAACTACCTCGTTAGCCTAGTGGTCCTAAGCACGACTGCTACGCTAGAGCTCTTGGGTTTTAGTCCCAGGTCGAGCAAAGTATTATTAGTTTTTTCTATGAAATTCTCAGTAGCAGCTCGGAGTTAGAATTTGTTAATGGCAATAGGCTCGCCCCCTATTACATGGGACCTAAACATACCGGCGAAATGTGGCTGTCCATTGGTACCCCTTCGGGGAACACAGGCGTGATGTTATGTATGACCTGCTACAATATCACTTACCTTGGTGAATACGCACATGCTCTTCAAATACAATTTTATTGTACGTGGAGTAATCACACATGAAACATTGGAAAGGATTTTCGCCTCTGTGTATCTTGCGGATGTGACGTAGCAACTTCTCCTCTGTTTCCGCCGTGTAGCGCTTGCACTCTGGGCAGCGGATGCGAGGCGGTTGAGCTGCGAGGTACTCCTCGATAGGTGATGTTGAACGGCTAAGAAAATATTAAGTTGTAAGGTTTAAAGGTCATATTTACATGATCTGCCGGGCCCTGCCTGCAGGGACAGGGTAGTGTAATAAGGAACAAGGATGCAGGGTCCCTAAATAGGGTGATCGAGTGGTTCCGATCACCCTGCTTCCCTGCTGCCCTGTCGATCGTGTAGTGCAATATGGGAGCCCGGGCCTGGTTCTGACCGGACGGCGAGCCACCCAATGCTCACCGTTCGCAAGGCCGCGCCTACGGCGGCCAGGAATCGCCCTGCGACTCCCGACGCCCGGGCGTCTTGTTCTGTTGCGGCGTCTGGGACGTGAGTTTGCCTCTCCCTCACGCGTTCCGCCTCCTTCTTCGATATCCCTTACCCCTAGGGTATGAATGAGACCATTTCGAAGAATCAACTAGCATATGAATTATTTTTTAACTACATATATTTTTGTAATTTTTCATTCAAAATAATTGAATAAATTCACAATTATCAACCCTAGAAAGCTAACCTTCTGATATAAAAGTAAGTAAATAAGGTCAATTTGGAAAACGTATTTATATTGTTAAACCTATGTACAACTGCCTCGTTAGCCTAGTGCTTCTAAGCATGACTGCTACGCTAGAGGTCTTGGGTTTCATTCCCAGATCGAGCAAAAAGCTCTATTGGGTTTTTCTATGAAATTCTCAGTAGCAGCTCGGAGATAGGATTTGTGCCCGATTAATGGCAATAGGCTCGCCCCCTATTACATGGGACCTAAACATACCAGCGAACTGTGGGTGTACATTGTTACATCTCTGCCTAACCTTTCGGGGAATACAGGAGTGATGGTGATGGAACAAATATTATACAGCTAAAGAGTTTGTTTGTTTGTTTGGTTCACTACATTTATCTCAGGAAGTACCGGTTTGAATTGAAATTTTTTTTCTGTGTTGGATAGTTCATTTATCAAGGAAGCGTTTATAACATCACGCTACGACACATGGGACAGGAGCAGTAACCAAAAACGTAACTTAACGCAGGTGAAAATAAAACGTGAACAAAGTCGCTAGCAGAAGCCTAGTACTTACATATTTTGTTCCGTCTTCACTGCCTCAGTACCATCAACTATTGGGTACTGGGAACCAGAAGCCACGTCTATAAATAACGTATTTGAAAGCTCGCTAACTGGTGCCTCTGCCATTATTTATCTGAAAGATATTACATTTATTTTTCAAAGGGATATTCTACGATATTCATTTTTTGGACTGAATTTTTGGTCAGCACAGACGTTGGAGAAACTCCAACGCTCATGGAACGCCAATGGGATTGAAGCCTGTAAGCCGCGTTTTCAGTAGGGACCATTTCTCCCGCAACTCTGTTGCTCTACACGAAATGTACGTGTCCCGCGCGAACTCGCCCGACGTCTCTTGCGACTTCTACGGGTCGCCGGGACTTGCCGCAAGTCGACCATAGAGTCAAGCTTTGAATAGCGAGGAAGTGTGTCGCTTTGTGTTCCGAAATCAAATTCTTCGGGTGACATAATATTGTTCACCACTGAGTAGTGTGAACAAGACAAATGTCGAGCGACATTTTCCCACAAAGTCGCAAAGACCTACCACGTGAATGTTGGGCGGTATGTTTCCGCGACATGTCCTCTAGTGAAAATGCGGCTCAGTAGTAGCTCATGTAATCAATTATTTACTTACCAAATTGAAATAGTAATCCTTAAATAAATTTTGAATTTATGTTTCTTGAACTATTTATCTAGATTACTTCCAAAATCACCAGCTTAACAGATAAATAAGTATTTTTTTAAACACACAACAAACCAAAATAAACAAGTTGTCCACTTTTAAGTGACATTTATTTACTTGACATAAAATATATTTACTTTTTTTTATGACCCCAATAGTTGTCCTTGCTTTTAGAGGTGTGACCGTGTGATCGACGTTTTAGTCGAGTTAAAAAATTAACATAATGTGACCTACATTAAAAATTACATAAATATTTTTTATTCTTTTCTAACGACATTGAAAATAATCTTTCTTTTCGTGCTTTTTTTTTAATTCTTACAATGCAAAATGTCAGTTCTTTTTGAAGTAAAACTTCTTTACTTGACTTGGGGAGTAAGCTGGGGAATGCGTAACGAGAGCGTTACAGAAATGAGTGTGATCGGACGTACGGAAGTTGAGAGGGAGATATAAGTTAGTGAAGATAGAAAGAGAGAGAGTTACGTTTCGTATATTACTGTGAGAGCAAGAGAGAGCGGTGCGCTCGCTCTTTTTGCATTTTTCACTATTACCTCACAATAGCTATACTCGACCTGGACTCTGGCCATGCTGTCTGGAATAGGCCACTTACACTAGAACAGGACTCACCTCTTTCTACTACGCCCAGATAACATTGATCCACTCACCCTTCCACTGGCAACACCTAGGTACGGATGTATTAACACACGCAGCCAGCTGTGAGGGTTTTCTTGCGTAACATTTTTTCGTATTATATAGATACGCTAAAATGCCATGAATGTATGGGAATGAAAAATCATACACCAAAAGAAAGGCTGCAATGTAGTCCTCAACCATGCTGAAGGCCATCAAAATCTATTCGTAACATTTTAAAGAATTACTAGTTTATTTTTGCATTGGGTTTTTCCAATAGGTAAAACGTGGTGTGACACACCCGTGACTCGGAAAGCACGTAAAGCCGTTGGTCCCGGCTGTCAGTAGTAGATCTTTGATAGTCGTTACGGATAGTCAGAAGCCGGGAAGTCTGACAAGCAGTCTAACCAAGAGGTATCGTGTTGCCCAGTAACTGGGTTGTGGAGGTCAGATAGGCAGTCGCTCCATGTAAACCACTGGTACTCAGCTGCATCTGGTAAGACTGGAAGCCGACCCCAACATACTTGGGTAAAGGCTAAGTACTTAGATGATAACTAGTTCATTTTGCATTAGAAGATAAAACGTTAAAGATTATCTGGAACGGTTCGAATTTAATAAACCTTGGTTCTGGTGTGTTTGCTTCAGTAGCGTTAGCAAGCAAAAACTATAATCTATACCAATATTACAAAGCTGAAGAGTTTATTTGATTGGTGGAACACGCTAACCTCAGGAACTACTAGTTTGAAATGAAAAATTATTTTAGTGTTGAATAGTTCATTTATCGAGGAAGGCTTTAGACTTACAACATCACGCTGCAACCAATAGGTGCGAAGCAGTAACCAAAGACGCAATGCGGGTGAAAAAACTACGCGGACGAAGTCGCGAGTATAAGCTAGTGAATAACAATATTATTTATTCTACAATGAAGCAACTGAACTTAACTGCCTCGTTAGCCTAGTGGTCCTAAGCGCGACTGCTACGCTAGAGGTCTTGAGTTCAATCCACAGGTCGAGCAAAAGGTGTTACTGGGTTTTTATATGAAATTCTCAGTAGCAGCTCGGAGTTAGGATTTGTGCCCGGTTTATGGCAATAGGCTCGCCCCCTATTACATGGGACCTAAACATACCGGCGAACTGTGGGTGTACATTGGCACACCTCTGCATAGCCCTTCGGGAAATACAGGCGTGATGGTACGTATTCTACAATGAAGTGAAATTGACTGCATCGTTAGCCTAGTGGTCCTAAGCGCGACTGTTACGCTTGAGGTCTTGGGTTCGATTCCCAGGTCGAGCAAAAGGTGTTATTGGGTTTTTCTATGAAATTCTCAGTAGCAGCTCGGAGTTAGGATTTGTGCCCGGTTAATGGCAATAGGCTCGCCCCCTATTACATGGCACCTAAACATACCGGCGAACTGTGGGTGTACATTCGTACACCTCTGCCTAACCCTCCGGGGAATACAGGCCTGATGGTATCTGAAGAGATATTGTGTGTTGTTGTCTCTTTTCTCTGAGCAGGTGTAGCGCTGACGACAAGCAAATATATCAGCCAATAAATAATTAAAATGTATAATTTACCAAATTACAATTCATGGCACAAAGTCTGCATTATTTTCCGGATGTACTTCCCTCCATTTCAGCATGTCTTCATGATAATCTTTGTATTCGGGAGCTTCGACGTACCTGTACAGCTTGCCACCCTCTCTTTTCATGACTGGTCTCAACTTATGGTCTCCATGCTGTTGTTCTTTTGTACTTTCTTCTGGGGACGACTGGTCTTTATGAGCTGACTTGCTACCAGTTTCAGAAGACGAACTTCTGTCAGCGCCCCTGTATTTACTGTACACGGAATCAGAAGTCACTTTATTATATTCACTGCTCTCTTCTTCATTTCTGATTTGGGAAGTGCCTGAGTCTTTGTCTCCCTCACTTTCCTTGTCCTGTCTTCGCGCTTCTTCACTCCTGTCTTCGGAATTAGACAGGAATTTCCGTATATCTTCTTTCTTTCGTACATTGTTAGTTTTACTCGTACCTAGTTTTAAAATGTCTTTGAATTCCGGTCCTGAATTTTTTGATTCATTAGAATTCGCCTGCTCGCTGCCGCCGCCATGTTTATATGTGGCTTCATTGTCGCTAAAACCCGTATACTTACGTTCATCCACACGCGTTCTTTTATCTAGTACGTGCATATTTTCGTTGCCAAATTGTGTTTTGGCAACATTTAGGTTTTTTTCAGCGACCTCTTGATTTGTAATACCCGCTACTGTCTTGTTATCATTGTCGGTTTTATCCGCTATTTCTGTCGTTCTATTGACTTTGGATGGGTCTACTTCCGGGTCCAGGTTGGTTTTCATAACAGCCTGTTTGGTTAGATATTTGTAATTTAGCTTGAGATTTTCGGGTTGCGTAGTAGCATCATCCAGTAACACAACTTTAGGATCAATCTTCTTGCCGTAATCTTTTCTTAATTTTCCCTCCATTGACTTCTTTTGTGTGTCTTTAATATCGTCAGCATTATTAGAGTTGAACTTTTTGTTTGAGCCTGTTGTTTCTTGTATGGACAGAATCTTTTCAGCAGCTTTTTCAGCCAATTTTTCGGTCAGCTCGTCAAATTTATGTGATTTCAAAATCGCGCTTATAAAACCGTCTATGTCGTAATGTGTGTGGTTCATCTTTGACGAGATGGCTAGCATGTTTATATTACAAAGAAGATGCACCATGACTAAAACATAAAAAAAATACATTAATGTCTCTCTTTGTCTCTGGGGTGGCACCGCATCTGCAAGGCTTCTGGTATTGCAGATGTCTGTAGGCAGCGGTGAGCGCTTAACATCAGGTGGGCCGCCGGCTTGTTTGCCATTCAATTGAAAAAAAAAAACTATCCTTTAGAAGAGGCAATGTACAGGATCTCTATATAGTATAAAAAGAAGTTGCTCCGAGACCTTCCCGCTCAGATATTTTAAAATATTATGCGGTATTCATCAATAGATAAAGTGATTCAAGAGAAAGGTTTATTATAGAACATCACGGTACAACTAACGGGAGCGGAGCAGTAACTAAAGACGTAAATGAACGTGGGTGAAACCGCGGGGTATGTAGCTTCTTCAATATGTTCTTTTCTAAATGACGTTCAAAAGTGGCTTTCAATGGTCCTATTCTATCTAATAATAATGGAACACAGTGGGCAAACTTACGAAAATAGTGTACAATCACATAATTCATTTTAGTTTCTTTTTATCTACTTACAAATCTTAGGTATGTAAGAATAAACTTTTCAATTTTTTTTAAACGACCGTGAAGCTATTAAAATTCACAAGACTCATAAAATACCACTTTTATTTTAGTGATAAGGCAACTGACTTACTGCTTAGTAAAATAGAAGGGTTAGACAGAGGTGTACTAATGTACACCTATAGTTCGCTGGTGTGTTTAAGTCCCATATAATAGGGGGCGAGCCTATTGCCATTAATCGGGCACAAATCCTAACTCCGAGCTGCTACTGAGAATTGTATAGAAAAACCCAATAACACTTTGCTCGACCTTTGGAACTTTTTTTATTTATGAAGTGTGTAGCAGATTTTATGATAATATTAGTATTGTTCTAGGTTAATTATTGTAATTGGTGTGTAACCGTTTTAATTATTTATAAATAAATATAAATAAATAAACTCAAGACCTCTAGTGTAGTGCAGCACCAGTTAGGACGCGTAAAATAAAAATATCCGACAGTCGGGACCCATTATTAGGACAATTTGAGCCGGGCTAGATTTTTAATGGATCCCGACTGTTACTTAACGACTTGTTTTTTTCTTTTAAGTTCATGTTATATGCGGTCGGGTATTTTTATTTTTTAAATGTATTTTTTATTGTACACTTATTAGTGAGAATAGTTGCTAGCCAATGTGTATATTTGCGTAAGCCATTTATAAAACGCTGAAGGGTTTGAGGAAAAAGAAGTTGTACTTTGTATTTTTGTTATTTATTGTTTTACCATCTTTCATTCCAAATTAAATGTAAACATACAAGTTGCATACATTTTTGCAAGTTATATATGAAATCCTTTATTTTGATACCCCACTCGATAGGTTTTAAATAATTCTTTTTTTTTTTAATTCATCATTATGGCGCCAAAAATAGCCATATTTTTTCAATTTTGATATAACATGTATGTCACTCGTACAGTTTACACAAATCTAACGACATCTCATAATTATGTTAAAATCCACCATGTCGTTTTGGATGTGTCAAAGAAATAGATAAATTTATATAACACTAGCGATCTTCCCGCGACTTCGTCCGTGTGGCTTATTTTGCCCGCTTTCAGAAACGTCTTTGGTAACTGCTACGCTCCCGTGCGTCGTAGCGTGATATAAATATAGCCTATGTTACTCAGTAATAACGTAGCTATCTATTGGTGAAAAAATTGTTAAAATCGGTCCAGTAGTTTCGGAGCCTATTCGATACAAACAAACAAACAAATCTTTCCTCTTTATAATATTAGTATAGATACACTCGAAAAACATAACCGTCCTTATGACGCAGTAGGGTAAAAAAATATCAAGATTGGGTTGTCCAATTTCCCCGGTATTGCAAACTAAAAATTTTAATTTCTCTATTTGCTATGGAATTCTAGTACACCAATAACGAAAATGTAATCTAGTATTTTTTACACACCGTTTTTTAACTCAATTAATTCCCCACTCAGTACAAAATAAAGAGAAAATGTCCATTAAAAAAAACTAGGTTATCACGTGCATGCCACAGACGCTAAGATAATCAATTATTTCACTATTATTTCCACGGTTTTACTGATTAACCACGAAATTTACAAAGATAGGTAAATAATTATCAATTAGGTTAGAAGTCTTGCCGCGACATATTCCACGGTAACCGTACATTTTTGCGGGATAAAAAGCATCCTATATGCTATTCCACACTACAATCTATCTCAGCGCCAAATTTCATCCAGATCTGTTCAGCCATTTAAGCGTAAAGGAGTAGCAAATATCCATCCATCTATCCATCTTCACAAACTTTCGCATTTATAATACTTTTCAGAAGATTAGAAAGTTGGATTAGAAGGACTAGGATTTATCCAATTGATGTGGGTTTTCAGTTCCAGCAAGCCAAGGCGACTCGAGTCCAAGAACCGTGAATGTAGCTCTCATCTTTGTCCCCCAAGACATTCAGGATAACAAATCATTTATGAACGACAGCATACGACTATAGCAGACGCTAAACGATATACGAACTCTGCTATCAAAGACTAGTAGCAGTACCAGATACCTCAGAACTAGGGAATGCAAATCCGTTCTGTTTTAAAATCCGTATTTTTGGTCTAATCCGGATTATTCGAATTTTTCATGAAAAAAAACTAATCCACCACTATTAGTTTGTTAATATAGGAAAATCAAATAATATGACTTCACTACATAGTATAAAACAAAGTCGCTTTCTCTGTCCCTATATCCCTATGTATGCTTAAATCTTGAAAACTACGCAACGGATTTTGATGCGGTTTTTTTTAATAGATAGAGTGATTGAAGAGGACGGTTTGTATGTATAATAACAGCATTGCACCCGTGGAAAGCCGGGGCGGGTCGCTAGTTTTATATAAATTTATATTATTTATTAATTTGGAGTTATTCAAATTAGATATCACAATTTTGGTCTAATAGCCGTAAATATTTTTATGATTAAAATAATCAGTCTGTGACTCGCGTGCTAAGCAACATGGGCCATCTGTTCTGCGTGTCATGTGCTCTGCCCACTGCCACTTCAACTTGCTAATTCGCTGGGCTGTGTCGGTAACTTCGCTTAGTCTGATTCTCTTTTCTTTCAGTTCGCATTTGTGACTCGAACTAGCAGGCAGACCCCGATCATTGCCCTCTCTATAGCTCATTGGGCTACTTTGAGCTTTCCAATAAGGCCCATTGTAAGAGACCACGTTTCAGAGCCATGCGTCATTACTGGCAACACTTTACACTTAACACATAACACTTTGCTTTGCTTCACCTGGGAACCCAACACCGCTAGCGTAGCAGTCGCGCTTAGGACCACTAGGCTAATGAAGCAGTTAACACGCATCAGTATATTAACAATGCGGGATATCAATCGAAGGCGTGTTACACTAGATCTGGTGCAAGCCAGGGAAGTAATTTGGGACCCGAGTTTCTCTTGAAGATAAAAAACCTAAAGTAGCCGCCAGGAGTCGTGAACACAAACGTCAAGTTAATTACTGGGTTTTTGGATTCCTTTTTGGGATTTTAGGACGCTAAGCTGCCAGTGATAGGACAGTCGGACCGTTCGCGCACACTATTTCTGCTGCGGCAGAAATAGTGTGCGGAACGTTGCTGTGTCCCGGTTTGAAGGGTATGGGTGCCGGTGTAATTAAAGGCACATGAGACGTTTCAACTTTGTCTCAGAGATGGCAATGTATTTGCAAGGATGACCATAGGTAGCGGTGACGATTTAAGCCATGCCAAGCCATAAAAGGACATACAAAAAAAGTTATTTATTCATTTTTTATGCATTAATTGTATGTGTATCCAAATTATGGTCTCGGTAAAGTTGCCCGTATCCTTGTGTTGTTATATCGATAATCCGATTTTTTTGATTGTTCAATTTCACATTCGTGTAGTACGGCAACATTGTTGGCGGCACATTTCAATAATATTTTTACCTCCTATCAATAAATAATACATTATATTCTACCCACATCTATTAAGAGAACATTTAATCTATTACAGCACTAAGTCAAAAGTAATTCCCGTCCTTAAAACATCATTAAATATGTCGGTGCCAGCACTTAGACAGCCTAAAATAATTCAACACGAAGATAAAGATTTGCCAACAACTTTTACGGAACCACAAAATTTTCTTATCGTAACTTTAAGAGGTGGTAAAAAGCTTGTGGTCCCTTCTGATGCTTACCACGGCATGCTAACCGCTGGCGCACTGTATAGATGTGTATTCTGTGAGACGGAAATGGTTCGGGATGTGATTTGTAAAGAACGCCATAAAAATTCGGAGAACCATCGAAAAATTCTAGAAACATACCCCCATATTGAGGAATTCAAGGAGAATCTTATCAGAATGGTTGGCTTAAGCTCTTATTACCTATCTAAACCAATAAATAAAGAGATTTGTAATTTTGTTTCATCATCATCATTAATATAGTATCAGCCGAACGACGTCCGATCCGTTCGATTAATGGATAAACTCAAAATATAATTAACCGATTTTAAAATTGTCTTCACCTTTGGAAAGCGAGCAAAACAGGCTTTATTTTATTGACAATAAAATTAGGGATCCGTGTTACTGATCTGTGGTACCTTCAAGAAACTAAAGTCACCGCCTAGCCTTTCCTTAAATATGTTGAGGTCGGCATCCAGTCTAACTGGATGCAGCTGAGTACCAGTGTTTTACATGGAGCGACTGCCTATCTGACCTCCACAACCCAGAAACCGGGCAACACAATACCCCTTGGTAATACTGGTGGACAAAGCCAAGAGTAGCAGTTTCTAAAGATTTATTCAACTAGCATGTGGTATTTTTAACCCACATTAAAATAAATCTTTGGTTATTGCTCGCCTCTGTGGGTCGAAGCATAATTAAAAAGTTAATTGAAGCCTATGTTACTTCCTGACAATTTAGCTATCCATTGGTGAACAGATGGTTAAAATTGCGTGTAGTTTTGGAGCTTATTCGGTTTTAACAACAAATGTTTCCTCTTTATATTAATAAAGATTAGTTTCTTAATGTTTTATTTTTCAGTTGAACGGAGCCCAGCACTACTGTACGATTTGCAATGTAATTGTGACATCACAATTCCTCCACAAACATATAACGGCAGAGGCTCACACCAAGGAGTTGCAAATGGCCATCGCTCGTGCTCTTTCATACAAACCGTCAAACTGAACGGAGTCAACAATGTCTCACTAGTGCCTTGCTTAATTAAATCAGGGGCCATACAAGTATGAATTACCTAAGCAGATTTTTTGAAATTTTAGACTACAAGACCCCTCATCCCCCTTCGGAGTAAACCTAATACTTGTATGACTCCTGATCACATATTGTTTGAAATGTATTTTTTGTCTATTTATTATTTTTTATATCATTAGATGGCTTACAATCCGACAGCCCACCTGATGTTAAGTGGTCACCGCTGCCTATACACATCTGCAATACCAGAGGCCTTGCAAATGCGTTGCCATCCCAGAGACAACGTTGAAACGTCTCATGTGCCTGTAGTTTTACCGACACCCATACCCTTCAAGCTGGAACACAGCAACGCTGAACTTTGTATGAACTGGCTGGTTCATATGTGTAAAACTATTTTGTTACCTTTTATAAACTTTGTATAAAACTAAATCTACCCTTTTTTTTTTTGAAAATGCCTTAAATAACTTTTTCAGTAGCATTGTGTATTATTTATCTATATAATTATAATAAAGCTGACGAGATTGTTTGTTTGGTTTTTTTAAACACGCTCATCTCTGAAACTTCCAGTCAGATTGGGAGAAAACTTTTTGTATATAGCAACTGAGATGAGTCGTGAGCACAAAGTCCAAGTCAAATCATTTATTTCAATTAGACCATTAAAAGGCGCTTTTGAACGTCAATTACATGTTAAATTAAAAATATTGAATCTAGATGCCCATTCCAAAAGGTAGTTTCGTACGGAGAAGGACAGGCAAGAAACTCCATACATACTCTTTAAAAAAAAATGTATTACAATAAGTTGTACTATTCCATAAAATAAACTCGCAAGTTCATTTTTGGGTTCCATTCTGGGGCACCGACTCTGCATGGATTGGCTTGACTGACGGACTAAGCGCGTGTATTGTCGGGGCCCCCGCCTCCTTCATTCCGCCAAAGAGTCCCAAAATGAACTTGAAGTTTGTGTTCAAGCGTGGCATATTTCAGGAGGTGAAAGAACTCACAAATACAAACAACTTTTGCTAAAGGATCAACCAAGGAATATGCAAAAGAACAATCAGCTGTTCTGTGCATTTTGACCGTGTTGTAGTGCATTTTTAAAAAGTATTTGTGTAATGTTAAGAGGATAGCTGTGGTCTTATGCTACTGCACCCTAAAGCTTAGGTCGCTTACTAAATGTATTGTCTTGTTATGTTAACCTCAGTGGACAATTAAGATGCTTCCAACAATACCTCATTTTTGTCCAATAATGATAAGCAGTTTAGAAGCTACGACGGAAGAGAGTATTCCCCGCAGGGTTAAGTGTACCAATGTACACCCACAGTTAGCCGGTATATTAAGGTCCCATGTAATAGGGGGCGAGCCTTTTGGCATTAACCGGGCACACATCCTAACTCCGAGCTGTTAACGTACATACTGACTGGTCTAAATCATACCCCTCTTTTCTGCTTTACCCTAGTCCGAACACATTAGAAGCTAACACCATCACGCCTGTATTCCCCGAAGGGTTAGGCAGAGGTGTGCCAATGTACACCCACAGTTCGCCGGTATGTTAAGGTCCCATGTAATAGGGGGCGAGCCTATTGTACATTACAAGCAATGACGCAACAAAAATTAAAGACGATCGTCTAAATACACATTTATTATAATCTTTTCCTTTTCTTATTCTTAGTACGTTTCTTGGTATTTTTCTTGCCGGTTTTGTTGATTTTAGCGATTTTTCTCTTATGGAGCCATACCGGGTACTGACCGTTCTGATCTTTGAGCGTTTTTGTGCTAAAAACTCTTTTCTTTCCATCCTCATCGACCTCAATTTTCTCGTCATCCGAACTCATTTCGACGTCCTCTTCAGTCTTTTCAGTGACTTCCTGTGTCTTTTTCTTGTTCTTCTTAGCCTTCTTGGTAATAGCTCCGGCGTCTAAGAATATTACTTGGTCAGATTCCATAACCTCTTCAGTGGTCATTTCTGCTGGTTTGTCCTCTTCTTTTACGCCTAACATTTTCTTTAGACGTGCCAATTCTTTGACGGCATAACGTTCGCGCTTTATCGCCCTGCATTTTCGCTTCCAACGGCTTCTGAGTGATTTTGCCATAGTGTTTTAATAAACAAAAATATTTTTGCGCGACGTGCTTCTTGACGCGAAGCACATGAAAGAACGAAATGTCAAAATGGAATAGTGTTGTCAGTGTTTTTTTATAAAGTGCCCCTCACTAAGGATTTTGTAATCGATTTTTCTCATCAAATAGTATCCTACTTGTATAAATTACGTTGTCAAAAGCAATTAAATCTTTGAAATGATAAAAGTTGTAAAAGTAACAACAAAACAGTCAGACACACGTTACTTTGACTTATATTGATTAATTTATTTAAATGTGTTTAATTTTACGTTAAATCATTATTTTATCATTACATTGAAATGAATGTATCTTTTATTGACAAAACGAAAACATTTGCTATCAATTTGTTTATTAAAACTTAAACTACTTTATTAAATTTAATCTTGTTTAACTCGAACTTCTCATTCCACAAATCTGGAAGAAATTTTACATTAGCAATTCTAATCGGCAACTTTCAAATTAGTAAAGATTTTTTTTATGTGTAATTGTGGTATTTTTTTTTTTTTTATATTCGAGCCTAATCTATCCAATAGGAAGAGAAACAACTTATTTTCCGCTGTTGTGATTGGATAGTAATTATAAAAACTTCGATAATCAATAATTTTAGAGTACAGAAAACCGATTTAAACCGAATTTAGAATCGAGAATTGAATTGATTTATGTTTAGTTAGTTTTAACGCAATGAAATAAGAAATCGCCTAAACACAAAAATCAATAACTTAACGAGAAGTCCTCTACTTAGTTGTATTCTTCAGTCAATACACCCGAGATTTCGATTTTGTGATTATTGTGATAATTAATCCAAATAATATTTTTGGAATTGTTCCAAATTACAAAAATTGTGTCTGTTTGTGTGTGTACTGCAGTTCATATCCTCGTTTATTCTTGTGGTCCTTTGTCTTATGGCGCTTAAGTTGTTTTCATTATTTCCAATGTGAAATCCTTTGGTAGGCATTTGCCAGTGAATATTTCTTCGAACCCGTTTTATTTTGTGAAAATGGGATCCCTGAATCCTGAAAATAGTACGATAATTGATCTGGACGATAGCGGGTGTATCGACGATGGTAAGTTTCGAAGTCGACGTAGTATAGCTAATGTTCCTTTTGTCCTAGTAAGTACCCACTGAATTTAGAGTTGCTATTTTGTGTTCTGTATAGCATTTTGTTCGGGAATATTATTATTTGAGACTGAAATAAGCGGTAATGGGCGATGGCTTTCCTGTCCTGGTGACCTGGACGATCATCATATTATTATGTGTAGCTGACCACTTATGAAACAATATAGGTTCCGCCCGCGATTTCGTCCGCGTCAAATTTGATATACTATCCCGCGGGAACTGACATATTTCCGGGATTAAAAGTAAATGTGTTACTCCACACTACAATCTGTCTCAGTGAAAATTTTCATCCAGATCTGTTCAGCCGGTTAAGCTTGAAACGAATTTTCATCCGTCCTCACAAACTTTCGCATTTATAATATAACTAGACGACCTGCCAGCGACCTTGTTCGCGTTTTTTCCTCCGGCATTAAGTTTAGATCTTTGGTTACTGCTCCTCTCCCGTGTGTCGCCTTCCTCGATAAATGAATTATCCAACACAAAAAGAATTTTTCAATTCCAACCAGTAGTGCCTGAGATTAACGAGTTCAACAAACCAAACAAACAAACTCTTGAGCTTTATAATATTAGTATAGAATTTGTAGGATTAAGGGCCGATTTTTCAATCGACCTGGGAATCGATTCAAACAAGTCCCCTAGGGCAGCAGTTACCCTTAGGACCACTAAGCTAATGAGGCACTCTGCTCTTTGTCCGTACATATGTTCAGTACTAGTGGTAGAGCTCTTTGTGAAGCAGCTCGTCCGGGGAAATACTACCAGCATACCTATTTCGGCCACAAAGCAGCTTGTAGCGTTCCGGTGTGAAGGGTATGGGTGCCGGTGTAGTTACAGGCACATGAGATGTTTTAATTGTAATATTTATTCACCAGATAGATTTTGGTCATAGCAACCAATGTCAATAGAGACTGACCAAGTACGCACGGGATATTATAGTACATGTGTGTACCTATTTCTGCTGCAAAGCAGCGTTGCTGTGTTCAGGTTTAAAGGGTATAGTTTCCGGTGTAGTTACAGGCTCATGAGACATTTCAATTTTTTTTTTTTTTTAGTTTTAGTTTTAAAAAAAAAAACGTTGC
The DNA here is from genome assembly GCA_947462355.1 of Caradrina kadenii. Taxonomy (NCBI): domain Eukaryota; kingdom Metazoa; phylum Arthropoda; class Insecta; order Lepidoptera; family Noctuidae; genus Caradrina; species Caradrina kadenii. The sequence goes on along the minus strand of OX381702.1, from coordinate 4,610,542 downwards.
CCCGCACTAGGAATTTCTCCTGTGTCGTGGGTGCGTTTCCAAACATATAAAGTCACATACACAAATAGCCAGACCCGGAACAACTATCTATAGGCCATACAAATATTTGTTCCGTGCGGGAATCGAACCAGCGAATTGAAGCAGCGCAGCAGCCAATCGCTCAGCCACTGCGCCAACCGTGCCGTCGAATCATAATATAGACCAGACCAATGTCAGTCCCAGTTACCAATGGCGACCAGCCAAGTATGCAGGACATATTATAATGCTCAAGTGTGTGCACAAACACAGATGCACTCCCTCTTCCCTAACTCTCTCATATCTTAATTCTGCCACAAAGCAGTGTTGCTGTGTTCTGTGAGAATTCAATGCAATTATATTAAAAAAACTGCCTCGGTGGCCTAGTGGTCCTAATGGCGACTGCTGCGCTAGAGGTCTTGGGTTCGATTCCCAGGTCGAGCAAAAAGTGTTATTGGGTTTTTCTATGAAATTCTCAGTAACAGCTCGGAGTTAGGATTTGTGCCCGGTTAACGGGAATAGGCTCGCCCCCTATTACATGGGACCTAAACATACCGGCAAACTGTGGGTGTACATTGTTACACCTCTGCCTAACCCTTCGGGGAATACAGGCGTGATGGTATGTTGTTGTTGTTGTATATTAAGAAAAAAACAAAACAATTGCACATAAGTACAACATACCTAAAGTTGTTCATTCTAACAAAAATATACTACAACTAATAATATCCATTAAACATATCTACTTATATACATACATACAGACTTATTTCCTTACATATAAAATACATTAACAATTACAAGATTTTGTAAAACCAATTTGAAAAGAGTGTCCGTGGAGTTTCTTGCTCATTCTTCTCCATAGAGACCTACGTTTTGGAACAAGCAACTAGCTTCAACTTTAAAATGTAACTTCTTGACAATTCAAAAGTGCCTGTAAATGGTCTAATTGAAATATATGTTTTGACTTTGACTTTGGAACATGACCGAACCATCTAAGCATACTCTTTTCAACCTTTGTCACTACATCCTCTTTTATCCGCAATGTTCTCGTACAAAATCATTCCTCACTCTATCATACAAAGGTGCACCACACATACTAATTGTAATATTAATCACGCAGAGCCCGTCAATGAAAATGGCTACAAAGAAGCGGATTCGAATATCTTCGAGTACGAGTACAGGCCTTCCCCACGTGTCCTGGACCTCTCTACGACTCCCATCAAGGAATATGGCTACAGGGGTACTGCACAGCTGCTGGACCTGTGTGATGACGTATTGCTGTTCATCTTACAGTACTGCACTCCAATGGATTTGAAGGCTTTAGGCCAGTAAGTGTACCTGTTATTATAGACCTAGGGACCATTCGAGTTACACCCCGGGCGTCGGGAGTCCTAGAGCGATTCCCGGCCACCGTAGGCGCGGACCTGCGGATGGCTCGCTGTCCGATCAGAACCAGGCCCGGGTCGGCGGCGTGTTGTGTTCCATGCCTCAAAGTGATGTCAGCTTAATTAACGGGGCCGCCTGGACCAGTGCCGGCCAGTGTTGCAATATTTGTTCGAAAGAAACAACAACAAAAAGAAACATGGATGGGTTTTAGTCAATAAGAGTGACTCCACTCCGCCCAGAGTGGAAGAAGTCATTTGATGATTTCCCATCCTTAAAAAAAGGGGATCATTCGAGTTGATGGTACTGATCCACGCGATACGTTCGTGAACATGCGCTGTAGGTTGGGATCGGTCGGTTCTTAACTGCCATTGTAGAGGCCTACCTATGTTTTGGAACGAGCAACTAGCTTCAACTTTCTGACTAACTGAACGACTCCTTGACAATTCAAAAGTGCCTGTGAATAGTTTAATTGAAATAAATGTAAGCACCGGAACGCGCAGTGTTGTAGGGCCCAATGAGGTAGGCCGACGACCTGATAAAAGTCGCAGGAAATCGCTGGATGCGGGCTGTACCGGATCGATCATTGTGGCTATTCTGAGAGGACGTCTAGTATTCTTTTAGCAGTAGTAGAGCTCTTTGGGGAAGTACTACCACCATACCTATTTCTGCCGGAAAGCAGCGTTGCTGTGTTCCGGTTTGCCAGTGTAGTTACAGGCACATGACACATTTCAAGTTTGCCTCTGAGATGGCAACGCATTAGCAAGGCCACTGGTATTGCAGATGTGTATAGACAGCGGTGACCGCTGAAATTAAGGTGGCCTGTCGGTTCGTTTGCCACCCAAGTATATGGGTGATTATAAAAAATGTGAACATAAAAATAAATAAACAATAAAAATCTATACAGGGTTATTTGTAAAACAATGACAACCTTGCAGGACTGTATTACTATCATCATAAACAACAACTTTTGTTCTATGAATTTTTACAGAATATAATGCATTTACCAAAAACAAATCTTCAAGATTTCGTTGTCCTATCTCGTTGCCTAGTGATCCTAAGCGCGACTGCTACGCTAGAGGTCTTGGGTTCGATTCCCAGGTCGAGCAAAAAGTGTTACTGGGTTTTTATATGAAATTCTCAGTAGCAGCTCGGAGTTAGGATTTGTGTCCGGTTAATGGCAATAGGCTCGCCCCCTATTACATGGGACCCAAACGTACCGGCGAACTGTGGGTGTACATTGGTACACCTCTGCCTAACCCTTCGGGGAATACAGGCGTGATGGTATATAAATAAATTATTATCAAAATATAATAACACTTTGTATTTATTGACTGATGACAGCGAGTTATCCAACTTTTGTAGAATCACCCATATTAAAAAAAAAATGGCTATATCCAGCAGTGAACGTCGTTTGGTTGATAATGCTGTTTTACTTCCAGCACTTGTCCTCGTCTTGGAGCCCTGGTACTGGATCGGACTCTGTGGACGAACGTGGATGCCAGGAACTCTCCGGTCGGTGAGCTGAGGCTGCGCTGGCTGCTGACTCACTGCCTGTCTCCAGTCACCAAGGAGCTGAAGATAGCCGGATACGCCAATAGGTCCAGCAGGTAAAATAGAATAACTTTGTTTTTTTTCTGTGACATTACAATCCCTACATTAGAATTTGCTCCTGTATTTGTTATGTAAAAACAAAAAAAATAAAATTTTAAGTAACCCTCGACAGAAGAATAAAAATCCCTACCGAAGCTAACAAAAGAGCTGATAACCTTGAAACCGCTGAACCGATTTCCATCAAACATAGCTGAGAATACTGCCGACTAATTCACCTTTCAAACAAAAAAAACTAAATCAAAATCGGTTCATGCGTTCGGGAGCTACGGTGCCACAGACAGACACACACAGTTTTAAATATAACCGACATTTAAGCGGAAGAACGCGTCGGCAAAAGTTAGTTCTGTTATGATAAATAGAGTATAGTGTTTAGTTAATTGTGGGCTGATATAATGATTAAATATTTACAGCCTTAAAATACACATACATACGTACCATCACGCCTGCGTTCCCCGAAGGGCTAGGCAGAGGTGTACCGATGTACACTCACAGTTCGCTGGTATATTTTTAGGTCCCATGTAATAGGGGGCGAGCCTATTGCCATTAACCGGGCACAAATCCTAACTCCGAGCTGCTACTGAGAATTTTATAGAAAAACCCAATAACAGTTTTTGCTTGACCTGGGAATCGAACCCAAGACCTCTAGCGTAGCAGTCGCGCTTAGGAACACTAGGCCAACGAGGCAGTTAAAAATATAGTCCCCTTATTTTTTAAGATTTAATTACAAATTTTTAGTTTTTTTTAAATTTATTTCTGTGTTTGTGGTCTATAATGATGCTACTTGCCCAATTTCATAGTTCTAGGTCAACGGGAACTACCCTATGAGTTTTGATTTCCTTGAGAGTGTCGAAATATGAGTTTTTTGCCCTTTTTTTACGTAAACTTACAAGCTGGATTTTTTCACAACTTAATGGGACCGTAGACATAAGTATACGGTTTAATTTTCAACTTGATACCTCCACGCATTCCCGAAATAAAGGGTCTTGACAGACAGACGGGCGGACGGACGACAAAGTGATCTTATAAGGGTTCCGTTTTTTCCTTTTGAGGTACGAAACCCCTAAAAAGAAACAAACTAAAAGGCACCAAGAAGTTCCTCCGCATCGTCGTCAACCGGAAAAGTGCCCAAAAGACTGGCGGCATTGCCACGTTGGATGGCAACGCTTAACATCTGGCCGAGGTAAAAGCCAGCCTTTGGGTGTGGACTTAAGTTGAATGTAGCACTTTTTTGTTAAATTAAAAATGTTGTTCGCAGATGTCTCGGCATCCAAGATGTGCAGTGGCCTGCTCAGGCCGGCCAAGGTGAGTTCTTTTCTTGTTACCCGACTGCGGTAAAGCCTCAAGAGAGGTTTTCTTTTTTGATTGCGTTGGATGGCAAACAAGCCGACGTCCCACTTGATATTAAGGGTCTTTATTTTTTGGGGCGAGCCCGCCACACTATTCCCAACTACAGCAACTCCTGAAATCTAGAATCAACAGTGGAGACCGCCAGAAGAGCGCCGAGGTAATGAAGCTCGACGAGTCCCGGAGAAACGATATAACTGTCTTGGATCCCGCAACGAAATTAATTAGAAAAGAGTAGCGGAGGAGTAGGAAAAGTATATGGTTGAGAAGATGAATTCTCCAGACCGATTCCGGCTACGGCAAGTACGCAGGAGATATTATAGTATACAAGCGTGTGCGCAAACAAAGGTGCACTCCCTCTTCCCTAACTCTCATAGTCCGATGGGACGGCAATTCGACACAACCGGGAAGAGAACAGGCGCAAGGTCAACGGCTTATTTGCTTTCCGTGGCACGGGGGTATCACACCACCAACTTCCAAACTCTGGGCTGTTACAGAGAAATTCCTAATGGAAAAATCTAATAACACTTTTTTGCCCGACCTGGGAATCGAACCTAGGAATCGACGCTCAACAGTCGTGCTCGCCACCACGAGACCAACGGGGCAGTTGGTTATATGATATGGTTGAAAAAATATTATTTACTGCAACACTTATGTACTGTATTCTAGCAAATTAAAATTTTGATTTGATATAGCCTCGGTAGCCTAGTGGTCCTAAGCACGACTGCTACGCTAGAGGTCTTGGGTTCGACTCCCAGGTCGAGCAAAAAGTGTTATTGGGTTTTTCTATGAAATTCTCAGTAGCAGCTCGGAGTTAGGATTTGTGCCCGGTTAATGGCAATGGGCTCGCCCCCTATTACATGGGACCTAAACATACCGTCGAACTGTGGGTGTACATTGTTACACCTCTGCCTAACCCTCCGGGGAATACAGGCGTGATGGTATGTGTTGATATAGTAGAAGCCACGAGTCGTGAGCACAAACATTAAGTTTATTTTCAGGGTTTATGGTACGCCGACGCTGCACGCGATCGGTCCCAGACGCACCAATCGCGTGCGTCTGTGACCGAAAATACCTAGAAAGGGACTCAAAAAAACAAAAAAATGAACTTGACATTGCTGGTCACGAGTCGTGGCGGCTACCATCATCATCATCATACCATCACGCCTGTATTCCCCGAAGGGTTAGGCAGAGGTGTAACAATGTACACCCACAGTTCGCCGGTATGTTAAGGTCCCATGTAATAGGAGCGAGCCTATTGCTATTAACCGGGCACAAATCCTAACTCCGAGCTGCTACTGAGAATTTCATAGAAAAACCCAATAACACTTTTTGCTCGACCTGGGAATCGAACCCAAGACCTCTAGCGTAGCGGCTACTCTACTATTAATGAAAATCAATTGTGACTTGTACTTGCAGATTACATGCGAGGGTCGTGTCTTGGAGCTGCTGAGGGCCTCGACGTGGAGCACTTTCTGCTTCGTATGTGGTACCCGCACCTGCCACGGTAAGTTGACAGTAACACTAACTCCCAATTGGGTACACGACACCATTAAACAATAATTCCAAGACACAACTCCAGAAATACAAAACATTGTGTCCTGAAGACCCGATGAACTTTTATACAGCGTGGGACAGAAAGGGTATATCCATACAAACGGGGTGAAGAGTGTACCCGGTACTGAATCTCTATGTATTATACAGGTTGAATTTTTTCAAATATTAGGACAAAGTGGAGTACAGGGTGTGGTGTTTTAACTGTGACGCGGCGTGTCATGGGATTGTAACAAAATGGCTACCCCTTTTATCGATTAGTTGTGACCAACGCGTCGAGAGGGCATTTAGCTCAGGTTACATGCAAATTATACAGCGTGTTACGGAAAGGGTATATCGATGCAAACGGGGTGAAGAGTGTATCCGGTACTGAATCTCTGTACAACATTTCAGCTCAAAAGCAATCACTTTGAAAATGCCTAACATTTATTTTTATTTCGGCAGTTTATTAAGTTTAAATCATAACAAACGTGTCAGGAGACACAAATCTTTTACGGAGTTGTTTGTTTGTGTGTAGTTTATTGACACCGATCAGCTGACTTGGTGTAGTGATGTGTAGAATTCAATTGGAAACATTTGATTTTTTACTTAAGTGTTTCTTAATTTTATAATTTTGTGAGTATAGATATTAAAAAAATGTTACATGTTATGTTATTAACTGCCTCGTTAGCCTAGTAGTCCTAAGCACGACTGCTACGCTAGAGGTCTTGGGTTCGATTCCCTGGTCGAACAAAATGTTTTATTGAGTTTTTCTATAAAATTGTCAGTAGCAGCTCGGAGTTAGGATTTGTGCCCGGTTAATGACAATAGGCTCGCTCCCTATTACATGGGACCTGAAAATACCTGCGGACTGTGGGTGTACATTGTTACAATTCTGCCTAACCCTTCGGGGAAAACAGGCGTGATGGTATGTTAAAAATGTTGCTATGTGGTTTGTTAACACCTATAGAATCCGTGCCTTTGATATGTATATACCCTTTCCGTAACACGCCGTATAGCTATAAAATTCGATTTTTAATTGCTTTGAAATTAATAAATAGTGAATCGAGATGTCAAAAAAGTGACGTGATAGTTTAGTATTGTCATACAAAATCTATGGGGGAACCGCGTTTTGACAGCTCATAAAAAGTATGTCAATTGATTAGTGGTGTCATATACCCAGTTACTGTTCGACTGACACCTATGACTCATAATATTATAGCGCAGTGACTGAGCGATTAGCTACTGCGCTACGTGTCGCGGGTTCGATTCCCGCACGGAACAAATATTTGTATGACCTACAGATAGTTGTTCCGGGTCTAGCTGTTTGTGTATGTGAGTTTATGTTTGTTTTTATTTTGGACTTCTAAGCGAGGGGTCTTGGGTTCGATTCCCAAGCCAGGTAAAAAGTGTTATTGAGTTTTCCATAAGGAAGTTCTCAGTAGTAGTTAGGATGTGTGCCCGGTTAATGGCAATAGTCTCGCCCCATATTACATGGGACCTAAACATACCGGCGAACTGTGGGTGTACATTTGTACACCTCTGCCTAACCCTTCGGGGAATACAGGCGTGATGGTATGTTATGTTATATTTCTTTTTAACCTCCGATTCAAAAAGGGCGGTGTTATAAGTTTGACGTGTTTGTGTGCCTGTCTGGGGCACCGTAGCTCTTAAACGGGTGAATCGATTTGAATTCGGTTTTTTTTTATTTGAAAGCAGTTTCCTAGCGATGATTTTTAGATATGTTTTATCAAAATCGGTTCAGCCGTTTCAAGGTTAACAGCTCTTTTGTTAGCCGCGGTAGGGATTTCTATTCTTCTGTCGGGGGTTACTTAAAATGTTTAATTTTATTGCTTGTTGTCAATTAATTAATTAAACTAATTCTTAATTCCCACATGCAAACATGTATATAAGGAATGCTATACCAACCGCACACCCAAGGTAACTATGCTAGAGATTCTCAAGTCGAATCTAGAATAAAATATACAAGATTACTTTTCATAGTAGTAGAGCTCTTGGTGAAGCAGCTCGTCCGGGGAAGTACTACCACCATACCTATTTCTGCCGAAAAGCAACTTGTAGTGTTCCGGTTTCAAGGGTATGGGTGCCGGTGTAGTTAGCACATGAGACGTTTCAACTTTGTCTCTGTGATGACAACGCATCTGCAAGGCCTCTGGTATTGCAGATGTCTATAGGCAGCGGTGACCACTTAACATCAGGTGGGGCGTCGGCTTGTTTGCCATCCAATTATACATATAAAAAAGCCTGCCATCTTATGGGGGTGTCAGTATTCATTAATATAAACAACTTTCATAATGAAACTAACTCTGAAATATGAAAAAAATAAAATAAAAAGACACGTGCTTTAGACCACACGATTGAAGTAAAACGTCAGTCCTGTCACTTGAGGAAGAGAGTAAGAAAATGAGCGCGCGCACTGCTCTCTCTTGCTTCTACAGTAATATACGAAACGTAACTCTCTCTCTTTCTATAGTCACTAACTTGTATCTCCCTCTCAACTTCCGTTCGCCCGATCACACTCATTTCCGTAACGCTCTCGTCAAGCATTCACCAGCTTACGCCCCAAGTCAAGCGTGAGTAAAGAAGTTTGCAACATGATCAAAATGTACGGAACAGCGGAATTTTTGTTCCATATTTCTGGGTTGGTTCCTTAAAAAAAGTTATTTGTATTCATAAATACTTGAAATATGTCAAAATAATGAAGAATAACCTTGTACATTAGTGGGTTGCCTTCGGGGTTTTTGGTGCGCGGACGCTGCACGCGATCGGTCCAACTGACAGATCAATCGCGTGTAGCGTCGGCGGCCAAAAATCCCCAGAATGGAACCTGTAAAGCCGGAAATTAACTTGACATTTGTGCTCACGTCTTGTGGCGTCTACTATATGTTTGTGAAGGTCAAAAGCTTAACAAGAAGTTAAGAAAAATGTTTCTCTTTCCTATTTTTCATGCCTAATTTAAACGGAATGAACGCAGGGATATTATCTTAGCCAACCTAGCTGAACAAAGCTACCGCCGGTACCAAACGTAAGTATCTATTTAAAATCCTAGCAATTAAGTTCTTGACTGTCTCGGTAGCCTAGTGGTCTTAAGCGCGACTGCTACGCTAGAGGTCTTGGGTTCAATTCCCAGGTCGAGCAAAAAGTGTTTGGGTTTTTCTATGAATTTCTCAGTAGCAGCTCGGAGTTTGGATTTGTGCCCGGTTAATGGCAATAGGGTCGCCCCCTATTATATGGGACCTAAACATACCGGCGAACTGCGGGTGTACATTGTTACACCTCTGCCTAACCCTTCGGGGAATACAGGCGTGATGATATGTGCGGAAATCGTTAATTCATTTTGTGTCATTACGCCCTTCTTTCTTATGACGGCAGAACTCCAAAACACAACTTCACAAAAAAAAAACATTTTATTTTACCCGTGAAAATCTGATGAATTTTTAAATAAATATAAAATTAGATTTTTAGTTGCAATAAAATCAATAAATAGTTGTAAATTAAGATGTCAAAAAAGTGACGTCATAGTTTAGTATTGTCGTACAAAATCTATGCGGGAATCGCGTTTTGACAGCTCATAAAAAGTACGTCAATTGATTAGTGGTGTCATCTACCCAATTGACATAGTTTTTATGAGCTGTAAAAAATTTGGAGATATCGATTCTCCTATTAGAAATTTTGCCTCTTTAGTCTAGTGGTCCTAAGCACGACTGCTACGCTAAAGGTCTTGGATTCGATTCCCAGGTTGAGCAAAGCGTTATTGGGTTTTTCGTTTGGTTTGGCTTCGGAAAGCACGTAAAACCGTTGATCCCGGCTGTCATTCGTAGATCTGTGACAGTCGTTACGGATAGTCAACAGCCGGGAAGTCTGACAACCAGTCTAACCAAGAGGTATCGTGTTGCCCAGTAACTGTGTTGTGGAGGTCAGATAGGCAGTCGCTCCATGTAGAACATTGGTACTCAGCTGCATCCGGTTAGACTGGAAGCCGACCCCAACATAGTTGGGAAAAGGTTAAGCAGATGATATTTTGTATAGTCTTTTGACAGCCACGTCCAAAAAGCAAAAACATGCCCTCAGCGCCAAGCTACGAATTACTGTCGTAGGATTGTGACCGTGGCGTGCTGGGAACATTTTAGTTTGTCATCTATATATGACTGGCGGTCAAAAGGTTAAGAAGGTAAAACAAAGTGATCCGCCGTGTCTGTCTGCCTGTTCGCGAAAAACTCAAAAACTGATTTTCATGCTGTTTTTACCAATGGATAGAGTGGTTCTCCAGGAAGGTTTCAGTATATAATTTGTCTAGTTTTTGTCTTTACATGGGCTGTAATGTATATGTATGGATATTTGTTGGAGAAAAAAAATAAGCCGTCTGGGAGCTTTTATCGAAAACTCTGCCTAAACCCTTTGAGATATAACAAAATAATGTATGGTGGGATTGTGTACTGTGAAGGTAGTTCACCATATCAACCTGGCTGAAACAGTTTACGTCCAAACACTCAGTCGAATTCCATTTTGGAATTAGGTTAGACAGTTTTTATAAGTGAAGGCACTTGTTTGGCCACCTTTGAGTCAGTGACATCTCAATGAAAATATATAATAAAGTTATCAAACGTTCGTGGCTTTAGTTTATATAGTTGGAGCCCTATATTGAAGTACAATACGTCCCGGTACCGTGGTTTAACCATAAGGGTGACCACAGTACTTTGAACGATAGAGTGAGGAATGAAATTATACGAGAACGTTGTGGATTAAAAGAGGATGTAGTGACGAAAGTAGAAAAGAGTATGCTTAGATGGTTCGGTCATGTTGAGAGGATGAGTGAAAGGCGACTAACAAAAGGGATTTATATGGCAGATGTGAGTGGCAACGCCGGGAGAGGACGCCCTGGAAAGACCTACCCTTACCTTATTGGTGAGGATCTTCAGAGAGGTCGGGTGCGCAGTACTCGTAACCGGCGTGCTTGTATGAACAGATGTATGAACGTGGACGAGGCGTAGGAAGTATGTAAGGATCGTAGCAGGTGGCGTTCTGTGGTTTCTGCCTACCCCCATGGGAAAAAGGCGTGAGCTTATGTATGTATGTATGTGTGGATTGTGTATCTTATATAGGTCTACAGAAAATTCCGCGATGGCATATGTCTATCTCTTAAGGATGATCCATTTTAATACTTAAAAATATTATTAGCGGTATAGAAACTGGCACGAGTCGTGAGCACAAACATCACGTAATTTTTTGGATTCCTTTCTGGGTTTTTTGGGTCGCCGACACTGTACGCGATAGTTCCGTCAGTCAGACCCATCGCGTGCACCGTCAGCGCCCCAAAAAACCCAGAGAAAAACCCAAAAATGAACTTCAAATTTGTGCTCACGACTCGTGGCGGCTACTATACGAAGTTCACCGTGTCAGCTAGTTTAAAATAAAATTCTATCCATCAGCTACGCGGTGTCTCCCCGCTGGCCCGGCAGAGAGGAGAGGGAGAGGCGCCTGGCAGAAGCGTTGGCATATGGTCCGGAAAACCAAGAGGAACTCTTAACGCACCCGTGCCGGTCGTGCCGCACGAGTGTCGCGCAAGACCAGAAGGCTGGAACTTCCTCCGCAGCCACGGAGAAGAAAGGCAAGTGACCTAAAAGCACTTTTGAACGTCATTTACAAGAAAAAAGAAAACCAGAAACAAAACAACTAAAGAAGAAATAATCAGTATTAGTCTCTGACTACAAATTTTTAGCTTCTAAGGCAAGTAGATGGCCAGTCGGGAGCGCGGAGCGTGCGTCAAGCGATACGGGGCTCCTGACGTATGGTAACAAGGGGAACCGTGGGGTTTTAGACGGTAAAGTCTGACGTAACTCTCCGTTTACCACAAACGGACGGCATTCAAGAAGATTCCTCCCCCCAAAAAAATGGCAAGTAAATGGGCCGTGGGTTGTTCGGAAGAGATACCGCGCCACCGGAACGCAAAGGGCACAAGAAGGTACATGGATGGGTTTTAGTCAGTAGAAGTCTGACACTCCCTCCCGCTCCGCTCAGTGCGGGTGAAGTCATTTGATGATTTCCCATCAGAAAAAAAAACCGATTAGGTTTTAGTTTTTTTTTTGTTTGGAAGGTATATTAGTCGGGAGTTCTTAGCTATGTTTGATGGAAACCGGTTCAGCGGTTTCAAAGTTATCAGCTCTTTTGTAAGCTGCGGTAGGGATTTTTATTTTTCTGTCGGGGGTTACGTAAAATTTATAATTTTTACTATTTTGGATGATATAATTAAACTTGCACACTTGAAATATTTTTTCATAATCGAACACTTTTTTGAGCGACGGTACCTGCGCGGTTGTTCGGAAAACCGAACTTCAGAACGGCAAAGTCATTTGACGCGAACTGTACTGTTGTAAAAGTTGTTCATTTTCATGAGTACTGCGTTCCCTTAAAGAAAGTCCCTCGTTTACCCTGACACCTTGTATATTATTGTAGTTTTATCAGGTGGTGGTGATCGTGAGGGATACGAAAATGATGGAGAGGACCAGTATCCCCTCCTATTTGAGGATGACATGTGGGACGAGTGCAAGGGTCCCCAATTCACTCTCACCACGAAGCTGATGAGAGACCTGAGGAGGACGTGCTGCAATCTTACCTCTTTGGCGTTGGAATATTGTAACATTGATTATACTACGGTAAGTACCAAAGTCAAGTCAAAGCATTTATTTCAATTAGACCATTTACAGGCACTTTTGAATTGGGTACATGAGACCATTGTTGTTCGCAAAAGATACTGCGCCCCCGGAACGCAAAGGGCACAAGAAGGAACATGGGTGGGTTTTAGTCAGTAAAAGTCTGACACTCCCTCCCGCCCCGCCCAGGGCGGGAGAAGTTATTTGATGATTTCCCACCAACCAAAAAAAAAAAAAAGACACAACTCCACAAAGGGAAACAATTTATTTTGCCCCCTGAAAACTGATTAATTTTTAAATAACAAAAAAAAAACGATTTTTAGTTGCTTTGAAATCAACTGCCCCGTTGGTCTCGTGGTCGCAAGCGCGACTTATGAGCATGGGGTCCTGGGTTCAATTCCCAGGTCGAGCAAAAAGTGTTATTGGGTTTTTCCATTTGGAATTTCTCAGTAGCAGCTCGGAGTTAGGATTTGTGCCCGGTTAATGGCAATAAGCTCGCCCCCTATTACATGGGACCTAAACATACCGGTGAACTGTAGGTGTAAATTGGTACACCTCTGCCTAAACCTTCGGGGAATACAGGCGTGATAGTATGTTGTTGTTGTTGAAATCAATAAAAAGTGAATTAAAATGTAAAAAAAGTGACGTCATAGTTTAGTATTGTCGTACAAAATCTATGCGGGAATCGCGTGTTGACAGCTCATAAAAAGCTTGTCAATTGATTAGTGGTGTCATCCACCCAATTGTCAAACAGTTAAACATACAAAAAGTTGAAGCTAGTTGCTCGTTACAAAACGTAGATCTCTATGGAGAAGAACGAGCAAGAAACTCCACGGACACTACCACGTTTCTATACTTCCTCTTCTTCCTGCTTCGTGTCGATCGCACAATAGTCTTTTAGATTTTGGTTGGCCCAAAACATTGCCGCTTCGACGGTGTCGTTGGTGGCAGCAAATGGCTGTCCACCTATGTCAGACAATCGGTGACCGATTTGCTTGTCGGAGAGAACGGAACATTCCCCCCTGTTACTGACGTCACATCTGACCACACACGAGGACATGACCTTGGATGCCCCACCGCGATCACCGACGTTGGACCGCCGCAGCGGCCACACACTCACTCATCGACGTGCGCACATATCGGTCATCTTGTAACCTCGCCTATTAAATATACAGTCTTTTCGTAGCATCGAAGTTTTATTCAGAGTTGCAATCAATAGCCAAGACCACCAGCAACACACCTGGAGCTTGGTACTCAACATATGGTCCTTCGAACAAAGAAGATCGCCGTCTTTATTGTGCACGTGTACCGCGTCATCTGTGGACTTTGGACTGGCCGTCCGTACCGCGAGCTTACTGCGCCGTAGAGGACACATCAAGGACAGTCTACCCAGAGGGGCATGATTCTGAGTGAGTCCGTTCCATTATCCTTAATTTCCTGTCTTTTTACTATCTTCTTCCAGGAATTTAAAATAGTGCTATACGGATCGGCATAAATGGATCCCTTCATAATAGCTTATATACGTAGTACTTACAAGTAATATTAAATAACATAAAATCAATTCATCGTCATTTCGCACAATACCATTTATTGCTTTATCACAATCTTTTGTTTGCCCATCGCACGCATGAATGCTTTAAACGAGTAAACAACCTCATTAGTGTTTTAATTTTTTTACTTATTGTACCGGTTTGCATACCGAGTCTTATCTGCAATAACAGCTGTTTTACCGTTACCTTACCCAGTTGTCAACGCATTATTTTATAACTAGCTTATATTTTATTGAGTTCTTTGTCTTCGTTTGCACTTCGGCCATTTTGCTTTGTCTTAACCTCACTACCTACACATTATGTCTGATGCAAAAATAAGAGAACTTATAAAGAGGCGTGGTGGCTTCAAAGCTAAGCTTACGCATTTTAGCAACTTTTTAAGATTGTTACCTAGCACTAACTTAGACAGTTTCCAAGCAGCGGAGTTAAAAAGCCGTCTTAGCTTGATGGAAATATTATATAAGGAATTCGACGTGTTACAGACAGATTTGGAGCTGTTGTCGGAGGATGCGGACGACATGTATGCCGAGAGGGAGCAGTTCGAGACGCAGTACCATGCGCTGGTGGCCCGTGCGAGAACGAACCTCGAACCCGCGCGCGCCCCCTCGCCTACGCTCGTGTCTGCCACCTCCATCGACGATCTCCCACGTCACGGTTCTGGCTGCAAACACGACTTTGTTCGGCTACCGAAGATAGACTTGCCTCACTTCAACGGGGACTATCAGCACTGGCTTGAATTCCGAGATACGTATCTTTCTCTTATTCATAATAATAACAGCATACAAGAAATCAACAAATTTCACTATCTACGTGCAGCCTTAACCGGCAGCGCGTCGTTAGTGATAAAAAGCATTGATTTCAAAGCCGATAACTATGATACAGCTTGGCAGTTATTATCCGAAAGGTACGACAACGAAAGATTACTTGTAAATAATCACGTGCAGGCATTATTTAATTTTGAGCATATTCAACATGAATCTTGTACCTCATTACGGAACATGATCGACGTAACAAATAAAAATCTTCGTGCCTTGTCAACTTTATTACAGCCAACTGAACATGGTGGACTAGGGGAAACTCTTATAATATACATGATGTCAGATAAACTTGACAGGGTCACACGTAGAGAGTGGGAAGAGTATAAAAATAATTTAGATACCTTTCCACATTTAAAAGATTACATAAAATTTTTAACAAACAGAGCAGATTTACTTGAATCCTTAAATTCTAATAAAAACACAACTACTACTAAAAATACTAACGAAAACAACAAAACTAAAAACTATCTTACAACTATTAAAACTAAAACAAACAAATCAGACGACGTGACATGTCCTATGTGTTCACAAAATCACTTTTTATTCAGCTGTCAACCTTTCAGAAATCTTGAGGTTGAAGCACGCATCAAAAAAGCTTCAGAAAGCAATGTTTGTTTGAACTGCCTTCGACCTGGTCATACAGTCAAGCGTTGCAGTCTATCGCATTGCAAATATTGCAAGATCAAGCATAATACCCTCTTACATAGGGAATCAACTTCAGAAACACCTGCAGGGGACAATATTGCATTGTCAACGAACGTCGTATTACCCTGTTCAGATAATAATCAGGTTAACATTTTACTATCCACAGCTTTGGCAAAGGTGACAGATGTCAATGGAGAGGTTCTTACAGCCAGGATCCTGTTGGACAACGGCAGCACCTCCAACTTCATCACCCAAGAGCTGTGCGGGAAGCTCGGTCTGGCAAAACACAACACTAGCTCCACTGTCTCAGGTATAAACGGTCAAGTTTCTAGTACCTCGGAAACCTGCAGTCTTCATTTGCAGTCTTGTAATGGTGGTTATCGGGCGAGGGTAAACTGTTTTGTTATACCGAAGATCACACAATCGTTACCTGGTTCTTACGTAAATAAAAGGTACGTTACCATCCCGCCAGGTATTCAATTAGCAGATCCTTCATTTAATATACCTAATGCTATTGATATTCTTGTAGGCGCAGAGGTATTTTGGGACGTCTTAGGTTCCGATACCATTAATTTAGGCAATAATCAACCTAGATTGCAGTCTTCCAAACTAGGTTGGCTTATTTCAGGCCGCGTCATTCAGCCTCGTAGACAACCCTTTGCTTGTCACTTTCTTTCACAACGGGAGTCTGATCAGCTGACTCGTTTTTGGGAACTTGATACTGTGTCGTCATCTAGCTGTTTCTCTTCAGAAGAACAGGCTTGTGAAAAGCTCTTTCAAGAGACCACACGTCGGGACACGCATGGTCAATTCGTTGTCACCATACCATTGAAGGACTCGCCTGAGTGCTTAGGTGACTCTTATGCAATGGCGAAGCGTCGTTTCCTCTCCCTAGAGCGTAGATTTGAGCGGGACTCCACATTCAAAAATAGATATTTACAATTTATTCAGGAATATATTGACCTTTATCACATGACAGAATATTCAAAAACAAGCCAATCAGAATTTAATTACTTTTTGCCTCATCATGGTGTTGTACGCGAGTCGAGTTCTACCACAAAACTCCGCGTAGTTTACGATGCTTCGGCCTCCAGCACCTCGGGCAAGTCCTTCAATGACATTCAAATGGTAGGTCCAACTGTACAGGAGGATTTGCTATCCATACTCTTGAGGTACAGACAACACAAGTTTGTTGTAACGGGTGACATTGAAAAAATGTATAGAGCCATTTTAGTTGAGCCATCACAGCGCCCATTACAACAAATTGTTTTCAGATTTAATTCTTCACATCCTTTAAAGACGTATGCACTGAATACAGTGACTTACGGAACAGCATCAGCCCCGTATCTAGCTACAAAATGCCTAGTGTCTCTTGCAGATCAATGTTCAGACCCAGAGGTTAGTCAGTCTATCAGACGCGATTTTTATGTAGACGACTATTTGAGTGGTGGCGATTCTACCGAGTCAGTCATAAAATTATGTCAAGGAGTTATTAATACTCTCAAGTCCGCCAAGTTTCACCTTAGAAAATGGCAATCAAATAGTCCGAAAATATTAGAATCAGTCAGTAATATTAACATAGAAAATCTAGATAAAAAATTAAACCTTAATGACACTCCTAGCAAAACACTTGGGCTATACTGGGACTGTAAAACAGACAAACTATTATTTTCAATAGATTTAAAACAAATTTCAAAAATTACAAAAAGAAACATTTTATCGTTGATAAGTCAGGTGTTTGATCCTCTTGGCCTCGTCGGCCCATGCATAGTTCAGGCTAAACTTATGTTACAGCAGCTGTGGATACTTAAATGTAACTGGGATGATGAAGTGCCAACAGAAATAAAATCAAAATTCCTTGAATTCATAACGACACTTCCAGCGCTTAACTCAGTTCACATTCCTCGTTGGGTATCCTGTAACAATGCTTCTTTAATAGAACTGCATACCTTCACAGACGCTTCTGAACGCGCCTACGGCGCGTGCATTTACGTTAGAACGGTAGCAGTCGACGGAACAGTTTGCGTTCGCCTTTTAGCTTCCAAAAACAGGGTTGCCCCTATAAGGCCCACAACCATTCCAAGGTTGGAGTTGTGTGGTGCTTTACTGGGTACAAGACTTTTTCAGAAGGTACGTAAATCACTCACTCTAGAGTTCAATCACTGTTATTTTTGGTGTGATTCGACGATCGTGTTAGGATGGCTGTCTACATTGCCAAGTCGACTCAATCAATTTGTTCGCAATAGAGTGAGTGAAATTCAAGAAGCTACGACCGGGCAGACGTGGAGCTATGTGCCTTCCAAGAGCAACCCCGCTGATCTCACGTCTCGGGGGGTGAAGGCTGATTGCATCAGCTCGTCCACTCTGTGGTGGTCGGGTCCTGACTTCCTTAATCAGAGAAAAATACAACTTCCCGTTTCACCAAATACACAAATTCACTCTTTACCTGAATTTTCTTTACACACAACTTCTGACACACTTAAACAAAATAATATTAACATAATTTTAAATTTAATTCATAAAAAATCATCATTCACATCACTAATCAGAATTATAGCATATATACAAAGGTTTATCTATAATTGCAAAAATCAGAACAATAAAAAATCATCCTACTTATCATTATCAGAATTACAAACTTCAAAAAATCTTATATTACGAATTTCTCAGCAAGAAATGTTTCCTGAGGAATATACATGTTTACAAACTAATCAGGCCTTACATAAAAAGAATCGATTAATAAGTCTTTCTCCCTTCATTGATTCAGACAACTTAATACGCGTAGGTGGTCGCCTCAACAACTCCAACTACAGTTATGATGTTATGCATCCCATTCTATTATGCAGCAAACATCACTTGACTAAAATTATTTTCGAAAAAGAGCACAAAGCACTCTTTCATGCAGGGCCTCAATTACTTTTAGCACACATTAGGCTCACCTACTGGCCTTTAGCAGGCAGGAACTTAGCTAAGCACATAGTGCGTAACTGCGTTCGCTGCAATCGCTTCAAGGCTCAGCCTATTCAGGTCATCATGGGCAACTTACCAACCGATAGGACTCATCTTGAATATCCTTTCCTGAACACAGGGGTTGATTATGCCGGGCCAGTGCTGATAGCCGACCGTGGGGGTAGAGGATGTAAATTAATTAAATCTTACATTTGTGTTTTTGTGTGCTTTGCAGTCAAAGCCGTTCATCTGGAGCTGGTTTCCGACCTCACTAAGGAAGCTTTTCTAGCGGCTTTCAGTCGATTTATTAGTCGTCGGGGCAAGCCTCACCGCGTGTACTCCGACAACGGCACTACATTTGTGGGAGCTTTCAATGAGCTTTCACGTTTCTTAAAGGTTTCTTCAAGCAACATAGAGTCAGATCTTGCAAACCAAGGCATAGACTTTAAATTCATACCCGCTTACAGCCCACATTTCGGTGGGATTTGGGAGAGTGCAGTAAAATCCACCAAACATTTATTGCGTAGAGTCATGAGCCTAACTCATCTTACTTATGAAGAGCTCTCAACATGTCTGATTCAGATAGAGGCTATTTTAAATTCCAGACCTTTAACCCCTTTATCCACAGATCCATCTGACCTCTCTTATCTTTCTCCTTCACATTTCCTCATCGGACGACCACTCACGTCATACCCTCGTCCTCAGATCACCGACGTGAACATCCAGCGGCTGCAGCGTTTCGAGCGAGTCGAAAAATTAAGGCAACATTTTTGGCAGCGCTTCTCTAATGAGTATGTGTCTCTCCTGCAGCAGAAAACCAAATGGCAGACACCTGGGCAAGATCTGAAGACAGGCGCTATGGTCTTAGTGAGAGACGCTACTCTTCCTCCTCTTCTATGGCTGCTGGGCAGAGTGACGGCAGTGAAGACTGGGTCTGATGGACATTGTCGGGTCGCCGACATCCTGACGAAGAAGGGCACCATTACACGTGCATACAATAACATATGCCCTCTTCCGGTGTATTCAAAATCATCTTGAAGCCTTCACTTCAACCGGGGGAATATGTTACTGACGTCACATCTGACCACACACGAGGACATGACCTTGGATGCCCCACCGCGATCACCGACGTTGGACCGCCGCAGCGGCCACACACTCACTCATCGACGTGCGCACATATCGGTCATCTTGTAACCTCGCCTATTAAATATACAGTCTTTTCGTAGCATCGAAGTTTTATTCAGAGTTGCAATCAATAGCCAAGACCACCAGCAACACACCTGGAGCTTGGTACTCAACACCCCCCCTCTACAAGCCCCCCCCCCCCCCCCCGCTCCCCCGCTCTACAAGCTATGTGCCCTGCCCTTCGATTGCCACTTGAGTTTCGCCTTTTCGACCCCCGACTCAAACAGAGGGGTGTTATAAGTTTAACGTGTTTGTGTGTCTGTCTGTGGCACCGTAGCTCTTAAACGGGTGAACGGAATTGAATGCAGTTTTTTTTTTAGAAAGCAGGTTTCCTAGCAATGCCTTTTAGATATGTTTTATCAAAATCGGTTCAGACGTTTCAAGGTTATCAGCTCTTTTGTTAGCTGCGGTAGGGATCTTTATTCTTCTGTTGGGGGTTACATAGATTTTTTATTTTTTTGAGAGCTGTCTTTGATAGTCGCTTGGTATCAAATCCGCAACTTCAAGCACAAGTTGCGAGCGCTTAATGGAGTACAATAAGGTTTATTTTTGCAGACAAACCTGCGGTATTTTCCGATGAATCTCAAGAAGTTGTCGTTCCGCGGATCAAAATGCTACAATCTGCCTCCGAACACGTCGTATTTGGGGAAGGTGCAGGACCGGCTGCCCGGCTTAGAGGTAAGGCAACACTACACTGACGAAGACTTAAACAGGGCCGGATTTCCCATGTCGGGGCCCCTTCGCATTGTACCTATAGGGGCCCCTTTTTGATGACTTTTTTTTTACCATCTAAAACACAAAAACCGCCAACATGATTTTTATTTATTATTTTTAAAAGTTAATTTTAAATAAGTAATAGTATTTAGTGATAGGTTAAAAAAATCATCTGCCTAGCCTTTTCCCAACTATGTCGGGGTCGGCTTCCAGTCTAACCGGATGCAGCTGAATACCAGTGTTTTACATGGAGCGACTGCCTATCTGACCTCCGCAACCCAGTTACTGGACAACACGATACCTCTTGGTAAGACTGGTTGTCAGATTTCCCGGCTTCTGATTATCCGTAACGACTGTCAAATATCTACGAATGACAGCCGGGACTAACGGCGACACGTGCTTTCCGAGGCACCGAGGAAACCAGGACCTCACGCTTATCAGTCGTGCTAGCGACTACGCGCCCAACGGGGCAGTGATAGGTTGAAAAAGTTCTTCAATTTTTTTCGAGAAGTTAAAAACGTCAGTTGGTATATTATTATTTTTGTTTCTTTTTTTTTACAGTATTTGGATGTCTCAGAGTGCGATTGGTTCGAACCGGCGTCACTAATGCCTTTGAGCAAACTGCCGGCGCTCACCCATCTATACATGAGAGAGTGCAAGCGTCTCACTGAGTGCGTCGCCTACGCCTCGCTCGCTACCAGATACGGATTCAGGACGCTTAAGGTAAGTCTGAAAATTTAGGGTAGTGGAGAATATTTTGGACAGTGGGGAAAATTTTGGGTAATGGAGACATTTTAGGGTAGCGGGGAAAGTTTTGGGTATTGGAGAAAAGTTTGGGTAGTGGAGACGGTTTTGGGTAATGCAGAATTTTTTGGGTAATGGAGAAAATTTTGGATAGTGGAGTAAATTAAAAGTAATAGTGATAATTTTGGGTATAACAAAATTTTGAGTAAAGAGGAAATTTTGGGTAATTCTGAAACTTTTAGGGTAAAGTAGAAAATTTAGGTTAAAATAGAAAATAAAGGATAATGGAAAAAAAACAGTAAATAAGCCGATTTTACCTTCTCAATAACAAATCTAGATTCCAACAAAAACAATTGTTTATATAGATTTTGGACGTTCGCGGCTCCCCCCTAGCCGACTCGGAGGTGTCAGCCTGCGGGTGGCTGCCGTGTCTCGAGGAACTGTACGTGTCCCCCCCTGAGGAGGTGAACGTCATGTCAGAACACACACATGCCTGGGTAGATGCCCAGATTGACTATAAGGAGCTCGAATACTGGGAACAGCAGGTAAATATATCTTTTCTAGTTAGTTGCTACCCGCGACTTTATTTTATTTTTTTCTTTGATGGTATTAATTTTTAACCCCCGACGCAAAAACGATGGGGTTTTATAAGTTTGACGTGTGTGTGTGTGTGTGTGTGTGTCATCGTAGCTCCCGAACTAAGCTATGTTTGATGGAAATCGGGTCAGCGGTTTCAAAGTTATCAGCTCTTTTGTTAGCTGCGGTAGGGATTTCTATTCTCCTGTCGGGGCCTTGGGAGTTTTTATATTGATATTTTATTTTGATTTTTCCATACCATCACACCTGTATTCCCCGAAGGGTTAGGCAGAGGTGTAACAATGTACACCCACAGTTCGCCGGTATGTTTAGGTCCCATGTAATAGGGGGCGAGCCTATTGCCATTAACCGGGCACAAATCCTAACTCCGAGCTGCTTCTGAGAATTTCATAGAAAAACCCAATAACACTTTGCTCGACCTGGAAATCGAACCCAAGACCTCTAGCGTAGCAGTCGCGCTTAGGACCACTAGGCCAACGAGGCAGTTAGTTAGTTTGATTTTTTATATTGACAATTTACTCAGTTGAATGTAATAATAATATTTCAGTATTTAATAATTTGTGTGCCACGCACACAACTGCCTCAGTACTCAAAAAGCCTAGAAACGAACTTAAAAATGATCTTAACGTTTGTGCTCACGACTCGTGGCGGCTACCATATCTAACGTTAGCCTAGTGGTCCTAAGCGCGAGTGCTACGCTAGAGGTCTTAGGTTCGATTTCCAGGTTGAGAATAAAGTGTTATTGGGTTTTTCTATGAAATTCTCAGTAGCAGCTCGGAGTTAGGATTTGTGCCCGGTTAGTGGCAATAGGCTCGCCTCCTATTACATGGGACCTAAACATGCCGGTGAACTGTGGGTGTACATTGTTACACCTCTGCTTAACCTTTCGAAACAATATTTAAATAGAGTCTAAATTATTATTGACTAGCTTCTGCCAGCGGCTTCGTTCGCCTGGGTTTTTTCACACGCATCAAGTTACGTTTTTGGTTGCTGCTCCTCACCTATTGATCGTAGCGTGATGTTATATAGCCTATAGTCTACCTGCATACATTTATAATTCAACACAAAAATATTTTTTTAATTCGAACCAGTAGTTCCTGAGATTAGCGCATTCAACCAAACAAACAAACAAACTCTTCAGCTTTATAATATTATTATAGATTTAAATAAACCTGCAAGAACTTAAACTCGCTGCTAACTTCCGAGCCGCCATTAAGTTTGAATCGTACTATACCTCATTGAATTTGGTGAGTAACCAATAGTAGATTTTCAAGTAAGCAGTAAACTCCAGTACTAACAAAACTGCGTTCTTCCAGGAGCCTGATTACTACAAGGGGAGCACTGAAGCCGATAACGAGGAAGATGAGAAGGATGACGACGCTGAGTACGAGAAAGTCAACGAAATGCTGAACACTTCCTGGTGGAACAACTCGGAGCGACGGTAACTATACACGCTTGATATGCCAATTGGGTAGATGACGCCACTAATCAATTGGCGTACTTTTTATGAGCCTCTCTCTCTCTCTTTCTTTTTTTAATTGCCTCGGTTGGCCTAGTGGTCCTAAGCGCGGCTGCTACGCTAGAGGTGTTGGGTTCGATTCCCAGGTCGGGCAAAAAGTGTTATTGGATTTTTTCTATGAAATTCTCAGTAGCAGTTTGGAGATAGGTTTTGTGTCGGGTTAATGGCAATAGGCTTGCCCCCTATTACATGGGACCTAAACATACCGGCGAACTGTGGGTGTACATTGGTACACCTCTGCCTAACCCTTCGGGGAATACAGGCGTGATGGTACTTTTTATGAGCTGTCAAAACGCGATTCCCCGGTAAATTTTGTATGACAATACTTAACTATGACACTTTTTTGACATCTCAATTCATAAACTATTTATTGATTTTAAAGCAACTAAAAATGGAATTTTATAGTTTTTAAATAATTCATTGGGTTTTCAGGGTTAAAATAATCTTTATTTTTGGGAAATTGTGTCTTGGAATTATTATTTAATGGTGTCATGTACCTAATTGTACTAGTGGTAGAGCTCTTTGTGAAGCAGCTCGTCCGGGGAAGTACTACCACCATACCTATTTCTGCCGCAAAGCAGCGTTGCTGTGTTCCGGTGAGAAGGGTATGGGTGCCGGTGTAGTTACAGCCACATGACACATTTCAACTTTGTCTCTGGGATGGCAACGCATTTGCAAGGCCTCTGGTATTGCAGATGTTTATAGGCAGCGGTGACCACTTAACATCAGGTGTTGTTTTAGCATAAACTGGCTTCTACCCGCGAATTCTTCCGCGTGTATATTTTCACCCGTGTTAAATAACGTCGTTGGTTACTGCTCCGCTCTCGTGTGTCGTAGCGTGATGATATATAGCCTATGACACTCACAAATAACGTGGCTTTCTATGGGTAAAAGAATTTTCAAAATCGGTTCAGTAGATCCAGAGATTACCCCCTACAAACTCACAAACTTTACCTTTTTATAATCTGTACTAATAATAAAAAGAGGAAAGATTATTTTTGTTTGTTTGTTTGTAACGAATAGGCTCCGAAACTACTGGACCGATTTTAAAAATTTTTTCACCAATAGATAGCTACATTATTCCTGAGTAACACACGCTATATAACATCACGCTACGACACATGGGAGGTGGGCAGTAACCAAAACCGTCAGTCAAGGCGGGTGAAGTAAGCCACGCGGACGAAGTCGCGGGCAGTTCGTTAGTATTAGTAAATATGTATTAAATAAGATATTAATATGTATCTTTTTTGTTTTAAAATAAATCAATCTGGATCCAGGGAAAGTAGGTAAGTTCCTTCTACTTAAATCTAGCATTCCATCTTTCTTTACTCGCCGCGAGATGGCGCTATATGTCTTGTCACCAATTTTAGCATTTTGTTTCTAAGATTATTTTGATGGTTGGCTAATAGTAGTAGTAGAGCTCTTCGTGAAGCAGCTCGTCCGGGGAAGTACTACCGCCATACCTATTTCTGCCCAAAGCAGCTTGTAGTGTTCCGGTGTGAAGGGTATGGGTGCCGGTGTAGTTACAGGCACGTGATACGTTTCAATTGTAATAGATATATATTCTTAAGACCGATTTCGTTCACGGCGGCTAATCTCATTGCAGACTAGCCAAGTGCGCAGGAGATATTCTAGTGCAAAACTGTGAGCGCACACACAGGTGCACTCCCTCTTCCCTCACTCTCATAGTCAGGCGCAGGACCATCGGGTTTACGTGCTTTCCGAGGCACGGGGGTGTCACACCACCAATTTCCAAACTCCGCGCCGCTGCTGACAAATTCCTGATGAAAAATTCAATTACACTTTTTGCCCAGGCTGGGAATCTAGGATCCTACACTAGAAAAGTCGCGTTTGCGACCACGAGACTTACGGAGCAGTCAAACTTCAATACTTAATAATATATAGAAGTAAATTGTTTATGATTATATCGGTAAACTGTAGGTGCACATTGGTACACCTCTGCCTAACCCTTTGAGTAAAACAGGCGTGATGGTATGTTGTGTTAAGTTGTTTGTTTTTAAGAGGTAATCTCTGAAGGAGATCGAATTTCGAAAATTATTTCACTGATTATAACCTGGGCTCTTGAAGTGACATGATAAAAGTCAAATACTTAAATAATATCAAATTGATAGATTTTAGATCAACAAACGAAAGATGCATTTTTAATGAGATATCGTTGAGACCAGCAGCCAAAAAGAAAAGGCCGTCGATGAGACATAATTATAGACATTTGTTTGACACTGACGTTTCATCTGACAGCTGTCTAATATGTCACATTCCAAAAGCATACGTCCGCGAGACGACTCCCGGCCACCGTAGATACGGGCCTGTGGACGGTGAGCAATGGGTAGCTCACCGTCCTTACGTTGCATAACGACAGGCTGTGTCGACGGCGCGTTCGTGTTCCACGCGCGCCTCAAAGAGATGTCAGCAAAAGGAAGGGGCCACTGAGGGCCGATGCCTGCCGGGGCTGCGGGTTGTTCGTAAGAGATACCGCGCCCCCGGAACGCAAAGGGCACAAGAAGGACCATGGGTGGGTTATAGTCAGTAAAAGTCTGACACTCCCTCCCGCCCCGCCCGGGGCGGGAGAAGTTATTTGATGATTTCCCACCCCCCAAAAAAAAAAATACGTCAAAAAGACTAAATACTTTTTAAGACGAACAATTGTGTAGATGACATCACTAATCAATCGACGTACTTTTTATGAGCTGTCAAAATGTGTGACAATACTAAACTATGACGTCACTTTTTTGTCATCTTAATTCACTAACTATTTATTGATACTATTTATTGATTTCAAAGCAACCAAAAATCTATCAACTGCCTCGTTAGCCTAGTGGTCCTAAGCGCGACTGCTACGCTAGAGGTCTTGGGTTCGATTCCCAGGTCGAGCAAAAAGTGTTATTGGGTTTTTCTATGAAATTCTCAGTAGCAGCTCGGAGTTAGGATTTGTGCCCGGTTAATGGCAATAGGCTCGCCCCCTATTACATGGGACCTAAAAACATACCGGCGAACTGTGGGTGTGCATTGTTACACCTCTGCCTAACCCTTCGGGGAATACAGGCGTGATGGTATGTATAAAAATCTAATTTAATAGTTATTCTAAAATTTATCGGATTTTTAGGAGTAAAATATTTTTTTCTTTTAGTGATGCTGTGTCCTGGAACTATTGGTTAATGGTGTCATCAACCCAACTTTCACCACAAATGTGGTCTTTTATTTTTTTAATAGAAAGAAAGAAAGAAATATAGAAAATACAATTTTTGTTTGTCCGCAGTATTATCGTGATACAACCGAACGCGGACCGTCAGCTCGAAGCGCATTACCCGTTAGAGCAGATGCAACCAGTGATCAACGCGCTCGCTGCTGTGCCCGTGCCGATAGCCGTGCCAGTAGCCGTGCCCGTAGCCGTAGCTGCGCCCGCGCCCGCACCTGCAGCTGTGTTCGCACCCGTAGCCGCACCCGCACCTGCAGCCGCACCCGCACCTGCAGCCGCGTCCGCACCTGCAGCCGCGCCCGTATCTGCAGCCGCTCCAGCATCCGTAGCCGCACCCGCACCTGCAGCCGCGCCCGCACCTGCAGCCGCGCCCGCACCTGCAGCCGCGCCCGCATCCGTAGCGGCGCCCGCACCTGCAGCCGCGCTCGCATCCGTAGCCGCGCCCGCACCTGCAGCCGCCGCACCCTCACCCGTCGCCGCACCCGCACCTGCAGCCGCGCCCGCACCTCCAG
Organism: Caradrina kadenii; assembly: GCA_947462355.1. Taxonomy (NCBI): domain Eukaryota; kingdom Metazoa; phylum Arthropoda; class Insecta; order Lepidoptera; family Noctuidae; genus Caradrina; species Caradrina kadenii. The sequence goes on along the minus strand of OX381702.1, from coordinate 4,583,532 downwards.
CCGCACCCGCTGCCGTGCCAGCAGCCGCACCCTCACTCGTAGCCGCGCCCGCACCTGCAGCCGCACCCGCTGCCGTGCCAGCAGCCGCACCCTCAGCTGGACCCGAAGCCTCACCGGCACACGCACAAAGACGCGTCCTAGGCCCCATGGGCCAAGCAAACCAAGCTGGAATCGCCTATCAGTGCCCCTACGGTCAAATAGGCTTTATTATGGCTAGTGCTAATGAGTGGCTCGTAGATCCCCGACAGGCGCAAATGTTAAACCCCCTACAGAGGGCTGCTATGGGCATCATCGATCCCGCGGCTGTATATGCTGAAATCGCTGAGTATGCAGCCAGGGAATCCATGGCAGTCTACCCCCCCGTACAGCTAATGCCAGTAGCAATTTCAGAGCCAATAATGCCAGAGCCCCCGAAAGTTCAATCGCGGCCATTAGATCTGCAATCCGGCCCCTCAAATCCTCAACCGCGGCCCGCGAACCCCCAACCGCGTCCCGCCAACCCTCAGCCGGGGCCCTCGTATCCGGAACCGACGCTCGCACAGGTACCGGGGGCGCCTGTGTTCCCAGAACCGGGACCTTCGAAACGTCGGCGTCCTACTCCTATTTCTGAGGCTGATCTTAAACGCCGCCGTCTTCTTGCTGACGAGGAAGCAGTAGACCTGCACATGCCATCACCAGCCCCTTCACGTGGGCCCAAGAACCCAGGTTTCTGTCAGAAAGTGAGGGTCAGGGATTTCAGTACCATTGCAGACCCACTACGAACCAACGGTCCAATAGGACAGCGGAACCAGGACTTTGACGGTGACTTGAGTAGGATGCTGGGGTTGCCAGCCAATAATGTTCCTCTCAGCTACCATCTCGTCACAGATTCAGCCTTATTACGACTGGGTAGAGCTGAAAATGACAACATAAATTACGTGCACATTGGCCGTAATGGTATGCACCATGCCCCGGAAAATGCGAGCCGACCGGACAGGTCCAGCTTACGGATACTGTCGGTGACCGGATATAGGAACATTACAGACAGGAGTCTCGAGCACCTGGCTACAGCGGCCCCGTTCTTGCGTCATATCGATTTTACTGAGACCAGTGTGACTCCGCAAGGCGTGGAGATTTTCAAAGCGGTGAGGCCGGATTGTGAGGTCGTACACAGCGAGTTCTCTCGCCGGTAAGTCAGTTAAGACGGATATTTTGTTCGTTTTCGGATATTTATTGAAAAAAAAAAGTGTTTCTTTGATTTTTTTATTAAACTTTGGGAATATCGAGTGTCAGATTTGTAAAAAGTATGGATGCAAGGATCGTAGTTGTCGGATATTTGTAAAAAAAATCGAATATAAGGGTGACGTGTGTGTGTCTCGGAATGGAGGTTACGGTAATTGTAAAATATCGCAGCCCGGATTAGTAAGAAATCGAACATTTAAAATAGATGTTTGAGAGTCAGGGTGTCTAAAAAAAAATTCTCGAAATTAATTTTTTGGCGAAAAAATGTATAAAAATCAGACCTTTACTCGTAAGTTGTAAATCCCAAATATTTCGGACCTAGATATTAGATGAATTCGCACAAACACAGGAGAAAGAAAGAAACAAAACAACTATTTCCAGTAACACTCGTTGAAAAGTACAAGTCACTAGAGCGAGACGATGAGATGTACCTTCTCGCTCTAGCGAATTAAGACTATTAACGCTGATTTTTTGAACGAATTATGCGATAAATTGACAGGCCTGAATTCAAAGCATTTTTTTTTATTAGTCTATTTACAGGCACTTTTGAATTGTCAAGGAGTCGGTCAGTTAGTCAGAAAGTTGAAGCTAAATGCTCGTTCCAAAACGTAGGTCTCTATGGAGAAGAACGAGCAAGAAACTCCATGGACACTCTTTTCAATTAGGTTTTTACGAAATCTTGGTAATTTCTTGTTGATTTTTACACCTCTGCCTAACCCTTCGGGTAATAGAGGCATGATGGTATGTGTGTGTGTGTCATGCAAAATGCAAAATTTCAGCTCAATCGAACTTCAGGAAGTGGGTCAAATTTAATTTGTCAGGTTCGATTTGAGCCACAGAAAGATGTAAGCCATGTCAGTTAAGGGATGACCAATCTTAAGAGACTGTGGTTGATTGGCTAAATCATTAACAAGTAATCCAAAAACGTCAGGTTCACACTAGAATTACTTAAAACCTTAGTTTTATATAATCTATCATCATTTATTTCAATTTTGTAAATGTGAGTACCATGGAGCCTTTTATTTATTTTATTATTATGTGTTGGACACTACGAGCGTGGTGGTTGAGGGCTTTGTCATGCTCACTTAAATGTCTCGCTGATGGTGGCGCGTGGGTCGGATCATTTGGTTCCCTTCATGATGGTTGAGCTAAGTGGTGCTGATCCTCGCGTCATGTTCGTGAACGGACGCTGTCAGTGGGATTGGTCATCTCTTAACTGCCATGGCTTACATCTTTAGTACTATTATTATCATATATTTTTTTTTTTTTTTTTTTTAATTGTTTTATATTTAACTTCATTGTTTTCACATGTAGAAGCAACAAGAATATTGTAACCAAGATTCTGTAAAAACCAATTTGAAAAGAGTGTCCGTGGAGTTTCTTGCTCGTTCTTCTCCATAGAGACCTACGTTTTGGAACGAGCAACTAGCTTCAACTTTTTGTATGAGTAACTTCTTGACAATTCAAAAGTGCCTGTAAATGGTCTAATTGAAATAAATGTTTTGACTTTGACTTTGACTTTGAATTTGTCACATTATATTTCTCAAAAACTGGAAGTGATTGAGAGAGAAAGATAAAAAATGCTGCTTAGTGCGTTTTCATCGTAATATTACGCTAAAAAGTGTCAAAATTGAATCACTGATTTTGTGATTAATATTTTAAAATAATAATCTTTTTTATAGTATTTTATTGTTATTTTTAATGTATATATAATTATGATAGCCAAATGTTAATTTGCAGAATTGTTATAAATATGTTTTTTCGCTTTTAGAATTTAATTGTACGCAATGAGCACATTTAAATAAATAATAAGCCTATTTCTGGCGCCAAGCGTTGCTGTGTTCCGGTTTGAAGGGTATGAGTGCGGTAATTACAGGCACATGAGACGTTTCAACTTTGTCTCTGGGATGGCAACGCATCTGCAAGGCCTCTGGTATTGCAGATGTGTATAGGCAGCGGTGACCACTTAACATCAGGTGGGCATTCAATCCGTGTCCAGGCGTTAGAGTGAACGGGCTTCTTCTGGGTAAGCTTACTCCATCGTCGACTTTGTGTCTGTCACCTCTGACCTAGACTAGAATCGAGGGCTTACCTATCTCAAATAAAAAATAAGTCAAAAGAGTATAATGTGCTGGTTACATTTAGCGTCATCGATCCTTTAAAAGTGTAATCCTGTGTAAGAAATATTTGCACAATTTTCGTAAAAATACGTCTAATTTCTTTTTAATGCCGATTCGTTGGTATTTTGCTAAATATATTCGTAATTAAGCCACAGAGCATCTTTTAGGTTGAAATTTCGAAATACTGAGTTTTTTTTAGCCAATTTCGCGATTACTAATTCCCTCTCATATCCCGAGCATGTCTGTCCTATTTTACTCGAACGAAAAAGGAACAGATATTTGATTTTGGATATTTTCATATTATTATTATTGAAAATGGGGTATCTAATATAATTTAATTATTATTAATTATAATGATTGTCTAATTAGAATTAGTAATTACATGTATGTATGTATGTAGTGGTAGTTTTAAGAAGGTACAGTCAGCAACAGAGATAAGTAATAATTTCCTCAGATTTTAAGTTTTGAATGGAATTTTATTTAATCAATTCATTGTTGGGCATTCCGCAACTTTGTTTACATATACTTCAGAATTACGCCAAAGTTCAATATTATCCAACGGAATCATAAAAAAACGGGATTGAAATTATATAAATAAGTACTTTATTTTGTGTATTGGCTTCTGCTCACGTCTGTCTACATAAGCAACAGAATGAAGCCCTAAGTTATCCCACAAGACAAATAAAACAGGATCAAAATTATTTTTAGTAAAAAAATCTAAAACTTATATCGATTTCTAATAGCTTCAACTTTTACCTGACGTCTCTGGTTACTTATCTCTTTTGTTGACTGTACATAAGAATTACAAGTAATATTACATTTTTTTCAAGTCATTTACTGAAATACAATGATTATTGATTACTGCGCATGCGCGTAATTGCAATTACAGACAAGTCGGTCAGGGGACCACTATATCTTAAAACAGTACCATTTCAATATTACTTTGTATTTTCAATTGTTGGACTTTCAACTGTCAGCGCTGAGCCGAAAGTTGAAAATTCAACAGTGCCAATCCAATACTGGAGTCGCATCAACGCCATCTTTGTTCGGTTGCGAAAAAGGGATACAGCATATCTCCGTCGCTGTCTCGCACTGGAATTATTACGACCTTAAAGGTCATTGCTGATCATAACAGCATAGCACCGCATAGCAAATAATTTGCCATTGAAGTTAAGGCTTTGAATAGCGTGCGTTCAGGTATTTTTTAGAATGACAAATAATAAAAATACCTCGTTAGTAAAAAACAACGCGTAAACAATAACTCACGACTGCTACGCTACAGGTCTTGGGTTCGATTCCCAGGTCGAGCAAAAAGTGTTATTGGGTTTCTATATGAAATTCTCAGTAGCAGCTCGGAGTTAGGATTTGTGCCCGGTTAATGGCAATAGGCTCGCTCCCTATTACATGGGTCCTAAACATACCGGCGAACTGTGTGTGTACATTGGTGCACCTCTGCCTAACTTTTCGGGGAATACAGACGTGATGGTATGTTAATAAAAATGTAACGGCGCCCGGGCGGTGTGCTTGCAGATCATTATAATATATTGTAACGTGCATGGTTTCAAACCCTAAATTGCATAGCAAATGTTCCTTAACTACACTGGTGGTGCATGGTCCCTTTGCTGCTATTCTCCCCCTACTTTGAAAACCCCTGGACTAGACGGAGTCGTCGTCAACAATTATAGTAACCGGCACGAGTCGTGAGCGCAACTTTCAAGTTCATTTTTGAGTTCATTCTTGGGTATTTTGGGTCGCCGACGCTGCACGCGATTGGTCCATCAGTCGTACCTATGCAGCGTTTTCGACCCAATAACCCAAGAATGAACTTCAAGTTTGTGCTCACGACTCCTGCCGGTTACTATAATCTGTTGTCAAAGTTTTGCGGCTTGCTTAATAAACACATACACACTTACTAGAAATGGGTACTTATTTTTCTCTCCAATGCACCTTTCATAGGATTCTTTTTGCAAGGTTTTGTAGATGAAAATCCCATACACATAAACACTGATAAACTACGTATCTGTAGGCATTTGTCACGCAATGTTGCCATTGTATTTATTACTTATGATTTTCTCAGATCTCGGATAAGTAAATTATTATGGGTGCCGGACACGAGGCCGGTTGACGAGTCGGTTCAGGACGACAGTTCAGGGATGTACTGTATTGAATTTATATATATTGATAGCTTGCGGAAAGCTGTGTGTATCAGCTGTGGCTTTTAGCGAATTAGTCTCAAACTGAGCATTTATTTCTATAAAACCATTTACTCACTGAACTGTCTTCAAATGTATTCATAGTAGGCGTCAGTGAAATAGGTACTGAACTGTGAACTGAACTGACTCGCCCAGTGGCCTCGTCTCCGGCACCCATTAGTATAAGTTGTAACTTGTAATTTAAATGTAAAACAAATTAATTGTGATTTGTATTAGGCGCTACAATATTTAGGGGAGTGTTAAACACGGTAGATGGGAAGACGAGCCTGGTTTAGGGATGAATTCTCCTATTGAACGCTATCGGTGATAGTTCTGACGTCGAGGTATATTTCTACCCATCGGGGCGGGTGGGGTAGTGCGTTACGAGTTCTAGTGAGAACCCTATATAAAGCCCTTAGACGGCTTTAAAGTTTAAAACGAACTTTAGAAATTACAATTTTTTATAGTAGTAGAGCTCTTTGTGAAGCAGCTCGTCCGGGGAAGTACTACCACCATACCTATTTCTGCCGCAAAGCAGCTTGTAGTGTTCCGCTGTGAAGGGTATGGGTGCCGGTGTAGTTACAGGCACATGAGACGTTTCAACTTTGTCTCTGGGATGGCAACGCATTTGCAAGGCGTCTGGTATTGCAGATGTGTATAGAGAGCGGTGACCACTTAACATCAGGCGGGCCGTCGGCTTGTATGTGGCTTGTCACGCTATGATAATGTTAATAGGAGATTTCACGTCTAAAACTAAGCTTAAAACAAAACAGCAATATACTCCAGTTTCCATTTATCGATAAAGAACTAAAACGCAGCACTAATAGAGTTGAAAATTCCATGCACCATTTCTTATCTAGCAATCACGGGATTTTCAACTTTATTTCTTTTACGTTAAAGTTCATTATCAGCTGGAGTATATTATTGGTCTATTGTTTAGGAATGAGTTTTACTTGTAGCGCTTAAAATAATAATCTAGATGTAAGTTTGGAATGAGATTTTGATAAAACGGTTGTAAATAATGTCTGTTAAAAGGAACCAAGAGGGATGGCATTTTTATTCACGTGTCTATATATATAAATATATATGTATAATCTTTTGAAAATATATTTAACGCATATTATTAATTATATAACTGAATTTGTAGGTATGTAGGTCAACTTGCTGAGATAATTCAATGAAAATACGTTCGGATCTATCTTCGGATTTGTTTTGTGAAAATTCGTACACTGTGTTGCTTGCTTAAGATCTATCTGATGATTTTTTGTACAGTCTGTAGCCGTTAAGGGCGGAAATCGTTTGTCTGCTGAGCTGTACTCTATTTATCATAATATTAGATGGGTGTCGTTATTAGCATTAAAATAACGATAGCTTAGTCCGGCCCGGACTAGACCGGATTTTTTTTTTTTTTGCTTGTAATGTTGTTTTTTCTTATTGAATTATCTCAGTAAGTATAGGGTTAAGAGGCAAAATTGAAATTTTGTATGAAGCGCTACAAATACCTGTAAAATGTAATAAAATGATTAGGTACATTGTAGAGATACAGTCGGGGATAAAAATACGTATCACTTTGATTTTTATAAAAAAAAAAAACGTCTCTAGCCCTTTCCAAACTATATACGTTGGGATCGGCTTCCAGTCTAACCGGATGCAGCAAAATACCAGTGTTTTACATGGAGCGACTGCCTATCTGACCTCCACAACCCAGTCACTGTGCAAAACGATACCTCTTCGATTGACGAAAAATTTACGGCGCGGTATTTGAGCGATTGGCTACTGCGCTGCGTGTCGCAGGTTCGATTCCCGCACGGAACAAATATTAGTATGGCCTACAGATAGTTGTTCCGGGTCTGGCTGTTTGTGTATGTGAGTTTATATGTTTGTAAACGCACCCACGATACAGGAGACATTCTAGTGTGGGGCGACGTTAAACAATTGAACCGATCATGAACTAAATTAATTTATTTTAATCCCTTCAATGTTAGAGTGAACAGGCTTCTTCTGGGCAAGCTCACTCCGTCGTCGACTTTGTCTCTGTCGCCTCTGACCTAGACTAGAGTCAAGAGCTTACCCATCTCAAATAGAAATATAATGAGGCTCTATTGAATCTTTCAAAGTGTATACATATTTTTGAACTCGACTGTACAAAAAGTTAAGTACTTCATAGTGATACGAAGATGTAAATATCATATCTTATGCGGGCACTTTGCTTGGCTTATTTGTGCAAATGGACAATGTAAAATATACCCTAAGTCCATAAGAATAAAGTCGATATTTTTATTATACAAGTGAAGTGCCGGTATGGGTGATAGCTAATGCGTGGGTCGGTATTTGTAGTGAGATACAAGTAAAGTTTGTTTACACGAGTTAAATTATCTAATGATTAGTACTTGTCACTTACACCTTGTGACCGGGCTGATTTAGTGGTTAGTACGACTGGAGATACCCGCACTAAACTCTTGTGAACAATGCATTTTGGGACTGGTAGTAGCAATATCATATTTGGTTAAAAAAAAATTGCATATACATAGCTTGGTCTTATCAACGATAATATAGTGTCACAGTCGCATTTGGAGCGGTGGGTTTAATTATTAATGAAATTAGTGTAAAAATCATTGATAAAAGTATAACTAGCGACCCGCCCCGGCTTCGCACGGGTGCAATGCTGATGTTATTATACATATAATCCTTCCTCTTCAATAACTCTATCTATTAAAAAAAACCGCATCAAAATCCGTTGCGTAGTTTTTAAGATTTAAGCATACATAGGGATATAGGAACAGAGAAAGCGACTTTGTTTTATACTATGTAGTGAAGATGGGCTAAATGTCAAAAAATGACATAATAAGAATTAAATTGCAGGCACATGAGGCGGTTCAACTTTGTCTCTGGGGTGGCAACGCATTTGCAAGGCCTCTGGTATTGCAGATGTGTATAGACAGCGGTGACCACTTAACATCAGGTGGGCCATTTGTCAAAAAATTAAACTTTAAATTGACTTAAAGAGAATTCAATGGCGGTTCGACTGGTGACATTAGCAATCATAGAGTGTGGCATAGATAGATTTATCTTTTGCGGTACTCTGTGATTGTCAATGGTCAAACTGTCGTTACATTCTAATTATGTCACTTTTTGAAATTAGAATGAAAGGTGCCAGACAGACAGAGCTCCTCTCTTGTATAATGTATAATGTGAGGTCAATCTCTTTAATATCAATGATCAAAGTGACAGATTCTGTCATGTTCATCTGTCACCGAGCCAGATAGGCTGTGGTACTGTAAAACACCATTCTCAAATCTAGAAATTACTTGTCAATCAATTCATTAAGTAGTTCACGAGTTTTTCAGTGTCTATTAATTAATAACATTTATATTATAGCCAATACAAAATAATATTCCGGTATCAAATATTTAAATTGTCTATAATGTCATATAAGAATTCAATATATTTTGTGTAGATTGGAAATTGACTCTGTATCGATATACAGTTATACAATAATATAACATCACTGAAGCTAAACGTTTCATTAAAATATGTAGCTTATTCTTATGAGATTAACGTTCTTATTCCTATATGCGATTGTTGTCACGTTTCATACGAATACGTGTCAAAAAGTGACATGATAAGAATGACACTTCAAAAAGTGACATATTGAGAGTGTAATCTCAAAGCTTGGTCATTTATATAGCTAATCAAAACGAAACTTTAAGATAATTACATAAAGTTCAGTATCGTATGAATTTTGACTCAGTCAGCGTAAGACAAATCTCAATAAAGATCTCTGAAAAAATGTATGCTGTTGTATTGATACAAATTCAATGTAAAATAGTCCGTACGATTAGGTGCATAAACATCAAATTTCACTGTTTTTTTGCGTAGACATATGAATTTTTAATCTTCTGAGTGTGTAAATGGTATAAGAATAAATAAAAAAAATCTTAAAAATATGGTGTTGTTTTTCATTTATTTCAATTAAACCATTTGCAGGTACTTTTGAATTGTCAAGGAGTCGTTCAGTCAGAAACTTGAAGCTAGCTGCTCGTTCCAAAACGTAGGTCTCTATAGAGAAGAACGAGCAAGAAACTCCACGGACACTGTTTTCAATTAGGTTTTTACAAAATCTTGGTAATTTCTTGTTGATTTTTACACCTCTGCCTAACCCTTCGGGGAATAGAGGCGTGATGATATGTTATTCTTGTTGATTCTATATGTGAAAACTATGTAGGTGAATATAAAACACAAGTTCTGTTTATTAGCCTTCTAACAGCCCGACTTCATATCAGTTGTCGTGCCCCCAGCGCCCGGCACAACGAATCGAATAATAAATAAATAGTCTCTATGGAGAAGAACGAGCAAGAAACTCCACGGACACTTTTTAATTTGGTTTTTACAAAAAAATCCTGGTCACAATATTCTTGTTGCTTCTACATAGTTATGGATATGTGGACATAATGGGGTCAATATAAAACAATACAATAATAAAAGAGATGACCAATCCCAACTGACAGTGCCCGTTCACGAACATGACGCGTGGATCAGTAGCCTTTAAATCCCTCAGCGTGCAGTACTACAATTACAATATTCTTGTTGCTTCTATATGTGAAAATAATGTAGGTGAATATAAAAGAAAAACCAGCCAAGTGCGAGTTGGTCTCGCGCACGAAGGGCTGCGTAACAATATCTATAAAAATTGGAAAGAATCATGTTTGTTGTATCAGGGCCCCCTTAAATATTAATTTTATTTTATAGAATTATTTATTTTTAAAGTGAATTTATAACTAAATATTCTGTGAATATTTCGAGCGTCTACCTGTTGCCGTTATCAATATCGAGCGTATTGTATGGGAGCCCCCTTAAATATTTAATTATTGTGTTTTTTAGTATTCGTTGTTATAGCGGCAACAGAAATACATCATCTGTGAAAATTTCAACCGTCTAACTATCGCTGTTCATGAGATACAGTCTGGTGACAGACGGACTGACGGACAGCGGAGTCTTAAAGCCAAAGTCAAAGTCAAATCATTTATTTCAATTAGACCATTAAAAGGCACTTTTGAACGTCAATCACATGTTAAATTAAAAATATTGAATCTAGTAGTAGGGTTCCGTTTTACTCTTTGGGTACGGAACCCTAAAAACGTGTCGTGAATTAGATGTGTCGCTTCGTGAAGGGCTGACACACAAAAGCAGTGAGGTGCGAAGCCGCAATGCACCGCGTCGCTGATGGTGCAGGACAGAGATTATACTCTGACCGCGTAATTTATTCCTCATGTGCGGTTTTCTTAAGGTTAAATATATGTAAGGAATTTGTATACAGTTATTTTTTTCTAAAATATTCGTATACCACGTTAAAGGTCAAATTTGACGCGGACAAAGTCGCGGGCATAATCTAGTTCCTTTATAAATGAACCAGCTTCTGCCCGCGAATTCGTCCGCGTCAAATCTTATATAGGTACCTATTATCTCACGGGAACCGTAAATTTTACCGGGATGAAAAGTATCATATGTGTTATTCCACACTACAATCTATCTCAGTGCCAAATTTCATCCAGATCCGTTCAGCCGTTTAAGCGTGAAACAGTAACAAACATCCATCCATTCTCACAAACATTCGCATTTACAATATAAAGACGCCCTGCCCGCGTTAAGTTACGTCTTTCGTTACTGCTTTGCTTCCGTGTGTCGTAGCGTGATGTTATATAGCCTATTTTACTCAGAAATAATGTAGGTATCTATTGGTGAAAAATTGGTAAAATCGGTTCAGTAGTTTCGGAGCCTATTCGTTCAAAGACAAAGTCAAAGCATTTATTTCAATTAGACCATTTACAGGCACTTTTGAATTGTCGAGAAGTTACATTTAAAAGTTGAAGCTAGTTGCTTGTTCCAAAGCGTAGGTCTCTATGGAGAAGAACGAGCAAGAAACTCCACGGACACTCTTTTCTTCCAATTTGGTTTATACAAAATCTTGGTTACAATATTCTTGTTGCTTCTATATGTGAAAACAATGAAGGTGAATATCAAACAATATAAAAAAAAATAACTACTAAGGATGTAAGCCATAGCAGTTAAGGGATGACCAATCCCAACTCACAGCGCCCGTTCACGAACATGACGCGTGCATCAGCACCATTTAGCTCAACCATCTTAAAGGGAGCCGAACGATCCAACCCACGCGCCACCATCAGCGAGACATTTATGTGAGCATGACAAAGCTCTCAACCACCATGCTTATAGTGTCCAAAACATAGTAACTTAACAAGAAAATGGCTCCATGGTAATCACATTTACAAAACTGAAATAAATTATGCTAAATTATACAAAACTAAGGTTTTCAGTGAACCTATTCGACAGATAACTGTAGTATGTGGGAATTAGAAATAATAATAACGGTACACGTTATTAAGGTCACTAAAAAAGGTGACAAAAAAACATCGTTCCCTTTAGAAAAAAATATTACAAACGTAACAAACAAACAAAACAATATTTCCTCTTTATGTTATCAGTATAGATCAACTAATCTATACTGATAACATAAAGAGGAAAGATCCTATCCTATCCTACTTCCTACTGTTCGTACAACATTGAATTGTACAAAAATAGGGAGTAAGAAAACTCACACAGACAAAGCCGGAAGCCAAAGCTAGTACTAAACAAGCATAATTGTCGCGTGCGTATGCGCATTATTTCAGTCAAAATTCTCACATTGACATAGTAGGTGACCTACACAAACAGGCAAACCCGGAACAAATGTCTGTAGGTCACTTTTAACATTTCAATCGGTGTGGGAATTGAAAAACAACGTATTGCGCAGTCGCGGTCACCTACAATACGTCTAAGATAAAATATGTAAGTAGATGTATATAAGGTGCAAATTTAACGCTCACCCTGAAGGTAGATTGCTTAGCATCGGCTTCTGAATTGATTTCAGCTATATCTAAAACTAGGTGTTACACGCGACTGCGTTCGCGATGTGGTTATAAAACATATCGAACTGTCCGCGTTTTCATCTGCCTTTCGACACGTCTTTGTTTACTGCTCCGCTCCCGTGTGTCGTAGCGTGATGTTATACAGCCTATGAAACTCACAAATAGCGTGGCTTTCTGGGGGTAAAAGAATTTTCAAAATCGGTTCAGTAGATACAGAGATTACCCCCTACAACTTCACAAGTTTACCTCTTTATAATATTAGTATAGATACAAGACACTACTGCCTAACCCTCCAAAGAATACAAGCTTGAAGTTATGTTAAGTAGTAACTATTTTAAATGCAAACATTGCTAAGTTTTTACACACGAACTGAGTACACTACTTTCGCCGGCATTCACACAAAATATGCGAAATAACTGTTCATACAATATTCAGTACCAAGTCTAGACGCGAGGAGGGCGTACGTATTTTAAATTCGCGTTGAAGCTCGTCGTAAATGTAATTTTACGTATTTTTATTGTTCTAGTTTATTGTAAAATTGATTTAAAAACAGTGAATTTTATATTTCTGTGTTTCTTTAAAGTTTTGTGGCTGGTTCTTGTTGGAATTTTAAGTTTTCTTATTAAAATTTTCATTGTACCAGTGGCGAGGAGGTAAGTAGTGTCACATAATTTTATACTTAGACCATTATTATTGAAAACTAGCGGAAGCCCCGGCTTCGCATGGGTGCTAAGTTCCAACTTAACTGGTGGATTTTCCAAAAAAAATCTTTCATAAATACCAGGTCCAGGATATTACAAAAATAGCAAAAAAAAAGAATCAGCGAAATCGGTCCAGCGGTTCTCGAGTTTTGCGCAGCAACTTATTTACAAGTTAAATACCCTGCGGTGTCACCCGCATTCAGTTACGTGTTTGCTTACTGCTCCGCTACCGTTGATTGAGGCGTGATGTTCTATACGTATAAACCTTCCACTTGAATCACTCTCATCTTTGAAGAAAATCGCATTAAAATCCGTTGCGTAGTTTAAAAGATCTAAGTGTACAGACGGCGGGAAGCGACTTTGATTTATTACTATAACTAGCGACCCGCCCCGGCTTCGCACGGTTGTAATGCTGATACTAAATACACTACAGAAAAACTGTGAACCATTATTTGTCGTAAAAAGTAAATTACAAAAAAATGTTATTGTGGGAAATCCATAAGAGACATATACCATCGCGGAGTTTTCTGTAGACCTTTTCAATGTGTACAATACTTAGTGCATTATCTTGATAAACCTCGTAGGGTTCAGCCTGTAAAAATGTAATTATTTACGACATCACATGAGTAACCTCAAAAATAACAGTATTTCTCCACTATGTAATGGATGTTATTATTCATATAATCCTTCCTCTTCAATCATTCTATCTATTAAAAAAACCGCATCAAAATCCGTTGCGTAGTTTTCAAGATTTAAGCATACATAGGGATATAGGTACAGAGAAAGCGACTTTGTTTTATTACCATAATAGATAGTTTTTTTTTTTTTGGTCGGTGGGAAATCATCAAATGACTTCTTCCGCTCTGGGCGGAGCGGAACGGAGTGTCAGACTGTTACTGAATAAAACCCATCCGTGTTCCTCCTAATGCCCTTTGCGTTCTAAAACCACGGTGGCTCTTTCGAACAAATTCCGCAACCCAGGAAGTAGAACTCACACATTTAGTGAATATCGTGAAAGCTTAATTCCGTTAAAATGTTGCAAGTGTTATAATTAGGTAAGTACATTGGGTAAGCAGCAATAATACTGCTGAAATGAACTAACATTCGTTAAAATGTCTGATTGTCATGATTTTTTATATTTTACCATTAGTAATAATATCCTTTCGCACGAATTTCCATCATGGCGGCCAATCTCAATGGAGACTAGCCAAGTACGCAGGGGATATTATAGTGTACAAGTGTGTGCTTAAACACAGGTGCACTCCCCCTTCCCTCACTCTCATCGTCCGATAGGACGGCCGACATGACCGGGGAGAGATCGGGCGCAGTACCAACGGCGACAAGTGCTTTCTAAGACACGGGGGTGTCACACCACCAAAATCTTTTGCCGAAATAAATTTCAAAATTATAAAAGCTTGTGCTAATTACGTATGCAAACCATTGAGCTGCTTTATGAACTTACCGCTCCTTGAAGACATTCCCAAGCACATTAAAGAACCGATATGAAAGGACTCCCAGAAACTCCTTTTGCTAATAAAACATAGAACGAGACACCTTAACTGAATGGCTTATTGTGATGAACATAGATCGCCAAGTTACAGAAAATATAAGCCAAAAATAAAAAACAAAGCAAAGAAAGCCAAAAAATCTAAGACATTAAGTCCGCCTTTGTATTTTTTGTTGCATAACACACACACATACCATCACGCCTGTATTCCCCGAAGGGTTAGGCAGAGGTGTACCAATGTACACCCACAGTTCGCCGGTATGTTTAGGTCCCATGTAATAGGGGGCGAGCCTATTGCCATTAACCGGGCACAAATCCTAACTCCGAGCTGCTACTGAGAATTTCATAGAAAAACCCAATAACACTTTTTTGCTCGACCTGGGAATCGAACCCAAGACCTCTAGCGTAGCAGTCGCACTTAGCACCACTAGGCTACTTAAAAACTTAAACTTAAAATCTGGGTTTTTGGGTTTTTTCTGTGACCGATGCTGCACGCGATTGGTCCATCTATCGGACCAATCGCGTGCAGCGTCGGCGCCCCGAAAAACTCAGAAACTAACCCAAAATCCCAAACATGAACGTGACAATTGTGCTCACGACTCGTGGCGGCTACTTTCCCACTTCACTTTAAAAACGGACAAATTCGCAGGCAGAAGCTAATTGAAGATAAAACCAGGTCATATGGCACACTACCCACTAGATATGCTAACTCCTTTCGCTATTATCACTTTTATGAACTCAATATCTATACATAAATACATATACACAGCTGTTGCTAAATAAAATGACCTTTAGCTATTTAGCACTTTGAAATGTTCTCTTTTTTAACCGACTACTACTAAGGAGGAGGTTTGTACGTTCGATTGCTTATAATAACATCATTGCATGCAGAGATGTGATATTTTAAAAATAACAGTACCTATTTGAAATGTAAAATACAAAATACCTATTTCCATTTTGTATTTAAATACTTTTTTTGGAAAAGTATTTTGTATTTTATTCGAAATACCTTTTGGGGCATATTTCGTATTTGCAAAATGCAAAATACTGTTTGCTACGTTTTGTAAACGTCAACGAATTAATAACTAATGTGATGAGAAATGGTACTTTTTTTTCTCACTATGGCAACCCTGAATTTCCACTTTTAGAGGGAGATACATAAACATTTTATGGACGCCTGCTATAGTAGTCGCCACGAGTCGTGAGCACAAATGTCAAGTTGAATATTGGGTTCTATTCGGGGTTTTTTGGGCCGCCAACGCTGCACGCTATTAGTCCGTCAGTCGGACCGATCGCGAGCAGCGTTGGCGCCCTAAAACACCCAAAAATTTACTTGACATTTGTGCTCACGACTCATGGCGACTAATATACTAGCTACATACATAGATCATTTTACACGATGGGTCACATCGCATATGATATGTTGCCCATGGTCCTTTAATTAACCCCCGACCATCGAAGTGATCCATGCCCCCGCAAAAACGATGGGGTGTTGTAAGTTTGACGTGTCTGTGTGTGTGTGTGTCTGTCTGCGGCATAGTAGTCTCCGAACGCATGAACCGATTGTGATTTTGGTTTTTGAGTTTGAAAGGTGAATTAGTCGGGAGTGTTCTCAGCTATGTTTGATGGAAATCGGTTCAGCGGTTCTAAAGTTATCAGCTCTTTTGTTAGCTGCGGTACGGATTTTTTTCTTCTGTCGGGGGTTACATAAAATTCTTAATTTTGTTTTTTTAAACTAAGTTATCAAAGTAAATTCACCAGCCTGTTAGCTGGCTGAAATAAATAAACTTTTTAACAAGTTAAAGGCAGCTTAAAACTAAAAGTATTTTATTTTAAAAAAGCATTTTGTAAATACGTATTTTGCATTTAGTATTTTGAATACAAAATGAAAAACTATTTTGTATTTGAAATAACAAAATACAAGAAGTATTTGCATTATGCATTTGAATACATTTTATAACCTATTTGTCACATCTTTGATTGCATGGCAAACAAGCCGACGGCCCACCTGATATTAAGTGGTCACGGCTGCGTATACACATCTGCAATACCAGAGGCCTTGCAAATGCGTTGCCATCCCAGAAACAAAGTTGTAACTAACCTTCAAACCGGAACACTACAAGCTGCTTTGCGGCAGAAATGTGTATGGTGGTAGTACTTCCCCGGGTGAGCTCGTTCACAAAGCACACGAGGATTCAGGTTCTACAGACGCTTAGTAATATTGTAAGTAAGCTAATGGTTTTAGGTACCATCAGCAACAGAAGTCGTTCAAGACGTCAATATTTATTTATTTAACTAGCGACCAGCCCCTACTTCACACGAGTGCAATCTACCATCACGCCTGTATTCCCCGAAAGGTTAGGCAGAGGTGTACCAATGTACATCCACAGTTCGCCGGTATGTTTAGGTCCTATGTAATAGGGGCGAGCGTATTGCCATTAAGCGGGCACAAATCCTAACTCCGAGCTGCTATTGAGAATAATCATTATTTACTTGAATTATTATTCCATTTATTTATTTTTATATACTTACATATAATTTACATTTTTAAATATTAACATAAAAATAAAAACATTTAAAAATAGTAGCCCACCGGTATCGGAAACAGGGTCCAAGCCACCGGTGGTCAGGGCTCCTGAGAAAGGAATCTCCTAACAATACGCGCCGTGTCTAGGAGTACCGCTTTCTGAATCAATTATTATTATTATTATCGCTATGTATTATAACTACAATGCGAAAGAAGTCGCAGGCAACAGCTAGTCAACTAATGAATAAGTATAATCATCTAATTGTTCAAACTTACAATACGAGACCTGATGAGCAACGAAAACAGCTGATGATTAAGTCATAGAGTAAATTATGAAAATCGTCATGATGCCATTATTATTATTTATTAAGACAATAGGGTACTACACTCATTTTTGGAAAGTGTCTCAATTAGATTCTATAGTGCCAATTAACCACAAAAAAACTCAATTTTCTTTTTACCTCCGACGCAAAAACGAGTATATTATAAGTTTGACGTGTCTGTGTGTCTGTGGCAACGTAGCTCCCGAAGGCATGAACCAATTTTGTTTTTATTTTTTGTGTTTGAAAGGCGAATTAGTCGGGAGTGTTCTTAGCTTTATTTGATTGAAATCAGTTCAGCGGTTCCAAAGTTATCAGTTCTTTTGGTAGCTACGGTAGTGATTTTTAGTGCACAAGTGTGTGCGGAAACACAGGTGCACTCCTTCACTCTCATAGTCTAATGGGACGGCAATCCGACACAACCGGGGAGAGACCAGGCACAGGACCAACCAGGACCAACGGCTTTACGTGCACGGGGGCGTCACACGACCAACCTCCAAACTCAGGGCTGTTACAGAGAAATTCCTAATGGAAAAATCCAATAACACTTTGCCTGACCTGGGAATCGAACCCAGGGCCCCACGCTCAACAGTCGGCTTGAGACCACGAAACCAACGGGAAAGTTTCTTTATTATATTAGTGTTAGGTTTCTTCACGATGTTTTCCTTCACCAATGTCAGTGATGTCCAAGATGGACTTAGAAAGTACATGTGAATTTAAAAGGTTGGTTGATACTTCCCGCGACCCAAAGGCTGGCTTTTACCTCTGCCAGAGGTTAAGCATTGCCATCCAACGTGGCAATGCCGCCAGTCTTTTGGGCACTTTTCCGGTTGACGGCGATGCGGAGGAATTTTTTGATGCCATTTAGTTTTAGTTACACTTTTGTTATTATTAAGGTATTTTTTTATCTAATTTTGGGCTGTGAATATTTAATCTATATATTAATAAATATAACATTGAGAAGGTCTCAGTATAAAAGTAATATTTATTAATGTTTTTTTTACTACCGTTACAACATCGTACTGTGTACGTTAGGATTGCAAAACTTCCGTATAGCCATTATGTCATAATAACTACATGTTGTCGACTGACTGCATTAATCGTTGCTCTATAGCAGCGGTTCCCAAACTGTGCGTCGTGACGACCCCCTTTTTGTTTTTTTTTTTGGGGCGTGGGAAATCATCAAATAACTTCTCCCGCCCCGGGCGGGGCGGTAGGGAGTGTCAGACTTTTACTGACTAAAACCCACCCATGTTCCTTCTTGTGCCCTTTGCGTTCCGGGGGCGCGGTATCTCTGACGAACAACCCGCAGCCCCGGCAGGCATCGGCCCTCAGTGGCCCCTTCCCTTTGCTGACATCTCTTTGAGGCGCGCGTGGAACACGAACGCGCCGTCGACACGGCCTGTCGTTATGCAACGTAAGGACGGTGAGCTACCCATTGCTCACCGTCCACAGGCCCGTATCTACGGTGGCCGGGAGTCGTCTCGCGGTGACGACCCCCTGGGGCGTCGTAGAGCTATCCTGAAGGAGTTGCGCAACAGTAGGCAAATATTTTTATATTTTTACGCGCTGTGTGTCGCGGCCTCGATTCCCGCATGGAAAAAATATTAGTATGGCCTACAGATAGTTGTTCCGTGTCTGGCTGTTTGTGTATGTGAGTTTATATGTTTGTAAACGCACCCACGATACAGGACACATAAGTACAGAGACGTAGAACGTTTAAAAAAAAAAGAAGAAAATCGCTAAAGTAACTACACAGAAAAATAACATTTTAGAAGGGCGTCACAAAAATAATACGACATGTTGAGGGAGTCGTTGTACAAAAAATATTGGGAAACACATGTCTAGTGGTTGTAAGCGCTACTGCTAAGCACGATGCAGGTCGTGGGTTCTACCGTCGCGTCAGGGGAGAAGTCATTTGATGATTTCCCATCCGAAAAAAAGAAAAGGAATGAAGTTGTGTTTTTTGCAAAAAAGTTATTATTTTTTTTTTAGTTATTTAGTATCAATTTCCTGTCATCCAAATCCATGAAGGGAACAGTTATACCACGTAAATTAACAAGACACCACTTAAAAGTCACAAGAAAGCAGAATACGATAATTCGTTTAATTTGCGAAGTATGTGTGGTGTAACTTTGAACGATAGAGTGAGGAATGAAACGATACGAGAACGTTGCGGATTAAAAGAGGATGTAGTGACAAAGGTAGAAAAGAGTATGCTTAGATGGTTCGGTCATGTTGAGAGGATGAGTGAAAGGGGAGTAACAAAAGGGATTTATATAGCAGATGTGAGTGGCAACGCCGAGAGAGGACGCCCTAGAAAGACCTACCCTGACCTTATTGGTGGGGTTCTTCAGAAAGGTCGTGTGCGCAGTACTCGTAATCGGCGTGCTTGTATGAACAGATGTATGAACGTGGACGAGGCGAAAGAAGTATGTAAGGATCGTAGCAGGTGGCGTTCTGTGGTTTCTGCCTACCCCCATGGGAAAAAGGCGTGAGTTTATGTATGTATGTGGATGATTTTTTTTTCAGTATTTTTTTTTACCTATCAAACAAAAAAAGAATTATCAAAATCGATTCATAATTGGCGGAGATATCGCGTAACACACATACAAAAAAAAACATACAGATGACTTGATAAGATCCTTCTTTTTGAACTCGGTTAAAAATAGGATGCCCCTGGAAGTATAGATCAAATTGAACAGGGGCGTGGGTAAGGTAATTAATCCTGAGAAAATTGGTGTATTGGGAAATTTTCAGTAGCAGCCCAGAGTTTGGAAGTTGGGCTGTACGACACCCCTGTGCTTTGATAATCACGTAAAGCCATTGGTTCCGGCTGTCATTCGTAAATCTTTGACAGCCTTTACTGATAGTCCGAAGCCGGGAAATCTGACCACCAGTCTTACCAAGAGGTATCGTGTTGCCCAGAAACTGGGTTGTGGAGGTTAGATAGGCAATCGCTCCATATAAAACACTGATATTCAGCTGCGTGCGGTTTTAAACTGGAAAATGGCCCTAAAATGGTTGTGAAAAGGCTAGGCACGTGTGCATAATAAATTTAAACACAAAATTAATATTTTTAAGTAAGAAGTATAGAAAACCCTACCGCAGCTAACAAAAGAGCTGATAACTTTGAAACCGCTGTACCGATTTCCATCAAACATAGCTAAGAACACTCCCGACTAATTTACCTTTCGAACAAAAAAAAACAAAATCAAAATCGGTTCATATGTTCGGGAGCTACGATGCCACAGACAGACACACACACACAGACACGTCAAACTTATAACACCCCGTCGTTTTTGCGTCGAGGGTTAAAAGGAACTGTACTCCACCCACGAGCAAGTGTGTTGGTAAAACACAAAGACACGACGTGATGTTATTTCTCTACATAGTATAAAACAAAGTCGCTTCCCGCCGTCTGTACGCTTAGATCTTTTAAACTGCGCAACGGATTTTAATGCGGTTTTCATCAATAGATAGAGTGATTCAAGATAAAGGTTTCCACGCATAGATCATCATGCTACGCCCAACAGGTGCGAAGCAGTAACCGAAGACGTAACTGAATGCGGGTGACATCGCGTGGCTTCTAGCTAATTCATTAAAAAGTAAATTTTATGCTTGTAGGCGAGTAAGGTTCAACTGTATTACTATTTGGAATATAAATTGATAGTCATTTGGTATTGTAATGTTTATGTTCTGAGGTACTCAAATACGTGCTTTTGTTGTTACGATACGAAATATGTATTGAGGTTGTAAAATTTATGCACTAACTAGCGAACTGCCACTGATTTCGTCCACGTGGCTTATTTAACCCGCGTTAATTTACGTCTTACGATACTGCTCCGCTCCCGTGGGTCGTAGCGTGATGTTATATAGCCTATATTACTCAGGAATAATGTAGCTGTTTATTGGTGAAACAGTGGTTTAAATCTGTCCAGTAGTACAGAGCCTATTCGTTACAAACAAACAAAATAATTTTTACTCTTTATAATATTAGTTAAGATTTGTATAGATATGTATTTTTGTTATTCACTACAATACTTGTATTTTAATAGTATTCTTGTCTTTTTGGTGGTACCCAAAGACGTAACACAAGGTGGGTGAATTAAGCCACGCGGGCGAAGCCGCGGGCAGTTCGCTAGTTCAGTATGAAAAAGATAGGGTAGCGGAGTTTGTTCGAAAGTATCACCGCGGCCCTGGATCGCAAAGGGCGTTATTAGGAATACTGATGGGTTTTAGTCAGTAAGAGTCTGACACTCCCTTCCGCCCCGTCCAGAGCCGAAGAAGTCATTTAATGATTTCTCATCCTTAAAAAAAAGGAAGGTAGTTATAAAAAAGATAGATACAGAATGGCCTCCAGTCGGTTCACATTCAAGGTAAAAGTTCGCGAGCACTTACATAAGAAGTTGGTAGACTCGTCCCACAATAAGTTTGTAATATTTCTCCAATAATCTATGTATTTTTATCTCTCTCTACTTTGTATATTTTGTTTTTAGTATATATGTCATGACATACCATCACGCCTGTATTCCCCGAAAGGTTAGGCAGAGGTGTAACAATGTACACCCGCAGTTCGCCAGTATATTTAGGTCCCATGTATTAGGGGGCGAGCCTATCGCCATTAATATATATGTATTTATTATAAAATTTTAATCTTGGAAATTTTCAGTTCGTCTTCCTTGCACCTACTATGTTTTGTCTCTGCATCACCCTAAGGTAGACTGGTAGAAAATGCCTAAGGCATTAAGTCCGCCATTGTACGGTGTATTTTATTTTACATTATGTGCATAAGGTTTAATAAATAAATATATACATATATAGACAAACCACCAAAAAACACGAATGCAATTAAAATACTCAGTATATTATCATCACCTACTTAGCCTTTTCCCAACTAAGTTAGGGTCGGCTTCCAGTCTAACCGGATACAGCTGAATACCAGTGTTTTACATGGAGCGACTGCCTATCTGACCTCCACAACCCAGTTACTAGGCAACACGATACCTCTTGGTAAGACTGGTTGTCAGACTTCCCGGCTTCTGACCATCCGTAACGACTGTCAAAGATCTACGAATGACAGCCGGGACCAACGGCGACACGTGCTTTCCGAAGCACGGGGGTGTCACATCACCAACTTCCAAACTGCTACTGAGCAAATCTTACTGGTAATACCCAATAACACTTTTTGCCCGACCTGGGAATCGAACCCGGGACGTCTAGCGTAGCAGTCGCGCTTGCGACCACGAGACCAACGGGGCAGTTAAAATTCTTAGTATATCAAGATACATATTAAGTAATACAATAAATATTTGAAACAATTTGCCAATATATATCTAGCTCGCGTGTATGTATATCATTTTATTTATTTGGCAAGCCTTTATCTACCGTAATCATGCCTAGTTTTAACAGGTCAAAAGAGAATGTGTAAGCCTAGCAGATTTTATATTTTGTACTTATTTTTTATCTGCCTAGTGGTCCTAAGCGCCACTAATACGCTAGAGGTCTTGGGTTCGATTCCCAGGTCGAGCAAAAAGTGTTATTGGGTTTTTCTATGAAATTCTCAGTAGCAGCTCGGAGTTAGGATTTGTGCCCGGTTAATGGCAATAGGCTTGCCACCTATTACATGGGACTTAGACATATCGGCGAACTCTGGGAGTCCATGGATACACCTCCGCCTAACCCTTTGGGGAATACAGGCGTGATGGTATGTGTGTTAAAATATTTTTACATCGTTTTTTTTTTATTTTGAATATAAACGTGTATGGATTGAGAGGAAGAAGTGAAGAATCATAATATGTAAGAGAAGCAGGGTCTACTATATAATATAAAGAGTTAAGATTAATTGTTTGTTTGTTCCGAATAGGCTTCGAAACTACTGGACCGGTTTTAACCATTTTTAACCAATAGCTAAGTTAGGTAAATTTATTCCTGAGTAACAGGCTAACGGCTAACATCACGCTAAGACTCACGGGAGCGGAGCAGTAACGAAAGATGTAACTTGACGCGGGTGAAATAAGTCACGCGGACGAAGTCGCGGGCAGGTCGCTAGTGCTCAATAATTTCGATGTTTCACATCTGCCAGGCGTCCCGTGACGGCTCACAATTTTTTTATTTCAAAGTCAATCAATCAGATCCCAATGCTAACACTAAATACCAAACGCCGTCAAAGTAATAAAAACTCAATTAGAAACAATAACGTCAAAAATAGCGGAGATAAATCTAAAAAAAATAATTAAAAATAATAGATAAATTTCAAATAGCTTCCATTGTTTCCGTGTTGAGAACGGAAGCCATTTTGAATTCCGTTTGACATTCGAAATTTAAATGCATTGAATGGCAGTGACATGCAAGGTAGTAATAATTCCATGGTGTCATGGAATTATGGTCCAAGATCCTGGACTCCCCAACCAATGTCATTTTATAATGGATGAAAAGAATTCTTACTTACGCTTTGACGCCTAAACCGCTAAACCGATTTTGATAAAATTTGGTAAGTAGGTACAGAGATTGATTAGACCATGGAGAAGGGTTAAGGCTATGGCTAAGGCGTTCTTAGCTTTGTTTGATGGAAATCGGTTCAGCGGTTTCAAAGTTATCAGCTCTTTTGTTAGTAGGACATTTATTCTTCAGTCGGGCGTTACTTAAAAAAAATAATTTTGGGTTTTTGTATGGATAACTTCCTCGTTAACCTTGTGGTCCTAAGCGCGACTGCTACGCTAGAGGGATTTGGTTTGATTCCCAAGTCGAGCAAAAAGTGTTATTGGGTTTTTCTATAAAATTCTCAGTAGCAGCTCGGAATTAGCATTTGAGCCCGGTTAATGGCAATAGGCTCGCCCCCTATTACGTAGGATCTAAACATACTGGCAGACTGTGGATGTACATTGGTGCACCTCTGCTTAACCCTTCAGGGAACACAGGCATGTTATTTATTACTTTGTAGCTACATTGTCATCTGTTTAACTTAACTGTCTCACGTGCTAGTTATACTGTAACGTAAGAGCTATCTCCGGCATGCTCTGTTAAGTAACTTAATGGTATTATCTGTGGCATTGCATCCGGAAGAGTTCGCTGACTCTATGGTACATTTGGAAAAGACGAGAGAGGTTTTTTTAATAAATGATGACAAGCCCATCAATTGACATACTTTTTATGAACTGTCAAAACGCGATTCTCCCATAGATTTTGTATGGCACTATCGACCTGTGGCGTTACTTATCGGCCTACTCAATTAACTAACTATTTATTGATTTCGAAGCAAGTAAAAATCAAATTCTACAATAAATTGCAAACTAATCGGTTTTCAGGGCTAAAATTCAAATGCAAATTTATTTATTTCGGACAACATAGGACCATATTGGGTTAGTATTACAATAAGTTTATATTCTAGTGTTAGTATTACGTGTTGAAAAATAAATAAGTCTAAATTGTACAACACAGCGTGCTGAGGATGACCAGGCAGGAAAGCATGTTTCCTATCACTAATCACCCTCCGCACAAAGTGTCGCATATCGGGAGTATAGCTCTCCGCCAAGTGCAAAATAAAGTGTTTTTTAGGAATTATTGGTTAGTGGTGTCAACTACCCAATTGCGGAAATGACACCATTAAACAATAATTCCAAGACACAACTTCTCAAAAAACACTTTATTTTACCCCTGACAACCCGATTAATTTTTAAATAACTATAAAATTAGATTTTAAGTTTTGAAATCAATAAATAGTTCATTGAGATGTCAAAAAAGTGACGTCACAGTTTAGTATTGTCATACAAAATCTATGAGGGAATCGCGTTTTGACAGCTCATAAAAAGTATATCAATTGATTAGTACTGTCATCAATCCAATTCTTCTTCTTAGCGTTTCGATGACAAACTATGATATATTTCGGCCTAGAATTTGGCCACTCTAACTGCGTTGTCGGTGGCAGCCATTACATCTTCCTGCGAGCGGCTGTTAGGGCACGTAGGGCACGATGTGAGATGGACCATCATATGTGCTGTACCACACAAGCAGCTCCAGTCAATTAAACAATAATTCCAAGACACGATTGTTCTTATGTGTTCTACTAAGAAATAAAATTGTTTTAAGTATTATTCTATGGTTAATTTTCATTCTACTAATATTATTATAAATGCGATAGTTTGTGAGGATGGATTGGACGTTTGTTGCTCTTCCACGCTTAAATGGCTGAACGGATCTGGATGAAATTTGGCACTGAGATAGATTGTAGTGTGGAATAACACATAGGATAGTTTTTATCCCGTAAAAATGTGCGGTTTCCGTAGGATAATATATCAACTTTGACGTGAACGAAATCGCGGGCCGAAGCGAGTTTACTATATTTTCGAGCCGTTGGGGAGAGGAAACTCTCGGGTTCCTGTGGCCGCAGCCTTTACAAAGAATTGTCTAAACAGTTGGTTGAGACTTCTCGTGACCCAAGGACTGGTTTTTACCTTGTCCAGAGGCTTCTAACATTGCCACCCAACGTGGCAATGTCGCCAGACTTTTGCACACATTTCCCGTTGAAGCTTTGTTTAGTAGTAGTAGAGCTCTTTGTGAAGGAGCTCGTCCGGAGAAATACTACCACCATACATATTTCTGCCGCAAAGCAGCTTGTAGTGTTCCGGTTTGAAGGGTATGAGTGCCGGTGTAGTTACAGGCACATGAGACGTTTCAACTTTGTCTCTGGGATGGCAACGCATTTGCAAGGCCTTTGGTATTGCAGATGTTTATAGGCAGCGGTGACCACTTAACAATGAATGGGCCGTCGCGTTGGCTTGTTTGCCATCCAATGTAATAAAAATATTAATAAGGTTCAAAATCCCATGAAGGGATCATTCTTGCCGTTTCTCACGAAAGCAAATTAGATTTCATGGTATGATGAACAGAATTATGTAGTTATATGACATGCTTCATGGTTCCATGGGCTTAATATGAAAGATGATCATTCCAAGTCCGTGATTTCTTTGCCTAGGCTTGATATCTGGGCATTTGTATCTCTACATAGTATAAAACAAAGCCGCTTCCGCCGTCTGTACGCTTAGATATTTTAAACTACGCAACGGATTTTAATGCGGTTTTCATCAATAGAGTGATTCATGAGGAAGGTTTGTACGTATAGAAATTCACGCTATGACAAACGGGGGTGGAGCAGTAACCAAAGACGTAACTGAACGCGGGTGACACTGCGGGGTATCAGTATAAAACAAAGTCGCTTTCTCTGTCCCTATATCCCTATGTATGCTTAAATCTTTAAAACTAAGCAACGAATTGTGATAGGGGTTTTTTTAATAGATAGAGTTATTGAAGAGGAAGGTATATATGTATAATAACATCAGCATTGCACCCGTGCGAAGCCGGGGCGGGTCGCTAGTAAACTAATAAAGCTGAAGAGATTTTTGTTCGTTTGTTTGTTCAAATGCGTTAATCTTTGAAACTAGCAGTCAGATTGGAAACATTCACAGCCAGATTCATGAGGAATAATATAGCTGCCTCATTAGCCTAGTGGTCCTAAGCGCGACTGCTACGCTAGAGGTCTTGGGTTCGATTCCCGGGTCGAGTAAAAAGTGTTGTTCGGTTTTTCTACAAAATTCTCAGTAGCAGCTCGGAGTTAGGATTTGTGCCCGGTTAATGGCAATAGGCTCGCCCCCTACAAACAAGTTGACATACTTACCATGACGCCTGTATTCCCCGAAGGGTTAGGCAGAGGTGTACCAATGTACCCCCATAGTTCGAGCGTATGTTTAGGTCCCATGTAACAGGGGCCGAGCCTATTGCCATTAACCGGGCACAAATCCTAACTCCGACCTGCTACTGAGAATTTTATAGAAAATCCCAATAACACTTTTTGCGCGACTTGGGAATCGAACCCAAGACCTCTAGTGTAGCAGTCTCGCTAAAAACCACTAGGCTAACGAGTTAGCTTTATTTAAGTATACTAATATTATAAAGAGCACTAGCCTTTCAAATTATGTTGGGGTCGCGTCTAGAATCAGATGCAGCTGAATATCAGTGTTCTACATGGAGCGACTGCCTATCTGACCTCCACAACCCAGTTACTGGGCAACACGGTACCTCCTGGTTAGACTGGTTGTCAGATTTCCCGGCTTCTGACTATTCGTAAGGACTGTATTGACAGTCCAGAAAAGTCCAATTATTGTCACACGTAAAGCCGTTGGTCCCGGCTGTTATTCGTAGATAATTGTATCTACGAATGTCTCAATCTGCAAAAAATGCTTTTAATTTACCTACATTTTTTGACGTGGATTTACCGCTGAGATGAGAATGCAACTTGATATTAAAATTAAACGTTTATAATTAGTACAATTGGCCTTCAAAACTCCTCGCTTAGTTGTTACGTTCAAACATTAGACAATTTATTTTACGGGCCTGTGGACGGTGAGCAATCGGTAGCTCACCGTCCTTACGTTGCATAACGTCAGGCCGTGTCGACGGCGCGTTCGTGTTCCACGCGCGCCTCAAAGAGATGTCAGCAAAGGAAAGGGGCCACTGAGGGCCGATGCCTGCCGGGGCTGCGGGTTGTTCGTAAGAGATACCACGCCCCCGGAACGCAAAGGGCACAAGAAGGAACATGGGTGGGTTTTAGTCAGTAAAAGTCTGACACTCCCTCCCGCCCCGCCCAGGGCGGGAGAAGTTATTTGATGGTTTCCCACACACGAAAAAAAAAGGCAATTTATTTTTCCTTTTTTTAAACAATTTTTTGTTTTATTTTCACTTTTTTACCCGTCTTCTTTTTTTTTTTAATGGCGAAATGCGCTCGTTTAAAATAGTGGTATAGTTATGAAATTGACCTAGTTCAACAAATTATTATACAGGAAAAGTTTATATCAGTGCATATTTGACTAAATAAACATAAATATACATCGCCCCGTATTCCCCGAAGGGTTAAGCAGAAGTGTAATAATGTACACCCACAGTTCGCCGGTATGTTTAGGTCCCATGTAATAGGGGGCGAGCCTATTGCCATTAACCGGGCACAAATCCTAACTCCGAGCTGCTACTGAGAACTTCATAGGAAAACCCAATAACACTTTTTGCTCGACCTGGGAATCGAACCCAAGACCTCTAGCGTAGCAATCGCACTTAGGACCACTAGGCTAACGAGCCATAAACATAAAGGAGTTCAAATTACTAAGTTTATTTTTAATTTGTTATGACATTATTAATTAATATATGGATTAAATATTTACAGCCTTAAAATTAAATAAAAAAAACATTATTAATAACAAAAAAGAAACTGAAACTAAATGGTATCAAAAAATTTCCTCCGCATCGCCGTCAACCGGAAAAGTGCCCAAAAGACTGGCGGCATTGCCATCCAACGTGGCAATGCCGCCAGTCTTTTAGGCACTTTTCCGGCACGTTGGATGGCAATGCTTAACCTCTGGCCGAGGTAAAGGCCAGCCTTTGGGTCACGGGAAGTGTCAACCAACCGTTTAGATAAATCCCTAAAAAGGCTATGGGCACACGGACCCCATGGCCCCAGGGTTTCCACCCCAAACAAATAGTTAACAGGTACGTGAAATTTTTAACACTTTTTAAACAATCTTTCATAAAATTGTTTCAGAAAATGTTTCAATACGAGTACGAGAAGCGGCCGCCATCGGCAACGTCATGCGACAGTCGCGCAACAGTGGCGACCGATTGGAGCCGAGCTTACCCGAGCGTGCCCGAACGCATGCCGAATGCGCGCCGACCGCTACCACCGAGACCAACCGCCATGCCTCGCGTACCGGATAAAACTACCGTGAGTTATGTTTTTCATAACATATATTATATATTATTACGCCTGTATTCCCCGCAGGGTTAGGCAGAGGTGTACCAATGTACACCCACAGTTCGCCGGTATGTTTAGGTCCCATGTAATAGGGGGCGAGCCTATTGCCATTAACCGGACACAAATCCTAACTCCGAGCTGTTACTGAGCAAATCCTAATGGAAAAACCCAATAACACTTTTTGCTCGACCTGGGAATTGAACCCAAGACCTCTAGCATAGCAGTCGCGCTTAGGACCACTAGGCTACCGAGGCAGTTATGTTTTTCTTTTTGCTTTTTTATTTTTTTTTATGTCATTGGATGGCAACAAGCCGACGGCCCACCTGATGTTAAGTGGTCACCGCTGCCTATACACATCTGCAATACCACAGGCCTTGCAAATGCGTTGCCATTCCAGAGACAAAGTTGAAATGTGTCATATTTTTACTCATTATGTTTTTTTTTTAATTTCTAGGTTCCCCTGAAAGTGTGGATCATAGCGAGCGCCTCATGCTTCGCCGTGTGCGCCGCCCTAGTGCTTGCCACCGTGGTCATCACCAAATGGGGGACATCCGATACCTTCACTACGCGAGAAGTCTTCCAATCACCGGTGATTATTGAGATTATTATTCTCTTCATCTAGCCAAAAAACTGTTGCGCAACTGTCGGGGTACTGAGGTGCAACTGTTGAGCAACAGTTCACTGCCTTGCGTCAGCGTGGTGATCAAGGCTCATGTCTTCTCCGTATGAGAAGAGACCTTTGCCCTGCAGTGGAACAATAATGGGATGATATTATTTATAATTTATTTAATATATCTTTCCAGGAGCCCATCCACTCACCAAAGTACCAAAAAACAACCGAATTCACCCCAGATTCAGACGAGTCGGAAGAAAACGCAATCTTACAGAAGCTGTCAATATTCAAAAACATTGTTGCAAATAAGGAACACCAAAATCTAATTTCTAAAACACAGATTCATCCAATCCATGACAATATAGAACATGAAGCAAGACATACGAAGAAGAAAGATAAAGCTGTAATAGACAGTGATCAAGAAGAACAGAGTCTTCTTAAACAAGAAGAAGGAATTGCGGAAAGCTCACAAGAGAATGTTGTGTTAGTTGAAAAAGAGACAAACGACACCAAAATGAAATTAGTTGAAGACTTCGTACCAAATTTCAAGCCTATTTTGCCTGGTTTTGGTAAGAATATTGATATGGAAATTCCTTATGGATATATGGATTGTAAGTATCTGCATGAATCTATAACATGTAACGCACGACCTAAACGGAGTTTCCTTAGAATTGGCTAAACGAGTTCAGCTATTTTTATAATAGGTATATTTTTTTCCAAGTCAAATCATTTATTTTAATAAGACCATTAAAAGGCACTTCTGAACGTCAATGACATGTTAAAATTAAAAATATTGAATCTAGTTGCCCATTCCAAAAGGTAGTTACGTATGGAGAAGAACAGGCAAGGAACTCCATACATACTCTTTTAAAAAATGTATAACAATAAGTTGTACTATTCCATAAAACTATTCTGATGTCAAAACGATCTATCAAAAATAAAAGTCACTCAAAGTACTGCAATACGTACTCGGTGCTACAAATTAGAAATGAAAGCTAAATTAATTGTAATATTTAATATCAATATACATTTCAAAGACAAGGAATCAGTGTGTGAAGCATACTCAAATGTAGAATTAATGTCGAAGAGAAAAATAATTAATCAAAATAAAGTACTTATATAATTAAATTAGCAACCAGTTGATTTCTCAAGATTTTGTTTTCATCCTAAAATAATTACACCACTCACCCCTCCCTTCGTTGAACAATGGAATTTAGCGGAAGGTAAACTTAAGTAAATAACAATAGGTTTTACAAAACGCATTGAAAATAGAATCTGGAAATACCTTGTCTTAAACAGAATAAGATGTATAAAAAAATCGAAATTCAAAATTTTTTTTCAAATCATGACAACTTAATTCTTTTCATTACCATCATAGAGCGTGGCGACGTCGCCACGCCAGCACCCGGTATTACGTGCGGCCATAAATGTCTCACATCATAAAAATATGAAGTCGAAAAATTATTAGAGTATAACTAAAATACACAAAATTAAAAATTTTAAGTAACCCCTGACCGAAAAGTAACAATCCCTACCGCAACTAACAAAAGTGCTGATAACTTTGAAACCGCTGAACCGATTTCCATCAAAAATAGCTAAGAACACTCCCGACTAATTGACCTTTCAAACAAAAGAAACCAAATCAAAATCGGTTCATGCGCTCGGGAGCTACGATGCCACAGACACACAGACACGTCAAACTTATAACACCCCGTCGTTTTTGGTTCGGTGGTTAACAGTAGTAACCGGAACGACTTAAACGAAAAAATATTAGTTGCCTATTTAAGAAATAGCTGATTTCGATTCTTAGCTACTTTTATGGCAAGCGTTTACAACAGAAGAAACACCCGGACGACAATAGTTGCAGGGCGATTCCCGGCTACCGTAGGCGCGGGCCTGTTGACACCGAGGGTTGGGTGGCTCAGCGTCCGATCAGAACCAGACCCGGGTCAACGGCAGCGCGTTGTGTTCCACCCATGCCTCAGAGAGATGTCAACATAGTAGACGGGGCCCGCTAGAGCCGGTGCCTGCCAGGGTTGCGAAGTTAGTTCGAAAGTGTTACCGCGGCTCAGGAACGCAAAGGGCATTAGGAGGAACACGGATGGGTTTTAGTCAGTAAGAGCCTCACACTCCCTTTCGCACCGTCCAGAGTGGGAGAAGTAATTTGGTGATTTCCTATAAAAAATGGTTTCCAAAGACTTCCAAATATTTGTTTTATTTTTCCACTTCGAACCAGCCCTGACCCTGCCATTAACAAAGATCTTTTATTCAAATTTCAGCTAAAGATGAGTATTTTTACAACGACGAGAACCTTTACGATGATTACATGCAGAGCAACACAATGACAAGTTACCTCATAGAGAAAGTCCAAGAACTTCACGAATGGGTGTCTTCCGACCCTGACCTATCTGCTAATCAGACGGAACTAAACGAGAATGATTTCGGATCCCTTCTTAAAGCACTCAACGAGAGTCTAGTTGAAGGCAACGTGACCATAGTCATGCATAAGCTAAGAGATATGTATTATGGTGATAATTATACTCATTTCAATAGCAGCAGAAAGGTCATAGTCACTAATAGTACTGATTTGTTGTCGTTTGGAATTTTGACGCTGGATGTCATGTTGCTACATAATATTCAGTTAATGGCGTGGGAGAATCAGGTATGGATTTAGATCTTATTTATTTTACTTTTAGACGTTGAAGTACATTTATTTATGTATTTATTTATTAAAACTTTATGCACATTATATAAAAAATACACTGTACAAAGGCGGACTTAATGCCTTAGGCATTTTCTACCAGTCTACCTTAGGGTGATGCAGAGACAAAACATAGTAGGTGCAAGGAACAGAAAGTTTCCAGGAATAAAATAGAGAGTTTTACAATAAAATAAAACTTACCTATTATTTTTTCATCAATATCCGGAATCCATCTTGAGTCAAGCACCTGTCTTTCAGCCTGTTGTCAGCGATTTCCGGTGCCTTTCCGCTAGTGGCGCCCTCTTTACTTACTATTGGTACTAAGTTTTAAAGCGCGCGGCAGGTGGTTGCCCGATTTAACGTCATTATGGAACTCATGATGCACCAGGTAGACCTTACCTGGATTCCGGATATTGATGAAAAAATAATAGGTAAGTTTTATTTTATTGTAAAACTCTCTATTATTTGTTTAGTATCAATATCCGGAATCCATCTTGAGTGATGTGTTTGTTATCACCTGGTGCGCTAAACCCAAGGACGCTATAATGTGTATTATTTAAGACGTAAATTATTGGGTCAATAAAAAGGAATTTGATGTGTTTTTTGTAATGCAAATGTATTACAATAAAATTAAACTTATAACTCACTGCTTCTTAATTAATTTAAATAACAAAATAATTTCTCAACCATACAAATAACATATGTGCTGTTAATGAACCGGATCAAAGTAATTAGATAAAGAAACGGAATTATTGGAAATGTTTGAATTATTCTGAATTAACAGTTCTCTTTGATAATAGTTTCGGAAAGTATGAATCATCTTCCAATTACCTGTTGCAAGGATTTGATCAATTGGAAAATTTTCTACAAAATTGAGAGAGGCGACTGCCGATCTTACCGAGCCCGCAGTTGCATCAATACCACTAGCTTTTAAGAGAGACCTTACCCATCCACCAATAACAGTTCTAGACGCAGGTTTAATATCCCCTCGAACTGTAATAAATAAATGTTTTATATTTCCCCGACGGTTTAGAGTAATATGTAATAATTGTCTTAACCAAAAAATTTGATTTAATTTTTTATCGGGGTGTTCTCTAAGCCTCCATCCAGACTGCCTATGGTTATTGTTGTCTGTTTTAGAACCAAACGCTGGCCACAATACAATTGAGGTATCCTCATCAATTAAACTAGTGCTATCAATTCGCAACAGAGTCAGATCGTGTATCCTGCGGCCCGATGCTAACAGTAAAAGAGCAGCCACATGTCTCGATACTTGAAAGACATTATTTTCGTCCAAATTATACGTACTCATGTATTGTAATAAAACTTTAGGGTTCCATATAGGCGGTTTAGCAGGTTTCTCTCGGGCGACAGAAATAGCTTTTAATATATGTTTTATAAAGAAATTTGAAGACAAATCAATATTAGATGTTAAATGTGTGAAAGTTGAGATAACAGATTTATGAACCAAAATGGTTCTATAAGCAAGACCTATATCACAGTGTAAATGTGCTAAATACCGAGCTACTTGATCTGCATTAGGGTATTTATGATCAATTAAATGTGACTCACACCATCGCCTCCATCTGCGCCAAGCTGGTTTGTACGTCTTGATTGTGGAGCCTCTCCAGCTTGACATAAGAAGTTTTTGTTCTTGATCAGTCCAGTCGGTCAAAACGTCTTGCCACCCGAAATCAGCCATGCCTCCAAGTGTAAGTCTTGTACCTGCGGCGGATGTGTCCCTGTTCTGGTGTCTATCAGATTGCGGGCTAAATCTGGAATCAGATAAGGGGGATGTCGCGCTCGCCGTAGGACATCTGCCTGCCAAAACACCTTGTTCCATTTTGGGGCAATCAATATGTAGACTCCGCTGGCCTGGTTCAAGTGTCTGAGAACCCTGGGTACCAGATTTGGAGGCGGAAACAACCAAGCTAGGTCGTAGTGCCACTGATGACAAAACGCGTTGTGGTGTTGTGCTTCTCGATCGTCCACGTCCAAAGACACATACCTCGGTACCACATGAGCTGTCCTCGATGCGAAGAGATCTATCTCCGGCGTGCCCCATATCTGAAAGATTTCTGTCGTTGCTGTCCTGGTGAGGTGCCACTCCGGGCAAGCCTTTTGCCGAGAAAGAGCATCCACCTCGGCGTTGAATCGGCCCGGAAGATATTGCGCTGTCAAATGGATGTTCCGCTTGTCTAGAACAGTAAGAAGCTGTCGAGTTTGCTGGAGAAGTTTCTTGGATTTTGTGCCGCCTTCTCTGTTTATGTATGAGACTACTGTCCGATTGTCGGTTTGCAGCAGTATCTGTGCATTTTGGAGACGATGTTGGTTCTGATGTACAACTGCGTAAACGGCAAACATTTCTTTCTTGTTGGCATGCCAGGTCCTTTGTGAATTTGTCCAAGTTCCCACAATATTTGCATCGCTGAGTTGAGCCCCCCATCCAATGTCCGATGCGTCTGTTGTCAATAGATGTGTTATCGGGCTCAGGTGTATCGGCATCGACTTTCCGATAGCTTGACACCACCACTTTACCTCTGCTCGAGCTGGTAGAGGGATAGTCATACGCTGGTACGGGTGTTTTACCGACAGCTGTCGACTGTAGTATTGCAAAGTGCGACAGTGAAGGCGACCCCTCGGAGTCACGAACGTTGCAAAGTTGAGTCTCCCCATAAGAGTTTGGTACTGTTTGAGGGACCACTTGCTTGTCTGAAGCTGTTGGTAAAGTGCTTTGCGTAGCGTTAAGCACTTTGGCTCCGACAGGGACTTTGCGTTGCGTTTTGTGTCCCAAGTTATGCCAAGAAACTCGAGGCATTGTGTCGGAGCCACCACTGACTTTTCGTAATTGATAGTCCAACCTAGTAAGTGAAGTATCTTCACCGTGAATGCGATGTTGTCCTCTAGCTGCGATTTTGACTGGTTTGCTAGGAGAAAATCGTCTAAGTATACTACGCACCTGATTTTGTGACTCCTCAGGAATTCCGCCACCCAATTGGTTATTGATGCAAACGTTCTGGGTGCCGATGAAAGGCCGAACGGCAAACAAGTCATCTGGAGCAGCTGATTCTGATGTGGATCTTGATGATAATTTAACCTCAGGAACCTGCGATGCTGCTGTGCGATAGCCACGTGAAAATATGCTTGGCTCAGATCTAACTTGGCCATCCAATCTTGCTGTTGCAAAAAATTTGGTACACGGAAGTGACTGAATAGCTGGAACGGTTTGACTGCTACGAACTGATTCAGTTGCTTTAGATTGAAGATTGGACGGAAGGTCTGATCCGGCTTGGGCACCAGAAAGAACGTGGAGAGGTAACTTGGCGTCTGATCTGCAGGTTCTAGCACCCCTGACTCTAACATATTTTGAATCTGTATGGTCATATTGGGAGATGTTCTGGTTCTGAAGCATTTCAGAATCGTGGGACTCGGAAATATTAGCGGCGGTTTCAGTATGAAAGGTATGCGTGCACCGTTCAACAACCGGCAAATTTTGTCTGGCGCACCTAGATTGCTCCAAGCATACTGAAATTGCTTTAGACAGCCGCCTTGAAATATCCAACAGTCATTCGCGACGCTTGTTTTTATTGGATGCTTGCTGTTGAGGTTTCTTTCCCTTTGATTTAGTGCGGTGGTTGTTTGCTCTATTTTTATATTGATTTGACGAGCGAGCGGTATGTTTTTGTCCTTTAGTGAAGGTATTTCGACGAAAAAATGATTCATCCGCTTGTTTACTAGTCGACGGCTTTTGATTTTGATAAAAAATTTCTTTAGAATGAGTATGGGATACTGATTTTGTAGATTGAGTTAATTTATCCACCCCTCCAATTTTTTGAAGGTAGGTTTGAATTGCTTCATCGTTAAAAAGCGATTCTGTACTAGGAGGAATTTTATGCAATACATCACGATGAAAGCCTTCAGAAATTTGCCGCAACATAGCCTCTCGACGTATATTTGTAAAATCAGCTCTTCTACCGCACACTATTTGTAAGAGGTCATCCGTTACTTTACTATACGCCGATTCTTTCGAAAATAATGATTCCACTTTTTGAAATAACGAATACGGTGTCAATGTTTCTCTAGACTCTTTTGACCAATCTACCAATGATTGTAATGTTTTATGCAATTCGTCTTTTTGATAAAGTAAAGCATGTGTTAATCCGGCAAAAGACCTTTCTAATAAATATGAACGTGAATCCTCTTTTAGCATGTCCGATTCAAAACGCTTTAGCTCGTCATTAACGTTTAACTCGACAAAACCGGGGGTAGCTAAATATTTCTTTTGTGCATCCGAAAACCTAACGGCATACCAATCATCACACTTAAAACGTTGTAGTTCCGATAATTTTTTTAAGAAATGATTCATTTGCCTTAGGATAAATCGGATCTTTAACTGTTGTACTAACTTCTGACAAAATCTGAAGTTTGTTGATGTTGTTCGTGTTTTCAGGTCGTCGTAGGTTTAACTCGTTTGAAGTAACGGACTTTTGTAGTGTCGTATTATTTTCGAGATTAGCAGATATAAGGTTCGTTAAACAAGCCACTTGTTGCGATAAAAACTCAAAGTGTGCATAACTCACGGTTTGGGAGTCCCTCCTTGCTCTGCGTTTCTTAGGGCTGGGTCCACTGCTTGAAGAAGAATCGCTAGAACTATCTTTTGAATTTGGAGTCGGAGAACGTACCCGTTTACCTGATATTGAGCCGTTATTAACACTTTCTGATTCAAAATTATTATTAATATTTTCCATAATAGCAACGGAAAGGCAAATTTTAAAACTAAAAAGCTTTTACCAATCTTAAATGTAATTAGGTAGGTACTTCAAACTTTTTCGCGAGGATTAAATAACGCTAACAACCGAACGGCGCGAAAAACGACGCTATAATGACGTTAAATCGGGCAACCACCTGCCGCGCGCTTTAAAACTTAGTACCAATAGTAAGTAAAGAGGGCGCCACTAGCGGAAAGGCACCGGAAATCGCTGACAACAGGCTGAAAGACAGGTGCTTGACTCAAGATGGATTCCGGATATTGATACTAAACAAATAATATATTATAATAAATACACATTTAGTAGTAGTAGAGCTCTTTGTGAAGGAGCTCGCTCCAGGAAGTACTGCCAATATACCTATTTCTGCCGCAAAGCATCGTTGCTGTGTTCCGGTGTGAAGAGTATGGCTGCCGGTGTAATTACAGGCACATGAGACAACTTTGTCTCTGGGATGGCAACGCATTTGCAAGGCCTCTGGTACTGAAGATCTTTATACGCAGAGGTGATAACTTATCATCAGGTAGGCTCTCGCTTGGTTGCCATCAAATGTCATAAAAAATAATAAATCAATAAATAGATTAGAATAGGTTTTAGAAATAGGTTTTTGGGTTTTTCCGTAGGAATTACTCAATAGTAGCCCGGAGTTTGATAGTTAGTGGTGTGACACCCCCGTGTCGGTGCGCGCGTGTCACCATTGGTCCTGCACCTGAATTCAGCCATCATCACCTTCCTGCCCTTATCCCATGTTACTCGATCTTCGCAACACGTTATCTTCTTCCATGCCGTCCAGTCAACCGTCATGCTATCACTGACTCCCTTCTCTTTCATATCATTCTTCACACAATCCATCCTACTTTTCTTTGGCCTCCTTCTTCATCTCCATCTAATCCACATTTATATTCTTTTCGTTTGGTCGTTTTCAGCCACTCTCTGTTAATCCATATATGCTTGAATGTTCCAGGAGATAGCCAGAACCAAGATGATGAAGGACCCAGATGTTTTTGCTTTCAATGCGCTCTTCCTGGAGCCCAGCAAAGTGGAGACAAAGCAGAATGAAGTAGCACACGACGGATCGCTGTTTTTGTAAGAACACCTTCCACTTTGTCCCCTCACACGCCATTATTTATTTTATTTTATTTTATTTGGAACAACTAACAATTACATAATAAAAATATACAAACAATGAGACATAAAAATAATAATTATGTAATCCACTGCGTTATTCACAGGATACATTTTACCAAGGACGAATTCGTCCATGGTTTTACTGACGTTATACATTTAAAAAAAAAGACATTTTAAAGAGTATGTATGGAGTTTCTTGCCCGTTCTTCTCCATACGTAACTACCTTTTGGAATGGGCAACTAGATTCAATATTTTTAATTTTAACATGTAAATGACGTTCAAAAGTGCCTTTTAGTGGTCTAATTGAAATAAATAATTTGACTTTGAATTTGATTAATCACACAAACAAGCCTACATCAAAGACACGATTCGCTCGTTATGCTTAATGGTACCTGCCTCGTTGGGCTTGTGGTCCTAAGCGCGACTGCTACGCTAGAGGTCTTGGGTTCGATTCCCAGGTCAAACAAAAAGTGTTATTGGGTTTTTC
The DNA here is from genome assembly GCA_947462355.1 of Caradrina kadenii. Classification (NCBI taxonomy): domain Eukaryota; kingdom Metazoa; phylum Arthropoda; class Insecta; order Lepidoptera; family Noctuidae; genus Caradrina; species Caradrina kadenii. The sequence goes on along the minus strand of OX381702.1, from coordinate 4,544,525 downwards.
AATGAAATTCAGCTCGGAGTTAGGATTTGTGCCCGGTTAATGGTAATAGGCTTGCCCCCTATTACATGGGACCTAAACATACTGGCGAACTGTGGGTGTACATTGTTACACCTCTGCCTAACCCTTCGGGGAATACAGCCGTGATGGTATGCTTAATGGTCATGGGTCATTATGAGTCATTACGAGAAGTCCAACCCTTAGCTGCAGACGTCACCTTTTATATCTCGTCATTGTAAAAAAATATTGTAACAATTTAGAATGAATGGAAAATTATTTGATGTGTATTATTTTGTTACTGACTAGCTGTTGCCCGCGTCTTTGTTCGCGTTGTGGTTATGGATAGTGATTTCGGCGTGGCTTATTTTACTCGCCTTACGTTACGTATTTGGTTATTGCTCTGTACCCGTGTGTCGTGGCGTGATGTTATATAGCCTATGACACTAAAAAATAACGTAGGTTTTTATTTGTTAAAAGAATTTTCAAAATCGGTTCAGTAAATCCAGATTTATCCCCTACAAACTCACCAACTTTACCTTTTTATAATATTAGAATAGATGACAAGTCTCATGTGGTAGGGGTCGGAGCTGCTCGTACAGCATAGTCCAGATAAGGACGTCCAAAAGAGAAAAAGCTGTTGTCAGATGGGAATTTTCTAAAAAATGATGAAACAATGTTTACTTCCTTCTCAACTATTAAATAAAATTAAAATTCATTTATTTCAGATATCCAAGATCCATATTCACATTAAAATTATAAACTCCACATTAACAATTTTTGGCAAAATTAAATAGAAATAAAATGGTATAAATAAAATTAAAAATTAAATTAAATAAAACAAAATTAGCCACATTACTCATAAAATCACTATAACTCATAAGATGGCAGAACATTACATGGGGGTATTATGTGAAGCCCATGGAAGGACGCTATTAAAATTTTTTTTTGGACTTTGCTTTTTGGGCTTTTTGTATGGTTCCATCATACCATCATGCCTGTATTCCCCGAAGGGTTAGGCAGAGGTGTAACAATGTACACCCACAGTTCGCCGGTATATTTAGGTCCCATGTAATAAGGGGCGAGCCTATTGCCATTAACCGGGCACAAATCCTAACTCCGAGCTGCTACTTAGAATTTCATAGAAAAACCCAATAACACTTGGTTGGATGGTTTCGTACGTCAAAAAGAAAAAACTATACCCTTATAAGATCACTTTGTTGTCCGTCAGTCTGTCTGACAAGACCCTTTATTTCCGTAATACGTGGAAGTATCAAGTTGAAATTTTAACCGTATACCTAAAAAAAAAGATACGGCTGTTTATTCAGCAAAAAAACACTATTTCGACACTCTCAAGGGAATCAAAGCTCATAGGGTAGTTCCCATTGACCCAGAACCATGAAATTTGGCAAGTTATTTACGTCATTCGATGGCAAACAAGTCGACGGCCCACCCGATGTCAAGTGGTCAACGCTGCCTACCAGTGCAATACCAAAGGCCTTGCAAATGTGTTACCATCCCATAGACAAGCCGGGGCTGCGGGTTGTTCGTAAGAGATACCGCGCCCCCGGAACGGAAAGGGCACAAGAAGGAACATGGGTGGGTTTTAGTCTGTAAAAGTCTGACACTCCCTCCCGCCCCGCCCTGGGCGGGAGAAGTTATTTGATGATTTCCCACCCCCGAAAAAAAAAATCCCATAGACAAAGTTGTAACGTCTCTGGAGCCTGTAACTACACCGACACCCATACCCTTCAACCCGAACACAGCGTAACCTTGTCCAGTTCTTGTGTTCTTCTTTCAGAAAACGCTTGAACCCTCGCCAAGATGACTTGGATTTGGGGAAGAATCTTCTAGAAAACATCATGGAAGTCGGTATGAGTACGGCGCGTGCTGCCATACATCTGGGCAGGGCTTATAAGAATACCAGGTAAGGATCGTGTGCATTCTTTTACATATTAATTGACTGCCTCGTTAGCCTAGTGGTCCTAAGGCCGAATGGCACGTCGAGCAAAGTGTTATTGGGTTTTTCTATGAAATTCTCAGTAGCAGCTCAGAGTTATGATTTGTGCCCATTTAAGGGTAATAGGCACGCTCCCTATTACATGGGACTGTGGGTTTACATTGGTACATCTCTGCCTAACCCTTCGGGGAATATAGGCGTGATGGTATGTATGTCAACTTGTTTGTTTCTTTGCTGTATAGTTACGTGGATGATCTCCCATATTGAATTAATTTGAAATAAACCAAAAACATAACCCTAATTTTTATTGTTATTTTTTTACAGAAACATCCTTAATCAAATATCAAATAAAGAACTACAATCTACCAACATACAAAATCAATTGTCACGCAACATTGATGCGAACACTTACGCGCTAAACCACTTGCAGACATCATTTGACAGTACGCATGGTGTTGCCAGTGATGGTAGTTTTTACACAGAGCTGGATTGTGTTTGGTTGCTATATTGTAGGAATTTGGTTGCTACTACTAAGTTGAATCCACCTTATAGTACAATGGCTAGGATTAATGGGTAAGCCTTTTTTTACTACACATTCATTTTTATATGTAAGGATGGCAAATAAGCCGACGGCCCACCTGATGTTAAGTGGTCACCGCTGCCTGCAATACCAGAGTCCTTACAAATACGTTCCAAAAGACAAAGTTGAAACGTCTCATGTGCCTGTAACTACACCGGCACCCATACCCTTCAAACTGGAACACTGCAACGCTGCTTTGTCGCAGAAATATACTCAATAGAAGTTTCTCGAACTGCTATCTTTTAATCACAGTCATACGACATGTTTTCGTGTAAACGTTGTGAGCGGGATTCAGGAGATGGTGTCAACTAACTGTACAGCCGTTGCGAACGTTAGTTTTCAGTTAGTATTCAGTCAAATCTTTCATGTCAGTTTCAACATTTCTTAACAATTTCAGCGTGGCGCTAAGGATGCTGACTGGTGAGCTAGCAGCTAACAAAGCCTTAGACACAATGCTTTACGAAGTACTAACGGGCTGGACTGAGTTGAAGTGCAACGATATGTTCCCTAGGTAAGTCTTGAACAGTGTGTGAGCCGCTGTGAGCACTGGCCGCGTGACGCGAGTTCGATCCCGCACGGAACAAATATTTCTATGGCCTACAGATAGTTGTTCCGGGTCTAGCTGTTTGTGTATATGTTTGAAAACGCATACACGATACAGGAAACAATCCTAGTGTGGGGCAAACGTTGTTTATTTTTATAAAGAAATTAAATTATAAATTTTTCGTAGTTTTGAGAAAGATTTAAGGCTGTGTGGTTATTATCAGAACATGCCTTAAAATTACGCTTACACTCCCTAAAATAAAGCTGTGATATAAAGTACAATCAAACTAGCTATGTGATATACAGACAAAAATATTCAAAGTCAAAGCATTTTTTTCAATTCGACCATTTACAGGCACTTTTAAATTGTTAAAAAGTGACATTTAAAACTTGAAGCCAGTTGATTCAGCTATCCACTACACTGCCAATTATTAGTTTAATGGTGTACGTACTTTAAGCATATACAGGGTTATTTGTAAAACAATGACAACCTCTCAGGACTATGTTACTAACATCATAATCAACAACTTTTGTTCTAAGACATTTAAAAAAATTTCAAATTTTAGTTCATCAGATTTTCATACAAAAATAAAAATATTTAAATTGAACGCTCTAAATGTTACGAAGTCTATGCGAAGCAAACGTAAGCCATAGTAAAATAGCCAAGGGAGCGGGGTTAGGGCGGCGGGGGTGTTTGTACTTGACCTATTTACAATTTTACGGAAATCCTTCAGTCGGTCATTCACTTCAATGCGCTTGCGTTGCTTGATTCTGTAAACAATTATAGAACAAAAGTTGTTGTCTATGATGATAGTAATACAGTCCTGCAAGGTTGTCATTGTTTTACAAATAACCCTGTATATGGCATACTTTTAATAAATGATGTAAAACAATTAACAAAAATGCTTGATCAATATCTGCATGTTTACCAAATTATTGCTCATCCCATTCAACCGTTTAAGCTCGAAAGAATAACAAACTTTAATCCATCTTCACAAACTTTTTTTTTTTCACAATATCATCATCATCATCTGCCTAGCCTTTCCCCAACTATGTTGGGGTCGGCTTCCAGTTTAACCGGATGCAGCTGAGTACCAGTGTTTTACATGGAGCGACTGCCTGTCTGACCTCCACAACCCAGTTACTGGGCAAAACGATACCTCTTGGTTAGACTGGTTGTCAGACTTCCTGGCTTCTGACTATCCGTAATGACTACCAAAGATCTACGAATGACAGCCGAGACCATCGGCTTTACGTGCTTTCCGGGGCACTGGTGTGTCACACCACCAAATTCCAAACTCCGGGCTGCTACTGAGCAAATCCTAATGGAAAAACCCAATAACACTTTTTGCCCGACCTGGGAATCGAACCCGGGACCCCACGCTCATCAGTCACGCTTGCGACAACGAGACCAACGGGGCAGTCGGGGGTTTTTTTTACAATAGCGGCAGGATAATTCTATAAAAATGTTTTTACAGATGCAGTAAGGTGAATGCCGCGTCAGTTGTTATTGATACAATTATCCAATCGCAGCGAAAATCTGCAACTTCTAACAGAGGGTGATAAAAGATCGCGAAAATAGTCAAAAATAAATAGTCTTGTAAGTTACAATTCCAGTTACATAGTAATTATGACCAAATTTTCTGTAAACTAAAAGAGTACAGTCAAACGGGGTGAATAGGGACGCAGGGGTGAATCGGTACGAAATTTTAAAAGGGATTTTTATTTTGAAATAATATAGTAGTAGTATTTGTATTGTTTTGTTTTAAATTTATATTTGTGTTTTCTTTTTTATATTTTTCTTTTATCATTTTTTTTTTAAGTGTCTTTATTTACTGTAATTGGTAACTGTAACCGTGGTAATTAAAGTAAAATAAATAAATAAATAGTTTGCTACCAACAAGGACATTAAAATCTTAAATTGTAATTTAGTTAAAACAGAAGAGATATCTTTGGTAACAAACTATATTATTTCAAAGTAAAAACCCCTATTAAAATTTCGTCCCGATTCACCCCTGCGTCCCTATTCACCCCGTTTGACGGTAACGCTTTAAATTGTAATTTTCTGAATAAACATGATGTATTTTTTAAATCTCAGAGATAAAATTGACTGTTTCGCACGTCAAACATATAATGTGCTTTCGGCACTTAAACATATAGCACGTACGTATAACTGCCTCGGTCGCCTAATGGTCCTAAGCAGGTCTGCTACGCTAGAGGTCTTGGGTTCGATTCCCAGGTCGAGCAAAAAGTGTTATTGAGTTTTTCTATGAAATTCTCAATAACAGCTCGGAGTTAGGATTTGTGCCCGATTAATGGCAATAGGCTCGCCCCCTATCACATGGGACCTAAACATACCGGCAAACTGTGGGTGTACATTGTTACACCTCTGCCTAACCCTTCGGGGAATTCAGGCGTGATGGTAGGTGTGTGTACATATAGCACACTAATTTCAAGTTGGACATATAAAGCTGTCAAATAAGTCTTTAAGATTATGAAATGTCTTTTAGTCATGTAAAATGTGACTTCGGAGTGATTATTGTTAAAACCTCTTCGATTGATTTCATTAAAATAACTCCAGTTGCATCTTGTTCAATTTATTCAGGGATCGATTACGAATAATATTATGAAAACTACTAAAATGGTAGAATTTTTATTGCACTAGCAACATTTTTTGTTAACATCGTTAAGTTGGTAATTGTTAAGTTTTTAGATTTTTAATTTAGTTTTAGTGTTGTTGATTTTAAGTTGATTCGTTTGTCATGTTTAAGAAATTTTCTTTTATGAATGATAATTTCTTATTTATGAGATTTTAAACTCTATTTGAGTCCGGGGAAGTACTACCACCGTACCTATTTCTGCCGCTAAGTAGCGTTGCCGTGTTGCAGCTTGATTGGTATGGGTGCCGGTGTAATTACAGACACATGAGACATTTCAACAGTGTCTCTGGGAGGTAACACACTTGCAAGGCCTCTGGTATTGCTGGTGGGCCGTCGGCTTGCTTGCCATCCGAGGTAAACACAGAAATTGGGGGGGGGGGAGACATCTCTACACCCTACAAAATTGCCAGTAATGTAAATTCCCATATTTTCTATGTTTTATATATTTAATCAGGCATAAATTCAGTATTCAGGTTGCAAATGAGAAATCCCTATTGGAAAAACCCAATACTACTTTGCCTAACCTGAAAACCAATAATCATTAATATAAAAATGTACGTTAGTACCGAATTACTTAGAAATTATTATTAAGTACAAAATTTATTATTGTAAGTTTTTTTTTAAATATAAATAATAATAATAATATTGAGGCTTCAAGTTGTTAAATGATAGACTGATAATTTAAAAATAAAAATTTTGATTTAAAACTCTTGTTTAATTTTATGTTTGACTAATTTTACCTGATTCCACTGCCCTGCTTCCGTGTGTCGTAGCGTGTCATAGAAGCTTAGCTTTGGAAGTCGGTGGCTTTGGTTCTGTTTGTTGTTTTGTATTGCCACCAACTTCCAAAACTAAAGTTATTTCTCACTTAGTAGTTTCAGAAGGCGGTTGTCTTTTTGTTAAAAAAGTTTTTAATTTTTCGCTTTTTAGTATCCACTTCCTGTCATCCAAATCCATGACGGAACGTTAATACTATGTAACTTAAGAAGAAACCACTTAAATCGCTTATCAAACATACAAGAAAAAAAAACATACAGTCCAATTCAGAACCTCCTTCTTTCTGAAATTCAAAAAAGGAACACAAATAAGTTCAAAATAAGTTTTTAATCATTAAAAGTTGTCTATCTTAATTTCTAGGCAAATATTTCTTCAGCGATTCTATCAAACTGGTAGCAACGGTATTGGTAGCTTTTATCCTGTCGAACAGATCTAATATCTTTTCATCGTCCCAAACATGTTGATGCAAATTCATATCATTTTTAAGCTTTTTCAAATTCACTTCCAAAGTGTCAATCGTTGCTATAATATAACCGATTCTGTAGTGATCGTTATTGGATAACGCTATTTTGATATTCGTTAAAGGCTTTATTTTCCTTTCTACCTCGTTAAAAGTGTCCTCTAAGTACGAAAGCAGTTTATCTTTAACTCGGGACGTAGTAGCTACAAATTCTGGTGGTTCTTGCAACATTGGCATGGAAAGCATTCGTCTACTATTCACAGCTGAATTAGTACCATTATGATCTCGCAACACTTCAGTTTTTAGACTTTCGTTGCTAACTCTTAACGCTTCAACTTTCTCAGTAACCGTTACAGGTATTTCCGTAGTGGTAACGTTGTTTGTAACGTTTGCCGTTGCCGTTTCGTTTAAACTCGTTGCGCTGTCCACCTCTCTTTTGTAACGTTTTTCATGTTTTTTAAGTGGCAACTCTACGGTTAAGACGCCATCATTGTTGAATTTGATTAATTCTTCCTTGATTTTATCTAATGCACTGGTGACTTCTGACAGTATTTCGTCAAATTCTTGTTTGTTTTCGGAATTGTAGTTATTATTAAAATCATTGTAATCATCTGTGCTTTTACTGTATTCGTGATTTTCGAAGGACCTTTCTTTGATTAACGAACGGAGACTGGATAGAATTTGATCGTACTTTTGATGTTTGGACTGTCGGCCATAATTTGCGAAATCTTGTTGGTTTTCTAGGTCTCGTTCATAACCAAAATCAATAGCACTTCTTGCAGTATGAAATAATATGTCTGAAAATGTAAATAATGATTGAAAATTAGCTACCCGCGTTCAGTTAAGTTTTTGGTCACTGCTCCGCTCCCGTTGGCTTGTAGCGTGATGTTTTATACGTATAATCCTTCCTCTTGATTCACTCTATCTATTGATGAAACCGCATTAAAATCCGTTGCGGAGTTTAAAAGATCTAAGCGTACAGACGGCGGGAAGCGACTTTGTTTTATACTATGTAGAGATGTTGAATTACAGTCGTAATGTAGTTATGGCGGTCAAGTACCAATGTGACGTTTGTAAATTTTATACGTAAGTACTTTCTAAGTTTATTTTGGGCATCACTGACATCGGTGAAGGAAAACATCGTGAGGAAACTTGAATTTGTAATTAATATAAGGCTGAAATCGCCAATCCGTCCTGAGCAAGCGTGGTGATCAATGTTAGTGACATATCTGCACAAAAAACGTGTTTTATTGCCAAAATATCATAATATTACCAGCTTAAATATTATTATCCCACTGCCGGGCAAACGCCTCTTCTCATACAGAGAAGGCACGAGCATTGATCACCAAGCTTGCTAAAGGCGGATTGGCTATTTTAGAGTTACATTAATTACGGATTTCCAAGATAAACTTAGAAAGTACAGATGAATTGAAAAAGTCACATTGGTACTTAACCGGTATCGAGCCCGCAACTTCTTGCATGAGAAGCGCGTCTTAACCACGACGCGGGACGTAATAATTAAAATACTATTGCTTTGTTCTTGTTCCATTAGTATAGTACACTCGTGGACTTCTTTTAGCCACCATACATTTTCATAGTAAGCATAACAAGCTTAATTAAAAATTTAAATTATCATTAATTTGAATTTTTAATTAAGCTTGTTTGTAATCATCATCGATTCTAAGAAAAAGTTTTTAAATATACACAATTTTGACGCCATACCGGCCACCATTTTGGAATCATTCTTCCAAATTTGAAAGCACGAAAAATAATGATCAGTTGAAGAAAAAGTTTAAGGGCTTCGTTATATTGTCAATCCTGTTCCAAATTTGAATGATTCGATTAAAATTTAAACTTTTTAGAGGTCGTTACAACATTATGTCCAAAGAATTATGTTCAATCAAAAAGCATAGAAATGTACGGCAGCACAATTCCAAGGTTGCGGAATGTCTTGGAAAGAGTTACCGCGGCCCTGGAACGCAAAGGACATTAGGAGGAACACGGAGAGGTATTAATCCCTAAGAGTCTGAGACTCCTTCCCGCTCCGACTAGAGTGAAGGAAGTCAATTGATGATTTTCAAAAAGAATGGACCAGCACGATTAAGGAGTCCGTAATTATATTTGATTGTAATATAAAACTTAGAATTATAAATAAAAACTTACAAAATATTAATATCCGCAGCATTTTCTCTATATAATAACTTAAACCATCCATGCCTATTTACAAATACTAAATGAAAGGAAATGCATATTGTAATAGGAAATGTTGCAAATTTAGAAAAACATCGCACAATGAAATTGGACGTGTTGAAGTACAATCATGAACATAAATTTTCATGTTTAGTATTAAAAAAAAAACATGTGTTTTTTTTTAACTTTCGTTTTGAATTTTAATCCTAATTGATTTTGACGGTTTTTGTAATCAGTACATAATTTTTCTGCTTATGTCATAAATGCGAAAGCTACTCTGTCTGCCCGTCAGGATTTCGCGCATAAACTGCTGAGCCGATATTGATAAAACTTTGTGCAGAGATAGACTTTGGAGAAGGGCTAAAGCTACCTCGCGAAAAAAGGGCTTAAAGGGATAGAAATAGGGGATGACAGTTTGTATAGGAGTCCGTCATTGTTGAAGAGAAAACCATGAATCTTTGTATTTAGGCACTATTTATTTATTTATTAAAGCCAAAGTCAAAGTCAAAGCATTTACTTCAATTAGACCATTTACAGGCACTTTGAATTGTCAAGAAGTTACATTTAAAAGTTGAAGCTAGTTGCTCGTTCCAAAGCGTAGGTCTCTATGGAGAAGAACGAGCAAGAAGCTTTATGCACAAATGTACAATAAAATACACTGTACAATGGCGGACTTAATGCCTTAGGCATTTTCTACCAGTCTACCTTAGGGCGATGCTGAGACAAAACATAGTATTTATCTAAACAGTTGGTTAACACTTCTCGTGACCCAAACGCTGGCCTTAACCTTGGCCTGAGGTTAAGCATTGCCATCCAACGTGGCAAAGCCGCCAGTCTTTTGGCCACTTATCCGGTTGACGGCGGAGCAGAGAAATTTGAAAGCTTTAGTTTCTTTTTTTTTTCTTATTATTAAGCTGTTTTTTATCTAATTTTAAGATTGTAAATGTTTAATAATAATAATGTTTTAGGCACATGATAAGAAATAAGTAAATATTTGAACAAACGTTTTTTGAAAAATTAGAAGCTAAAAAAGGGCTACCCAAAGTAAAAGTTACATGTAGACGAACTCGCGGGCAAAGGCTAGTTAATACATAATTTGAATAACGCGTAGGTAAACTGTAACTAGTGGTTAGTTAAACCCTCGTTAAAACTTGCTGACATATTGTCGAACATAGGTCATGTCATGCTAATCAAAATTGGCTGTTGTTATGCCAGTCAACCGATATGGCTAGTTGATTACCATTAACCAATAATTCCAAGACTTGACTTCTTAAAACAAACAATTTATTTTAACCCTAAAAATCTGACTGATTTTTAGTGGCTTTAAAATCAATAAATAGTTAATCAATTGATTTTTTTAAATAAGTGACGTCATAGTTTAGTGTTGTCGTACAAAATCTATAGGAGAATCAAATCACGTTTTGACAGCTCATAAAAAGTACGTCAATTGATTGGTGGTGTCTACAACTTGAAACTTGGAAATGGTAGGTATATTATTGTGTACTTAACTGTACCTGTTAATTAAAAAAATCTATACTATGCCTAATTTGGCCCCATTGCTACAGTCAGCGATAATAGACGCTGAACATATCAATATTTCATTATTATCATATCAACCGAGCGACGTCCACTGCTCTCCTAAAGATAGCCACAATGACCGGTCCTGAGCTACCCGCATCCAGCGATTTACAGCGACCTTCACCAGGACGTCATCCACTCCCACCTTCCCACACTGCGGCTACCAGTGCGTGGTCACCACTCAATAGCCTTACGACCTGAACGGCCGTCCACTTTACAAGCTATGTGCCCTGTCCATTGCCACTTGAGTTTCGCCATTTTGAAATTTGATCCGCAGGGAGACCCCGAGCATAGCCCTCTCCATGGCTTTCTGAACGGCTTTAAGCGTCTCCGCACACGACCGATTTGTTAACCGATTACTTATCAGGCCGATTTTTGACAGATTTCTTTGTCAGCGGAGGAAATCTGTCCGATAATCGGCCACGGGCGGAAACGCTAAAATACGTCAATATAGTCTATATTGGACATTGATGTTAACACCTTATGTAATAAATGACGAGCTTTTGCGATTTCTCGTAGCCACCATCTTAGATTTTCCCTTACCGACTAAAACCTCACGGTTCCTCCTGCTAGGTACCTTGAGTCGGGAGCCTGATAGACATTTGACAAGTTTTATACACTGTCAAAATATATACAAATGGAAAATATGTTTTTGAAGTAAAACTTCTTTACGCTCGCTTGACTTGGGGATTAAACTGGTGAATGCTTGACGCGAGCGTTAAGTGACACGATTGAAATTTTGTCTCACTTCTTCGCTAATCGTTTCAGATTCATTTCTTTGCGATATCGAAGATAGTTGTATCGTTTCTCAGGGACTCGTCGAACTTCATTACCTTAGCACTTTTCTTGCGGTCTCCACTGCTGATTCTGGCTTTCAGGAGTTGCAGTGCTTGGGAATAGAGTGGCGGGCTTGTCCCAAAAAATAAAGATGCAGTTTTACATCCTTGATTCTCTAAAAAGTAGCTTCCTGCCGTCTGCTCCTCTGTACGCTTAGATCTCCTAAACTACGCAACCAATTTTAATGCGGTTTTTATCTGATTGCAAACTTTACTTTATTTCCTTTATTAAAAAGTTGACAACCCAACTCCCACCTGTTACGTTCAAAGACTTTTGTAGCTGTCTGTATCGTAATAGACTAACGAAAATACTCGTTTTTGATTGGCTCAGTTGATAGGAACGTTTACCAAGTCGTTAAGAATTAACAGTTCTTATTTAGATTGCTTTTTAATTCATGATAAGCTACTTGCAAATCTACGTCACGGTTAGCGTAGTGCCTGAGCGATTGGCTGCTGAGCTGTGTCGCGTTCTCCCGCACGGAACAAATATCTGTATGACCTACAGATAGTTGTACCGGGTCTGGCTGTTTGTGTATGTGAGTTTATATGTTTGTAAACGCACCCACGATAAAGGAGAAATTCCTAGTGTCGGGCAACATTTTTTTAAATCAATTTAGTTAGTTTTATTGTTTATATAATAATATTCTACAGATCGATTTCCGTAGCGGCAACCAATCGCAATGGACACTAGCCAAGTACGCAGGAGATATTATAGTGTACGAGTGTGTGCACAAACACAGGTGCACTCCCTCTTCCCTCACTCTCATAGTCCGATGGGACGGCACGACACGACCGGGGGGAGATCAGGCGCAGAAGCAGGCGACACGTGCGTGCAAGACATGTGGATGTCACACCATCAACCTTCAAACTCCGGACTGAGAAATTCATTATGGTAATAGTAGTAGAGCTCTTTGTGAAGCAGCTCGTCCGGGAAAGTACTACCACCATACCGCATTTCTGCCGCAAAGCAGCGTGTCTGTGTTCCGGTTTGAAGGGTATGGGTGCCGGTGTAGTTACAGGCACATGAGACGTTTCAACTTTGTCCCTGGGATGGCAACGCATTTGCAAGGTCTCTGGTATTGCAGATGTCTATAGGCACCGGTGATCACTTAACATCAGATGGACCATCGGCTAATTTGCCATCCAATCATATTAAAGAAAGTCCTAATAAGACTTCTTGCCCGACCTGGGAATCGAGCCCAAGTCGAACACTCAACAGTCGTGCTTACGACCCCTCTATATAGTATTTACAACCTAATTTAAACAAAATATCTAATATGTTACTTACCCAAAACATTTCAGTAATATTTTAGTGTTTACAATTTGAAACGTATGACGTTTTATTTCATACAATATACAATGAATGGTTTTCCTTTACAAATTAACTTTCTAAATAAACACGAACTTTTGATTGAACATTGAGTCGCCATTTTTTATTCCTTATCTTGAAATTGCGTAACTGTTTATTACTGCATTCACAATTTTCTAGTTACAATAATGTATACGCCAGGTGTAACACCACAAACGCCCGCTAGTGCGCTAACTGCCTACCATTTTTCCAACTATGTTAGGGAACAATATTAGGTATTATTCATCATCTTTTTTATGGGACAAGCCCGCCACATTATTCCCAACAACTGCAACTTCTGTAAGCCTGAATCAACAGCGGAGACCGCCAGAAGAGCGCCGAAGCAATGAAGCTCGACGAGTCCCGGAGAAACGATATAACTGTCTTGGATCCCGCAACGAAATTAATCAGAAAAGATTAGCGGAGGAGTGGGAAAAAATATAATTTCTACTTCTCATTCCCCATTTTCATTTTTTATTATTCGTCATCTACTTAGTCTTTTCCCAACTATGTTGGGGTCGGCTTCCAGTCTAACGGAATATAAGAGAATACCAGTGTTTTACATGGAGCAACTGCCTATCTGACCTCCATAACACAGTTACTGGGCAACACGATACCTCTTGGTAAGACTAGTGGTCAGACTTCCCGGCTTCTGACTATCCGTAACGACTGTCAAAGATCTACGAATGACAGCCGGGACCGACAGCTTTACGTGTTTTCTGGGGCACGGGGGTGTCACACCACCAACTTCCAAACTCCGGGCTGCTACTGACAAAGGAGTAGGTTACAAATTGGACCAAGTTTTATCAACGTTGCTCAACAGTGATAGACACGTTCGACCGTTTCGCGGGATTGTGTAAGATTATTATTAGAAACGTCAATTTTTACGTTCCATATTATTATTTGATTTTATTTTCAAATTTATGTAATAATTCACAGTTCGCCGGTATGTTTAGGTCCCATGTAATAGGAGGCGACCGTATTGCCATTAACCGGGCACAAATCGTAACTCCTAGCTGCTACTGAGAATTGTATAGAAAAACCCAATAACACAACACAGGGTGACAAGTGCGCAACACACTAGTGCACAGCATTATCCGTGACAAGACCTGACTAAAATTCGGTCGAGAGGATACGCGTGAACCTTTTTGTGTCTTCTATAAATGAAAATAAATGGCTAAAGGCTAAATGTGTTACACGCGATCGGTCCGACTAACGGATCAATCGCGTGCAGCGTCGGCGACCCAAAAACCCAAAAATTCACTTGACATTTGTGCTCACGACTCATGGCGACTACTATATGGTGGTAGTACTTCCGCGGACGAGCGCCTTCACAAAGAGCCAGTAGTCTACAGTTCTCTAGTTTAAAATAAAAATTCAAAAACCAAATTTAACTTTAATTAATGAAAACTGTCTAATATAACATCCAGATTCTTCGAGATAATTCCCCGACTCGTCTTTTTTAACTCTCTAAGATTTGTCATCAAACGCTCCACAATGGCTTCTATAATTTTCTTCAAATCAGTTCTTTTACCATCTGCGAATTCTTGCAAATCATCTCGCAAATTCCGCCATTCATTTGCTTTTTTTGTAGGTATTTTTCGGTCTAATACATCAATGATTTCTAACAGGGCGACTGTGGAATCCAGTATACGCCGACGTGAATGCATATTATTTACAATCAAGGGTCGGTTCTTATTCGATATAATGTTTTTTAATAGCACCAACATCGGCTTAAACTTGTGCAGATCCACAGTTTTCAAAGAAGCCTTTAGCTTTGTCTCAGTTTGTTTTGTTAGAATACCTTCGAAGTTAGTGCTTTTTATTACTTTAATAATTACCTTTAACGTTTGATTAAATTTTTTGGAGTCGAACTTCAGTATTATCCCCATGATGTCGGCGACAAATCCGGAAAAGACAGGCCCAGATCGGCAGATGCCGAATTTTCTGCACGCACGAACTAAATGTGTCTTCTGTTCTTTCTCAATTGCGTTTTTAAATGTTTTTGCGGTGTCATCATTGTGTCTGAGGGTTCCTTTCCCATCCATATCAGCGACCATAAAGTTTAGCAGTCTCCTAAGAATACGATCCGACATTTCAATAGCACTTAAAACCACTTTCTGAGTTCCCAACCTAGTCTTAATAGTCTGTTTACTTGTATCTTTGAGGAACTCTTTAAATTTTTCTTCGTAACTTTTACCTAGATTTCTTATTTTTGTTCTCGTGTTTTCATCGTTCGTTTCCTTTTCAACATTGTCGAATAGTTTCAATGTTTTTTCGAATAAATGATTCGTGAATTCGTTGATTTTTGCATCGTCTCTTACTTTGTGCGGGTTAACAGGCAACCCTGCATTTACGTCTGTAGCGTCTGCTCTATGCTCTACTCCTGTCAAATGAATGTTATACTGATTATTTGCTTCGAAACTAGATGTCGAGGCGTCTCCATTAACTATAAGCCCTTTCCAAACTTCAGTTGTCTCCGAATTGTAGTGTAATTCTGAAGATTCATGTGTTTGTGAAGAATCTTGTTCTGAGTTCTCCTTGTGTGTTCGGCCCAAAGGCCTCGTACTCCTTTCTACCGCATTTGTCATTGTGTCAGAGCTGTCAATTGCGTCACTGTCACTGTTAAACACAATTTGTTTTTCTTCAGGCTTTTTAAATTTTCCATTTTCTACGGGCTTTGTATAATTTAATGATATGTATTGACATATCCAAGATATGAAGGGTGCTAATATTCCCGAATATGGCGGTTTTGTTTCATCTTCTTTTCTGTTAGAATGTGCTTTTCCAAGACGCAACTGGATGGACAGTTTATTCCGATGTGCCTCCGCTTGTTTTCGAAGCCGTTCTTCGGCTTTGCGAAGTCTTTCCTCGTCTTTCCGTATTCGATCGGCGTCATTATTGTTCCGGGGGCGAGGTGTCGCTACTGTAGAGTCCTCGCCCGCAACCCCGTATTCATACTTCCAGGTTGAACCTAGGTTCCCCCCATCTAGCTTTACTGACAATGCTTTTATTATTTGAACGGTACCTGAAAAAAACAAAATTATTTAACATTAGGTAGACCGAAGAGAAGATGGCGGGAGCGGGGCGCCTTGGTTGGCTTTCTCAGAGAGGAGGCACAACACCGAGTGAAAGTGCAAGGAATCGGGGGAGGCGGTCAGTTTTTTGTCTTACGCCTTTGCCCAGGAGTAGATCAGACTCAAGTGGCAATGGCAGGGTATATAACTCGTAGAGCGGACGGCCGGTGGGGTCGTAAGGCGACCGAGTGGCGACCACGCACGGGATGGCGTAGTGCGGGAAGGCCTCACACCACCGGTGGACCGACGACCTGGTAAAGATCGCGGGAAATCGCTGGATGCGGGCAGCGCAGGACCGGGCATTGTAGCTATCTTTAGGGGAGGCCTATGTCCAGCAGTGGATGTCATGCGGCCGACAAATCAAATAATAATGTTATAAATCTGCCGGGGCTGCGGGTTGTTCGTAAGAGATACCGCGCCTCTGGAACGCAAACGGCACAAGAAGGAACATGGGTGGGTTTTAGTCAGTAAAAGTCAGACACTCCCTCCCGCCCCGCCCAGGGCGGGAGAAGTTATTTAGTGATTTCCCACACCCAAAAAAAAAAAAACGTATTATAAATGCCATAGTTTGAGGGGATAGATGGATGGATGGATGTTAGTTAGCCTTTCACGCTTAAACGGCTGAACGGATCTGGATGAAATTTGGCACTGAGATAGATTGTAGTGTGGAATTACACATAGGATACTTTTTACCCCGGAAAAATGTACAGTCCCCGTGGGATAATATGTATATATCAAATTTGACGCGGACAAAGTCGCGGGCAGAAGCTAATTTATTTATAAAAATAAGACTGAAAGAAAAAACTGCCCCGGTTCGATTCCCAGGTCGGGCAAAAAGTGTTATTTGGTTTTTCCATTAGGATTTGCTCAGTAGCAGCCCGGAGTTTGGAAGTTGGTGGTGTGACACCCCCGTGCTTCGGAAAGCACGTAAAGCCGTTGGCCCCGCTGTCATTCGTAGATCTTTGACTGTCGCTACGGATAGTCAGAAGCCGGGAAGTGTGACAACCGGTCTACCCAAGAGGTATCGTGTTGCCTAGTATCTGTTTTGTGGAGGTCAGATAGGCAGTCGCTCCATGTAAAACACTGGTACTCAGCTGTATCCGATTAGACTGGAAGCCGACCCCAACATAGTTGGGAAAAAGGCTAAGTAGAAGACTGACGGAAAATAAAATCACTCACACAATATCAAGAGCAGTTTCTTTATACAAAACATTCCTGTATACATTTATTCTTTATCGATAAAGTTTGGGCACAAATATTTTATTTTTATCGTTATTTTATTAAAACTTTATTTATAGTTCGACAAACCGACTTTACAACTTGAATATTAATATAATTGAAATATCTTGATGGCTTAGTGGTTAGAATTGGTTACACACTGCACCTAATCCGAATCCATGTAAATATAGTAACCGGTACGAATCGTAAACATCAAGTTAATTTTTGGGTCTCTTTGGCGGAATGAAGGAGGCGGGGAACGCCGACGCTGTACTTCGACTGTCCATGTCGGACCAATCGCGTGCAGCGTCGGCGCCCCCCATCTTTTTATTTCCGCCAGAGACCCAAAAATGAACTTTAAGTTTGTGCTCACGGTTCGTGCCGGTTACTATACGTTCCGAAGTAGACATAGAACTATTTGTTTGGTAATTTATGTACCAGATCCGATTTCTATCATGAGAGTTGTAGCCAGCTGTAGTAGAGCGCTTTGTGAAGCAGCTCGTCCGGGGCAGTACTACCACCATACCTATTTCTGCCGCTAAGCAGCGTTGCTGTGTTCCGGTTTGAAGGGTATGGGTGCCGGTGTAGTTACAGGCACATGAGACGTTTCAACGTTGTCTCTGGGATGGCAACGCATTAGCAAGGCCTCTGGCATTGCAGATGTGTATAGGCAGCGGTGACCACTTAACATGAGGTGGGCTATAGGCTTGTTTGCCATCCAATGATGTTTAAAAAAACGATTTATCTCCGTCATCCATAAGTCTCCCATTCGGAAGAAACATTGACGACCCGAAGAAGACGTAGTACTGTTTGCATGAACGCTTTCGCATTACCTCGCATTCGATACGGATATGCCAACTAAGCCCCTGCATTGCTTCGATTTGGATTAGTACATATATAAACTCACGTCTCTTTCCCATGGGGGTAGACAGATACCACAGAACGCCACCTGCTGCGATCCTTACGCCTTCACCAAGTGCACATTCGGATTAGTACATACATACCATCACACCTGCATTCCCCGAAGGGTTAGGCAGAGGTGTAACCAATGTACACCTACAGTTCGCCAGTATGTTTAGGTTCCATGTAATAGGGGGCGAGCCTATTGCCGTTAACGGGGCACAAATCGAAACTCCGAGCTGCTACTGAGAATTTTATAGAAAAGCCAATAACACTTTTTGCTCGACTTGGGAATCCAACCCAAGACCTCTAGCGTAGCAGTCGCGCTTAGGATCACTAGACTAACGAGGCAGTTACGAGGCGGGTTAGTCCGTAATCATTATCCGAATGAGTTTTTTAGTCTTTAGATCCGTATGTTCACGAATTTAGATCGGATGCAGTGCGAAAAGCAGTATCCGAATTCGGTCAGAGTTTTTTCTATCCGTGTTTTCACGGATTCGGAACGGATGTAGTGCGTAACCGCTCTCAAAACGCCTGCCTCTAATGCACTAGTCTGTGGGTTCGCTATCAGACATGTGCAGATACCAATAAGACCGTTTTCTTTTTACACACCTTATTTTTATCTTGGACATCACAAAGGAAAATATCGTGAGGAAACCTAGACTTATTAATTTATGTCTGAAATCTCCAATACGTTTTATACATATAAACCTTCCAAATTGGTGAGGTTCTTCAGAAAGGTCGGGTGCGCAGTACTTTTAACCGGCGTGCTTGTATGAACAGATGTATGAACGTCGACGAGGCGAAGGAAGTATGTAAGGATCGTAGCATGTGGCGTTTTGTGGTTTCTGCCTACCCCCATGGGAAAATGGCGTGAGTTTATGTATGTATGAACCTTCCTCTTGAAACACTCTTTCTATTGATGAAAACCGCATTAATCCGTTGCGCAATTTAGAAGATGTAAGGACAGATGGCGGGACGCTACTTTGACTGATGTAGAGATAAGTCCAGGTTTCCTCACGATCTTTTACTCTACCGATGTCCAAGATAAACTTAGAAAGTACTTACAAATGAATTGAAAGAGTCATATTGGTTCAGTTTTTACAAAATAAAACAAAAATCCTTTACGAAAAGCTATAATTATTTTCATATTTACATAAAATTGTTTACAATTACAATCTTATATCTAACAATTATATATGAATTGTTACATTTCACGAAAGTGCGCCCACAGTTGCAAATATCCCACGTATAAGACTGTCCGCCCATAGCAGAAAATCGGTGACCGATTTTTTTTTTGTTGGAGAGAATAGAACATACATGATTTTTTTTATTTTTTTGTTGAACTGCCTCGTTAGCTTAGTGGTCCTAAGCGCGACTGCTATGCTAGAGGTCTTGGGTTCGATTCCCAAGTGTTATTGGGTTTTTCTACGAAATTCTCAGTAGCAGCTCGGAGTTAGGATTTGTGCCCGGTTAATGGCAATAGGCTCGCCCCCTATTACATGGGACCTAAACATACCGGCGAACTGTGGGTGTACATTGGTACACCTCTACCTAACCTTTCGGGGAATAAAGGCGTGATGCAGATGTGTATAGGCAGCGGTGACCACTTAACATCAGGTGGGCCGTCGGCTTGTTTGCCATCCAATGACATAAAAAGAGATGAAAAATACCTCTCCGTCGGTCAGAGGAATCTAACGAAAGTAAACTTAAGTCAAAGTACAAGGCTTTTTAAAACCCTGTCTCGGTAGCCTAGTGGTCCTAAGCGCGACTGCTACGCTAGAGGTCTTGGATTCGATTCCCAGGTTGAGCAAAAAGTGTTACTGAGTTTTTCTGTGAATTTCTCAATAGCAGCTCGGAGTTAGGATTTGTGCCCGGTTAATGGCAATAGGCTCGCCCCCTATTACATGGGACCTAAATATACCGGCGAACTGTGGGTGTATATTGGTACACCTCTGCCTATCCCTTCGGGGAATACGGGCGTGATGGTATGATAAACAATATTTAAGTACATAAAAGTAACATTTCAGTGCTCGTATTATGATTGTAACTCAAGTGTGCGTTATTCCAGCTACATATTGTATACTTGACTAGCTTTGTCAGCGTGACAGCTTCTGATCGCGAAAGCGAAATTCACTAATTAAAAAGTGGCCTGTATTCTTTGGGTTTAAATGTACACCATACCAAATTCCATCAAAATCGGTTCAGGAGTTCAAAGTTATCAGCTCTTTTGTTAGCTGCGGTAGGGATTTCTTTTCTTTTATCGGGGGTTACTTATTTTTTTTATAATATGTAGTGATTATAGTATGGAATACACACAAGTGTTCAAAGACGCGCTCTCGTGAATTGCAAATACTTTTATTTAGGAGTTATCTAAACAGAGACAATTGGGTATAAGACACGATTATAATTCCAAGACACAACTTGTGTAAAGAAACGCTTTACAGAAATTGTATCGCCTTCAAAACTCGATACATTTTTCCAACAGTAAAATTAGATTTTTTACGAAAAGTGACGTCACAATCCACTATTGTCATACAAAATCTATGGGGGAATCGAGTTTTGAGAACTCATAAAAAGTATGTCAGTTGATTGGTCGTGTCCAGTACCCAAATTTTAATTTTTATTTTTACATATACAACTTACACATAATTACAAACATAGCTGCTTCAAGAGGGAGAATGAAATACGGCGTGTAAAAAGGCATATCACGAAGTCGTTAACAGTTTAACCACCCGACTTCATATCAATGAATCGGAAAATGAAAAATTTTTACGAAAAATACAACCGCCTCCAAAAACTGAAAAATAACTTCAGCTTTGGAAGTCGGCGGCTTTCGTTCTGTTTGTTATTTGTAAAAAACTTTTATTTTTCGCTTTTTAGTATCAATTGCCTGTCATCCAAATCCATGAAGGAACAGTTATACTGCGTAAATTAAGAAGACACCACTTAAAAGTCACAAGAAAGCAGAATACGATAATTCGTTTACTTGGATAACATATTTTTTATCTGTAGGCCATACAGATATTTGCTTCGTGCAGAAATCAAAGCTACAACACGCAACGCTGCAGCCAATCGCTGAGCCGCTGCATCAACCGTGACGTCATGTCTTTGCAGTAGGTACGTCAACCCATAATTTACCGTAAAAAGGGGGTGATTAGGGATGTAAGAGGGGAGGAGGTGACGATTATTTTTCCAGAAAAAAAATAATAGCATATACACACATCAGCTTCAAATAAAAAAATAAATGTTTTCTGTACAACGCTAAATTTCATATAATTGTAATATTTAACAAAATAAAGAACATAATATTGTCATTTTAAGCTGCATACAGCCATATTTAAGGAAACCTTAAACAATATATTTAACAAAAAATATTATTTCACATTTTTGAAATCAGAAACATTACTTTATTTATACTTTTGAGTCGTTCAACATTCATACAGCGCAAGAAAGAGACGGAGCTACACATGAGTCGGAGCTCTCTCTCTCTCCTCTTTTTTTACAAAATAACTATTGGGTACAACTCCGGGCTGCTACTGAGAAATTCTTAATGAAAAAACCCAATAACACTTAGCCTGGAATTGGAACCCAAGACCCCACGCTCCCAGGGTTGCGGAATTTGTTTGAAAGACTCACCGCAGCCCTGAACCGCAAAGGGTTTTCGCCAGTAAGAGTCTGACACTCCCTTCCGCTCCACCCAGAGCGGAAGTCATTTGATGATTTACTATCCTTAAAAAAAAAGGTCCTCTCAGTCCTGCTGACCACGAAACCAACGTGTCACTTAGACAATACAACACACGACTATTCCTGTCTCTTTCACGCATATAAAGCTAAAAAGAGACAAAAGATAGGGGTTGCCTAATTATGGAAAATATTGCACGACCCATGGATATATGTAGCTTCAGTTAAGCCCAACATTGAACCCAATTTTGTTGTAACCCGCATAAAATATTACTAGCTTTTATTTACATCCCTCCGTCTCGGTATCTACGGCTCAAAACTTATAAGTTTGGGCATAATGGACGTAAAACCAACAGCATTGAAATATATTACATATGAGAGCTTATAGCTAAAACCACGTATTCACTGAGCAACAATTGTTTATAAACTCTGTTTCAGATACAAAATCTACGTGTTTCTGAAACAAATCATTTTATTTTACACACATACCATCACGCCTGTATTCCCCGAAGGGTTAGGCAGAGGTGTAACAATAAATACCCACAGTTCGCCGGTATGTTTAGGTCCCATGTAATAGGGGGCGAGCCTATTGCCATTAACCGGGCACATATCCGAACTCCGAGCTGCTACTGAGAATTTCATCGAAATACCCGGTAACACTTTTTGCTCGACCTGGGAGTCGAACCCAAGACCTCTACCGTAGCAGTCGCGCATAGGGCCACTAGGCCACCGAGGCATTTTATTTTAGAAACATATAACCTTTCTCTGTAAACATTACGTGTTTATCGGTATGTTTCGGTGCTCAACACTTGCGGCGAAGAACACAGAAACAAATCAGTTGCGCAACAAGTGCATGCGATTGTGGACGCGTCTAAACATTTGTTCGTAAACATGGCTGTAGTGTGGGACGATGAAACTGTCTCTAAATTGGTAGAACTGTTTGAGAAAAAACACAACATAACAACACTACTTCCTCGGGCGACACGACCCAAGCAACTGACTGTGCCAGAGTTTCCGGAACATTGTTCCAGTAAACATGTACGCGATGTTACAGAAACTATGGATTCAAAACATTGTTGCTCAGTGAATACGTGGCTTAACACTCCATTTTATATTATATAGATGTATGAACGTGGACGAGGCGATAGGAGTATGTAGTAAGTCGCAGGTGGGGTTCTGAAGTTTCTGCCTACCCCCATGGGAAAAAGGCGTCAGTTTATGTATGTATGTAATCCGCGCGACCACACACGCGGTTTTCGGCGGACCACTGCAGGGTTAAAGAATCTTGGGCATAACGGACGTAAAACCAACAGCATTGAAATATATTTCTTATGAAGCTAATACTCCATTTTATATTAAGGCAACCAAGGACGCGGGAGAACACAGTGAAACTGCTTTAAGTAATGCAATTTTTCAAAATTACTTAGTTACAAGCAAAATTTTAATACATAAGTAAAAGCTAACGAAAATGAATGAAAACGGACTTTTATCAAGTTTCCAATGCAATATGGCTCTATGTCTTATTTCTTGATCAAACTATGAAGATCCAGATCATTTAAGATTAGTTAGGTTTACGATTAGTCGGGATAGGCACACTTCATATATCTAGCTATCCTTCTTTCGTGTTTTTGAGCGACTGAAAATCTAAACATACTGGCGAACTGTGGGTGTACATTGGTACACCTCTGCCTAACCTTTCGGGGTATACAGGCGGGATGGTATGTTTGTGAAAATCTGTAGACTTTTATTACATTCTGTGTGTGTTCATGACTATCCCATTTACAGCGTGTTACGGAAAGGGTATATACATATCAAAGGCACGGATTTTATAGGTGTTAGCAAACCACATAGCAACATTTATTTAATATCTATACTCACAAAATTAAGAAACACTAAGTAAAAAATCAAATGTTTCCAATTGAATTCTACACATCACTACACCAAGTCAGCTGATCGGTGTCAATAAACTACACACAAACAAACAACTCCGTAAAAGATTTGTATCTCCTGACACGTTTGTTATGATTTAAACGTAATAAACTGCCGAAATAAAAAAGATATGATGCATTTTCAAAGTTATTGCTTTTGAGCTGAAATGTTGTATAGAGATTCAGTACCGGATACACTCTTCACCCCGTTTGTATGGATATACCCTTTAGTAACACGCTGAATACAGAAGGTGAAATACATGAAAACGTTATTTAGAAATGGAATTACAAAAGACTTGGTTTCTCTTGGTTTTACGCCCAGCCTTCATAGGAAAACGCCCACGGTCATTTGACCCACTTCCCGATGTCCGATTGAGCTGGAATTTTGCTAAAATGTCCAATTTGCATGACAATACAATACAATGATGTCACAGAGCTGGTCTGAAGATGGAGCCGGAAGGTGGACATAGGAACTTAATCAAATCTTACAAGTTACATTTGACCCACTTCCCGGTGTTCGATTGAGCTGGAATTTTGAGTACTTATGCACATTGCATGACAATGCAATGTATAAGCTTGTTTTAAAAAAAAAAAACAGAATTTAAATAATGATTTCGAAAAGGTCAAGTTTTTAAATCTATCCTAAACATAAGTTTTGTACGTCCTTTAGACTGTTTTTGCTAAAAAGTAATGAATATATGACAGTTTAACGTTATTACTGAAAGATTGTGGGTTGGCAGGTTTTCGTAAAACTAAAGAAATTTTTTTTACTTAATTATATCAATAATTAATGGCTATGGCAGTAGATAAAAAAAAATAGACCTTCAAACTACAAGTATAAAAAAAACGGAAATGTGTACTTTCCATGCCCATTTCCATTTAGAATTTAAATTCAAAGAGCGGTCGATTTTTACACGCCACACATTCTAAAAAAAAACACTTGGAAAATTACAAAAATCCTACCATTTCCCGGAGAAATCACTCAGTAATCGGCAAAAAGAAATCACTTAGGTATCAAAATTGAAGTCTTCGGTCATAGTGTCCATTTCCTGACTTTTACTTGAGATCAAATCTTCTAACGCGATCTTATCATTTGAATTATCATTCACCTGTCCTCGGGAGTTATCATTACTCTCGCCAATTTGAGCGTCTAAATCTGCCATGAGCTTGGAATCATCTAATTCTGAATCATCATCTGTACCATTTCTACTTTTTTTACTATTATTTACAATAACACTAATAGCATTTTTATAATCATCCTCATTCTCATTTACGTGGCTGTAATCATCATTCACCTGGCTTCTGTTACCAGGTTTTATCACGTCAATGGCTGCCATTTTGGAACTTAAAATGGCGGTCGAAAATAAGTTTGGTTGAGATTTAAATTCACCGACATCAGAAGTCTGTTCAGGTAGTGATGTGGCGTTATCGTTAATAGTGTTGATATTAACTTTATCGATACTTTCTTTTTCATGCTCGCTTCCTACATCGCTTTGTGTGCTATCATTTAGAATGCTTTCGCTTACAGCACCAACTGAATTGGAATCTTGACTATTTTCTGCCGCGTCGTTCCTCATCTCTGTGCCGTCATTTTGATTTTCATCTTTGCCAGATTCTAGAGAATTATCATTAATATTGGCATCATTTTCTTTTTTACTAGTTGCTTGTGTATCATTGTCATACTCGTTCGTACTATTAATAGTACTATTATTAAATTTATCATCTATTCGCGTTATTTCGTCATTATTATCATTAATAGTACTTAAATTATTATTTGAAACGGTTGTATTATTGGATACACTATTCAAGTTTAAGGTAGCACTGTCTCTGTCATCTTGTTTCGACACTTCATCACTAATATCATTTTCATCACTAAATTTAACATCACTATGTGCATTTTCATCATTATTCTCTTTAACATCACTACGATAATCTTGGGCATCTTTATCGATGATATTAGAACCGGTATCATCACTAATATCGATAGATTTGTTTGTATCATTGACTTCTTTATCGATAACACTGTCTTTAGTCTCCTCTCTATTTCCAAGGTTACCATCTCCGCTCTCACTGTCAAACACATCGTCATCATCACCTAAATTATCGATAATATTATTTATATTTCTTGTCACATCATCTTCTGTTTCATTAAGAAGAGAATCGAACATCTTCTCTTCTTTCACTTTCCTCTTCTTCTTAGGTACTTTGCCGAGACATCTTTGGGAGAAGAGGGTTTTTAGAGTAATGTTAGCTAGAGTGCTGACATTCTTTTTTTTGGCAAACGGGCTTGCTAGAACTAAGCTGCATGATCCTTCTCCGTCGGAGTCTGTGTCTTCAGAATCCCAGTGGATGTAATCTTCTGCGGTGTAGAATTCGTCTTTGATGCCCTCTCCGATGGATACCATGCGGTCTAGATCCTCAGGGTCAGATTTTATCCGGAGTCTGGAAACTGAGGATATGTAGGGGTAGACGCAGTTTTTGTCTAGGCCGAAATCCTGGGGACAAAGGAATTTTTAAGTACCGATTTAACAAATTCATCATCATCTGCTTAGTCTTTTCCCAACTATGTTGGGGTCGGCTTCCAGTCTAACCGGATGCAGCTGAATACCAGTGTTTTACATGGAGCGACTGCCTATCTGACCTCCACAACCCAGTTACTGGGCAACACGATACCTCTTAGTTAGACTGGTGGAGACTTCCTGGCTTCTGACTATCCGTAACGACTGACAGCCGGGACCAACGGCTTTCCGAGACACGGGGGTGTCACACCACCAACTTGCAAACTCCGGGCTGCTACTGAGCAAATCACTTTTTGTCTGACCTGGGAATCAAGCCCAGGACCCCACGCTCAGCAGTCTTGCTCGCCACCACGTGACCAACGGTACAAATATTGGTCTAGGGATCATATAGTACTTACCGCTGTAACATTAGAAACGTCGTAATGTTCCCGCGTCACGTTCGTCAGTAGTGAATCGCAGCGAGACGTCCGAATTTGAAAAGGTCTACATTTTCTAAGTAACTCCGGATCTACTGCTACATCTCCTGTAAACATATCAGTCGTATTAATACATAACATAACATCACGCCTGTTTTCCCCGAGGGTTAGACAGAGGTGTACCAATATACACCCACAGTACGCCGGTATGTTTAGGTCCCATGTAATAAGGGGCGAGCCTATTGAAATTAACCGGCCACAAATCCCAACTCAGAGCTGCTACTGAGAATTTCATGGAAAAACACAATAACACTTTGCTTTACCTGGGAATCGAACCCAATATCTCTAGCGTAGCTGTCGCGACGTAAGAAGTGAGAAGCTTCCTAATCAATTCGCTTCAATTCAAACGTAACTCTCTCTCTTTCCATCTCCACTCGTTTCCGTAACGCTCTCGTCTCGCATTCACCAGCTTACTCCCCACTAGCGACAGGAAGTTTGTCTTACTACAAACAAAAAACATGAGCATTCATTTATTTGTATTAATCGCTCTAGCGTCATAATATAGCCTCAGCCTAAGAGAGGTAGGCCCCTTTTTTTTTTTTTTTGGGAGGTGGGAAATCATCAAATAACTTCTCCCGCCCTGGGCGGGGCGGGAGGGAGTGTCAGACTTTTACCGACTAAAACCCACCCATGTTCCTTCTTGTGCCCTTTGCGTTCCGGGGGCGCGGTATCTCTTACGAACAACCCGCAGCCCCGGCAGGCATCGGCCCTCAGTGGCCCCTTCCTTTTGCTGACATCTCTTTGAGGCGCGCGTGGAACACGAACGCGCCGACGTCACGGCCTGTCGTTATGAAACGTAAGGACGGTGAGCTACCCAGTGCTCACCGTCCACAGGTCCGTAGGTAGGCCCCCTAAGTCGCTAGTAGTGTAGTCGCCACGAGTCGTAAGCTTAATTGTCAAGTTAATTCTTGAGTTTTTGGGTTACTTTCTCGGTTTTTTGGGCCGCCGACGCTGCACGCGATTAGTCCGTCCGTCGGCTCGTCCGCGCCCCAAAACAAACATTTGTGCTCACGACTCGTGGCGACTACTGTACATATGTTAGTCAAGAAAATACATAATATGTAAAGTGTACCTTTTTTCTTCGCTGTGCAGGTTAGTTCGTGTTTCTTCAAGTTCCTCAGCAACGCATAACTTCTGTTGCATTTCCCGCATTTACCTGCATCAAGATAAGAGCTAGTTTATCATCAAGTACATGCATTCCATCACGCCTATATTCCCCGAAGGGTTAGGCAGAGGTGTAACAATGTACACTCACAGTTCGCCGGCATGTTTAGGTCCCATGTAATAAATAGGTGGCGAGCCTATTGCCATTAACCGGGCACAAATCTTAACTCCGAGTTTCTACTGAGAATTTTATAGACAAAACCCAATTACCACCTGGGAATCGAACCCAAGACCTCTAGCGTCGCAATCGCTATTTGGACCACCAGGCTAAAGACGCAATTATCAAGTAAATAATATTAATATAGTGGACCCTCGTTTTCACTACATCACTATTAAAACATTTATTTCAATTAGACCATTTACAGGCACTTTTGAATTGTCGAGAAGTTACATTTAAAAGTGGAAGCTAGTTGCTCGTTCCAAAACGTAGGTCTCTATGGAGAAGAACGAGCAAGAAACTCCATGGACACTCTTTTGTTCCAATTTGATTACAAATAAATAAAATTGAAGGGTCTGTTTGTAATTTTAAATTACAAGCTTTTCACTAAATGCATATGAAAGTATATACGGTAATAACATAAAAAAAAAGTTTGTCTGTCTGTCTTTCTGTCTGTTTGTTCCGGCTTATCTCCGAAACGGCTGGACCGATTTTGGCGTGACGATTTTCACTCGTACATAGCTGATGTTATAAGAAGTGACTTAGGCTATTATTATTTTTTTATTCAAATTAATTAAAAAAAAAGAGGGGTATGCGAAAACAAATTTGACACCAATAAAATAGTGAACGCGAACGAAGTCGGGAGCAACAGCTAGTCATACATAAATGTTGTATGATTTGTAGTTCAGATAGAATGTTATTATTTTGATCTGTAGTTTACCGGATATTAGGTACTCTTTTTCAAAAAATTCCGAACTTTTCCTCTCCGGCAATACTCTATAATCCGACAAATTTGAATACAACCTCGTGAAAGCCGAGAATGATTACCAAATTAAGTATCTTGACCTGGCTCGCGAGGTTGTCGACATGTGGGATGTGAGTACAGCAATCATTGTGCCGATAGTCGTGACGGCCAATGGCGTAATAGCCAAGAGCCTAGACCAACACCTCAGGAGGCTCTCTATGGGTGGCTGGATCAAGGGCTTGATTCAGAAAGCGGTACTCCTAGACACGGCGAGTATTGTTAGGAGATTCCTTTCTCAGGAGCCCTGACCACCGGTAGCTTGGACCCTGTTCCCGATAGACTACGTCAATATATATTTTAAAATGTATTTTATTAATTATTGTGAATAATAGTAATATAGATGGGATAGTAACGATTCCAAGGTCGAGTAAAAAGTGTTATTGGGTTTTTCCATTAGGATTTGCTCAGTAGCAGCCCGGAGTTTGGAAGTTGGTGGTGTGACACCCCCGTGCCTCGGAAAGCACGTGTCGCCGTTGGTCCCGGCTGTCATTCGTAGATCTTTGACAGTCGTTACGGATAGTCAGAAGCCGGGAAGTCTGACAACCAGTCTTACCAAGAGGTATCGTGTTGCCCAGTAACTGGGTTGTGCAGGTCAGATAGGCAGTCGCTCCATGTAAACCACAGCTGTATTTAGCTAAGTTGATGATGAATAATACCTAATTTTGTTCCACAGCAAGACAAAGGCCGTCTCACACAGAGAAGGCACGAGCATTGATCACCACGGTTGCTCAAGGCGGGCTGGCGATTTCATACTCGCAACTTATATACTAAAATGTTACTACAAGACTTACCGCCTGGTCTATGCTCTTCTCCCAGACACCTATGATCTTCAAGCAGCTTGTTGGTCGGGAACAGGTGCCAGCACACGTCACACTTGACGTCAGGAACCTCCTCCCAGGGTATGCACTCATTGTTCTTGAAGTGGCTTCAAAGTTAACAAATAATTGAAAAGTGTTATTGGGTTTTTCTATGAAATTCTCAGTAGCAGCTCGGAGTTAGGATTTGTGCCCGGTTACTGGCAATAGGGTCGCCCCCTATTACATGGGACCTAAACATACCGGAGGACTGTGGGTGTATATTGGTATATCTCTGCCTAACGCTTCGGTGTTGGAGGTATGAGAAACAGGGTGTAAAGTCTCTCATCCCCCATAGAAAAGGGAGGATCCTCCGACCAGACGGGTGTTGTGTCTGGTAGGCTACTGCCCGACGGTTGTTGTCGGGATTTTGTATATATGTTAAACGTCGCGGCGAACTTTGATATCGCGATCTAGGCAACGTTAGTTCGCATGCTGAGCGATAGATGTCGCTACAGGTGAATACCGCCGCCCTAACCCCGCTCCCCTCGCTATTTTACTATCGCTTTCGTTTGCTTCGCATAGACTTCGTAACATTTAGAGCGTTCAATTTAAATGTTTTTATTTTTGTATGAAAATCTGATGAACTAAAATATGATAAATTTTGAAATGTCATAGAACAAAAGTTGTTGATTATGATGTTAGTAACATAGTCCTGAGAGGTTGTCTATGTTTTACAAATAACCCTGTATAGATGTATGAACATGGACGAGGCGATAGGAGTATGGAGTAAGTAACAGGTGGTGTTCTGTGGTTTCTGCCTACCCCCATGGGGAAAACGCGTGAGTTTATGTATGTATGAATGTATACTGGGTGTACTCACTCGTCGTAAGCCGACAGATGCCTGTAGTCCGTACAGCATCGGGAGCACGTGTAAGGAATGGATTTGTGCCTGTGGTTCTTGTGATGGGACGTCGCTTCCTCGGCAGACGCGAACCAAAGGCCGCAGGGATTACATGCCAACCTACAAACAAAAAGGTGTAAAAATCAATTCATAATTGGCGGAAAGATCGCGTAACAACATATAAAAAAAAAAAAAAAATTGAAGTAACTCCCGACAGAAGAATTACCATTCCCACCGCAACTAACAAAAGAGCTGATAACTTTGAAACCGCTGAACCGATTTCCATCAAACATAGCTAAGAACACTCCCGACTAATTCACCTTTCAAACAAAAACACTAAATCACAATCGGTTCATGCGTTCGGGAGCTACGATGCCACAGACAGACACACACAGTCACGTCAAACTTATAACACCCCGTCGTTTTTGCGTCGGGGGTTAAAAATAAATAACATGCAGTCAAAGTAAAAGTCAAAGACAAATCATTTATTTCAACAAGACCATTAAAAGGCACTTCTGAACGTCAATTACATGTTAAATTAAAAATATTGAATCTAGTTGCCCATTCCAAAAGGTAGTTGCGTATGGAGAAGAACGGGCTAGAAACTCCATACATACTCTTTTAAAAAAATGTGTTACAATAAGTTGTACAATTCCATAAAACTATTCTGATGTCAAAACGATCTATCAAAAATAAAAGTCACTCAAAGTACTGCAATACGTACTCAGTGCTGCAAATTAGAAATGAAAGCTAAATTAATTGTAATATTTAATACCAATATACATTTCCATCTACAATATACATTTTTAACTGCCTCGGTAGCCTAGTGGTCCTAAACGCCACTGCTACGCAAGAGGTCTTGGTTCGATTCCCAGTTCGAGCAAAGTGTTATTGGGCTTTGCTATGAAATTCTCAGTAGCAGCTCGGAGTTAGGATTTGTGCCCGGTTAATGGCAATAGGCTCGCCTCCTATTACATGGGACCTAAACTTACTGGCGAACTGTGGGTGAACATTAGTTCAGCTCTGCCTAACTCTTCGGGGAATACAGGCGTGATGGTAACGGGATGGTTTACATTTCAAAGTCGCATTGAGAACCTCCAAATATTTTGAAGTCGGTTAAAAAGACACTTAACCACGCCGAAAATTGGACGTTCTTCCCATCTTTGCGATACATAGTATAAATTGACTAGCCTCTGCCCGCGACTTCGTCCGCGTGGATATTTTCACACGTGTTAAGTAACGTCTTTGGTTACTGCTACGCTCCCGTGTCTCGTAGCGTGATGTTATATAGCCTATGACACTCCCAAATAACGTGGCTTTCTATGGGTAAAAGAATTTTTTAAATCAGTTCAGTAGATTCAGAGATTACCCCCTACAACCTCACAAACATTACCTCTTTATCATATTAAAGTAAAGAAGTATAGATAACACATTTTATGCATATGACAAGGGTGAGAACGGCTCGAGTTTAAGTTCCAATACGAGTACGAGTTCGAGTGCCGAGTGCGAGTACGAGTTCTAGTTCAAGTCCGAGTTAAAGTACGAATTCAAGTTCGAGTACGAGTTCCAGTTCAAGTACGAGTTCAAGTTCGAGTACGAGTTCCAGTTCAAGTTTCAATACTCACCGACGACTGGTAAAGCTGACAAAATGTACTTTCATATGACTTATATTGGCTTGCGGTGTCTTGCTGGCTTGCCCACAAACGGCACACTTGTGCACGCGGGGCGGCGAGGGCGCCCGCTTGGGGGTCACCTTCGGGGGCTTCTGGGGCCTCGTGACTCGCGGCGACGTCTTCGGTGATGACTTTGGAGTGGGTGGTGATGGTTTTGCTGCGATCCTGTGAGAGAGATGGTCAGTTAAGGCTGGCATCTCCTAAATTGGATAATAAACGCGACCAATTAATTGACGTAACGCGACTGCTACGCTAGAGGTCTTGGGTTCGATTCCCAGGTCGAGCAAAAAGTGTTATTGGGTTTTTCTATGAAATTCTCAGTAGCAGCTCGGAGTTAGGATTAGTGCCCGGTTAATGGCAATAGGCTCGCCCCCTATTACATGGGACCTAAACATACCGGCGAACTGTGGGTGTACATTGGTACACCTCTGCCTAACCCTTCGGGGAATACAGGCGTGATGGTATGTTATGTTAATTGACGTACTTTTTATGAATTGTCAAAGCACGATAACTCCATAAGTTTTGTATGACTATAGTGAACTGTGACGTCAGTGAAAGCATGACGTTTGACAGGACGGCATGGAAGAAGAAAACGTGTTGCGCCGACCCCAAGTAACATGGGATAAGGGCAGGAAGATGATGCTTAACCTTTTCCCAACTATGTTGGGGTCGGCTTCCAGTCTAACCGGATACAGCTGAGTAGAAGCCGACCCCGGCATAGTTGGGAAAAGGCTTTTTTTTTTTTTTTGGTGGGTGGGAAATCGTCAAATAACTTCTCCCGCCCTTAGCGGGGCGGGAGGGAGTGTCAGACTTTTACTGACTAACACCCACCCATGTTTCTTCTTGTGCCCTTTGCGGTCCGGCGGCGCGGTATCTCTTACGAACAACCCGCAGCCCCGGCAGGCATCGGCCCTCAGTGGCCCCTTCCTTTTGCTGACATCTCTTTAAGGCGCGCGTGGAACACGAACGCGCCGTCGACACGGCCTGTCGTTATGCAACGTAAGGACGGTGAGCTACCCATTGGTCACCGTCCACAGGCCAGTATCTACGGTGGCCTGGGAAAAGGCTAAGCAGAAGGTGATGGTACTAATACATACTTGACTTTCTTGGTGGGCGGCTCTATCTTGACAGGCTCCTTGTCTCTGGAACGTTTTAACCGCGAACTGAGCGACGAACTATCTTCAATCTGTAACAACTATCATTTGAGATTAAGAATCAGCCAAAACGGTCTAAGGTTTTTCGTAAGAGATACCGCGCCTCCAGAACGCAAAGGGTGCTAGAGGAACATAGAGAGATTTTAGTCAGTAAAAGTCTGACACTCCCTCCCGCCCCGCCTAGGGCAGAGGAAGTCATTTGATGACTCGACGAAATTTACCTTCGTATCCTTTTTCAATATTGATTTCGGGGTCCCCTTAGGCGATTTAGATTTGCTGTCCTGTGAAGTAAAAATTAGTTTTTAAAATATGAGTAAATATGTCGACATAGATTCAGAGACAAGGAAGTTGAGGAGGAAGTTGTTCCCCAGAAAAATGTTTGTTCAAAGTTACTTAGTATGATGGGCAGCGTGTGTAGTCAATGGATTTAGAACCATACCATCACGCCTGTATTCCCCGAAAGGGTTAGGCAGAGGTGTACCAGTGTACACCCACAGTTCGCTGGTATGTTAAGGTCCCATGTAATAGGGGGCGAGCCTATTGCCATTAACCGGCCCACCATACAACTATTAACTGCCTAGTTAGCCTAGCGGTCCTAAGCGCGACTGCTACGCTAGAGGTCTTGGGTTCGATTCCCAGGTCGAGCAAGTGTTATTGGGTTTTTCTATGAAATTCTCAGTAGCAGCTCGGAGTTAGGATTTGTGCCCGGTTAATGGATTTTAATAATTCATTGGCCGTTTGAGCGGAGATTCGCAAGAGCAAACTAGCTCGGGGGAAGGAATTATTTCAGTAAGGTGCTTGTAGGGATCTTGACCGTACTTCCGGGATTGTCCTGATAGCCGTGAAATACCTCTCCACTCCTCAAGCACCTCAGTATATGTTGCCCCCTTGTCGCTATGTCACTAAGTGCTAGCGGGCGTTTTCGGGGGCCCATTCATTGAGTGTGCAATTCACCCTGCCATTTATCGTGTCTTATAAACATTGTCAGGCAGGGGCCATAGTCTTTCCATAGTACAAGGTAACCAGTCCATATAAGCCACCCAAACCCATAGCCCAGATATTTATTTCCATATCCTGCAATAGTCCTGCGCCAACCGGGGGTTGTCCTTGGTTGCATTTATAGTTCATACCTACAGAATAATTGTCGGTTGTTCCATTTCATCAAAGCTGTCTAAAGGGCCTCTGCGAGTTGATTTCGGCTCCTCGTACGCCTTTTAAAGGTCCGGGGCCCTAGGATCCCGAGTTACATAAAGTAAAAAGAAAAAAAAAAATAACTACCTTCAATCGACTGAGTGATACATTGTCATCTTTGGAGTTGGCGCGGAGGCGCGTCACCCTCGGCGGCGTTGGAGGACGCTTACTGAGGCGACTGGTGCGCGTGTCTGTCATTATCCTATTCTCCAACTGTCAAACAAAAAGTGATTAACACACATAACATGAAGGAGCACAATTATTTAATAATCTACCGAAAACAATATTTTTTCCCACTCCTCCGCTAATCTTTTCTGATTAATTTCGTTGCGGGATCCAAGACAGTTATATCGTTTCTCCGGGACTCGTCGAGCTTCATCGCCTCGGCGCTCTTCTGGCGGTCTCCACTGATGATTCTGGCTTACAGAAGTTGCAGTGGTTGGGAATAGTGTGGCGGGCTTGTCCCAAAAAAAAAAAAAATCTACCGAACAGTATTAAGGATTCTAAAGGGCTTGCAGTGTTTAAGATTAAGTTAAAAAAGTACATTTATGATAATATTTACTAGAATTGCTCGATCTCTAAATATTACATTGCATGTTTATTTTTATATAAGCTCATTATTAAGTGAACTATGTATTGTTCTTTATGAGTAATAAATTCCTTAACATAACATAACACCACGCCTGTGTTCCCCGAAGGGTTAGGCAGAGGTGTATACCAATGTACACCCACAGTTCGCCGGTATGTTGAGGTCCCATGTAATAGGAGGCGAGCCTATTGCCATTAACTGGGCACAAATCCAAACTCCGAGCTGCTTCTGAGAATTTCATAGCAAAACCCAATAACACTTTTTGCTCGACCTGGAAATCGAACCAAAGCCCTCTAGCGTAGCACTCGCGCTTAGGACCACTAAGCCAACGAGGCAGTCCAATGGTCAGTGTGGGCTTAACATTAACTTATAATGGTCAAATTGTGCGTGTGCCATAGTGGCCACTCCACAAAACAGTGGCACAAGTCAAGAGTAAGGCGCGCGTGGTGTTCGCCGTGCGCCTTTTCTGGAGTCAGTGCGGCCGGTGGCTGACAGCCGCACCGGGTGACGGGGCCCGCCTTGTGGTGGTGGCGAGCTAATACCTGCCGGGGTGCGGAATAATGCTCAGAGCGATACCCGTGCCCCGGCCAATGATAGTTGGAGGAACACCGTGGGGTTTTACTCGGTAGGAATCCGACACACCCCTCCGCCTTCCCCGAGGCCGAGGCAGTCCATGAAGCGTGCCCCACGAGAAAAAATAAAAAAATTAGCTCAAGTCACCTTGACTAGCAACTCCGGTTCCCTCTTGACTTTGGAGCTAGGATTCAATTTCTTCTGCTTCGACATCGGCTCAGCGTCAGAATCGTCATTGACATACACTGGTTCTGTGAGGCCAAGGATGCATTCACCAGCGTCCGGCTGCAAGGTATAAATAATCACATCATACTTGTTCCAAAGAAATCTATACAAATAAATAAAATTGAAGGGTCAGTTTGTAATTTCAAATTACAAGCTTTACACTAAATGCAAATGATAGTATATACGGTACTAACATAAAAAAATCTATTTTTTAAATTTTTGTCTGTCTGTCTGTTTGTTCCGGCTTATCTCCGAAACGGGTCGACCGATTATGACGGGTCTTTCACTTGCAGATAGCTGATGTTATAAGAAGTAACTTAGGCTATTTAAATTTTAAATTTTTGGTTTACTTAAATCAAAAAAAGAGGTTTATATGCGATAACAAAATTGAAACCAATAAAATAGTGAACGCAAACGAAGTCGCGGGCAACAGCTAGTCCTAACTAATATAAAGAGGAAAGTTTTTTTTTGTTTGTTTGTAACGAGATGGCTCCAAAACTACTGGACCGATTTTAACCATTCTTTCACCAATAGATAGCTACATTATTCCTGAGTAACATAGGCTATATAACATCACGCTACGTCACACAGGAGCGGAGCAGTTACGAAAGACGTAACTTAACGCGGGTTAAATAAGATAAGCGGACGAAGTCGCGGGCAGTTCGCTAGTGTAAAATATGCTTAGAATATATTTAAAAACACAAAGTCAAAGTAAAAGCATTTATTTGAATTAGACCATTTACAGGCACTTTTGAATTGTCAAGAAGTTACAGTTTATAGTCGAAGCTAGTTCCTCATTCCAAAACGTAGATCTCTAAGGAGAAGAACGAGCAAGAAATAAAGTATTTAATCAAACTAATATCCTACTAATATTATAAATAAAAAAGTTTATGAGGATAGATAGATAGATGGATGTTTGCTACTCTTTCACTCATGAACGGCTGAATGGATCTGGATCAAATTTGGTACTGAGATAGTCAAAGTCAATTAGATCATTAAAAGGCACTTTTGAACCATCACGCCTGTATTCCCCGAAGGTTTAGGCAGAGGTGTAACAATGTACACCCAAAGTTCGCCGGTACGTTTAGGTCCCATGTAATAGGGGGCGAGCCTATTGCCATTAACCGGGCACAAATCCTAACTCCGAGCTGCTACTGAGAATTTCATAGAAAAACCTAATAACACTTTTTGCTCGACCTGGGAATCGAACCCAAGACCTCTAGCGTAGCAGTCGCGCTTAGGACCACTAGGCTAACGAGGCAGTCTTTACTGAACTTTAATTACATGTCAAAATGATTAATAATGAATCTAGTTGCCTATTCCAAAAGGAAAGATAGATTGTAGTGTGGAATAACAAACAGTATACTTTTTAACAAGGAAAAATGTACAGTTGCCATGGGTTAATATATAAAACTTGAAACAAACAAAATTGCAGACAGAACTTATTATCCAAAATAATTACAATTACTTTTAAAACTTATTTACTTTGACTTTGTCTCTGTCACCTCTGACCTACACTAGAGTCAAAAGCTTACCCATCTCAAATTAAAAAAAAAAACAGTTTTGACATAAATTAGTTTGTTTTAACAAAATTAAAGTCAATTTGAAGGGACTTTTATGCTTACCGCTCCTCTAGGCATGGACTGTGGAGGCAGGCCAAGCCGCAGCCTTGTCCGCTTGTTGGTCTGTCTGCACATCTCCAGAAACTCGTAGAAGTCATTCACCTTATCAACACACAGTTCACAAATGAGAGGTGGCATCTTATCATTTTGGTGTACCTGAAAATATGAACAGATATTGATTTAAGAAATTGAAAGGTATTGTATATCACTCTTTCTGCCTAGCCTTTTACCAACTATGTTGGGGTCGGCTTCCAGTCTAACCGGATACAGCTGAATACCAGTGTTTTACATGAAGCGACTGTCTATTAGACCTTCCAATTCAGTTGTATTAGTCTCCACGACTCGTTCGAGTTAATTTTTCGGTTTTTAGGTTCCTTTCGGGGCGCCGACGCTGCACGCGATTGGTCCAAAGTCAAAGTCAAATTATTTTTTTCAATTAGACCATTAAAAGGCACTTTTGAACGTCAATTACATGTTAAAATTAAAAATATTGAATCTAGTTGCCCGTTCCAAAAGGTAGTCGTCCGTCGTCGGTCGGGTAGTCGTCGGTCCGTCAGTCGGACCCATAATGGAAACCGAAATTCCGAAAATTAACTAGAGATTTGTGCTCAAGAGTCGTGGCGACTACTATACTGGGCAACACAATAATATGATTATGACAATATGGGTATTGAATATATAGATATTCAATACAGTGCAGAACTATAGACTAATATCTATACTCTTCAGCTGCATTATATAGCTGAAGAATTTGTTTGTTTGTTTGGTTGAATGTGCTTATCTCAGAAACTACTGGTTTGAATTGAAAAATCCTTTTGGATTGAATAGTCAATTTATTGAGGACGGTTATGGGCTATATAACATCACGCTATGACCAATAGGTGCAGAGCAGTAACCACCTAATGCAGATGATAAAACTATACAGGCAAAATATCCAGCAGAAACTAGTATGTACAATAAAGCTGAACAGATTAATCTCAGGGATTACTAGTCAGATGGAAAAATTCTAATTGTATATATATATTAACCAGATTCATAAGGTAAAGTATGGGCTACATAACATCATGCTACGTCACACAGGAGTGGAGCAGTGACCAAGGACGTAACTTAATGAGAATGAAAAAACCACAGAATCCCAGACAGAATCTAGTAACAGGAATACTTAAGTTGGTCTCATCATTCAAGTCTAGGGTCGTTCGATTCCCAAGTAAGTTAGAATGATTTTGAGTGTTTCCTATAGGAATTTCTCTGTAGCAGCACAGGATTAGTTAAAAATATGTCCTGCATCTTGTAAACTCACATACACAAACAAGCAGACACAGAGCTTACTACATGTAGCCCATACAGATATTGGTTCCAATTAGAAGTCAAACCTAAGACACACAGCTTCGCAGCTAGAAGTTGAACCACTTCGCCAACCATGCCATCAACACAAGTATATAATTTATAGACAGATTTTTCATTCAGTGAGATAAGAATACCCTTGTGAGGCTAAGTTAACCTTTTTTAAAAATACATACATATATTATGTATGACAAATATAAGAATTATGAGAAGTATATTCTATATTTGTATTGTATATAGACTCTAAATGTATTTTATTGTATTATCGAATTGTTTAGCACATTTTTAGTCAATTTTGTGACTTACTTTCACTCATTTGTTTGACAACAAACAAAATATTTTCAAACGCCATTATTTACTAAAGTTATGATTGAGAAAGCTTGAATTAGGTTCCTAATGGCTAGTAATGTAACTATTTCGTTAGTTATTGAGATATTTTTGTTACAATTACCTCGATTTGTACACAATCGCGAACCTTTTGCCGCAGTTCAACTTCAGTGTCATCCATATCGACTACATTTTGTATTATTGGCATTTTGTAGCCAGCACCTGCTCCACACAGGCGACATGCTCTGTATATCTCATAAATCGTCTCCTTGTCCTTTTTAGAATTCAATTGACGATCCATTTTCGACATTGTAGCATTTCTATGAAATTTAACAACTACGACGACAATTGCCGCTTTTCCGCCATTATAAATGATACCATTCCTGAAAAACGTGAAAACCACAGCCTTCACAGCCATTTATACATACCTGTAATTAAATAAAATCGACTAAACAGTTACACCTGGAAAATGATAATACATCCGCAGAATTAAGAGAAGGGGTGAAAATATTAATGAATTATTATTATTTTATTAACAAAAGATAAACTAATTATTACAGTAAATCAATTAGAGTACGAAATCGTATAAATCCAATAAACTTCATTTGTGTGGTAAACTAAGATATATAAAAATAGGGCTGTGTCGGGCACTCGGGTCATGCAGTCGGCCGTTGGTTTAACGTAAAACATCAATGTCAGAGAGTCGATTTTGATCTTAAAGACTGAAACTTATTTCGTTACAGTTGGCTTTTATGATTTGGTATAGTAGCGGTCACGAGCAGTGTTTTTTCAGACAAAATCGTCCAGCGGAGGCGGTAAAGAAATCTGGGGGGGGGGGGGGAGTAAAAAAAGAAAACAAAAAATATTTTAATCATTAAAAGATCTATAAATTGAACCAGTCAAAGTCAAAGTAACATTGTAAAAAGCCACGAAAAATGATATTTTCGACAAAAATTTTATTCTTCGTGGGTTTTTACTTGCGTACAAATCACAATACAACTTTTTCTAGAAATTCTTCTTTTAAAGTTCCAAACGCCCCGGGGGGCAGTAAGGCTACTACGGGGGGATCAAGCCCCCCGGAGTAGTACCTGAAAGAACCACTGGTCACGAACCGTGAGCACAAACGTCAAGTTTCTTTGGGTTAGTTTTTGGGTTTGTCGGGCCACCGACGCTGCACGCGATTGGTCCGTCTGTCGGACCGACTTGTGGCGGCTACTATACCCATATAAGATTATGAAAACGTATCACATCACAACGAATAATCGACTAAATGTCTGTCTCAATCCACTCCCATGCCCCTCTCCATAGACAAAAATAACCACAAACTTTCTATCGTCTGTTCTACTTTTTCTCTTCTTCTTGTATCTGTGGATGGATTGATGTGCACTCAGTGGGTTTGCGTGTGGTGTTTATTCTCTGAATTCTGCAAAAAAGTGCTAAAATAACCGTGTTTCTGTATTATTTCTACAAGAAAGTGTCGGCGTGTGCCGATTCCATGTTTTTCAGTGCATCTTTTCTTGTAAGTATTGCGTTTACAGACTGAAAACTGCGTCTGTTTGTATAAACCTGCCGATTTGAACAGTGTAACCGCCTTTTACTGTGCACTCATTTTTTTGTATCACGACTGCACAATTCACTTTCTTTTCAAACATTTTGTGGGTATTCTAAGAAACTTTTACCTTTTACTAATATTTCTGAGATGATAAATATTTTTTATAACCTTACACTTTCGAGTAAAACGCGACTTTTTACGTTTTGCTCTTTAAAAATATTCGACTGACCTACACTGCTTTAAATTTAGTCGCCTAATATGTCAGATTTTGCAATGTCTTAGATTCTTGTTATTCTATCAAAATTAATAAAAATAAAACTAAGGACTTCTACCTGTTTTGTCAAACAAAATTTCAGTGAAATAATTCTTTAATTTCAAGCTCTTGAAAATTTTAAAAATAATATACAACTTTTTCTAAGTTATAACATGTTATATTATGTTTTTATCTATAACATTAAGGTTAGAATAATTAAAATTTCAGCTGTGCTTAGTAGAAAAAAGGCCTGTTTTCACTACCATCCAATAAGTTCCGATTAAATTATTACTAAGACAAAGGTTCCATTTTCAAATTTTTATACGGTCTCTTAGTGTCTACATATAGGTGGTGAAACATACCCTTAAAATAAATAAATATCCCTGTTTAGTTTATGGATAGAGGTTAGTTTTCGCGCGAAAACTAGCCTAATTGTTTATGCTCTTAAAAGTTATAGAATAAGGGTCAATGTATAGCAAAATGCTTGTTATGCTTCATTTATCAATTGACTAGCTTCTGCTAGCGACTTCGTTCGCGTTGTTTTTTCACCTGCTTTAAGTTGTCTTTGGTTACTGCTCCTCTCCCGTATGTCGTCGCGTGATGTTATATAGCCTTTAACCTTCCTCAATAAATGGACTCTCCAATACAAAAAGAATTTTCCAATTCGAACCAGCAGTTCCTGAGATTGACAAACAAACAAACAAACTCTTCAGCTTTATAATATTAGTTTAGATAATGAAGAGAAGATCATTACAAATAAAGTAAAATATTGTGTGCAAGTTTTCACTCACCTGGTATGAATGCTTACAAAATTTTCAATTTTATTTCTATTGTGTTTTTTGTTGACTGCCTCGTTAGCCTAGTGGTCCTAAGCGCGACTGCTACGCTAGAGGTCTTGGGTCTGATTCCCAGGTCGAGCAAAGTGTTATTGGGTTTAACTATTAAATTCTCAGTAGCAACTAGGAGTTAGTATTTGTGCCAGGTTAATGGGTATAGACTCGTCCCCTATTACATGAGACCTAAGTATACCGGCGAACTGTGTGTGTACATTCGTACACCTCTGCCTAACCCTTCGGGAAATACTGGTGTGATAGTGTGTGTTTTTTTTTGTTAATTATTATTTAATCAGTGAAAAGAGTTTAATTTTACTGCTGCTCTGTCTGTCTCTGTAACTCGTTGTCAGATGCCTCATTTGAGTAATGGTCACTAGTGCTACTATTTAGCATGAGGTCCTGGGTTTTATTCCCAGGTTGAACAGTGCTATGTGGTTTTTTTATCAATAATGTCTAAGTAGCCGTGAGTTTCGATTTTTGGCTGGTTAATGGCAATAGGCTCACTTTTAATTGAAATAAATTTTAACATGACTTTCTTCTTTTTGAATTTGGAACAAGTGACTGTAGGCCATATACGTACATAACGTACGGAACGACTGTCAAAAATCTACGAATGACAGCCGGGACCAACGACTTTACGTGCTTTCCGAGGCACGGGGGTGTCACACCATCAACTTCCAAACTCCGAGCTGCTACTGAGCAAATCCTAATGGAAAAACCCAATAACATTTTTTGCCCAACCTGGGAATCGAGCCCGGGACCCCACGCTCATCAGAATAATAAACTAAGGTAAATTCTGGCAGTTAAGGGAATAAGTGACTGGTAAATAAGCAACTACTAATCAGGTTTGAATGATTATTTAATTAACAAAATAGTCACCTTATTAGCACAACTTGAAAAACTAAATTGCATTACACGATGTTCAATTTTTAATAGTTACAAGCATTCTGGCTAGTCAATATACAGCTTGTTACAGAAAGGGTATATCCATACAAACAGGGTGAAGAGTGTATCCGGTACTGAATCTCTATACAACATTTCAGCTCAAAAGCAATAACTTTACAAAAGTCATAATATTTCTGTTGATTTCGGCAGTTTATTAAGTTT
Organism: Caradrina kadenii; assembly: GCA_947462355.1. Classification (NCBI taxonomy): domain Eukaryota; kingdom Metazoa; phylum Arthropoda; class Insecta; order Lepidoptera; family Noctuidae; genus Caradrina; species Caradrina kadenii. The sequence continues at coordinate 4,501,530 of OX381702.1, read as the reverse complement.
AAATCATAACAAACGTGTCAGGAGACACAAATCTTTTACGGAGTTGTTTGTTTGTGTGTAGTTTATTCACACCGATCAGCTGACTTGGTGTAGTGATGTGTAGAATTCAATTGGAAACATTTGATTTTTTACTTAGTGTTTCTTAATTTTGTGAGTATAGATATTAAATAAATGTTGCTATGTGGTTTGCTAACACCTATAGAATCCGTGCCTTTAATATGTGTATACCCTTTCCGTTACACGCTGTATTATTACTATTTAAAATTCGTTATGCCTATAAGATAATTTTAATTATGTACTTTACTGTTTAACATGCCTATAAGGGCAGATTACACCGAGACGCGAGGCGAGGCGACGCTGCGCGCACATTCTAATAGAGCGACTCAAAATATAACTTTATTTACTACATGAAAAGATACATTTCATTGTGAGAATTCAGAATATAATATATGCAGCGCTGAATTCTCACAACGAAATTTGTATCTGTGGCGTGTTGGTGTGAACCGACCCTTACAGGACAGTGTCCGCCATTAGCATTTTGAGAAAATATACATCATAAATACACTTAAACATTCCTTTATAGTTTTAATATTAATTTATCATCATCATCAGCATCATTACAGTCTATGGCTGTCCACTGTTAAATATAGGCTATATACCAATATAATAAACTAACTACTGCTCGCGACTTCGTCCGCGTAGTTTTTTCACCCGCATTAGGTTACGTTTTTGGTTACTGCTCCGCACCTATTGGTCGTAGCGTGATGTTATATAGCCTATAGCCTTCCTCGATAAATACACTGTCTAACACATAAGTTTGAATTTTCCAATTCAAACCAGTAGTTCCTGAGATTAGTGCGTTCAACCAAACAAACAAACAAACTCTTCAGCTTTATAATATCAGTATAGATATAAAATTTTATAAATAAATCAGCCTTAATAATAACACTATTATTGTTTGACAAATTATCTTTTTTAAAAGCTTTTAAACTGCCATTTTTATTCATTCAATAAGAGTTACATTAGTCGCCACGAGTCGTGAGCAGAAATGTCAAGTTAATTTTTGTGTTTTGGGTACCTTTCTGTGTTATTTGGGCCGCCGACGCTGTAAGCGATTGATCCGTCAGTTGGACCGATCGCCGATCGCGTGCAGCGTCCGCGCCCAAGAAAACCCAGAAACGGACCTAAAACCCAAAAATTAACTTGACATTTGTGCTCACGACTCGTGGCGACTATTATGTCTGACTGTTGAAATATTGACCTTAAATTAAATAAATAAATCTACATGTTTGAAACAGCTTAGAAAAATATAAAACTTACATACATACTGTGAAAGAATCAAGTGATATAAACACATTTTTTTTTATAAAAATAATCCTAACTGACACAGACATACAAAAAGCAAAATCTTTTTTTCTAATAAATAATAATACATACATAAACTCACGCCTTTTTCCCATGGGGGTAGGCAGAAACCACAGAACGCCACCTGCTACGATCCTTACTGACTTCTTTCGCCTCGTCCACGTTCATACATCTGTTCATACAAGCACGCCGGTTACGAGAACTGCGCACGCGACCTTTCTGAAGGACCCCACTAATAAGGTCAGGGTAGGTCTAAGAATAAATTAATATTATCAAATAAACTAAAGCTTGATCACTATTTATTCCTTGTAGTAGTCAATGTCATTTATTTACTAGAAGAAGCGACACTCATTCCAAATTTATCATCCACCGGAACGCAGCAGTAAGCCTAGTAGTGTACCGTTAAATCGTTTCTCCGGGAGTCGTCGAGCTTCATTGATCTTCTTTTCTACTGGATGCTACTGTTGAATCTGTCTTTCAGGAGTTACTTAGGACGTGATCGGGTTCCTGCTTTTAGGAGTTCCGCACCGGGACCCTTTTTACTGAAGGCCCACTGCCTGCCCGTTGGTCACAGCGTTGTATTTTGAACCATAATAGGTTGACTCTTGACATTTTCAGAGAGACTTGCGGTGGTCTGGCTCGTTAGCCTAGTGGTCCTAAGCGCGACTGCTACGCTAGAAGTCTTGGCTTCAATTCCCAGGTCGAGCAAGTGTTATTGGATTTTTCCATGAAATTCTCAGTAGCAGATCGGAGTTAGGATTTGTGCCCGGTTAAGGGCAATAGGCTCGCCCCCTATTACATGGCACCGAAACATACCGGCCAACTGGTGTGTGCTTACTGGCGAACTGTGAGTGTACATTGGTACACCTCTGCTTAACCCTTCGGGACATACAGGCGTGATGGTATGTTACTTGCAGTAGTCAGGGATAGTGTAGCGGGCTTGCCTCAAGGGTTCCATGCCCAAAGAGTGTCAGCGGAACCCTGTTACTAAATCTTCTGTCTGCCCGTTTATCATATGGCTGTATGTTTTGAGCACATAAGAGGTATACTCTTGGCATTCACGCAGAGATTTGCAGTGGTCAAGGATTGTGTGGCGGGCTTGTCCCAATAAAAAACAAACGAGTCTTTCTTTTGTCGCCATCTGGGTCTCCGTAGGCTTGAACAGCCAGATCATTTAAAACCTTTTACTGAGGTATGGATGTTAAGGATCATGGGTTGTAGTTAGGGTGAAAAGATAGGGTATTGATAGAGGGATTGGTGGTAGAGATAAGCCTGTGAGATATGCCGCGCGTGGTGTTCCTCGCGTGACATTCTACAGTCAGTGTTGCCGGTGGCTGATGGCCATGCCGGGTGACGGGGCCCGCCTTGTGGTGGTGTTTGCCTAATACCGAGGCGCAAAAGAATGTTAAGAGCAATACCCGTGTCCCGGGCAATGGTAGTTAGAGGAACAATGCGGTGAGTCCGATACACCGCTCCGTCTTCCCCAAAGCGGAGGAAGTCCATGAGGATTTCCGGGAGCACGGCTCCGACAAAGTAAATAATTGCCATTTAAATTAGGGCTTTAAATCAAGTGCGTTAAATTAGTATATTAAGTATTTTTTTTTTGTTTTAAATAACAAGATGACTGCTCCCGTCATAGCTAACGTTTGATTTTTGCGAGGCGTTTCCGTCCGGGCCGTTGTCGTGTGCTGTGACCGTTGGTAATTTTTTTTTATTTTTGCGGTGGCAAGCCGAAGGACATCGGAAAAGACGGATTAGTAACGTTGGAACTATTTTTATTTCCGTGTAAAGGTACCCCGAAATTACCTACACTTGACGCGCTATCTTGGGTTGACGTACCAAAACAAAGAGAAGGCTTGCTGCTGGCTGAAGCACTAAGACCAGTAGCAGAAAGATTGGTGCCGGTCGGTTTTGAACCGAACAGACCACCACTTTGTGATGCTGAACCGAATGCTGTGGAATTTGAATTTGGAAAACCGTAACCGTCGTTAGGCTGCGGAATTCCAAACCGAAAGTTTTGCGAACCAGGGACTGCATTATTATACAAACTCCAAGGCGTACGATGTCTCAAATCTATATTCGTAAACCCACCTTTATTCCTAGCTTGATATTGTTTTTGGAAATTAACTTCCTGCATAACAACTTTCAGAGCTTCTTCCAAATTATTGCAAGATTTGTTTCTGACGATTCTGAACAAATCTTCTGTCAAATTGTACAGAAAGACGTTCAGAGCTAAATTGTTGTAGATTATTTTCTTGTCCGCCTTTATTTCGTCATTTGTTAAAGCCGTTAGTTTTGATAGGAGCGATGTACGTATTTGTTGAATACGTCTGTAAAATTCTAAATAAGACTCATTGAATTTAATTTTTAGATTTTCCAGCTCTATTGCTAGGCTTTCTTCTGTTCTTCGATCGCCGAAATGTTGGTTTAGGACCTCTTTTAGTTGCTCCCAAGTTGTAACCTCTTCTGTCTCACTGAGCAAGGCTGCTGCTTGGCCTCGTAATCTACTGGTAACGGCATGAAACTCATAAGTTTTCTGTTTATCAGTGTCAGGGCCATTAAAATTACTCAGTACGTATTCAACTTTTTTTATAAACAAGTTTAATAAATTCTGATCGCCATTGAATTTTGGTATTAGAGCTAAAATGTCTTTGGAGATAATTTGAATTGGTACTTCAGGTTGTTCCATTTTTGAAATGGGTTTTTTTTTTGCGTGGCTTGCCCGCTACTTTGTCCGCGTGGCTTATTTCAACCGCGTAAAGTTACGTCTTTCGTTACTGCCCCGCTCCCGTGGGTCTTAGTGTGATGTTATATAGCCTATATTACTCAGAAATTATGTAGCTATCTATTGGTGAAAAAATTGTTAAAATCGGTCCAGTAGTTTCGGAGCCTATTCGTTACAAACAAACATAAAAATCTTTACAATACTTTATGTGAAATATCGGATCGAATTATCGGAATATAAGTCTGCCTTGAGCAGGCGTGGTGATCAATGCTCGTGCTTTCTCTGTATGAGAAGACGCCTTTGCCTTGTAATGTTACAATAAGTCTGGTATTATTATTGTATTTATTAATTGAAATATAGATTCAGCTTGACGATAAGTAATCTTAAAGATGAGTCAGTTGTTTTTAAAGTCGATTAAAAATAGCTTATTTTATTATTGCGTTATCGTGGGAGAACAATCATCTATCTGTCTGTTCTTTAAAAATTAAAATGAATGGCCAAATATTTTGCTAAGCGCAAAACTCGGGAACGACTGGACCGATTTGGCTTCGTCTTTTTTTGTTGCGTTGGTAATTTTCCGGACAAGGCTATTGTAATTGATTTTTTTTTTGGAAAATCCGTGGGAAGATCGGAAATTTGCACCCGAGTGACACCGGGGCGGTTTGATAGTAGGAGATAAAAAGGATGAGGTACAGTAAGTAGGTTTACTTACAATCTGACCAATCCAAAACCTTTACATAGACCTTCAGACAAAAACCAAAACACGCACAAAACCTTTTAGCAAAACACGCACTGTTAGCTCGGTTCCTATATCCAACAACGACGCGTTTATTTAACGAATCGTTCCCACCACTACACTTGCTCAGTTTCTATATCCAACAACGATGCGTTTATTTAACGAATCGTTCCCACCACTACACTTGCTCAGTTTCTATATCCAACAACGACGCGTTTATTTAACGATCGTTCCCACCACTACACTTGCTCAGTTTCTATATCCAACAACGTCACGTTTCTTTAACGCATCGTAACCACCACTACACTTGTTCGGTTCTTATATCCAATAACAACACGTTTATTTAACGAATCGCAACTTTCTATTGATGAAAACTTCAAGAATATTTTTGTTTTGTATCGATCAGCGTCCGTCTGCTTCGTACGCCGGGTATAAATGAACTAATTTTAACACTATGTACAGTATCTACAGACAACTAGAATCGATTGCACAATATTTACAAAATATTACGCAATACTCATCCTACATTCAATTTTCGACCTTTGTTCTTCAGCTTTAATGACTGTTTTCGTTTGTTATCGACCGGTCTTGCTTCATGTTTTGTCATTTTGCACACCTCCTCTTGTTATGTGGCACAATGTTTTGTTATAAGGAAAAAATGGCCGCTATATTAACCGGTTTGCCGCCAATTTTGTTCAGTTCCGCCCAGACGCGTCTGTGACGCAGTTTGGGTTGTAAAACGTTGTATGAGGTTGAAATTATACGCAACATAATTCGTTATACACGAAACACACTTTAAAAATAATATTAAAAAAAACAGTGCTAAATAAATCTTATATAAAAAACATTGTTGTTGCTAGTTAAAAAAAAAAAAAATAAAAAAAATAGTGCGAGAACATAGTTGTGAAAAAAAATTGTTAATGACATAAAAGCAAAAAAAAAATCAGTTTAAATATTTGAAATTAGAATTGATTTTTGGTTATATTCTCTGCAAGTAAGTCAATTTCTGCACTCTTCATAGTATTATGTACTTATTTAATAACATAACATACCATCACGCCTGTATTCCCCGAAGGGTTAGGCAGAGGTGTAACAATGTACACCCACAGTTCGCCGGTATGTTTAGGTCCCATGTAATAGGGGGCGAGCGTATTGCCATTAACCGGGCACAAATCCTAACTCCGAGCTGCTACTGAGAATTTCATAGAAAAACCCAATAACACTTTGCTCGACCTAAGAATCGAACCCAAGACCTCTAGCGTAGCAGTCGCGCTTAGGACCACTAGGCTACCGAGGCAGTTACTTATTTAATATTTATCATAATAGTTTTTTTTTTTTTAACATTTCTCAACACTAGGAATTCCTTATATCGTGGGTGCGTTTACAAACATATAAACTCACATACACAAACAGCCAGACCCGGAACAACTATCTTAGACCATACAAATATTTGTTCCGTGCGGGAATTGAACCCACGGGCTGCAGCGCAACAGCCAATCGCTCAGCCCTTGCGCCAACCGTGTCGTCATTCATTTCTGTACTTTCTTTATTTATTCTACTTCCTACTTATTATAAATGCGCAAGTTTGTGATGATGTATGGATGGGTGTTTATTACTCTTTCACGCTTAAACGGCTGAACAGATCTGGATGAAATTTGGCACTAAGATAGATTGTAGTGTGGAATACATATATGGATACATTTTATCCCGGAAAAATGTACGGTTCCCGTGGATCTGCTTAGCCTTTTCCCAACTATGTTGGGCTCGGCTTCCTGTCTAACCGGATGCAGCTGATTACCAGTGTTTTACATGGAGCGACTGCCTATCTGACCTCCACAACCCAGTTACTGGGCAACACGGTACTTCTTGGCTAGACAGGTTGTCAGACTTCCTGGCTTCTGACTTTCCGTAACGACTGTCAAAGATCTACGAATGACAGCCGGGACCAATGGCTTTACGTGCTTTCCGAGGCACGGGGGTGTCACACCATCAACTTCCAAACTCTGGGCTGCTACTGAGCAAATCTTAATGGAAAAACCCGATAACACTCTTTGCCCGACCTGGGAATCGAACCCGGGACCCCACGCTCATCAGTCACACTTGCGACCACGAGACCAACGAGGCAGTTAATTCGCGGGCAGAAGCTCATTCAGAATATTATAGCAGGATTCATATCGTAAACTAGCTTTTAGAAGTCAATGACCTCCCTAAATAAGGCGTTGTCACAAAACCTGTTTTTAGATGAAGTCTACCTTAAAACTAGGTCAAGTAGTTTCCGGGATTTCCTGTTTGGCCTGTGAGTGAATTAATGAACTAGCTGTTGCCCGCGACTTCGTTCGCGTACATTATTTTATTGATTTCAATTTTGTTTTCGCATAACCCTCTTTTTTTTTAAGTGAATAAAAAAATAAAAATAGCCTAAGTTACTTCTTATAACATTAGCTATCTGCGAGTGAAAGTCTCGCCAAAATCGGTCCTGCCGTTTCGGAGATATAGGAACAAACAGACAGAAAAAAAAAATTGCTTTTTTTATGTTAGTACCGTATATACTTTCATATGTATTTAGTGAAAAGCTTGTAATATGAAATTACAAACAGACCTTCAATTTTATTTATTTGTATAGATAGCTCTTGCCCGTGACTTCGTTCGCGTTGTGGTTATTTTCACCCGTGTTAAGTAACGTCTTTGGTTACTGCTCCGCCACCGTGTGTCGTAGCGTGATTTTATATAGCTTATGAAACTCACAAATAACGTGGCTTTCTATGTGTAAAAGAATTTTTAAAATCGGGTCAGAAGTTCCAGAGATTACCCCCTACAACCTCACAAACTTTACCTCTTTATCATATTAGTAGATACGCCGAAACGGTTGACGTGGTAGCTGAGGGATTGGCTGCTGCGCTGCGTGTCGCGGGTTCGATTCCCGCACGGAACAAATATTTGTATGGCCTACAGATAGTTGTTTCGGGTCTGGCTATTTGTGTATGTGAGTTTATATGTTTGTAAACGCACCCGCGATACACGACAAATTCCTAGTGGGGCGACGATTTTAAATAAAGAGGCCTCTTAACATCCATTAATCGGCCATCGGCTTGTTCAGCATCCAACGACATACAATTAATAAAAATGGCTTAAGAGGCTCTCGTTAAGCGGCTGGATCAAGAGCTTGACTCGGAAAGCAGTCATCTAGCAGACCTAGATTTAATATGTATTAGATGAATAAATGAAAATATATCTACCATCACGCCTGTATTTCCCGAGGGGTTAGGCAGAGGTGAAATAATGTACACCCACAGTTCGCCGGTATGTTAAGGTCCCATGTAATAGGGGGCGAGCCTATTGCCATTAACCGGGCACAAATCCTAACTCCGAGCTGCTACTGAGAATTTCACAGAAAAACCCAATAACACTTTTTGCTCGACCTGGGAATCGAACCCAAAATTAATGAAAAGAGACCGAGACCAAATAAATTACATAATAATAATGTTTTTTTTTTGTTCCAGAAAATGATTGAGAAAGTCTAATTTAGTCGTAAGGGAAGTGAAAAGTGATTTATAAGCAAAGCAGTGAAAAAAGACTTCAAAATGTTTCAAAAACCGGCTTTCGGGTCCACCACCGCCAATTTTGGTAAGTACTTAAAATAATTAATTATCTATAGAAATCTGGGGAGGTCTATGGGACGATTCATTGATTATTGAAGGTCGATTTTGCCCATTCTCTCCCCCCCCCCCCCTCCCCCATTTTTTAGGGTCAAATCATCAACTGACTTCTTCCGTTCTGGACGGAGCGGAAGGGAGTGTCATCCGTGTTCCTCCTAATGCCCTTTGCTTTCCAGGGCCGCGGTGACTCTTTCGAACTTATTCCGCAACCCTGGCCCTCCCCCCCTACCGCCATGTAAGAAGAACATAAAATTTTTCAGACTGGGGGAGTCTGAAAAATGTTATATACTTCTTATGTAACATTGTATTAACCGACTTCAAAAAAAGGACGTTATCAATCCGTCTGTATGTTTTTTTTTGTATGTGTGTTACACGATAACCCCGCCAATTATGAATCGATTTTGATCATTCCTTTTTTGTTTGATAGGTCATACTTCAAAGGTGGTCCCATGTAATTTTTAAATTGGTTAAGTGGTTTGGTAAAAATATAAAAATAACTGAAAGAAATATGTCATCCAAGTAAACGAATTAGCGTGTTCTGCTTTCTTGTGACTTTTAAGTGGTGTCTTGTTAATTTACGTGGTATAACTGTTCCTTCATGGATTTGGATGACAGGAAACTGATACTATAAAGCGAAAAATGATTTTATTTTTTTACAAAAAAGTATTTGTTAAAAAGTTTTCTATTGTTAGAAAAGTGGTCTCATTATTAACAAGCTAGCTTCTGCTCGCGACTACGTCCGCCTAAATGTAGATAATTACAGACGCCATCAACGTTACGGAATCAAAAGTTAAGCTTATGTCTTTTCTCATGGTGCAAACTTACCCCTTACCAAATTTCATCAAAATCGGTTCAGCAGTTTAGTCGTAAAGGGGAACAGACGGACAAAGTTACTTTCTGACTTAAAATAGTATTATGGATGCTCTGTGACGTATGTATGAGTCATATTAGTCTAGATAAACTTATGACGCAGTGGCGTGAATCCATGCGGGAGTATACAAGTTCGATTACAGCGTTGAGGAAAATACATATATAAACTCACGCCTTTTCCCATGAGGGTAGGCAGAAACCACAGAACGCCACCTGCTACGATCCTTACATACTTCTTTCGCCTCGTCCACGTTCTTACATCTGTTCATACAAGCACGCCGGTTACGAGTACTGCGCACCCGACCTTTCTGTATAACCTCACCAATAAGGTCAGGGTAAGTCTTCCTAGGCCGTCGTCTCCCGGCGTTGCCACACACGTCTGCCATATAAATCCCTTTTGTTAGTCGCCTTTAGGAAAATAATTTCGGTATCTTCCTCCTACCTTCTCTCTACTATATTAGCTGCAGCAGTCCTGCACCAAATTCATGAATTTAGAGCCCGAAGAGCTCATGCTCGGTATCCTATTCAGCCTGTCCCTTCCCTCCCCTCAGGGACGCCCTAAGCCGAGGTTCGCTTCCCCTAGCGTGTAGTAACTTAGCTTATAAGTTATACTAGTGAACTGTCCGCGACTTCGTCCGCGTGGCTTATTTCACACTGCTATTGGTTACAGTTCCGCTTCCGTTTTATATATTAATGTATGTATACTGAAATTATAAAGCTGAAGAGTTTGTTTCTCTGGTTGAACGCACTAATCTCAGGAACTACTGGTTGGAATTGAAAAATTGTTTTTGTGTTAGATAGTTCATTTTTCGAGGAAGGCTATAGGCTATATAACATCACGCTACGACACACGGGAGAGGAGCAGTAAGATCTAACTTAATGCGGGTGGAAAAACCCACGCGAACGAGGCGCTGGCAGCAGCTAGTAATGTTATATAAGAACTAGTTTCTGCACGCGACTTCGTCCACGTAGTTTTTTCACCCGCATTAGGTTATGTTTTTGGTTACTGCTTCACTCTCGTGTGTCGTAGCGTGATGTTATATAGCCTATAGCCTCCAACCACCAACCAACCAACCACCAACTTCCAAGCTCCGAGCTGCTGCTGAGAAATTCCTAATGGAAAAACCTAATAGTTTTTTATATATTATAATTTTTTTCCCGACCTGGGAATCTAACCCAGGACCCCGTGCTCATTACCACGAGACCAAGAGGGCAGCAACAGAAACTCAAACATGTAATATTTTCAGGTTCCTTTAATTCCGGGACTTCAGCGGCGTCACCATTCGGGGGCTTCAAGCCGGCGACTTCTAGCGCTTTCGGCGCTCCGCCCGCCTTCGGGGCCGCCACCTCCACGCAACCAGCCACTGGTGGAGGTTTGTATATCGTATATTTTATGTCATTGGATGGTAAACAAGCCGACAGCCCACCTGATGTTAAGTGGTCACTGCTACCTATACACATCTGCAATACCAGAGGCCTTGCAAATGCGTTGCCATCCCAGAGACAAAGTTGAAATGTCTCATGTGCCTGTAACTACACCGGCACCCATACCGTTCAAATCGGAACACGGGTTCGATATTAAAATGGTTTTTAACAATGATAAGAGAGAAAAAGGACGACGGCTTGCCGGCGGCGTGCTGTCAGCTAACATTTTTTTAACTCCCTCGTTAGCCTCTAGTGGTCCTAAGCGCGACTCCTACGCTAAAAGTCTTGGGTTCTATTCCCAGGTCGATCAAAAAGTGTTATTGGGTTTTTCTATGAAATTCTCAGTAGCAGCTTGGACTTGGATTTGTGCCCGGTTAATGGCTATAGGCTCGTCCCCTTTTACATGGGAGCTAAACATACCGGCGAACTGTGGGTGTACATTGCTACACCTCTGCCTAACCCTTCGGGGAATACAGGCGTGATGGTTGGCCGGTTAATGGCAACAGGTTAGCCCCCTATTACACGGGACCTAAACATACCGGCGAACTGTGGGTGTACATTGGCACACCTCTGGCTAACCCCCCGGGGAATACAGGCCTGATGGTATGTTACGCTTTTTTTTCTATGCCTTGTCCTTTGGTATGTTCTAATAGCTATAATTCTTTGCCCCAGGTCTGTTCGGCTCCACCAACACTTCCGGTGGACTTTTCGGGGGTTCTGCAGCGTCAACTTCGACCGCAGGCTTCGGAGCCAGCACCTCGGGCTTCGGGTTCGGGGCTGCGCAGCCGACCACCGGAGGCCTATTCGGAAATACTTCGACAGTCGGTGGAGGACTGTTTGGGGCTACGCATAATCAGACCGCTTTTGGAGCTAAACCTACTGGTGAGTTCGACAACTTCTAAACGTCGTGGTGACCTAGTGGTTAATCCCCTTTTATAAAAATTTATTATATATATATATATATATATATATATATATATATATATATACGTCGATAAAAATTCTTTGTTTGTTGAAAATACTAATTAAATACATATATCATCGCCAGGTTTCGGCTTCGGTGGCACGACCACCACTGGTACCACCTCCGGCAGCCTGTTCGGGTCCACTCCTACCACCGGAACCGGGCTGTTCGGCCAGCAGACCACCACCCTCGGAGGTGGAGGTCTGTTCTCCAACAACACTGGTGAGTGGACTGATACTAAACGCGTCACCGACATGCTACGGAGCCCGCTTCACCGACATGTACATGCTACCGCGCAACCGACATGTTACAGTTATCGGATCACCGACATGCAAATGTGACCTCGTTAACGACATGCCTCTGTTATCGCGTCCCTGACATGCCTCTGTAACCGCATCTCCGACATGTGTTGCTAGCACCGTCATCGGCATGAAAGGATTACGGAGTCGCCGACATTCTTATGTAGCTTCATCACTGACAAGCACATACGTGCGTTACCGACATTCACATGAGACCGCGTCTCCTATACGCGTATATTACTGCACCACCGACATGCTAAAGCTATCGCGTCACTGGCATGCAAATGTTAACGCGTTTCAGACATGTAATGCTAACGCCGTCACCAACTTGATCGGATTACGGCGTCAGCGACATGCTAATGTTACAACACTGACATGCACGTGCGGCCGCGTCACCGACATGCAAATGAGACGTAAAGTTTTCACTTCTATCAGCAGTCTACTGCCTATTCTTTTTGAAATCTTGTAACTCCTTCACCCCAGCTGGTGCATTCGGGCAGCAGCAGCAGCAGCAGACGGGCACAGCGCATGTCAAGTACAACCCGGTGGTGGGCACCGATGTGGTCGTCAAGTCGGGCACCTCCCAGAGCGTCAACATCAAACATCACTGTATTACTTGTATGAAGGTAAGTGTCTCGCCTTTAAGCTCAAAGCATTTATTTCAATTAGACCATTTACAGGCACCTTTGAATTGTCGAGAAGTTACATTTAAAAGTTGAAGCTAGTTGCTCGTTCCAAAGCGTAGGTCTCTATGGAGAAGAACGAGCAAGAAACTCCATGGACACTCTTTTCTTCCGATTTGGTTTTTACAAAATCTTGGTTACAATATTCTTGTTGCTTCTATATGTCAACCCAACTATGTCGGGGTCGACTGCATCGTTAAAGGTCATGTGTTCGATTTCTAGGTCGAGCAAATAGTGTTATTGGGTTTTTCTATGAAATTCTCAGTAGCAGCTCGGAGTTAGGATTTGTGCCCGGTTAATGGCAATAGGCTCGCCACCTATTACGTGGAACCTAAACATACCGGCGAACTGTGGGTGTATATTGGTGCATCTCTGCCTAACCTTTTGGGGAATACAGGCGTGATGGTATGTTATGATCCTGCGCCTGGACTCTCCCCGGTTGTGTCGGATAGCCGTCCCATCAGACTATGAGAGTGAGGGAAGAGGGAGTGCACCTGTGTCTGCGCACACACTTGTACACTATAATATCTTCTACGTACTTGGCTAGTGTGCATTGAGATTGGCCGCCGTGACAGATTTTGGGTCGAGATGATATTTTTAATGTTTTTTTTTTTCACACAGGAATATGAGAACAAGTCCTTGGAGGAGCTTCGCCTTGAGGACTATGTAGCCGGCAGGAAGGGCAACACCAGCGGTGTGTTCGGCGGGTTTCAGCAGACTGAAAACAAACCACTCTTTGGCAATACTTGTAAGTCCATTGTAATAATTAAAATTGGGTAGATGACGTAACTGCCTCGTTAGCCTAGTGGTCCTAAGCACGACTGCTACGCTAGAGGTCTTGGGTTCGATTCCCAGGTCGACCAAAAGTGTTATTAGGTTTCTATGAATTTCTCAGTAGCAGCTCGGAGTTAGGATTTGTGCCCGGTTAATGGCAATAGGCTCGCCCCCTATTACATGGGACCTAAAAACACACCAGCGACCTGTGGGTGTAGGTTAGTACACCTCTGCCTAACCCTCTGGGGAATACAGGCGTGATGGTATGATGGGTAGATGACACTACTAATCAATGGACGTACTTTTTATGAGCTGTTGAAACACGATTCCACCCTTCATTTTGTTTGACAATACTAAACTATGACGTCACCTTTTTTGTCATCTCAATTCACTAACTATTTATTGATTAAATAAAATACCATCATCACGCCTGTATTCCCCGAAGGGTTAGGCAGAGGTGTAACAACGTACACCCACATTTCGCCGGTATGTTTAGGTCCCATGTAATAGGGGGCGAGCTTATTGCCATTAACCGGGCACAAATCCTAACTCCGAGCTGCTACTGAGAATTTCACAGAAAAACCCAGTAACACTTTTTGCTCGACCTGGGAATCGAACCCAAGACCTCTAGCGTAGCAGTCGCACCTAGCTACCGAGGGCTACCGAGGCAATTATTGATTACAAAGCAACTAAATCTAATTTTATAGTTATTTAAAAATTCATCATTCATTTTCTTTTTTGTAAAGTTGTGTCTTGGAATTATTGTTTAATGGGTAAAGGCACCCCTTTTTTGGGGGGGTGGGAAATCATCAAATAACTTCTCCCCAGGCACCCCTTAAGCTTGGGGTTGCAGGTTCGATACCGGGCAAGTACCACTGTGACGTTTTTTATTTCATATGTACTTTCTTTGTTTATATTTCTAAGGGCTGGTTTTTCAATAGTGAGATAACTTTTATCTGAAGAATGATTACGGTAGTTTGACATTATTATTTTCTTCAAGAAAACTGTTTTGTGATAATTTTCCGTTATCTGTACTAATATTATAAAGCTGAAGAGTTTGTTTGTTTGATTGAACGCGCTAATCTCAGGAACTACTGGTTGTTATTGAAAAAATATTTTTGTGTTGGATAGTTCACTTATCGAGGAGATATATAACATCGCGCTACGACTAGTAGGTGCGGAGCAGTAACCAAAGACGTAATCTAATGCATGTGAAAAAAATACGCGGACGAAGTCGCGAGCAGAAGCTAGTGAGTTTTATTACGATTGAAAAATCAGCCCTAAGTAAGTTTATTTTGGACATCACTGATATCGGTAAAGGAAAACATTGTGAGGGAACCTGGACTCGTAAGTCTGTAACCGCCAATCCGTCTTGAGTAAGCGTGGTGATCAACGCTTGTGCCTTCTCTGTATGAGAAGAGGCCTTTGCCCTACAGTGATCCATTATAGGCTAGATAATTTTTTTTTATGTAACCCCTGACAGATGAAAACAATCTGTACCCTAGCTAACAAAAGAGCTGATAACTTTGAAACCGCTGAACCGATTTCCATCAAACATAGCTAAGAACACTCCCGACTGATTCACCTTTCAAACAAAAAAACAATATCAAAATTGGTTCATGCGTTCGGGAGCTACGATGCCACAGACACACACACACACATACAGACACGTCAAACTTATATAACACCCCGTCGCTTTTGCGTCGGGGATAAAAAAAAATGTATTTATATATTTCTTTCTTTATCAGCGTTCGGTCAGCCAGCCACAACCAGTGCTCCCTCAGTATTCGGGGGTGGAAGCCTGGGGGGCGCGGGGGGCTTCGCGACTCAACCCTCATCGTTCTCCTTCGCCAATAATGCACAGACCACAAACACAACGGGGTTGTTTGGAGCCAACAAGCCAGCCTTCGGGGCCGCTCCTACTACCGGTAAGCAAGTTTTTCAGGATTTTATGTTTTTGAAGTAAAACATCCTTACGCACGCTTGACTTGGGGAGTAAGCTGGTGAATGCGTGACGAGAGCGTTACAGAAATGAGTGTGATCGGACGTACGGAAGTTGAGAGGGAGATATAAGTCAGTGAAGATAGAAAGAGAGAGTGTTATTTTTCGTATATTACTGTAGGAGCAAGGGAGCGCGCTCATCTTGTTTCTCTTTCTCAAGTGTGGTCTAAAGCACACGTTTTTTTTATTAACATTGGAAGGCAGACACCCCGACGGCCTACCTGATGTTAAGTGCACATTCCAGAGGCCTTGCAAATGCGTTGCCATCCCAGAGACAAAGTTGAAACGTCTCATGTGCCTGTAACTACACCGGCACCCATACCCTTCACACCGGAACACAGCAACGCTGCTTGGCGGCAGAAATATGTATGGTGGTAGTACTTCCCCGGACGAGCTGCTTCACAAAGAGCTCTACTACTACTGGATGAGTGACCGTTTTACGAGAAGCTACTTTTACTCTCTGAAACAGTCTATTTTTTCCTGTCTGGAGGATGAGGAACTTTTCACCCAGTTCCTCCAGCTGATATTATAGTGTACAAGTGTGTGCGCAGACACAGGTGCACTCCCTCTTCCCTCACTCTCATAGTCCGATGGGACAGCAATCCGACACAACCGGGGAGAGATCAGGCGCAGGACCAACGGCTTACGTGCTTTCCGAGACACGGGAGTGTCACACCACCAACTTCCAAACTCCGGGCTGTTACTGAGAAATTCCTAATGGAAAAAAACCCAATAACACTTTATGCTCAACTTGGGAATCGAACCCAGGACCCCACGCTCAACAGTCGCACTTGCAACCCCGCCACTAAGGGGGTAATCACGAATATTAGAGATGTTGTTTTAAATGGTACTTTTTCTTTTAGGTGGTACAGGATTATTTGGTGCCACTACCACTCAAGCACCCACGTTTGGTACCAGCACTTCCACATTTGGGTTTGGTGCTACCACACAGAACCAGGTCAGTTGATAGTACTACCAAATTTCTACAATGGAACAATAATATGCGTGTATAGTAACCGGCATGAGTCGTGAGCACAAGCTTCAAGTTCATTTTTAGGTTGATTTTTGGGTCGACTTTGCACATGATTGGTCTGTCATTCGGACCAATGGCATGCAGCTTCGGCGACCCAAAAAACCCAAGAATTATTAACTTAAAGTTTGTGCTCACGACTCGTGCCGGTTACTATCTGTACTAACATTATGAAGAGGAAAGATTTTTTGTTTGTTTGTAATGAATAGACTCGGAAACTACTGGACCGATTTCAACCATTTTTTCACTAATATATAGCTACATTATTTCTGAGTAACATCTATACTAATATAATAAAGCTGAAGAGTTTGTTTGTTTGAACGCACTAATCTCAGGAACTACTGGTTCGAATTGAACAATTATTTTTGTGTTTCATAGTCCATTTATCGAGGAAGGCTATAGGCTATATAACATCACGCTACGACCAATAGGTGCGCAGCAGTTACCTAAGACGTAATCTAATGCGGGTGAAATAAGCCACGCGGACGAAGTCGCGGGTATTTCGCTAGTGTTTTATATATAACTAGCGTCTGCTACATCTTTGGTTACTGCACCGCACCTATTGGTCGTGGCGTGATGTTATATAGCCTATACCCTTCCTCGATAAGTGGACTATTCAACACAAAAATAATTTTTCAATTCTAACCAGTACCGTCAAACGGGGTAAATAGGGACGCAGGGGTGAATCGGGACGAAATTTTAAAAGAGATTTTTACTTTGAAATAATATAGTTTGTTGCCAAAGAGATCTCTTCTGAACTACAGTCAAACGGGGTGAATAGGGACGCAGGGGTGAATCGGGACGAAATTTTAAAAGGGATTTTTACTTTGAAATAATATAGTTTGTTACCAACAAGGACATTAAAATCTTAAATTGTAATTTAGTTAAAACAGAAGAGATCTCTTTGGCAACAAACTATATTATTTCAAAGTAAAAATCTCTTTTAAAATTTCGTCCCGATTCACCCCTGCGTCCCTATTCACCCCGTTTGACTGTAGTTCCTGAGATTAGCGCGTTCAACCAACCAAACAGACTCTTCAGCTTTATAATATTAGTGTAGATGAAAATACCCTTGTAGAGATGACAAAAAGAGAATTAAAATCCATAAAATAATAAAAGAAATACATACCATCAGGCCTGTATTCCCCGAAGGGTTAAAGGGGCTGCTCGCGACTTCGTCCGCGTATTTTTTTTTCACCCGCATTAGTTTACGTTTTTGGTTACTGCTCCGCCCCTATTGGTCGTAGCGTGATGTCATATAGCCTATACCCTTCCTCGATAAGTGGACTATTCAACACAAAAATATTTTTTCAATTCTAACCAGTAGTTCCTGAGATTAGCGCGTTCAACCAAACAAACAAACCTTTAAGCTGCATAATATTAGAATAGATTAGATACATGAAGTCCGCTTGCCCCAGCAGCAGGCTGGCGGGCTGCTGTTCGGCGGCGCGAAGCCGGCCACGAGCGCGTTCGGCGCCGCGCCCGCCAGCTCCGGCTTCGGCGCCTTCGGCTCCTCCGGCATGTTCGGCGCCAAGACGCAGGCGCCCACCTTCGGCACCCAGGCTCCGGGTGAGCTCACTTAGCATTATTTTATTAGGGTTCCGTACCTAAAGGGTAAAACGGGACCCTATTACTCCGCTGTTCATCTGACCGTCCGTCCGTCATCAGGCTGTGTATCTCATGAACTGTGATAGTTACACAGATGATGTATTTCTGTTGCCGCTATAACAACAAACAATAAATTAAATATTTAAGGGAGGCCCCATACAACAAACGTGTTTTTTTTGCTCGGTATTGATAACGGTAACAGGTACGGAACAGAATTCGATGATGGATGGTGCTGCGTCGTGTAAATTTATTTATTTATTAAAACTTTTAGCACATAATGTAAATAATACATTGTGCAAAGGCGGACTTAATGCCTTTGGCATTTTCTACCAGTCAACCTTAGTCAATTCTCACAATGAAATATGTATCTTTATGTGTAGTAAATAAAGTTATATTTTGAGTGGATGTGCGCACAGCGTCGCGTCTCCGTGTGAACTGACCCTAAGGCGGGACGCCATCAGGCTCGGTGAAGCGAGGATCTTTGCAGGGTAGCTGGTAGCAACTGGATGAGAGTTGCTAATAGGCGTGCAAGTGGAGAGGCCTATGTTCAGCACTGGACTGTTGCAGGCTGATGATGACCGTCATTATTATTATCATTCCCAGCGTTCGGCGCCATGACTTCGGGAGCGTTTGGCACGACGACGTCGAGCGCGGGCGGCTTGTTCGGCGGACACCAGAGCTTCGGCAAGCCGACCACTGCGCCCACCTTCGGCTTCAACACACAGCAGCCTGGCCTCGGTGAGTTTACTCGTAGCCAGGGCCGGATTAACCTTTTCGGGACCCCCTTTTCCAACTTCTAAAATATTTTTTGTCCACCACAATAAATTTTATTCATAATTGCGCTGTTTTTCGAACACTACTTATTAAAATAAGGAAATGTGTGTACTTTTTTCACTTCTGTCGGCAGTCTACATGACCGCCCATTTTTAACCGACTTCCAAAAAAGAAGAGGTTATTTTTATTACCATACAACCCGACACTAATCTACAAATTGGGTAGTTGACACCACTAACGAAATAAATGATGATGGTGTCAACTACCCAATTACAAAACATTAAAGAAATCTTGAATGTCGCGCCCCACCTTATCTCTTCCCCCTTTAACTGTAAAAACCTCATAATTTGTCCCTGTCAGGAACAGGTTTGGGCGGCGGGCTGGGCAGCAACACATTCCAGACGAAGCCCGCGGCGCCGGCCTTCGGGCAGCTCGGCACCAGCATGTTCCCGCAGGCCAACCAAAACAACACCTTTAAAACCGGTCAGTTTTTTTTTCGTAGTTTAGTATACCTCACGCACTGATTCCATACATACCATCACGCCTGTATTCCCCGAAGGGTTAGGCAGAGGTGTACCAATGTACACCCACAGTTCGCCGGTATGTCTTTTAGGTCCCATCTAATAGGGGGCGAGCGCGAGCCTATTGCCATTAACCGGGCACAAATCCTAACTCCGAGCTGCTACAGAGAAGTTCCTAATGAAAAAAAACCCAATAACACTTTGCTCGACCTGGGAATCGAACCCAGTACCCCATGGTTATCAGTCGCACTTGCGACCACGAGACCAACGGGGCAGTATTCCTAGTGATTCCTTGTTATTGAAATGTATATTGGTATTAAATATTACAATTAATTTATCTTTCATTTCTAATTTGTAGCACCGAGTACGTATTGCAGTACTTTGAGTGACTTTTATTTTTGATAGATCGTTTTGACATCAGAATAGTTTTATGGAATTGTACAACTTATTGTAATACATTTTTTTAAAAGAGTATGTATGGAGTTTCTTGCCCGTTCTTCTCCATACGTAACTACCTTTTGGAATGGGCAACTAGATTCAATATTTTTCATTTTAACATGTCATTGACGTTCAGAATTGCCTCGTTAGCCTAATGGTCCTAAGCGCGACTGCTATGCTAGAGGTCTTGGGTTCGATTCCCAAGTCGAGCAAAAAGTGTTATTGTGTTTTTCCATGAAATTCTCAGTAGCAGCTCGGAGTTAGGATTTGTGCCCGGTTAATGGCAATAGGCTCGCCCCCTATTACATGGGACCTAAACATACCGGCGAACTATGAGTGTACATTGGTACTCCTCTGCCTAATCCTTCGGGAAATACAGGCGTGATGGTATGTTATGTATTAAAAAATCCTGTTATTTTGACATCACAAACAGACACTTCAAATTTTGACTTTGACTTTTGATTTTTGTAATTGAAACGCGTTTTGTTGTAAGGTCTCGGAGGTGGCATGTTCGGCAACAACAGTTCACTGGGCGGAGGCCTAGGGCTTGGCATGGGCGGTATGCTGAACAACCCTGCCGCAGGCATGAAGTAAGTCCCACATTTTTTTATATTATTACATAGCCCACCTGATGTTAAGTGGTCACCGCTGCCTATACACATCATCTACTTAGCCTTTTCCCAACTTCGTTGGGGTCGGCTCTCAGTCTAACCGGATGCATTTGGGTTTTTCCATTAGGAATTTCAGTGACAGCCCGGAGTTTGGAAGTTGGTGGTGTGAGACCCTGGTATTACAGAAAGCAAGTAAGCCGTTGGTCCTGCGCCTGATCTCTCCCCGGTTGTGTCGGATAGCCGTCCCATCGGACTATGAGAGTGAGGGAAGAGGGAGTGCACCTGTGTTTGCGCACACACTTGTACACTATAATATCTCCTGCATACTTGGCTAGTCTCCATTGAGATTAGCTGCCGTGGCCGGAATTGGTCTGGAATACATTTTTTTTAGTAGTGGTAGTGGTCCTAAGTGCGACTGTTACGCTATAGGTCTTGGGTTCAATTCACAGGTCGAGCAAAAAGAGTTGTTGGGTTTTTCGATAAAATTCTCAGTAGGAGTTCGGAGTTAGAATTTGTGCCCGGTTAATGGCAATAGGCTCGCCCCCTATTACATGAGATCTAAACATACCGACGAACTGTGGGTGTACATTGGTAAACCTCTGCCTAACCCTTCGGGGAATACAGGCGTGATAGTATGTTATGTTGTTTTTTAAATCAAGATAATGTTTTGTCGCGCATACTTAATTTGTTTGTCCGAATATTATGCTAACAAATCTTTTCTGTTACAGTAACAGTCTCTCGGGATCGTCGGCCGGCGGCAACGTTCACGAACAAATATTGACGCTGGCGGCGAGGCCGTACGGTGACTCGCCTCTCTTCAAGGATTTACTGCCGGATTCTTGTGAGTATTTCTAACTGTAGCAGCCGCCACGAG
Source organism: Caradrina kadenii (assembly GCA_947462355.1). Taxonomy (NCBI): domain Eukaryota; kingdom Metazoa; phylum Arthropoda; class Insecta; order Lepidoptera; family Noctuidae; genus Caradrina; species Caradrina kadenii. The sequence continues at coordinate 4,480,176 of OX381702.1, read as the reverse complement.
TCGTGAGCACAACGCCGACGCTACACGCGATGGTTCGGACTGATGGATCAATCGCGTGTGGCGTCGGTGACCCGAAATACCTAGAAAGAAACCAAAAACCCAACAAAATATTTTAACGTTTGTGCTCACCACTCGTGGCGGCTATCATATCTATTGTTAGCCTAGTGGTCCTAAGCGCGAGTGCTACGCTAGAGGTCTTGGGTTTGATTCCCAGCAAAGTGTTATTGGGTTTTTTATGAAATTCTCAGTAGCAGCTCGGAGTTAGGATTTGTGCCCGGTTAATGGCAATAGGCTTGCCCCCTATTACACGGGACCCAAACATACCGGCGGACTGTGGGTGTACACTGGTACACCACTGCCTAACTCTTCGGGGAATACAGGCGTGATGACATCAAGTCTTATTTTATTTGTAAGGGACAAAAAACAGTTACATGTTAAAAGCTGTACAACAAGTCCTTAAGAATCAATTACAAACATGTAACCCACTACATTGTCCACATATTAACAAAAAAAAAGTAGAAGTTACAAGGAAACAAAACGAATATAAGCACAATTGTGTGTGTGTTATTATTAAATTTAAACTAGCCTACATTTACATTACTGTTAGGTCCTGGATCCTTACGGAATAATAGAGTGGACTGTATATAAAAAACTGGTTAAATATTACAACAATTATGTAAAGTAACGACGACGGTGGCGATTACGGTGCGCGTGTGGTTCGCTCGGGCGCGCGAGGGCAAGTGGACGTGAGCCGTGGCGTTGCTCGAGGCGCGTGCGGCTTGGAGGCGACGGCGGGGGGGGGGGGGGGGGGGGGGAGGTGCGAGGGAAGCGCGGGTGGCCTTAGTCCCGAAGGTTGCGCGTAGACAGTTACCATTACACTACTCCCTTTTAGAGAGTATGTCTTTACTGTGATTTTGTCAATTTTCGCATGTTTCTTCTCAGCCCCGATGAAGAATCACCCTAATTACTCTTACAGCGACAACAGCGGAGGATGTCCTCAAGCCAACAAACCCGGCCGCTGTAAAGGCGGTGCTAGACAGCTGTAGCAACACGGCGTACCGCGTGTCGTCGCCCACGGCGTTACGTCTCACCGTCACACCCAGAACTAGCCATGATAAGGTACTGTTGTTACAATACACCCACACCCTTTCATATCTCACTCCCACTCCTTACAGCCCACGCACACATCCACACGCGCGCACCCCACCCTCTCCCACACGCCACCCTCTTCCACACCTCACACCCACACACGCGAACGAAGTCACGGGCAACAGTTAGTGAGTGATAACCAGTCCATTATTGTTCACAGAAATCCCTATTCGATGGTCTAGAAGAATCGGACGCGAGTCTAGAAGACAAGTTGTGTTTGAAGCCGAGTCGCAAACGCCTCGTGTTGCGCCCCAACCAGAGAGTCAACGACAGCCATCACGACTCTGTGGACCACACCAACGACACCGGCAGGTCAGTCAGTGTAGCGGAAGTAGGTTCTGCATCCTTGACATACAGGATGTCGTCATTATAGATGTAATTAACAATAAAATCACATACCATCACGCCTGTATTCCCCGGGGGGTTAGGCAGAGGTGTACCAATGTACACCCACCGTTCGCCGGTATGTTTGAGGTCCCATGTAATAGGGGGCGAGCCTATTGCCATTAACCGGGCACAAATCCTAACTCCGAGCTGCTACTGAGAATTTCATAGAAAAACCCAATAACACTTTTTGCTCGACCTGGGAATCGAAGCCAAGATCTCTATCGTAGCAGTCGCGCTAAAGACCACTAGGCTACCGAGGCAATCTACACTTCATGAATAATATAATAAATACTTCATTTGTTATTTGTTTATGTTTGACAGTATTCCAGAATACACCGGTGCGCTGTGGAAACTTCAACGCGTACCGGATTTTCAACCATCGACGTTAAACCGAGAGTTGAAAATCCAGCGCACATAGAACCACCTTCACCCTTCATCTTTGTTTATAGATCTTTAGAAGAACATGCAGCAACGAACGGAGGTATCCCGTCACGAGAGACGGTGAACGAAAAGCCGAACAACATCGACGAAGTTGAGCGAAGACAGGACGAGTATGTGTCGTTTAAGAACGCTTCTACCGGGAGACGTAAGTATACACGGAGTAGAAAGTTCCCTTTTTGGATGATGGTTGGGTTTTGGTGATGTAACTGTGTTGTCAGATACGCAGTCGCTCTTAGGGGCGGCTGTCGACCGACCAGAAAGGCCCGAGTGAGCCGCGCAGTGTTCCCCGCGCGCCACTCGTGTGTGGGTGCGGCCATTAGGGACCTGCTGAGGAACAGCGGGTCGAGGCCTGACGGGGGAGCGGTGAATGTTTAAGCGAATTCCGCACTCCCGGCCAAAGGCAAAGGTGGAACACCGCGGTGGTTTTAGCTGGTAAGAGGCATGGCCCCTCCGTCATCCCCACGGCGGAAGAAGTCCGTGAGGGTTTCCACCGCGAACCAAAAAAAAAAAATGGCAGTCGCTCCATGTAAAACATTGGTTTTCAGCTGCATCCGGTTAAACTGGAAGCCGATCCCAATATGACCCCAACATTTGACGACACGGTTGGCGTAGTGGCCGAGCGATTGGGTGTTGCACTGCGTGTCGTGGGTTTGACTCTCGCACGGAACTAATATGTGTATAGCCTACAGATAATTATTCCGGGTCTGGCTGTTTGTGTATGTCAGTTTATGTTTGTAAACGGACCCACGATACAGGAGACCTTCCTAGTGTGGAGCAACGTTTTTTAAGAAAATAAGTTAGGAAAAGGCTTAGCAGATGAGATGACACCACTAATCAATAGGGTATTGCACTCATTTTTGAAAAGTGTCTCAATAAGATTCTATAGCGGTAATAAATCACAAGAAATAACACAACATTTTTATTCAATCGCTAAGTATCCTAAAAATGCATTTAAAATTTACATCTTCAAATTTCGCGCGTAATTTAACGAAAATGCAGGACGCAGTGGACGCCATTTTTACTCTGTGGTCGTGAGTTTGTGACGTCAGTTGGCCGTGTAAGAAAATGCGCTGATTGGCCGATCAGTTGACAGTTGACAGCTGTCACTTTAGTTTTTATAGCCTAATGGCGTAATAGGTGGCTAACATTTCATAGTGACGAAGGACCTATAAAAAAACCGGAAAGTTTGAATTGAATTTTAAATTTTATTTTGTTATTTTATGAACTAAAACTAACACTTACTGACTGCTTTTTGCCTAACCTACCTTAATAATATACATACCATCACGCCTGTATTCCCCGAAGGGTTAGGCAGAGGTGTAGCAATGTACACCCACAGTTCGCCGGTATGTTTAGGTCCCATGTAAAAAGGGGCGAGCCTATTGCCATTAACCGAGCACAAATCCTAACTCCGAGCTGCTACTGAGAATTTCATAGAAAAACCCATTAACATTGCTCCACTTGGGAATTGAACCCAAGTCCTCTAGCGCAGCAGTCGCGCTTAAACTTACTTACTATATTGACGAATTTCTCATTCAATTATTTGTTTTCTTTCTCTGCAGAAACTGATGTCAGCACTGGCTCCGATAGACATGGCAGCTGGTGAGTAATATCTTAAAAACTAACTTAGATTATCTAAACATCCCCCTTTTTGATTCGGGGATTAAAGGGACAGACAGAAATACTACGTCGCGTCAATTGCCGGTGTCGCAAAAAAAAATAACAAAAAGATGTTGTGATTGATATTGTGTTGTGTAGTGACGATAGAGTGAGGAATGAAATTATACGAGAACGTTGCGGATTAAAAGAGGATATAGTGACAAAGGTTGAAAAGGGTATTTTTTTTTTTTGGGGGTTGGGAAATCATCAAATAACTTCTCCCGCCCTGGGCGTGGCGGGAGGGAGTGTCAGACTTTTACTGACTAAAACCCACCCATGTTCCTTTGCGTTTCGGGGGCGCGGTATCTCTTACGAACAACCCGCAGCCCCGGCAGGCATCGGCCCTCAGTGGCCCCTTCCTTTTGCTGACATCTCTTTGAGGCGCGCGTGGAACACGAACGCGCCGTCGACACGGCCTGTCGTTATGCAACGAAAGGACGGTGAGCTACCCATTGCTCACTGTCCACAGGCCCGTGTTGAAAAGGGTATGCTTAGATGGTTCCGTCATGTTGAGAGAATGAGTGAAAGGCGACTGACAAAAGGGATTTATATGGCAGATGTGAGTGGCAACGCCGGGAGAGAACGACCTAGAAAGACCTACCCTGACATTATTGGTGAGGTTCTTCAGAAAGGTCGGGTGCCCAGTACTCGTAACCGGCGTGCTTGTATGACCAGATGTATGAACGTGGATGAGGCGAAAGGGGTATGTAAGGTTCGTAGCAGGTGGCGTTCTGTGGTTTCTGCCTACCCCCATGGGAAAAAGGCGTGAGTCTATGTATGTGGATGTATGTTATGATTAATAATGTTCTTCTTTCAGGTTAAGCTCTTCAAAATTACAATGGAACGACAAGGAGCAGCCTGTTGAAGGAGAGTCCACGCCGCGTCTGTACCCTAACCTAGGTCAGTATCTATACAAATAAATAAAATTGAAGGGTCTGTTTGTAATTTTAAATTACAAGCTTTTCACTAAATGCATATGAAAGTATATACGGTACTAACATAAAAAAAAAACAAATTTTAAAATGTTTGTCTGTCTGTCTGTTTGTTCCGGCTTATCTCCGAAACGGCAGGACCAATTTTGACGGGACTTTCACTCGCAGATAGCTAATGTTATAAGAAGTAACTAAGGCTATTTTTATTTATATTTTTTATTTACTTTAAATTTAAAAAAAGAGGGTTATGCTAAAATAAAATTGAAACCAATAAAATAGTGAACGCGAACGAAGTCGCGGGCAACAGCTATAAATACAAAAGAAAGGTAAAAATGCCTCGTTAGCCTAGTGGTCCTATGCGTCCTATGCTACACCAGAGGTGGTACGCCAATAAGGGGCGAGCCTATTGCCATTAACCGAGCACGAATCCTAACTCCGAGCTGCTACTGAGAATTTCATAGAAAAACCCAATAACACTTTGCTCGAACTGGGAGTCGCACCCAAGACCTATAGCGTAGCAGTCTTACCCTACTTCCTTACTTAATAAAACTATGTAATCTTTTAGATAAAGATATACAAACCCAAGTATCGGAGCGTCGTGCCAGCTGGCTCACCACGAAGCCTCTCCGGCCCCCACTGGTGACCAACCCTGACTCCGCGGAGAACTCCGTTAGGGAACTGGCGGTGAGGTCTGACCGCTCTCATGACAAGGAGAACATTGATACGTCCAGTAAGTATATTAGTTTTGTGTGGGGGGATATTGTCCAGATATGGAAGGGAATATTGTGAAAAAATGTGAGGAACTTTGCCTAATGTGTGGAAGGAAATATTGCCATATATGGGAGGCAGTATTTTATAATTTTGCGGGAAACGTATCCAGAATAGTTGACAACAATTTGCCAAATCATGTCCGAAATATGTCCGGAATAGCTGACCACAACATTGCCAACTTAGTGAGGGAAAATAATGCCTAACTATGCACCACAATTTTTTTATTAGTACAAAAAAAAATGGGGCTCTATCTGTACCCGTTACTGATCATATTTGTGTAGTCAAAAGTAAAAAAAAAAACAGAATTCCAAAATTGTCCACGAAATTTTGTCATAATTGGTAAATTCATAATTGAATCAATCATTCGTAACCATTGCTATTACAGAATACTACGCGCAGTGCTAATTAATTTATAAGAAGTGCGCGCACGTTTTTTAAAAAAATATTTCCATAAATTGAGTGACATTTTGGGATATAAACAGACGCTAATAACTTTGCTGTTTATGAATATTATTTATTGAGACTTCACATATATGATAACAACACCTTCTATAATAAGCCCTTTAAGTATTCGTACTAATAAAAAAATTGTGGTGCTTAAAAATGCGGCAGAAAATTCCCAATTTAGTGATTTTACCTTTGACCTTACCTTTGTAGTGTAGGGATATATTTCAAAATGTGTGGAGATATTGCGAAACTAGGATTTATTCCAACAGTCGGAGGCACTGATCGCGAATACCAGGCTCACGTCTTATGGTAGCGGGAGGAACCGTTGGGTTTTAGAATGTAGGAATCCTACATAACACATACACATATATAGGTCACCGCTATATTAAGAGGCACAAATTGTTTGCTCGGCCAGCATGTCGTACGGTCGCTAGAGCAGAGTCGCTGGTGTGTCGGACTCTGGAAGCCCTCAATGCCCTCCTGGCAGTCAATCCTGATTGTGATCTGTTTGCCGATGAATGGAGAGAGATAATGCGAGTGTGTTTGAAGTATCAGAGAATATCCACTGTTATTTATTAAGTGTGTAGTAGATTTTAAGATAATATTAGTATTATGTTCTAGGTTAATTATTGTAATTGGTGCGTAACCGTTTTAATTAACTATAAATAAATGAATAAACACAAAAAAAAAGATTATTGCCAAAAAGTGTAAGAGCATGTGTCATCAGAGAATATTGTTAGTGAATTTTGCCAAATCCCATCAGTAATATTTCCGAAATAGTTAATCGCAATAATGCCTAAACGTTTGAGGGAAATGTTGTTAGAAATATACATGTTGCCACAAGCCAGGCAAAACTGGCACAAGGCACAGGAAGTACCGCTCGTTCCCCCCGCCGCGACCCCCGCCGCGACCCCCCGCGGGCGCGGCGGCCGGCTGCAGTTCTGCCGGCACCGCTGGGGCGCGCCCGACGCCTGCCAGCGCTGTGAGAAGATCGCGCACCAGATCGGAGGACTATACGGTGCTACTCACTTACTTGTGTACACTGCGCCCGCGCAGGCGTAGCATTTTCTGTAGTAATAGTAGCAGTAGAGTTCTTTGTGTAGGAGCTCGTTCGGGGAGGTACTACCACCATACATATTCCTGCTTGTAGTGTTCCGGTTTGAAGGGTTATGGGTGCCGGTGTAGTTACAGGCACATGAGACACTTGAGCAATTCGAAAATTACTGGTTTTTCCATTATTGCGATAATATTTAGGGTTTCGTACCCAAAGGGTAAGACACAACACCCGTCTGCTCGGAGGATCCTCCCTTTACAATGGAGGATGAGAGACTTTACACCCTGTTTCTCATACCTACGCAGATTGGTGGGTTTGTGTCTTGTTATCATAACATAACATCACGCCTGTATTCCTCGAAGGGTTAGGCAGAGGTGTAACAATGTACACTCACAGTTCGCCGGTATGTTTAGGTCCCATGTAAGAGGGGGCGAGCCTATTGCCATTAACCGGGCACAAATCCTAACTCCGAGCTACTACTGAGAATTTCATAGAAAAACCCAATAACACTTTGCTCGACTTGGGAATCGAACCCAAGACCTCTAGCGTAGCAGTCGCGCTTATTACCACTAGGCTAACGAGGCCGTTCCTTGTGTGTGTGTTGTTTACACCCTGTATTTTGTCCACTAAATAGTACCAATAGCTAAATCATTAGCAACATGTAATCAAGTATTGTTTAGTTCATGTTGTAAATTTAGCTGAGCGTACGTCGTATGGACACTAGATTGGTTGATAGGTCCATTGTTTCTTGTCTAGTATGGGTAACATTAATGTCAGTTCCAGAACAGCTTAGTTTTAGAGTAAAATCTATCGAATTGAGGCAGTATTTTATGCTGCAAATTATGTAGAAGACTCCACTAATCTACTAGGGTTGCGGAATTTGTTCGAAAGAGTCACCGCGGCCCTGAAACACAAAGGGCATTAGGAGGAACACGGATGGTTTTTAGTCAGTAAGAGTCTGTCACTCCTTTCCGCTCCGCCCAGAGCGGAAGAAGTCATTCGGTGATTACCCATACTTGGAAAAATAAAGACTCAACAAATCAATTCACCGTCATCTGCTTAGCCTTTTCCCAACAATGTCGGGGTCGGCTTCCAGTCTAACCGGATGCAGCTGAGTACTAGTGTTTTACATGGAGCGTCTGCCTATCTGACCTCCACAACCCAGTTACTGGGCAACACGATACCTCTTGGTTAGACTGATTGTCAGACTTCCTGGCTTCTGCTATCCGTAACGACTGTCAAAGATCTATGAATGACAGCCGGGACCAACGGCTTTACGTGCTTTCCGAGGCACGGGGGTGTCACACCACCAACTTCGAAACTCCGGGCTGCTACTGAGCAAATCCTAATGGAAAACCCCAATAACACTTTTTACTCGACCTGGGAATCGTTACTATTCCATCTATATTACTATTATTAACAATAATTAATAAAATACATTTTAACTATCCGCAACGACTCAACAAATCAATTGACATACTTTTTATGCGCGATACGCGATTCCCCTATAGTAAACGGTGACTCAATCGACTAATTATTCATTAATTACTAAAGGAACTAAAAATCAACATAACATACCATCACGCCTGTATTCCCCGAAGGGTTAGGCAGAGGTGTAACAATGTACACCCACAGTTCGCCGGAATGTGTAGGTCCCATGTAATAGGGGGCGAGCCTATTGCCATTAACCGGGCACAAATCCTAACTCCGAGCTGCTACTGAGAATTTCATAGAAAAACCCAATAACACTTTTTACTCGACCTGGGAATCGAACCCAAGACCTCTAGCGTAGCAGTCGCTCTTAGGACCACTAGGTCACCTTAGCAGTTAACTAAAAATCTAATTTTACTTTTTCTTAAAAAATAATCTAGTTGTTTGTGCTAAAATTTGAAGCAACCCTCGACAGAAAAATAGAAATCCCTGCCGCAGCTAACAAAAGAGCTGATAACTTTAGAACCGCTGAACCGATTTCCATCAAACATAGCTAAGAACACTCCCGACTGATTCACCTTTCAAACAAAAACAAACTAAATCAAAATCGGTTCATGCGTTCGGGAGCTACGATGCCCCACAAACGGACACACACACCCACACCCGCAGATACGTCAAACTTACAACACCCCGTCGTTTTTGCGTCGGGGCTTACAAATAACCTAGTGCCTAATAGCCTAGTGGTCCTAAGCGCGACTGCTACGCTAGAGGTTTTGGGTTTGATTCCCAGGTCGAGCAAAAAAGTGTTATTGGGTTTTTCTATGAAATTCTCAGTAGCAGCTCGGAGTTAGGATTTGTGCCCGGTTAATGGCAATAGGCTCGCCCCTTATTACATGGGACCTAAGTATACCGGCGAACTGTGGGTGTACATTGTTACACCTCTGCCTAACCCTTCGGGGAATACAGGCGTGATGGTATATTGGTGGCTTACAAATAAAGTTGTGTCTTGTAGTTATTGGTTGGTAAGGTGTCTAATACCCAATTGTAGCATATTATTTACATACGAACCTTGACTATATAGATATTTGTTCCACAGTATCGGAAGAGGAGCACGTGGCGCCGCGGGACGCGCCCGCGCACCCCACCGGCGTGAAGCTGACTCGCCCGGGGTACTACACTATACCTAGTTTGGACGAGATGTTGAGTAAGTACATGCTATCTAATAGTATCACAGCATCCTATTTCCTACTAATATTATAAACTAGCGACCCGCCCCGGCTTCGCACGGGTGCAATGCTGATGTTATTATACATACAAACCGTCCTCTTCAATAACTCTATCTATTAAAAAAAACCGCATCAAAATCCGTTGCGTAGTTTTTAAGATTTAAGCATACATAGGGATATAGGGACAGAGAAAGCGACTTTGTTTTATACTATGTAGTGATGCGAAAGTTTGTGAGGATTTATGAATGGATCGATGTTTGTTACCCCTTTACGCTTAAACGGCTGAACGGATCCGGATGAAATTTGGCGCTGAGATTACGGCTATAAGATCCAATAAAGTAGGTCATTCTAGGGCGTCTTCTCCCGGCGTTGTCACTCATATCTGCCATATAAAATCCCTTTTGTTAGTCGCCTTTCACTCATCCTCTCAACATGACCGAACCATCTAAGCATACTCTTTTCTATTTTTGTCACTACATTCTCTTTAAATCCGCAACGTTCTCGTATAATCTCATTCCTCACTCTATCGTTCAAAGTTACACCACACATACTTCGCAAGGAGGCTACTGAGAATATCATAGAAAAAAGTATAATAATAATAATATACCATCACGCCTGTATTCCCCGAAGGGTTAGGCAGAGTTGTAACAATGTACACCCACAGTTCGCCGGTATGTTTAGGTCCCATGTAATAGGGGGCGAGCCTATTGCCATTAACCGGGCACAAATCCTAACTCCGAGCTGCTACTGAGAATTTCATAGAAAAACCCAATAACACTTTTTGCTCGACCTGGCAATCGAACCCAAGACCTCTAGCGTAGCAGTCGCGCTTAGGACCACTAGGCTACCGAGGCAGTTAAAAAAGTATAATATAGTGTGTATTGTCAATTTCAGCATACCTACGCCCCGACGGGTCGTGTGTGGTCCCCCACTTCACGGTTGGTCGTAAGAACTACGGCAACGTGTACTACGATTGCGAGATGGATGTCGCTGGCATGGACCTGGATAGCTTGGGTAACTACATCTTAGAGTACAGCGTACATAAGGTTCATATTCCAATGAAACGTTTGATTAAGTATTTTTGTAGGAATATGGACTTGATGCTTAGGTATTTACGGTTTATATTTGTATGACCGTTAATCACTGTTGGTTGTACTTAGTAATATGAAGCTGATTTGTATGAAAATATGATTCATAGTCTTGTGGAACTATTGAGCGTTGTCGTTTATGGGAATATGGGCTTTTTGTCCATGTTAATAAAGTTTAAATTCTTGTGTAACGCTAGATTACATTGGCTTATACGAATATGTACTTTATTTTTAGGGCATGAAGTTTATATTCGTACGAAACGCTTGATCGATATATCTAAATATGAAACTTATACGCATGGATATAAGTTTCAGATTTTATAATAACTTAATTGAAAAGAGTGTCCATGGAGTTTCTTGCTCGTTCTTCTCCATAGAGACCTACGCTTTGGAACGAGCAACTAGCTTCAACATTCTGACTTATTGACCAACACCTTTTTTTTTTGGTGCGCGGTGAAATCCTCTTGGATTTCCTCCGTCGTGGTGGTGACGGAGGGGCCTAAGTCTTGTCGGCTAACACCGCGGCGGTGTTCCACCTCTGCCTATGGATGGGGGTGCGGGATTCGCATAAGCATTCACCGCTCCCCCTACAGGCCTCGACCCGTTGTTTCTCAGCAGGTCCCTCCTCCCCGTACAGCCATTCCCATCATGGCCGCACCCACTCTCGAGTGGCGATCGTGGAACACTGCGCCGCTCACTCGGGCTTTTCTAGTCGGATGACTGACGCCCCTAGACCCATTAGCTTCAAAATTCAAATTTTCTTTTCTTTCCAGTCCACTTCCTCAACAAAGAGGTGATAGTGTATCCTGAGGAGTCAGTGAAGCCTCCCCTCGGCGAGGGACTGAACAGACGCGCCATAGTCACTCTGGACAGAGTCTGGCCCAGAGACAAGAGCGAAAAGAGACCAATCACTGAACCTGATAGGTAAGTCATCTATATCCTACTAATATCATAAATGCGAAAGTTTGTGAAGATGGATGGATGTATGGATGTTTGTTACTATTTCGCGCTTAAACGGCTGCACGGATCGGGATGAAATTGAAACTGTGATAGATTGTAGTGTGGAATAATACATAAGATACTTTTTATCCCGGGAAGTTGTACGGTTCCCGTGGAATAACATTACGAAGGATCATGGGCACACTTTTCAACATTGCTCAACAGTGCTGAGACGCATGTCATATGAAAGCTCTTCAAGAGTACCTAGTTTCATTATTTGGCAGCTAACTTCATATCCAGCGCGAAAATGGTGTTTCGGTACATTTTGTAATTTTCGTGTAAATCATGGGCAAAGATTACCACACTGCTCAACAGAGTCAGAACCCATATCAAATGAAAGCTCTTAAGATATTCTCAATAGAATGAAATTAAGTACTCTTGAAGAGCTGTCAAATGACATGCATCTCATCCCTGTTGAGCATTCTTGAAAACTGGGTCTAAATTGTCGCATGCTCCTTTGACGCTAGTCTTCTCATATATTTTTTACTAGCTTTTGCACGTGGCTACGCTCACGTTAAGAAGTTAACCTACGTCATAGTAGCTTTATGCATGCAGTCTCAGCCCGATCGGTTTAAAATTGACAAAGTTTCAAACAAACTTTCATCCCCTATTTTATCCCCTTGGGGATAGAATTAATCAAAATCCTTTCTTAGCGGATGCCTACGTCATAACATCTCCTGCATGCCAAATTTCAGCCCGATCCGTCGAGTGGTGTGGGCTGTGCGTTGATAGATCACTATGTCAGTCAGTCACCTTTGAGTTATATATATTTAGATAAACTAAAAAAAAAAAAAAAATCTTTTCTCCACAGACTCCTCAAAATGGAGTACGAAGCCAAACTCCGTCGGGTGTGCGACAAGCACAACACGAAGTTCATAGAGTACCGCCCCCAGACCGGCAGCTGGGTGTTCCGCGTGGAGCACTTTAGCAAGTACGGCCTCACCGACTCCGACGACGACGACGACGTGCCGCAGCTCATGAAGAGGCAGCTGGCCACGCACACCCTGCAGGCCAGCGCCGCGCCTGGTGAGTGCCCGAGCGTGAAGCAGCTCGTCCGGGGCAGTACTACCACCATACCTATTTCTGCCGCAAAGCGTTCCGGTGTGAAGGGTATACATAAAAATATCTGTAAAAACATATCACGCCTGTAAAGCAGAAGGCTACCAATGTACACCCACAGTTCGCCGGTATGTTTAGGTCCCATGTAATAGGGGGCGAGCCTATTGCCATTAACCGGACACAAATCCTAACTCCGAGCGGCTACTGAGAATTTCATAGAAAAACTAATTTTTTGCTCGACCTGGGAATCGAACCCAAGACCTCTAGCGTAGCAGTCAATGGTAAATGAGTAGTTACACAATTGAGTTGACAAATAAATGACGTCATACTTCAGTATTGCCGTACAAAATCAATGGGGAAATCGCGTCTTGACAGCTCATAAGAAGTACGTCAATTGATTAGTGGTGTCTTCTGCACAATTCTTACGAGCCAGTTTCTCCACAGCACCAAAGCAGCCTGTGACGGCTCCATCAGCAGGTCTGGGCGGGCTCGGCTCGTCCGCCGGCGTGGTGCCCGAAGGCAATCTGTTTGCCATGCAGCAGACTTCGCTCAACCTACTCAACGGAGCTGCTAAAGGTATCCATCTAAACTAATAATATAAAGGGGTAAAGCCTACTTCACACAGAGTTTGTGACCTTGTATGGGGGTAATTTCTTGCCAGGGTTGCGGAACTTGTTCGAAAGAGTCACCGCGGACCTGGAATGCAAAGGGCATTAGGAGGAACACGGATGGGTTTTAGTCAGTAACAGTCTGACACTCCCTTCGGCGCCGCCCAGAGAGGAAGAAGTCATTAGATGATATCCCATCCCTAAAAAAATACAAAAAAATAAAAAAATTAAGTAACCCCCAACAGAAGAATAAATATCGCTACCGTAGCTAACAAAAGAGCTGATCACTTTGAAACCGCTGAACCGAATTCCATCAAACATAGCTAAGAATGAACTGCCGACTGATTCACCTTTCAAACGAAACCAAATCAAAATCGGTTCATGCGTTCGGGAGCTACGATGCCACAGACACATACACACACACAGAGACACGTCAATCTTATAACACCCCGTGGTTTTTGCGTCGGGGGTTAAAAAAAGGAAAGGGATCTACTTAACAGTTTTTGAAAATTCTTCTACCCGTAGAAAGCCACGTTATTTGTGAGTGTCATAGGCTATTTAACATCACGCTACGACACACAGGAGCGGAGCAGTAACCAAAGACGTAACGTAAGGCGGGTGAAATAAACCACGCGGATGAAGTCACGTGCAGTTCGCTAGTAATAATATATCTGCCTACCCTTTTCCCAACTATGGATTGATATTAAGATATACAAATTTGTTGCAGCCTTTGAAATGGACACGACTGAGGATAATACGGAGTCCCAGAGCCTATATTTAGATAACAAAGGTACGTTATGTTTCCAACCACTATAATAATAATAAATGCGAAAGTATGGACGGATGTATGCTTGTAACTCAATCACGTCATAACGGCTGAACGGATTTGAATGAAATTTAGCACAGAGATAGATTATAGTCTGGAACAGCACATAGGCTACTTTTTCTTCCGGAAATATGTGCGTTTCCCGTGGGATAATGTATTAACTTGATGGTGGACGAGTGCGCGGGTAAAAGCTGGTATACAGCGTGTTAGAGTAATCGAAGGACTTGCTTTAAGAGAGTGCAGTACTCATGTAAATGAACAACTTTTACTATAGCACATCATCATCTGCTTAGCCTTTTCCCAACAATTTTCGGGTCGACTTCTAGTCTAACCTCCACAACTCAGTTACTGGGCTACAAGATACCTCTTGGTTAGACTGGTTGTCAGACTTCCTGGCTTCTGACTATCCGTAACGACTGACAAAGATCTGCGAATGACAGCCGGGACTAACGGCGACACGTGCTTTCCGAGGCGCGGGGGTGTCACACCACCAACTTCCAAACAATAAATTTTACTGTAGTACGAAACGAAAATAACAAATGCTCCATACATTTACGTTCGCATAACTCGACAACATGTAAGGAACAGCTGATTTTTTTGCAATTTTTAGTTTGATTTCATAGTGAAAGTGGTTTATTTTCATAAGCACTACTCTCCCTTGAAGTATGCCCCGTGTTTAAACTAACACCATTTACGTCTTAAATTTTCATTCATGATTTTAATTAATAAGTTTAATTGCGCCAACCGCAATAAAACCGACCGTAAACCGTTTTCTAGCGTAACCAGTCCGATATTTTTCAGTTTATTTTTATTTATTTTTTGTCACCACCTAAACATGACGTTTATTGAACTAAATTTGACATTTATAACTTTTATGATTTGACATTTATCTTTATTTGTGTTGTATTCCTTTTAATTTGATTTTAATTCTTATATTGAATATCATTTGCATGCCCATGCGACGGTAGAATATGGAGGACTTTATTATGTAAAAAAGAACATTAATGTATAATTACCCATATTTGCAAAGAAGTCAATGATTTTATTTTATTTTTTTGTTTTTTTTTTGCGATTCGTTATTATCATAATTTAGGCCAGCAGACGTCCACTGCTGGACATAGGCCTTCCCCTAAACATAGCCACAATGCCCGGTCCTGCGCTACCCGCATCCAGCGATTTACCGCAACCTTTACCAGGTCGTCGGTCCACCTCGTGAGGTGCAGTGCGATTATTAAAATACCAGCTTATTATTGTCCACTGCAGGACAAAGGCCTCTTCTCACACAGAGAAGGCACGAGCATTGATCACTACGCTTGCTCAAGGCGGATTGGCGATTTTAGACTTATATTAATTACAAGTCCAGGTTCCCTCACGGTGTTTTCCTTCACCGATGTCAGTGATGTTCAAGATAAACTTAGAAAGCACATATGAACGATCAGCTGCTTGCAACTGCTTTCTCTTGCTCCTACAGTAATATACGTAACGTAACTCTCTCTTTCTATCTTCACTAACTTATATCTCCCTCTTAACTTCCGTTCGCCCGATCACACTCATTTCCGTAACGCTCTCGTCAAGCATTCACCAGCTTACTCGCCAATTCCAGCGTGTGTAAAGAAGTTTTACTTCAAAAAGTTACTGTGATATTTACCCGGTTTCAAACCTGTCACCTCATACTTGAGGGGCGGTCATCTTAACCACTGGTTCATCGCGACATTGATAACTTTTTTTTTATTTGTAGCCTACGGTGTGAAGAGTCCTACGAGTGAGCTGGCTCGCTTGGAACACCGTCAGAGTCATAATGTGCAGCTCATGAAGGCGTCCTTATACGCTGATACAGGTATGAAACAAAAATAATGTTAAAACTCATATTTTTAACTGACGAAAATAAACTGCCTCGTTAGCCTAGTGGTCCTAAGCGCGACTGCTACGCTAGAGGTCTTGGGTTCGATTCCCAGCTCGAGCAAAGTGTTATTGGGTTTTTCTATGAAATTCGCAGTAGCAGCTCGGAGTTAGGATTTGTGGCCGGTTAATGGCAATAGGCTCGCCCGCTATTATATGGGACCTATTACCAGCGAACTGTGGGTGTACATTGGTACACCTCTGCCTAACCCTTCGGGGAACACAGGCCTTTTTTTATAAATATCGATACCACTACTCTCCCTCAGAAATGGAAGATGACGCGTCAGTGTCGACCGGAGACCAGTTGGTTCCAGTGTCGGTACCGCTGTTATCTGTGCCCTCACATCCTCCCTCCGCGATGAGGGAAGACCTCCAGATATCTGAGATCGAAGCACCAATTACTGAAGGTAAGGAGAGAGGAGATTCAGTGAAGGAACTCGTCCGGTGTACTACCACCAGACATAATGGCTTGCATCTTTTTTTATCATCATCTGCCTACCCTGCCGTGTCGACGGCGCGTTCGTGTTCCACGCGCATCTCAAAGATGTCAGCAAGTGGAGGGGCCACTCAGGGCCGATGCCTGCCGGGGCTGCGGGTTCTTCGTAAGAGATACCGCGCCCCCGGAACGCAAAGGGCACAATAAAGAACATGAATAGGTTTTAGTCAGTAAAAGTCTGACACACCCTCCCTCCCGGGAAGTCATTTGATGATAACCTATCCTAAAAAAAACTCATGTTACTTGGGGTCGGCGCAACACGTTTTCTTCTTCCATGTTATCCTGTCAACCGTCATGAGATCACTGACTCTTCTCCTTCATATCATTCTTTTTTTTTAATCATTGGATGGCTAACAAGCCGACGACGGCCCACCTGATGTTAAGTGGTCACCGCTGCCTATACACATCTGCAATACCAGAGGCCTTGCTAATGCGTTGCCATCCCAGAGACAAAGTTGAAACGTCTCATGTGCCTGTAACTACACCGGCACCCATACCCTTCACACCGGAACACAGCAACGCTGCTTGTCGCAGTCATCTTTATTACTTTTTTAAATTGAGTATTTCGAGACCATTAAATAAATAATTGACGACATGGTTGGCGCAGTGGGTAAGCGATTGGCTGCTGTGCGACATGACAAGGGTTCGATTCCCGCGCGGAATACATATTTGTAACAAAACAACAACAAATACACACACGGGTTCAAATTCAAAGTAAAACCTCGCGGACACTTGCTTATGAAGTTGGCAGACTCGTCTCACAATTAGTTTGTTTATTATTTCTCCACCTATGTATTTTTATCTCTCTCTACTTTGTATGTTTTGTTTGTATGTATGTATTTATCTATATATATAAAAACTAGCGACCTGCCTGCGGCTTCGTCTGCGTGGTCTATTTCATCCGCGTTAAGTTACGTCTTTCGTTACTGCTCCGCTCCCGTGTGTCGTAGCGTGATGTTATATAGCCTATGTTACTCAGAAATAATGTAGCTATCTATTGGTGAGAAAATGGTTGAAATCGGTTCAGTAGTTTCGGAGCCTATTCGTTACAAACAAACAAACAAATCTTTCCTCTTTATAATATTAGTATAGATCGATTGCTGTTCGTTAGTCTCGCTAAAACTCGAGAACGGCTGAACAGATTTATCTTATCTTGGTCTTGAAATGTTCGTGGCGGTCTGGGGAAGGTTTAAAAGGTGAGAAAAATTCGAATAATTGGCGGGAAAACCTTAAAAACAGCCCTTTTCTTTTTCCCATATACAGGGTTATTTATAAAACAATGACAACCTCTCAGGACTATGTTACTAACATCATAATCAACAACTTTTGTTCTATGACATTTAAATTTTTTTCATATTTTAGTTCATCAGATTTTCATACAAAAATAAAAACATTTAAATTGAACGCTCTAAATGTTACGAAGTCTATGCGAAGCAAACGAAAGCGATAGTAAAATAGCGAGGGGAGCGGGGTTAGGGCGGCGGGGGTGTTTGTACTTGACCTATTTACAATTTTGCGGAAATCCTTCAGTCGGCCATTCACTTCGATGCGCTTGCGTCGCTTGATTCTGTAAAAATGTATAGAACAAAAGTTGTTGTTTATGATGATAGTAACACAGTCCTGCAAGGTTGTCATTGTTTTACAAATAACCCTGTATAAACGTTTTCTAAATAAAATGTAGAGTCAATTTGAATTTTATTGCTATTCAATAAAGTACATATTAAATTAGTATTTCAGGAGAACTCTGTTTTGTAATGATGTGTCGAAAATAATATTATAGTAAAACTTCACGCTTCATTCAAAAAATGCTTTTTTATGAAATACGGATTCGTTTTGTTTGTTTTAAGATTATTTAATACAAAAGTTTAGGTCTGTTATTTATCGATTGAGGCAGTACGAAGTCTGCCGGGTCAGCTAGTTATTGTAATATATTTTATTCATGAAAACTTTCTGTTCCTTGCACCTACTATGTTTTGTCTCTGCATCACCCTAAGCCGTCCTCCTTTGTACAGTGTATTTTTTAAATTATGTGCATAAGGTTTAATAAATAAATATTTGTGTGAACCATAGTTGTTCCGGGTCTGGCTGTTTGTGTATGTGAGTTTATATATTTGTAAACGCACCCACGATACTAAAAACTATTTTTAAAAAATTCAGCAGGTTTTTGGCAGAACTAAATACATTTGACAAACGACTTTGCGTGTTGAGGATAAGGTTCAAATTCACAAATAACGTTGATGTGGTTGCCCACAGAAGTCCCGATGAAGCCGCTAATAGTCCAGCCACACACTATCGTACTGAAATACCACAGGAAGGTGCCGCCCTTCAGACAGACTATTGCTGGTAAGTTCACACCCTTCTCAAATTGAATATTGAAACCATAACATACCATCACGCCTGTATTCCCCGAAGGGTTAGACAGAGGTGTACAGCATCCGCCACGAGTCGTGAGCACAAAATTCATCCGCGCATAAAGTTCATTTTAGGTCTCTCTGGCTGAATGAAAGACGCAGCGGGGGTCCACGCCGCACGCGATTGGTCGGCTACTGTACTTTGTGCAATGGTAGTGACTTACGTTTTGAATTTTAAAATGACAATTTTTTTTTTATTTCGTATTTTTTTTTGGTTTTTGTTTTGCATCAAAGTAAATATATAAGTACCACTTATGTTTTAATTACCTTACTTACATACTTTGTGTAAGTACCTAACAATAACTTTAGTGAAATCGGTGCTGAATTAATTTGACCGTAAGTGTACATGCGCGAGGTTACCCCCACCACTACCCATCTGAGCTCACGACTCGTGGCGACCATTATACTAATGTACAGCCACAGTTCGCCGGTATGTTTAGGACCCATGTAATAGGGGGCGAGCCTATTGCCATTACCCGGACACAAATCCTAACTCCGAGCTGCTGCTGAGAATTTCATAGAAAATCCCAATAACACTGCTCGATTTGGGAATCGAAACCAAGACCTCTAGCGTAGCAGTCGCGCTTATGCCGGGGCTGCGGGTTGTTCGTAAGAGATACCGCGCCCCCGGAACGCAAAGGGCACAAGAAGGAACATGGGTGGGTTTTAGTCAGTAAAAGCCTGACACTCCCTCCCGCCCCGCCCAGGGCCGGAGAAGTTATTCGACGATTTTCCAACCCCCAAAAAAAAAAAAAAAAAGCAGTCGCGCTTAGGACCACTAGGCTAACGTGGTGTATTAATTATTACCTCTATTTAATTTTTATCGTGTTAGTACATAAAAAAATCAAGTTTGTAAACTCACTCCTTATTCCCATGGGGGTAGGCAGAAACCACAGAACGCCACCTGCTGCGATCCTTACACACTCCTTTCGCCCCGTCCACGTTCATACATCTGGTCATACAAGCACGTTTACTTATTACTGTTCATTTAAATATTATGACTGCCTCGTTAGCCTAGTGGTTCTAAGTGCGACTGCTACTCTAGAGGTCTTGGGTTCGATTCCCAGGTCGAGCAAAAAGTGTTATTGGGTTTTTCTATGAAATTCTCAGTAGCAGCTCGGAGTTAGGATTTGTGCCCTGTTAATGGCAATAGGCTCGCCCCCTATTACATGGGACCTAAACATACCGGCGAACTGTGGGTGTACAGGTACACCTTTGCCTAACCCTTCGGGGAATACAGGCGTGATGGTATGTATGTTAAATATTATTGTCTTGTTCGCAGGTCGCCTGGACGCCGCGTACATCTCCGACATGTCGGTGTGTCGCGCCCGACACGCGCGCGTCGGCTTCGGTCCGGCCGGCCAGCTGACGTTCACTACCTCATACGACTCCGTCAATGATTTGCCTAGATGTAAGTATCTGTATATTTACATAGATGACACCACTAATCAATTGACGTACTTTTTATGAGCTGTCAAAACGCTATTCCCCCATAGAATTTATACGACAATACTAAACTATGACGTCACTTTTTTGTCATCTCAGTTCACTACTTGTCGATTTCAAAGCAAATAAAAATCTAATTGTGTAGTTATTTAAAAATGCCTCGTTAGTCTAGTGGTTCTAAGCGCGACTGCTACGCTAGAGGTCTTGGGTTCGATTCCCAGGTCGAGCAAAAAGTGTTATTGGGTTTTTCAGTGAAATTCTCAGTAGCAGCTCGGAGTTAGGATTTGTGCCCGGTTAATGGCAATAGGCTCGCCCCCTATTACATGAGACCTAAACATACCGGCGAACTGTGGGTGTACATTGATACATCTAAGCCTAACCCTTCGGGGAATACAGGCGTGATGGTATGTCTATAAGAAAGTTATCCATTAACACCGTGTGTGGGACTCCCTGCTGCACGGTGAACCGACAGCCACCACGGCACATTGGTGCGGCCTGCCCAGGAGCGGGATAGTTGGCGCTCTTCGGTGGAGGCCTACATACAGCAGTGGACGGCTATGGGCTGACATAATGATGAATCCACTAACGTTTATTACAGCCGCAGAGTTGTCGGATCTCGGCAACTACGTGCGCGGCAGGGCGCACAACGACTGGTCGGAGCCGCTACTAGTCAGAATGGCTATTGGACAGCCGGAGAAGGACGATGGCATGCTGGTAAGATCATACAGTACTTATGTAAAATTGAAAATAATTTGTGGAGATATGAGAGGCAGGGTGTAGTCTGTCATCCTCCATTGTAAAGGGAGGATCCTCCGAGCAGACGGGTGTTGTGTCTGGTGGGCTACTGCCCGGTGTTTGTAAAATATGTTTAAAAAAAAATATACTAAAAAAGAGAATAAAATAAATTTAGATTTAAAAAAAAATCTAAGTAACCCGCGACAGAAAAATAAAAGTCCCTACCGCAGCTAACAAAAGAGCTGATAACTTTGAAACCGCTGAACCGATTTCCATCAAACATAGCTAAGAACTCTCCCGACTAATATACCTTTACAAAAAACCCAAATCAAAATCGGTTCATGCGTTCGGGAGCTATTATGCCACAGACACACAGACACGTCAAACTAATAACACCCCGTCGTTTTTGAGTCGGGGGTTAAAAAGTCACGATTGATGTATGGGAGCCCTCCATACAACATGTTTTTTTTTTTTTGCTCGATTTTATAAATAATGGTACAAAACCCTTCGTGAGAGAGTCCGACTCGCACTTGACCGGTTTTTTATTTTTTTATTGACTGTTTGTCCGTGTCGGCTAATCTCTGAAGCTGCTGGGCCGATTTTGACGGGACTTTTACTGCCCCTACAACATTTATTTCCGAAGAATAATAACTAATAAGAGGTTCCGAGCAAAAAAGAAGCAAGATTTGTTTGATTCAATGGTCAATTTTACTGGCAAATAGTAGTCGCCACGAGTCGTGAGCACAAATGTTAAGTTAATTTTCGGGGTATTTTGGGCCGCCGACGCTGCACGGGATCGGTCCCACTGACGGACCAATTGTGCTCACGACTCGTGGCGAGTAATATACCAGATTATCATTAGGTTAGGGTTCATCGTTAATGTACTGAACCATTTCCATTTGTCCTTTTAACAGGAAGTACTCAAGAAACATCTGGAAACGTTACTGGAACACTCGACGTACACACAGACAGACGGCAGCCAGTGTATCCAGCTGCACCTCTCGGAGAGTCCGCGCGACAGGCGCACTGTACTGCTGCAGTTCCTACGAGACTCCGCTGCGGTGCAGACGCGGTACAAGGTAAGATAAAACCAGTAGTAGTGGAGCTCTTCCGGGGAAGTACTACCACCATACACATTTCTGCCGCAAAGCAGCTTGTAGTGTTCCGGTGTGAAGGGTATGGGTGCCGGTGTAGTTACAGGCACATGAGACGTTTCAACTTTGTCTCTGGGATGGCAACGCATTTGCAAGGCCTCTGGTATTGCAGATGTCTATAGGCAGCGGTGACCTCTTACAGGTGGGCCGTTGTGTGCCATCCAATTAATTAATTTCTTAAGGTTGACTGGTAGAAAATGCCAAAGGCATTAAGTCCGCCTTTGTACAATGTATTATTTACATTATGTGCAAAAAGTTTAAATAAATAAATAAATTATATTAAAAAAAACAGAGATGCTTGCTACAAGCGGATCGGCGATTTCAGACGGTCGGTGTTGGTAATGCAAGCCGATCAGTTTTGCTCCTTCTTGAAGTTAATATTTTGTTCTACAAAATACTCCCAAAACAAAACAAAAATAAAACTGCCTCGTTAGCCTAGTGGTCCTAAGCGCGACTGCTACGCTAGAGGTCTTGGGTTCGATTCCCAGGTCGAGCAGTGTTTTTGGGTTTTTCTATGAAATTGTCAATAGCAGCTTGGAGTTAGGATTTGTGCCCGGTTAATGACAATAGGCTCGCCCCCTATTACATGGGACCTGAACATACCGGCGAACTGAGGGTGTACATTGTTACACCTCTGCCTAACCCTTCGGGGAATATAGGCGTGATGGTATGTTACAAAATAATATTTGTCCACAGTTTGGCGTATCCGGCGCATATTGCTACGAAGTATGGCGGCTGTGCGACGCTCTGTGGGGAGCTGATCTCGAAAATGATGGTAAGTACTGTACGGTTGTGTACTTTGTACTGTAGTATAATTCAACTGCCTCGTTGGCCTAGTGGTTTTAAACGCGTCTGCTACGCTAGAGGTCGTGGGTTCGATTCCCAGATCGAGCAAAGTGTTATTGAGTTTTTCTATGAAATTCTCAGTAGCCGCTCGGAGTTAGGATTTGTGCTCGGTTAGTGGCAATAGGCTCATGGGACCTAAACATACCGGCGAACTGTCGGTGTACGTTGTTACATCTATGCCTAACCCTTAGGGGAATACAGGCGTGATGGTATGTATGTAGTACAATTCTACTATGGTTGGATGGATGACACCATGAAACAATAACTACAAGACACGCCTTCACAATACTGCCGGGGCTGCGGGTTGTTCGTAGAGATACCGCGCCCCCGGAACGCAAACGGCACAAGAAGGAACACAGGTGGGGTTTAGTCAGTAAAAGTCTGACACTCCCTCCCAGGGAGCGGAAAGTCATTTGATAATATCCCATCCAAAAAAAAACCTTCACAAAATAAACGGTTTATTTTAGCCGCGTAAACCCAATGAATTTTTAAGTAACTATGAAATTAGTTGCTTTGAAATCAATAAATAGTTAATGAATTGAGATGTCAAAAAAGCAATAATAATAATAATGGCAATAGGCTCGCCCCCTATTACATGGGACCTAAACATACCGGCGAACTGTGGGTGTACATTGTTACACCTATGCCTAACCCTTCGGGGAATATAGGCGTGATGATGGTGTTATGTCAAAAAAGTGACGTCATAGTTTAGTATTGTCGTACAAAGTCTATGGAGGAATAGCGTTTTGACAGCTCATAAAAAGTACGTCAATTGATTAGTGGTGTCATCTACCCAATTGTCAAGGAGTCGGAGAAAATTGATACTAGCTGCTCGTTCCAAAACGTAGGTCTCTATGGAGAAGAACGAGCAAGAAACTCCATGGACACTCTTTTTCTACAACATTTTTACTTTGTTTTTTTTTTTTAATTACAGGTATACCCGGCACAGATCCTATATCAACAGTGAATAGGCACAGAAAGTTCCTCGACTGGCTTAAAACTGCCGTCTCGGATGCTACTGACGCGGATCTGTCGAAGCCCACACACGGAGAAGCTGAAGATGGTAAGGAACAAACAATAATACGAGCCTACTATTGTCCCACTGCAGGGCAAAGGGAAATCTATCGCTCTGCATGCGAACTGACGTTGCCTAGATCGCGATATTAAAGTTCCCCGCGACTATTAGCATATATACAACATCCCGACAATAACCGTCGGGCAGTAGCCCACCAGACACAACACCCGTCTGCTCGGAGGATCCTCCCTTTACAATGGAGGATGACAGACTTTACACCCTCTTTCTCATACCTCCAAATCCCAACCAAATACTTAATCTTTCCATACAGAGGCACGAGCATTGATCACCACGTTCGCTCAAAACGGATCGGCGATTTAAGACTTATATTAATTACAAGTCCAGGTTTCCTCACGATGTTCTACTTCACCGATGGCAGTGATGTCCAAGACACACTTAGAAAATACATATGACATAGAAAAAGTTATATTGATACTTCACAGAGAGTTCAAATATTCGCATTTTAATTTAAAAAAAATCTATTCTTTAAATCAATCTATAAAAAAAAAAAATTGAAACTGTCTGTTAGTAATGGCTAAAATAATAGCTTTTACGGAATATATATGAATGTATTTACAGGGTAATTGAAAGAAAAAAAAAACAATTTATTTGTAGCGACATCTATCGCTCAGCATGCGAACTACTACGACAAACTGACGTTGCCTAGATCGCGCTATCAAAGTTCGCCGCGAAGTTAGCATGTATACAAAATGCCGACAGCAACCGTCGGGCAGTCGCCCACCAGACACAACCCCCGTCCGCTCGGAGGATCCTCCCTTCACAATGGAGGATGACAGACTTTACACCCTGTTCGTCATATCTCCACATGTTTTTTTAAATTATTGTCGCTGTCTGCTTGTCCCGACTGATCTCCAAAACGGCTAGACCAATTCTGATGGTACTTATAATAGATAACTGATGTTTAAGGAGTAACTTTAACTACTCTTATTTGAAAAAAAAAAAATGTTAAGGTTCCGCTCAACAATAAAACCCAAAGAAGCTAGTTATTTATTAATTAATTAATGTTTTTTTTTTTCTACAGAGGCGGACGGTCACAGCGCTCGCATCTGGACGCTGCTGCTGGGCGGGCGGATATTGGAGGCATGCAAAGTGGCCAAGGAGCATGGCGACTTGAACATGGCGATACTTATATCTCAGGCTGCTGGTGAGTCAAATCTATAGAAAAGACCTACCCTGACCTTATTGGTGAGGTTCTTCAGAAAGGTCGGGTGCGCAGTACTCGTAACCGGCGTGCTTGTATGAACAGATGTAGGAACGTGGACGAGGCGAAAGAAGTATGTAAGGATCATAGCAGGTGGCGTTCTGTGGTTTCTGCCTACCCCCATGGGGAGAAGGCGTGAGTTTATGTATGTATATAAATGCATATGAATGTCTACACGGTCGCCCCGACTACCCCGTTGGTCACGGTTCGATCCCCAGGTCGGGCAAACAGTGTTATTGGGTTAAGTTGGTGGTGTGACACCCCCGTGTCTCGGAAAGCACGTGTCGCCGTTGGTCCCGGCTGTCATTCATAGATCTTTGTCAGTCGTTACGGATAGTCAGAAGCCAGGAAGTCTGACAACCAGTCAAACCAAGAGGTATCGAGTTGCCCAGTAACTGGGTTGTGGAGGTCAGATAGGCAGTCGCTCCATGTAAAACACTGGTACTCAGCTGCATCCGGTTAGACTGGAAGCCGACCCCGACACAGTTGGTAAAAGGCTATAGACAATTCTATATACTCTTTCTATTTGTCCACAGGCGATCCAACATTTCGTTCCCTAATCACTCGTCAACTATCTCTCTGGCGTGAATGCGGTGCCGACACCTTGATATCGTCCCACCGCTGGGCGACGCTACAGCTGATCGCTGGGCAAAGCTCGCCCAGAGACAAGCTGCTGGAAACTGATTGGCTGAGAGCGCTACATGCTACTGCTAGGTGAGTAGGCTGAATGTTTATTAACTTCGAAATAGAAGGATGACAATTTGACTAGTATACAGGGTTATTTGTAAAACATAGACAACCTCTCAGGACTATGTTACTAACATCATAATCAACAACTTTTGTTCTATGACATTTAAAAAATTTTCGTATTTTAGTTCATCAGATTTTCATACAAAAATAAAAACATTTAAATTGAACGCTCTAAATGTTACGAAGTCTATGCGAAGCAAACGAAAGCGATAGTAAAATAGCGAGGGGAGCGGGGTTAGGGCGGCGGGGGTGTTTGTACTTGACCTATTTACAATTTTACGGAAATCCTTCAGTCGGTCATTCGCTTCAATGCGCTTGCGTTGCTTGATTCTGTAAAAAAATATAGAACAAAAGTTGTTGTTTATGATGATAGTAATACAGTCCTGAGAGGTTGTCATTGTTTTACAAATAACCCTGTATATACTGGATACTGCCTGCGGTTTCGCCCGCTTAAAATTTTTTATCTCTCTTTGCTCTGTATATTTTGTATCTTTTTTTTTTTTTAAAAACGTTGCCCCACACTAGGAATGTCTCCTGTATCGTGGGTGCATTTACAAACATATAAACTCACATACACAAACAGCCACACCCGGAACAACTATCTAGGCTATACAAATATTTGTTCCGTTCGGGAATCGAACCCGCGACACGCAGCGCAGCAGCCAATCGCACGGCCACTACGCCAACCGTGTCGTGTGTGTGTATGTATGTATATATGTATTTATTATATTTTATTCCTGGAAACTTTCTGTTCCTTGCACCTACTATGTTTTGTCTCTGCTTCGCCCTAAGGTAGACTGGTAGACAATGCCTAAGGCATTAAGTCCGCCTTTGTACAGTGTATTTTATTTTACATTTGTCCATAAAGCTTTAATCTATACTTATAATAAATCTGTAGAGAAGTCAATTCTGTACATGAAATATATTTCCAAAATAACTATCAGGGGGTGATTAGGGATCGATACTGATGCCAAAAATGCAATCAGTAAAATTTTTGTCTGTCTGTCTGTATAACCGTTATAGAAACAAAAACTACTCGACGGATTTTAACGAAACTTGGTACAATTATTTTTCATACTCCTGAGGTGGTTATACTTTTCATCACGCTACAATCAATAGGAGCATAGCAGTGAAGGGAAATGTTGGGAAAACGGGAGAAGTTACTCCATTTTGTAAGCTTCCGTCGCGTGTGCAACCTTAATGGTTAAAGCTACACAGAAATCATGTATGACGGAAATGTTCTCCTTAAAATTATATAAAAAATATCCCACGACAGCATATGTCTATCTTTTATGGTTGACTCACAATATCACGTGTAACTCCCGATAGCTTAGCAGTTCGAAGCTTTCTGATTATATTTGTCTACTCTTACTACACGCTGACGGAGTCGCGGGCACAGCTAGTACTAAAATAAATGAATAATAAATATAACTATTATCTCAAGGGATGACATTTGGTCATATGACGTTACAGAAACAATATGCTTAATAGACCGGTCCAAACTTAATGGCGGCTCGGAAATTAGCTGCGAGTGCAAGTTAGCGCAGATACAGTCAAGTCAATAATAATTTAGGACATACTATCACGCCTGTATTCCCCGAAGAGTTAGGCAGGGGTGTTACAATATTCACCCACAGTTCGCCGGTATGTTTTAGGTCCCATGTAATAGGGGGCGAGCCTATTGCCATTAACCGGGCACAAATCCTAACTCCGAGCTTCTACTGAAAAATTCAAAGAAAAACCTAATAACACTTTGCTCGACTTGGGAATCGAACCCAAGACCTCTAGCGTAGCAGTCGCGCTTAGAACCACTAGGCTAACGAGGCAGTTAGTTTTAGTTTTTAATAAATAAATAAATAATGTACTATTTCCTTAACAGGTACCTCTGTCCTCATATACCATCTCTGGAACAAGTCGCCCGCACATACGAAGGCTTCTTCACCGGCGCCGACCAAGATGGCGACGATGTCATTGACCTGTCACTCATAGACAACGATGAGATGAGCATGCAGCTGCCACTGCCGCCCTACGTCACTCACTATGACATCACCGTCGTTAATGTAAGTATACTTATTATCACCATACCTATTTCTGCCGCAAAGCAGCTTGTAGTGTTCCGGTGTGAAGGGTATGGGTGCCGGTGTAGTTACAGGCACGTGAGACGTTTCAACTTTGTCTCTGGGATGGCAACGCATTTGCAAGGCCTCTGGTATTGCAGATGTGTATAGGCAGAGGTGAGCGCTTAACATCAGGTGGGCTGTCGGCTTGTTGGCCATCTGACGACGTATATATGTAAAAAACATACTAGCTTAACCCCGCAACTTCGTCCGCTTCAATTTTTTTTTACGAAGCTTTATTTAATTGAATTTTAAAAATTGCGTTTTTTACTCAATAATAGATTGCCCCGTTGGTCTCGTGGTCGCAAGCGCGACTGATGAGCACGGGGTCCTGGGTTCGATTCCCGTGTCGAGCAAAAACTGTTATTGGGTTTTTCTATGGAATTCTCAGTAGCAGTTCGGAGTTAATGGCTCTAGTGCCCAGTTAATGGCAATAAGCTCGCCCCCTATTACATATAACCTAAACATACCGAAGAACTGTAGGTGTACATTGGTACACTTCTGTCTAACCCTTCGGGGAATACAGGCGTGATAGTATGTACGTATGTATAAGACTTATAGTCCACCTGGGAAACGAACAGATCATAAGTGACTGCTTCTTTGATCGATAATTTCAAAAGCACAACTCCTAAGCATGGGGTCCTAAGTTCGATTACCAGGTCGACTAGTCTGAATTTGTACCAATCTAGCTAACCAAAATTATAACTGGTGAAATATAAGTATTTTTCATTTTTACCTAGTCTACTTACCCCTTCGAGGGGTACAGGTGTAACGATATTATTATATATTTTTGTTTTATCTCCCCAACAGAACTCCAAACAACGTCGCGTGTTAGATCTTCGATACGAATTGATCCGCGCACGCGCATTCAATACCCGACCGAAGCTGCGGCCGGCGTCCTACACGCCCGACCCTTTGGACTACAGCTTGTGGTAAGTAACGATACAGGAAAAGCTTTTAATATATGCCGAAACTCTGTTTTTAGGGTTCCGTGGTCAAAGAGTAAAACGGTATCCTATTACTAAGACTCCGCTGTCCGTCCGTCTGTCAGCAGGCTGTATCTCATGAACCGTGATAGTTAGACAGTTGACATTTTCACAGATGATGTATTTCTGTTGCCGCTATAACAACAAATACTAAAAAACAGAATAAAATAAATATGTAAAGGGGGCTCCCATACAACCAACGTGTTCTTTTCCATTTTTTATAGATAATGTTACGGAATCCTTCATGCGCGAGTCCGACTCGCGTTTGGCCTGTTTTTTACTTTTCTATCAAGAACACATTTTCATTAATTGGTCCATACTTTTTAACAGCCTCGTTAGCGTAGTGGTCTGGAGAATACATACATACAACTATTCATCATGATTTTTTTTTTCCAATCAGTTTCCTCTTGGGCGCTTGGTTTGGCAACCCATCAGTGGAGAGCATCACCGGTGTAGCTGATCAGTTAGAAGCGAGCGGCGCCTGGCACTTAGCTGTGCAAGCGCTCTGCTACCACCCAGACGACACAGCGTGAGTATATACACTATTATAGTCTCATACGAGTCGTGAGCACAAAGGTCAAGTCCATTTCTCAACCCAGAAAGGAAACCAACTGCCTCGTTAGCCTAGTGGTACTAAACGCGACTGCTACGCTAGAGGTCTTGGGTTCGAGTCCCTGGTCGAGCAAAAAGTGTTATTGGGTATTTCTATGAAATTCTCAGTAGCAGCTCGGAGTTAGGATTTGTGCCCGGTTAATGGCAATAGGCTCGCCACCTATTACATGGGACCTAAACATACCGGCTAATTGTGGGTGTACATTGGTACACACCTCTGCCTAACCCTTCGGGGTATACAGGAGTGATGGTATCTAAAGGAACCTAAACATGAACTTGACGTTCGTGCTCACGACTCCTGCCAAATGCTAGACGGACTCGCTTACGAAGGGTCCCGAACCACCAGACATATATACAGGGTGTATTTTTGAGACGGGTCACTAAGGGCAGGTACCTTAACCGTTATAGTTACAGGAACACGTTCCTAGGAGACCATCCATAACTTTTAGAGATATTCTGAACTGCATTCACAGATTTTGGAAAAAAAATAGCGTCAGCGAAAAAAGTTAAAATTAAAAAAAAAATTATACCAATCGGCCATACTTCATGGCATGCCAAGGTATTTTTGGCTACAAATAAAAATATAACTTAATTGTATGGATATAAAGTTGCAATTTCAATGTTAACGGTCGTAAGTAGAAAAATGATACCGCTGTATGCTTTTTTTTTAGGGATGGGAAATCATTAAATGACTTCCACCGCCCTGGGCGGGGCGGGAGGAAGTGTCAGACTTTTACTGACTAAAACCTATCCATGTTCCCTCTTGTACCCTTTGCGGTCCGGGGGCGCGGTATCTCTTACGAACAACCCGCAGCCCCGGCAGGCGTCGGCCCTCAGTGGCCCCTTCCTTTTGCTGACATCTCTTTGAGGTGCGCGTGGAACACGAACGCGCCGTCGACACGGCCTGTCGTTATGCAACGTAAGGACGGTGAGCTACCCATTGCTCACCGTCCACAGACCCCCGCCGTGATATGCTTACAACCCGGATTCATTTTTGTATGAAGACTCAACATAATATTGAAAGTCGAAGTGGGTTAACAATAACCCCATTCAACTCCCAACAGCACCCCTAAAATCAAGTCCCCTTCTTTCCCAGCCGCGGCCACCTGATCCGTGGAGTATTATCACGCCACGCGCCAGCCAAAGCGGAGACGACAGACTTGAAGGCTAGACTAGAACTGATTAGAAGACTGAACATACCTGAGAAGTGGTTGCTGTTAGCGCAAGCGCACAGGGCCAAGTATGAGGTAAGAAATTGTATCTATACTGATATGTCTCTATACAGCGTGTGACGGAAAGGGTATACACATATCAAAGGCACGAATTCTATAGGTGTCAACAAACCACATAGTAACATTTATTTAATATCTATACTCACAAAATTAAGAAACACTTAAGTAAAAAATCAAATGTTTCCAATTGAATTCTACACATCACTACACCAAGTCAGCTGATCGGTGTCAATA
Organism: Caradrina kadenii; assembly: GCA_947462355.1. Lineage (NCBI taxonomy): Eukaryota > Metazoa > Arthropoda > Insecta > Lepidoptera > Noctuidae > Caradrina > Caradrina kadenii. The sequence continues at coordinate 4,448,884 of OX381702.1, read as the reverse complement.
AACTACACACAAACAAACAACTCCGTAAAAGATTTGTGTCTCCTGACACGTTTGTTATGATTTAAACTTAATAAACTGCCGAAATAAAAAAGATATGATGCATTTTCAAAGTTATTGCTTTTGTAATGAGATTCAGTACCGGGTACACTCTTCACCCCGTTAGCAGTAGCAGTCGCGTTTAGAACCACTAGGCTAGCGAGGCAGTTATCAATTCAGTTAATGGGTACAACAACAACAACATACCATCACGCCTGTATTCCCCGAAGGGTTAGGCAGAGGTGTAACAATGTACACCCACAGTTCGCCGGTATGTTTTTAGGTCCCATGTAATAGGGGGTGAGCCTATTGCCATTAACCGGACATAAATCCTAACTCCGAGCTGCTACTGAGAATTTCATAGAAAAACCCAATAACACTTTTTGCTCGACCTGGGAATCGAATCCAAGACCTCTAGCGTAACTGTGGCGCTTAGGACCACTAGGCTACCGAGGCAGTTATTACTAGATTATTGGTTAATGCTGTCTAATACCCAGTTGCCCGTTTACCGTCGACAACTCTGCCTACCCATTAGGAAGAACAGGCGCGATGATATATTGTGTTTGTTCCAGCGCTTGCCGGCTCTGGAGGCGGAACACCTGGTGGGCGCGGGGCAGTGGAACGCCGCGCACAAAGTACTGCTAGAAGAATTACTACCCGAAGCTGTTTTAGCAGGTAATTTATATTCTATAAACACGAATTCAGCCACGCTGGCTAATCTCAATGCAGACTAGCCCAGTACGCAGGAGATATTATAGTGCACAAGTGTGTGCGCAAACACAGGTGCACTCCCTCTTCCCTCACTGTCATAGGGGAGAGATCAGACGCAGGATGAGGCGACCCGTGCGTGCGAGACACGGGGGTGTCACACCACCAACTGCCAAACTCCGGTCTGTTACTGAGAAATTCCTGATGGAAAATATCAATAACAATTTTTGCCCGAGCTGGGAATCGAACCCAGAACTGAACGCCTTTTGAAAACTGATTTATCTACGAAAAAGAACACATGAACTTTTTAATTTAAAATATTATTAAAAGTTGTAAAATGCTTTTTGACTGCCCCGTCGGTCTCATGGTTGCAAGCGCGACTGATGAGCACGGGGTCCCGGGTTCGATTCCCAGGTCGGGCAAAATGTGTTTGGGTTTTTCCATTAGGATTTGCTCAGTAGCAGCCCAGAGTTTGGAGGTTTGTGGTGTGACACCCCCGTGCTTCGGAAAGCACGTAAAGCCGTTGGTCCCGGCTGTCGTTCGTAGATCTTTGACAGTCGTTACGGATAGTCAGAAGCCAGGAAGTCTGACAACCAGTCTTACCAAGAGGTATCGTGTTGCCCAGTAACTGGGTTATGGAGGTCAGATAGACAGTCGCTCCATGTAAAACACTGGTATTCAGCTGTATCCGGTTAGACTGGAAGCCGACCCCAACATAGTTGGGAAAAGGGTAAGCAGATGATTAAAAGTTGTAAAATGCTCTTTTCTCAGATGACCTACAAAGCATAGCACCTCTGTTGGAACGAATGAACGAAGCCGCAGAACGACACGAGGTCAGCGGCTGGGAGAACGGAGGACAGGCGCTACATCACTACCTACACGTCTGTGACGAGGTACAACACTATCGTTAGTAGTAGTAGAGCTCTTTGTGAAGGAGCTCGTCCGGGGAAGTACTACCACCATACATATTCCTGCCGCAAAGCAGCTTGTAGTGTTCCGGTGTGAAGGGTATGGGTGTGTAGCAATGTACACCCACAGTTCGCCGGTATGTTTAGGGCCCATGTAATAGGGGGCGTGCCTATTGCCAGTAACCGGTCACAAATCCTAACTCCGAGTGAATGAAGCTACTGAGAATTTCATAGAGAAACCCAATAACACTTTTTGCTCGACCTGGGAATCGAATCCAAGACCTCTAGCGTAGCAGTCGCGCTTAGGACCACTAGGCTAACGAGGCAGTGAAAAAATAGTTTTTTTTTAACTGATTAATTTATATTTCAGATCCGTGGTTTAGTATCGTCTGCTGAAGCACAACGCGACAGGTCGAGTATACACACGCGCCTGGAAGCGTTGCGACCAAAAGTCGCAGCTGCGTGTCGGGCCTTAGGCGGATTGCAACCAAAGTAAGTTAACTTAATTATGTATTTGCGAAAAAATATGGTATAAGTAGGTCTTACAGAACAAAATAGAGGCAGACTTGCTTTGTTATGATTAAATATGCATACATACCATCACGCCTGTATTCCCCGAAGGGTTAGGCAGAGGTGTACCAATGTATACCCTTATTTTGCTGGTATGTTCAAGCCCCATGTAACAATTGGGCGCGAGCTTATTGCCAAGATTAGGTACAGCATACAAATATTTGTCATTCAAATTTCTCAGGCAGTGATGCGTTTATCACTGGTCGTGCGGGTTTTGATGAACCTGCACGCACAGCCATCTTGCTGCTGGGCTGCCTGTCCACCTGAGCGGAACGAGGCTGCGGAGCGAAGAAACATTAACCAATAGGATTGCATCAAATTTTTGCTCCAGTTACGCAATCGCATTGGTTAATATTTCCCCGTTTCTCCGCTCCGCAGCCTCGCTCTGCTTCAGTGCACAGGCAGCCTAATGCTGTCGCCTGCCTAAACTTTGGGTAGCCTTAATTCGAAAGTCACCTACTGAAAAAATCTTATTTATTTTATCATTGATTCGTGTTGAGAATCACTAGCATAGTTACTTACTTGAATTTGACGAAGTATTTTCAGGTGAGTGAAAAGTAACCCAGTTTGACTAATATCCCCCCCCCCCCCCCCAGGAGCGCGGGCGCGCGCTTCGCCCGCGCGGAGATGGGCGCGCGGCTGGTGCAGTGCACGCTGGCGGCGGGCGAGCCCCCCGCGCACCTGGCGGCGCTGCTGCGGGCGCTGCGCCTGCCGCCCGACACCACCTACTCCGCCACGCACAGGGTACTCGCTGCTTCCATGACTCTTATCGTAGTGTGCTGAACATTAATTCCTTAAAATTGTCTGAGAGTGAAAATTCCCTCAAAATCAGTGCAGCCGTTTTGGAGATCAGTCGTAACAAACGAACACAAAATTAGTATTTTTTTGGAAAATATATTACATGGTGTATCCTTCCCGGTATCGAACCTGCCACTTCAAACATAAGGAGCGAGCGCTTTAACCACTTGAACATCGCGACATTGATAATTAAGTAGATGATACTAGTAATCGTTTGACATACATTTTATGAGCTGTCAGAACGCGATTCTCCCGTAGACAAGGCAATAGTTAACAGTGACGTCACTTTTTTGCCAACTTCATTGATAACTAAAAATATAATTTTTTTGTAACATACCATCACGCCTGTATTCCCCGAAGGGTTAGGCAGAGGTGTAACAATGTCCAATTGTACACCCACAGTTCGCCGGTATGTTTTTAGGTCCCATGTAATAGGGGGCGAGCCTATTGCCAGTAATTGGGCACAATTCCTAACTCCGAGCTGCTACTGAGAATTTCATAGAAAAACTCAATAACACTTTTTGCTCGACCTGGGAATCGAACCCAAGACCTCTAGCGTAGCAGTCGCGCTTAGGACCACTAGGCCAACGAGGCAGTTTTTTTGTAAATTACATATTAATCGGGTTTTCAGAGTCAAAATATACACATACATACCATCACGCCTGTATTCCCCGAGGGGTAAGGCTGAGGTGTACCAATGCACACCCTCAGTTCGCCGGTATGTTTAGGTCCCATGTAATAGGGGGCGAGCCTATTGCCATCAACCGGGCACAAATCCTGACTCCGAGCTGCTACTGAGAATTTCGTAGAAAAACCCAATAACACTAATCGACCTGGGAATCGAACCCAAGACCTCTAGCGCAGCTGTCGCGCTTAAGACCACTTGGCTATAGTTGTCTTGGAATTATTGGATAATGGTGTCTACCCAATTTGATGCTTATCTTTTTTTTTTCTCGTTACCAGATCAGTTCCCTGCTGGCATCTCGTGCGGCTGAGAGCTGCGGAGTGTCCGCCCCGAGTCCCTCTTCAGCGCGCGCCGTTGCCAGCTAGTGAGACCGTGTCTTGTAGACTTTATAAACTATGTACAAGTGTAAAACTGTCCTGTTTGTCGTCGGCGACGCGTGGAAATCTCCTAAATCATTTTTTTTTTTATTTAAGGTTTAGTAAATTGCACCTATGCAAGGCTAGGGCGAAAATATTAGAAATCAAATACACGGGCTCATTCAAAGAATTTTATTAAATAGTAGAAAGTGAGAGTGAACGGGCTTCTTCTGGGTAAGCTCACTCCATCGTCGACTTTGTCTCTGTCACCTCTGACCTAGACTAGAGTCAAGAGCTTACCCATACCGAACAAAAAAAAGAAACCAAAAAAAAATATTTACTAGACCACATGCACACTAAAATATTGATAAAAAGACTATTCCCATGGGGGTAGGCAGAAACCACAGGACGCCACCTGCTACGATCCTTACACACTCCTTTCGCCTCGTCCACGTTCATACATCTGGTCATACAAGCACGCCGGTTACGAGTACTGCGCACCCGACCTTTCTGAAGAACCTCACCAATAAGGTCAGGGCAGGTCTCTCTAGGGCGTCCTCTCCCGGCGTTGCCACTCACATTTGACATGTAAATTCCTTGTGTTAGTCTGCTTTCACTCACTCGTTAAATAAAACAAAAATGGAACACATTAAAGTCATTTAAAATGAAATACAAAAAATATCATGTTTTCATCTAAAATTCAGCAAAAATTGCAGACTACTTGTGCCTGACACTGGAAACCAGAAATTATTTTGATTCTGTAAAATTTAGTTTCTTTTTAAATGTCATTGGATGGCAAACAAGCGGTCCACCTGATGTTAAGTGGTCACCGCTGCCTATACACATCTACAATACCAGAGGCCTTGCTAATGCGTTGCCATCCCAGAGACAAAGTTGAAACGTCCCACGTGCCTGTAACTACACCGGAACACTACAAGCTGCTTTGCGGCAGAAGTAGGTATGGTGGTAGTACTTCCCCGGACGAGCTGCTTCACAAAGAGCTCTGCTACTACTGTTTTAGACATATACTAGATTTTCCCCCGTCGCTGACGTTTTTATATCATCTACCAACCAAGCCTTTTTCCCAACTATGTTGGGGTCGGCTTCCAGTCTAATCGGATGCAGCTGAGTACCAGTGTTTTACATGGAGCGACTGCCTATCTGACCTCCACAACCCAATTGGGTAGTAGAAATCACCAAATTAACATACTTTTTATGAGCCGTCAAACACGATTCCCACAAATATTTTGTATGGCATTACTAAACTATGACGTCACTTATTCGTCATCTCAATTGCGTAATTATTTATCTAATTGTACAGTTAATTATAAAATTGGAGTTAGCTCCAGTTTTGTAATGAAATAGATTGGGTTTGAAACTCAAAGAATTAGAAAGAAAAATATGTATGACACTTAAACATAATGATAGAACAAAATAATCTAATATACAGGGTGGAAGGGATATAGTGACACAAATTCCAATCAAGGAAGGAGCTATGTACAGCGTGTTACAGAAAGGGTATATCCATACAAACGGGGTGAAGAGTGTATCCGGTATTGAATCTCTATACAACATTTCAGCTCAAAAGCAATCACTTTGAAAATGCATAACATTTATTTTTATTTCGGCAGTTTATTAAGTTTAAATCATAACAAACGTGTCAGGAGACACAAATCTTTTACGGAGTTGTTTCTTTGTGTGTACTTCATTGACACCGATCAGCTGACTTGGTGTAGTGATGTGTAGAATTCAATTGGAAACATTTGATTTTTTACTTACGTGTTTCTTAATTTTGTGAGTATAGATATTAAATAAATGTTGCTATGTAGTTTATTAACACCTATAGAATCCGTGCCTTTTATATGTATATACCCTTTCCGTAAAACGCCGTATAGGCTTATTGGGCCGCAACCCTGGGCCCTACAAAAATGAAGAAATCACTATTCATCAGCCGATCGACGTCCACTGCTGGACATAGGCCTCTCCTAAAGACAGCCACAATGCCCGGTCTTGCCCGCGTCCAGCGATTTCCCGCGACCTTTACCAGGTCGTCAGACCGACTCGTAGAAGGACCTTCCCAAACTACGCAAGAAAATACTACAAGATTAAAAACATTCAGACCACTTTCACTATGAAATCAAACGTAAAATTGCAAGAAAAAAATCAGCAGTTCCTTACATGTTGTCGAGTTATGCGAACATAAATGTATGGAGCAGTTGATTTCTTTTTTTCGATTTCACGGTTCGTACTGTAGTAATAGTTATTCATTTTCATGAGTACTCTTTCAGTCCCTTATAGGAAGTCCCTCGTTTACCCTAACACTCTGTATATCGGAAGTATCAATTAATGAATGGAGTAGATATATTGCCGCTCTTGCAACTGATCCTAGCATGCCCCAAATCTATTTTAAAACTTCACCGTCTCTTTCTATCTGTATTTATTAAACAAAGATAGCCATACTGAAATTTTCAACAATCTATTGAATCTTTTTGATCGCCACGTCAAGAAAGCAGAAGCGTGCCCTCGGCGCCAAGCTACGAATTCATCCTTAAATACCTACAAAATAGTAGTGAGTTCGGAATTATATCGATGTTGTTTTGTGTGAAAGTCTGTCATGATATCGTGACCGTGACGTGCTAAGCACCATTTTAGTTTGTCATCTATATGTGACTGGCGGTCAAAAGGTTAATAAAACAACAGAATATTAAGCTAAATTATTAATATTAAGAAATTTTTGTAAGAGTCAAAACGAATTTTCCAAAGTCGATATAATTAATTTGTTATTTTTGTTCTTCTTGTCGATATTATGAGCGAACATCGTTCGGACTCCAAATATTTGTAGAATGTAAATGTGAATATTGTTAAGACATTAAGTAAACGGTTTTTCAATTAAATAAAGATTATTTTTAATTATTTTCCTTTTTTGTTTTATTTTTAGTCTGGTCACCCATTTCGTTTGCATCCCTTTAAAAAATATTTTTCCGTATCGTTGATGTTTTTACAAACATATGAACTCACATATCTATATCTATTCTATAATATTATAACTAACTGCCTCGTTGGTCTAGTGGTCCTAAGCGCGAGTGCTACACTAGAGGTCTTGGGTTCGATTCCCAGGTCGAGCAGTGTTACTGGGTTTTTCCATGAAATTCTCAGTAGCAGCTCGGAGTTAGTATTTGTGCCCGGTTAATGGCAATAGGCTCGCCCCCTATTACATGGGACCTAAAAACATACCGGCGAACTGCGGGTGTACATTGGTACACCTCTGCCTAACCCTTTGGGGAATACAGGCGTGATGGTATGTATATAATATTATAAAGAGGTAACTTTTACCCATAGAACGCCATGTTATTTGTGAGTGTCAGCGACAGGCCGTGCCGACGGCGCGTTCGTGTTCCACGCGCGCCTCAAAGATGTCAGCAAATTTTGAAGGGGCCACCCAGAGCCGATGCCTGCCGAGGCTGCGGGTTGTTCGTAAGAGACACCGCGCCCCCAGAACGCAAAGGGCACAAGAAGGAACATAAATGGGTTTTAGTCAGGAAAAGTCCGACACTCCCTCCAGCCCCCACAGGGCAGGGGAAGTCACTTGATGATTTCCCATTCCTAAAAAAAAGGATATAGGTAGCTAGTAGGTAAATAAACAACATAAATTCATAACTGTCACATTTATTAGTCTTAACATTAACAAAAACATACCGCTTCTGCGCAGTCGAGTAAACATGAAACTAACATAAGCATATGGATTCGTATTAATATCTTCCTATTTACCAATTAAAACTAAAAACAGAACAATATATTTGATCTTAAAAATATTATTACACTGAAGCTTCACTTGACATATTTGTATAAATATTCTCGTTATTTCTCTATTACAAAAACACAAAATTAAAAATTCAAGTAACCCCCGACAGGAAAATAGAATTCCCTACCGCAGCTAACAAAAGAGCTGATAACTTTGAAACCGCTAAACCGATTTCCATCAAACATAGCTAAGAACACTCCCGACTAATTCACCTTTCAAACAAAAAAAACTAAAACAAAATCGGTTCATGCGTTCGGGAGCTACGATGCCACAGACACACAGACACATCAAACTTATAACGCCCCGTCGTTTTGCGTCGGGGTTTAAAAATAATGCATCATTAAAAAGGAAAACATCGGTACATATAAACAGTTAACTTCACAGAAAAAAATCATTGAATCAAATTCTGAAACCAGATATAAAACAGGCGAGAGCGTTTCTTCTGAGAAAAGACAACCCGCATTTTCGCTTAGGCCGCTTTCACATTAGGACGTTAGCAGCGCGACAGTAGCGCGGCAGAAGCACATGCCTTCAAATATTTCAAAATCTGATTCCGACGGGGAAACACTTGTTTCTGCTTTTGATAGTACTCATTCGGCGCCATCGATGTCGCGTAAAACAACGGTAAAGAAGATAAGGCATGAGCTTCTGCCGTGCTGCTAACGTTCTAATGTGAAAGCGGCCTTAACATCAATATTTTTCATCATCAGAAAGGGCCGGCGCCGACTGACGCGACACAGCACGCCGTAAAGGATTTTAGGCCGCTTTCACATTAGAACGTTAGCAGTGCGACAGTAGCGCGGCAGAAGCTCATGCCTTATCTTTTTTACCGTTGTTTTACGCGACATCGATGGCGCCGAATGAGTACTATCAAAAGCAGAAACAAGTGTTTCCCCGTCGGAATCAGATTTTGAAATATTTGAAGACATGTGCTTCTGCCGCGCTACTGTCGCGCTGCTAACGTCCTAATGTGAAAACGGCCTTATTTCTAATAAAGTTCCTTTCATTCTTATTTCAATGAGTTTAGAATTCATGTTACTTTATTTCGATACAAACATACCGCGTCCCGCGAGCCACTTAATGGTCACAGGATTATGACAGCTAAATTTATTGAAATAAGTTTTAAAACGGGTGCGGCGGTGTTTTGACGCCACGACATGACGGGGCATGCCGAAGCACGCCGACCCGTGGCGCGATGTCTAACGTAAATATTTAGAGAATTACGCCAAGTAAAGTGATAAACATCTCTCATAATTACCTACTTACTTAACCTTATGACCGGCACGTCAAAAAAGCAAAAACATACCCTCAGCGTCAAACTATGAATTCATCCTCACTTTCAGTGCCCAGCACCCGGCTCCCGGGTCTAACGAAAGTTTGTTCGCATGCCCACAACCCGGCTACCGAGTCGTACATATACATAGCGATATTGATGACATGTGGCCGTGCCCAGCACCCGCCTGCCGGGTCCAAATCAAAACACGCTACTAGGACTGCCAAATAACTTACTGTGAATGAATGTTTTAATACCTACAAAATAGTAGCGAGTTTGGGATTATTTCGATGTTGTTTTACGAGTTTTATTTACGTATAAAAGTCTGTCATGATATCGTGACCGTGGCGTGCTGAGCACCATTTTGGTCTGTCATATATACGTGACTGGCGGTCAAAAGGTTAAAATAATAACATGATTACATAACAATATTGATGATTTTACATTTAAACAAACAGTAGTTATGACAATACACAGTTTTACGCTAATCTTAAAGTTACAGATGATATTTCAACAAAGAGACAAACAAGACAACTGAAAGAGGCACAGAGCATAGGATTAACTGCCTCGGTAGCCTATAGGTCCTAAGCGCGACTGCTACGCTAGAGGTCTTGGGTTCGATTCCCAAGTCGAGCAAAAAATGTTATTGGGTATTTCTATGATATTCTCAGTAGCAGCTAGGAATTAGGATTTATGTTAATACGCTCGCCCCCTATTACATGGGACCTAAACATACCGGGTGTGGGTGTACATTGGTACACCTTTGCCTAACCCTTGGGGGAATACAGGCGTGACGGTATGTGATGGATTATCCGATGACATTAATTAAATAACAAGTATGAGGTAGTTGGTTTGATTCCGTCAGTATAATATTCGCCGGGAGTCGTGAGCACAAACGTCAAGTTTTTGGGTTACTTTTTGGGTTTTTTGGGGCGACGACGCTGCACGCGATAAGTCCGTCAGTCGGACCGATCGCGCGAACCACTCAAAAATTAACCAATCAAAAATCGTCGTCTCACGACTCGTGGCGGCTACTACACCAATGTGTCGTTTTTAATTCTTATAAAATTTCTAAGTTTAACTTTGACATCACTGACATCGGTGAAGGAAAACATCGTGAGGAAATCTAGACTTATCTATATATTTAAAAATCAATTGCTATTCGTTAGTCTCGCTAAAACTCGAGAACGACTGAACCGATTTCCATAATTTTGGAGTCAATAGATAAAATAATTAAGAGGAAGGTTTATACGTATAGAACATCACGCTATGACTAACAGGAGCGGAGTAGTAACCAAAGACCTAACTGAACACCAATCCGCTTTGAACAAGCGTGGTTATTGTAATTCAGCCACATGATTTTCACATAACTGCCTCGGTAGCCTAGTGGTCCTAAGCGCGACTACTACGCTAGAGGTCTTGGGTTCGATTCCCAGGTCGAGCAAAAAGTGTTATTGGGTTTTTCTATGAAATTCTCAGTAGCAGCTCGGAGTTAGGATTTGTGCCCGGTTATGGCAATAGGCTCGCCCACTATTACGTGGGACCTAAATATACCGGCGAACTGTGGGTGTACATTGTTGCACTTCTGCATAACCCTTCGGGGAATACAGGCGTGATGGTATGATGATACGATTTTCACATATACATAGAAATAACAAGAATAATGTAAGCAGGATTTTATAAAACCTTAATTGAAAAGTGTCCGTGGAGTCTCTTGCTCGTTCTTCTCCATAGAGACCTACGTTTTGGAACGAGCAACTAGCTTCAACATTCTGACTAACTGACCGACTCCTTAATAATTAAAAAATACCTGTACATGGTTTAATTAAAATAAATACTTTACATCTCACGTCTAGATTTGAACTGTCAACTGTCCCTAACCTACCTGCTACCTTTTTCCGAAACGGTTGGTTAACCAAGTTCTGACAAAGATGCCCCACTTCCTACCGACTCAGACGGTTCAATTCTTGACTCCTTTTTCTTCTTAGGACCCATTTTTTCTAAATTACTTAGTGCTTCTGCTAACATACATTGGAAATCCCTACGCTTAGGCTTGTAGTACTTATTCTTCAACGGTTCCATGACCTTCTCAATTGAGGTTTTACCAAGTAAATGTGCCAACGGGTTTGTGTTAACCAATTTAGTTCCATCGGGCAATTTCAAATCAACCTTACGATCATTTGCAGCCTTAATTTCTTCATTTTGCTGATTTAATACTTCATCGACTTTCACTATTTTGTAGTACGGAGCTTGTGGCAGCAGATGAGCGATCCTCAAGTCTTTATACTCCATCGGAAGCTTCGGTATGACAATTTTGTGAGGAACTTGTGCTAATCTTGGCAGTTCCTCGGAGCCTTCTAACATTACTTCTTCTGCCACCTCTGGGATTGAGTCATTTCGGTCCATGTCAAAGAAATTGTCATCATTGTAATCGTTGTCCGGTAAATCATCTTCAGCTACAGATACTTGCTGAACAATTCTAATGCTTGCTGGTGTCTTGTCGTACTGGCCCGGTTTGAATTTCACAGGCATTGATAATTTTGTAGTGGTCCGTGCGGGCTTCGTTTCAAATTTAGTCATTTTAATAGTCGGTTCTCTCTGTACACCGTGTACAACTTGGAAGGACACCTCATGATCAATAATAATGTCACTTCTATTCTCAGCTTCCGGTGTAAAATTCTCAATGAACTTCTGAACGGACAAACGGTCATCAACCTCCTTAATCTTGGCAAAAGACTGGGTTTCTTCAAATTCAACTTTTTTGATTGTTCGTCTGAATTTTTCTGACATTGGCAGGTCGTCGGCGATTTTTTCACCTTTTTTGCGTTTTTCCAACACGTATTTCAGTGTGTCTGTCAATTTTGATGATGAATGCTGTGACGCAACATGCTGGTTTAACTTCTCCTTGCTACGGAAGACTTTGGAGCACTTGATACACTTCTTGTAATCTTTCTTCGAATGCAAGCTTATATGATGGTTGTAGTTCTGGTATGTATAGCAGTATTTATTACAAATATTGCATGTAAACCGCTTTTTATTAAGATCAAACTGTTTCTGTTTCCATTTCCCCACTCTCGGCCATTTTTGGATGGACTTCTGCTGTTTTGAGACTCTTTTTTTAATGACTAACAGAGATTCATCATCAGAAGACGCCACAGAAATGATCTCTTCTGGGCCTTTTTTACGGGCCTTTGGTGCTCTTTTACGTTTCAATGTTGGTTTCGGTGGAGATTCTGCTTCCGTGTGGTTCCCTTCAGTTTCCGTGACACTCATTTCAGACTGCAGTAGATGTGTGTCAGAATTATCTGTCTTATTAAGAACGTTTCCCTGTAGTTCCTTTTCATACAAGCATTTAGGTATAAATGGATTCTCAGATTTGTTCTCAGTAAAGAAAACATTGTAATTCTTATCAAATTCAACGAAACCGACACTCTGGTGCTGTAACTTTATGTGAAGCGTAAATCGTTTCCGGATCCTGAATGTTTTTGAACAAATCTTGCAAGTATATGGCTCTAAATCCTTGTGTTTTGTGTAGAAATGGCCAAAGAGTGCCCGCGGATGCTTGAACGGAATCTTACAGTAAACACACAGATATTTATACAAGTGAAATTCGGATGTATGAGATCGGTCTATGTGCTTTTGTAACGCAACATTTCCGACGCATTGTTTCCAGCAGAAAGTGCACGCTTTCAACTCTACGGACAGGGGGTGCTCTTTTGACTGATGCTCGGTCAGCTCGTACATACTATCGTAATATGTGTTACAAGTGTAACACTTTATGACCCTGCAACTTTTCTGGTGTTGCTTAAACAAATACTTGTTGAACACCAGTTTACAATCTGGACACTGTGACGTAATAAAATTAAACTTCTTACTACATTTCAATATGTGCTGTATCATAGAATGTTTCTTTTTGTAAACGTTTGAACATTTATCGCACGCAAACATCTTACATTTCTTGTTCTTTGAATGCTCAATAAAATGTTTTAAGGATGACGTAGAATAGCTACAGGCTCCGCAAATGTAGATGGTATCGGTGCGCATAGAACGCAGTACCCTTTCGACTTTGACTTTTAAAATGGATGATAAGTATGGAAAGAATGGCTGCATCATAATTCCATCATCGTTGTTGTTATGATTCAGGAAATCATGCTGTTTTAAGTCACCGAGGTTGCCAAAGTTGCCAGTGCACTGCGAGCAAGAGTATTCAGACTTATAACTTCGAATATGTTTTCTTTCGTGCAATCTTTGTTCATCTTCGTCGGAAAAAGCACGAAGGCAGATGATACAATAAAATAATTTTGACAAATGGTTGTCACGGAAATGTTCGGCGAAGTCAATTAAGTCTGTGTATCTTTGTGAGCAAAATAGACATAGTTTTGTACCGGGATTTGTTACTTTGTGTATTTGGCATAGATGTACTGCAAGATCTGCAGGGTCCAAGAATTCGGCTTGACAAATTGTACATGTAGTTTCGATGTCTGTGCTAAAGTTTTGTATTAATTCTTCTTCCAGCACCTCCACTCGGTCCTCGTGCTGCTCTTCCGTAGACATTATTCTGGTTTTGATGTCACCATAATATGCTCTTTCAATTTGATTTTAATAATTTTAGCTTTTCAGTTCCTACTATCAAACCAAAAACAATTTAAGTTTTGACAGTGACATTTTAAACAAAACGATAAACGAGTTTAGAGGTGAGACACAAAATAAAGAAACTAAATTATGTGGTTAGTCGATTTTAAGGTTGTCAACTGTTAATTAACTTAACAAAACTTATACCAGGCATGCGCAGAGTAGTTTTCAAAAATAAAGGTATCTTCCTAAATTGCATTATGTTCTGAAAATATATTCGCTTTGTCAGGTATTTTCAATGAAGAAAACTTTTGATTTCGTAAATAAAGTCTCTGTTGTTAGTTAACTTACCACTTGCAACAATAGCCCGACTCAAGTTTTGATTACTCAATCTCTTTTATTTTACATATATACATACATAAACTCACGCCTTTTTCGCATGGGGGTAGGCAGAAACCACAGAACGCCACCTGCTACGATCCTTACACACTTCTTTCACCTCGTCCACGTTCATACATCTGTTCATACAAGCACGCCGGTTACGAGTACTGCGCACGCGACCTTTCTGAAGAACCCCACGATTAAGGTCAGGGTAGGTCTTTCTTTAGTCATTATTTTCTTTCTTTTCTTTTATTTTACGTTTATCATAAATTATTCTTCATCGAAAAAGTATCTAGATTGGAATTAATAGCACATGTGCTTATTTACTAAACGGTACGGTGTTCACTTCATACTAGAAAGAGGCTAAGACGAAACATAAGCAAGTCACGAGAATTATAAAGAAAACAATATTGCAGTTTTAGTGATGTTACCTTAATTAATCATTTAAATATGATGTTAATTCATCTGTAAATATAGACATGCAGAATGGTAAATTGTGGCTGAATTTTTTTGTTTTATGTATTAACAACTATTGTGTACCCATATTTGCAAATAAACTTATATTCTATTCTATTCTATGAAGTACGACGAATCTTAAGAGGAATAATTTAATTTTATACATACATAAAATCACGCCTTTTTCCCATGGAGTGGAGGTCACCTGCTACAATAATAATTCATTTAATTTGAAATGTTTATAATTATGTTTTCTAGGAAACATAACGTGGAAACAGGCTAAAGCATTCTCATCTATGGTTAAATTCATTTTTATGGACTTAGACCCCACATAATACAAACAATCATATTTTATTGCTTATCAATGCCTCATATATTGATCTATTCATTTCTTATAATCTACAAAACGGTTTTATATAGATAAAAATGAATCCGTACTGCCGCTGTTTATGATGTTCATAAAAATGTTATAAATAAATAGGCGGCATTAATTGTTTTATCCTAGTAATCATCTTCTCGTGACGTGAAACGTTAAAGTTCAATGAGTAATTTAAAACAAAATCGAGAACCAGTTAAAACAAGTCGTTTACAAAAAACGTGGAAACCAGTTGTTTTTTATTAGAAACGAACGAACTATATCACTCGCTTGGTAACAGGTTCGAAATAATAATAACGGTAATCCTTACAGCCGAATCTATTCATGACTCTCTGTAAATTTTCGTACCAATTCATAAACAAAAAGAAAGGAAAACAATATTATTATAAATATATTACCTACCAGTTTATTGTTCCACTGCAGAGGGCAAAGGCCTCTTCTCATACTTAAGGCACGAGCATTAATCACCACGCTTGCTCAAGGCGGATTGTTGATTTCAAACTTAGATTAATTCAGTTCAAGTAAAGGACAAAGTCCAGGATTCCGCGCAATGTTTTACCGACGTCAATATTGTCCAAGATAGAAAGAAGAAACAGAAAATATTTTTTCTCTAAGTTTATCATGTTATTAATTTTAATAAGTACATTTAATTGCCAGAAACACGACACAAAGTTGATATTTTAAAACTTCATCATGTCTCGCCGACACACCGACATGCAAAAATAGTTTATTTAAGTAAATCTTATCTTTTACATCAGTTTTAAATATCAACATTTATTCAAATAAAATATAACATATTATTACATGTGTTAATTAAATAAATACTCATGATTCAGCGGGACATCGATAAATAAACCATCTTATGTTAACAAGGTCAGCCATTATAAATACCATGGCTAATTTATGACGCATATAAACTTTGTGATTATTTTCCTTTTTGTTTACTTTACTTCATTACGCGACACGTAGCTAAAAATGACGCAGTGATCATTATCTGTGCCAGGGAGTTATGGGGAGATTTCATTTTGAGGCTGGTCATTTATTTAGGGAATTGTCGCTTGTGTTGGGCGTTTTTTTACTTGGATTTTTTTTTATTGGCTTTGCTTGTAGCCTATTATTCTTATATATTTATTTATGCAATAAAGTACTTCAACAGCATATACGAACTTTCACGTATAGAGTGACATGGATCAGTATGGGCAATGAAAACTAGCATGATTGGTAGATATTTAAAAGATTTTTTTCATTAAAAACGCGTGCAAAATTTCGTCTTAGAATAACTGACCTTACAGTTAATAGCTACATAATAACATGTTGATGTTAATTAATTGAATGATATTGTTTAATGCATGAAAAATCAATAATGCTATTGACTAATCCTTTTGTTTAAAATTGTTAATGCTACTGATATCAAACTAAATTATGATTATTTAAAAATAATATATCTAGAATATTTTGTTTGTTGTAATTTTATTGTATTTAGATTACTAACCTACTATTGATTACCTTTAGATTACTCTTCCTTATTTTTTTTTGTAATTTATGTGTCGTGCTCACTTTTGTGACAAATATACCAATTCACCCGTTTATTGGGCAAAACTCAATTACCTGACCACCCTGGGCCCCATGCATCGAATCACGTTCGAAACGTCAAAAATTTTAGTCTGTCATGTCACCACAGGCTGTCAGTTTTTGCCCGTACTAAATAAAAAATAATTAGGCTGCAAAGCGCTGCCATGCACAAAATCAAGAATTTCAGGTAAGAAATAACACTTTTTCCATATTCCCCTCTTATTTTTAACATAAAACCATTTTTTTACGATATTTGCCTCATCATGATAACCTAAAAAAATTACGTGTTTTTTTTAATTCCTGTTTTTTATTTGTGGGTCAAAGTTGTTGGTGTAACGGTATCTGTTCTAATTAATAATTAATTTGATTGTTGTTTTATATGTTTTTTTAATAAGTCGTCGATATTTTTATGAAGACGTAGGTAGGCACGAGAATTCATCAAGTAGTTTGTTATGCACATAATCTAATGTATTTATTATCTGTGGACTCTGTGCTTGTTTTGTTGCCCAATTCAATGACGGTAATTAAATAATTTGTTCCCATGTTTTCGGTTTCTTTCGATTTCTTTACTTAAATCGAGTTTTTATTTAAAATCCTAGACATTATAATTCAAGAATTCTGTTAAAGAAACCAACGAAAGTGTTATTCAGTTATTTGTATGTACAGATTAACATATTTATGAAGGCATTTCCGTGTTGTTAATAATTTATGATATATGTGGTAAAATCTTCGGTCCCATGTTTTTCTTAATTTGAATAACAATGGAGGATTTTTTCTGGCATAATAAAATGTTGCCTTTGCCTATCTTTATAGATTTTTGAGACTACAATATTGTCTATGCAATGTGTAATGGTTAACATGCACACATACGTGCATAATTTCACGTTTTTTCCCCATGGGGGCAGGCAGAAACCACATACGCCACGACGATCCTTACTCATTTCGCCTCTTCCACGTTAGGTTTTAAAATTAAATATTTTGGTTAGTTGGTTTGACTTTGGCCAGGCTGTCTCCGCTCTTAGCCTCTTGGTTGGGCCATTGTGTGCGTCTCTCCAACCAGCATAAGTAATCCCAGAAGGTTAGCAGCCTTTTCCTACTGCTGCAGGCTAAGGTCTGGAAGCTATGGAAAGATTGGAGAATCCACTCCCGTTGATTTGCCACATTCCTGCATTCCATGGCGTTTTTTCTATAAGGAATTTCTCAGTAACAGCCTGGAGATTGGAAGCTAGCGGTGTCACACCCCTGTGCTCTAAAAGCATGTAAAGCCGCTGATCTATTCCGCGGTTTTGTCAGAATGCTGTCTCAAATCATCAATTATTATTTAATCAACAAGGGGACGACCCAAAACCAACATGCAGTAGGTGTTTTTGGTGAGGAAGCTTTTAAAATGTTCTGCCTACCCTGTCTAAAACTCTGTGCACACCACTGATAATAACGATATTCGCCTGACTGAGATTCCATCACGGCGGCTTATATCAATGCAGACCAGCCACAACACAGGTGCACTCCCTCTTCCCTCACTCTCATAGTGGACTATGAGGGTGAGGGAAGAGGGAATGCATCTGTGTCTGCTCACACTTGTCTACACTCTATACACATAGAGATAGATTAAGTGCCCTTGGCTAGTCTTACAGGTACATGCAACAGTAAGGAGCAGTGGGTGTGTTTCTAGTGTAGCAAAAACATAAAAATCTTGCTTCCCAAAAACTGATATAAACATTTAGAAGCTTCAATATCTCCTTAACTGCCTTGTTAGCCTAGTGGTCCTTAACACGACTGCTACGTTAGAGGTCTTGGGTCAATTCCCAGGTCGAGCAGGATTAATTGTTTCAATGAAAATCTCAGTAGCAGTTCAGAGTTAGTATTTGTGCCCGGTTAATGACAGTAGGTTTGCCCCCTATTACATGGGACCTAAACGTGACGACGAACTGTAGGTGTACATGGGTACAACTCTGCTTAACCCTTCTGAAGATACAGGCGTGATGGTGTGTTATGTTATAAATTTTACAACATAAGATTAGCTTTATTTCCTATCAATTTTAATTTTTATCCTATTTCTTGTTAATACCCTGCTCATTTTGTCTTTCCGAGCAGCTTATTAAGCTAGTGACCTGCTGAGCATGCGGTCCTAGGTCTGATTACCAGTTGGGGAAAGTGTTATTGAGTTTTCCTTTACAAATTTCTCGGTCGCTGCTCTGAAGTTTGGAAGTTCAGGGTGTAATAGCATGTAAAGCTGTTGTATCTGCGCCTGATCTCTCCCTGGTCGTGTCGTGCCATCCCATCAGACTATGAGAGTGAGGGAAGAGGGAGGTCACCTGTGTCTGCTCACACACTTGTACACTATAATATCTACTGCATACTTGGCTAGTCTGCATTAGGACTAGCTGCCGTGGTCGGAATCAGTCTGAAGAATACAGCAACATTGTTTTACTGTATGTAGTGGGTCAATGGAATGTCTATTTATACTTGCAATATTTACAGTCTGACATGATAGCGAACATTACACATACATACATACATTCATGTGTTGTCATAGATAGGTGTGTCATACTGCTGACATCCAGATATATACAAAGAAATATATACAGTGTTTGTTTGTTTGGTTGAACGCGCTAATCTCAGGAACTACTGGTTGGAATTAAAAAATATTTTTGTGTTGGATAGTTCATTTATCGAGGAAGGCTATAGGCTATATAACATCACGCTACGACACACGGGAGAGGAGCAGTAACCAAAGACCTAACTAAATCCGGGTGGCAAAAAACATGCGAACGAAGTCGCTGGCAGCAGCTAGTATAATAATAATTGAAGTGTCTGTCCTGTATTGTTAAAATAACAATTTTTTATTATGGATGTTTGAACGGTACTTATACTGGGTTATTTGTAAAACAATGACAACCTCTCAGGACTATGTTACTAACATCATCACTAACACAAACACATCTAACACATCAACAACTTTTGTTCTATGACATTTAAAAAAATTATCATATTTTAGTTCATCAGATTTTCACACAAAAATAAAAACATTTAAATTGAACGCTCTAAATGTTACGAAGTCTATGCGAAGCAAACGGAAGCGATAGTAA
Organism: Caradrina kadenii; assembly: GCA_947462355.1. Lineage (NCBI taxonomy): Eukaryota > Metazoa > Arthropoda > Insecta > Lepidoptera > Noctuidae > Caradrina > Caradrina kadenii. The sequence goes on along the minus strand of OX381702.1, from coordinate 4,429,302 downwards.
AATAGCGAGGGGAGCGGGGTTAGGGCGGCGGGGGTGTTTGTGCTTGACCTATTTAAAATTTTACGGAAATCCTTCAGTCGGTCATTCACTTCAATGCGCTTGCGTTGCTTGATTCTGTAAAAAATTATAGAACAAAAGTTGTTGTTTATGATGATAGTAATACAGTCCTGCAAGGTTGTCATTGTTTTACAAATAACCCTGTATAAACGTTTTCTAAATAAAATGTAGAGTCAATTTGAATTTTATTGCTATTCAATAAAGTACATATTGAATTAGTATTTCAGGAGAACTCTGTTTCGTAAGTAAGCAACATGATGTGTCGAAAATAATAGTAAACCTTCATGCTTCATTCAAAAAATGCTATTAAATTATTTTAAAAAAATCGTTTGTTTGTATGTTTGTTCTGGCTCATCTCTGAAACGGCCGGACCGTTTTTGACGGGACTCACTGGCAGACAGCTGATGTTTTAAGTAGTCATTTAGGCTAATTACAATTTCTGTGAAATAGGGCCGGCGGACTGGCGGTCAGTCCGTCGTCCGAACAGAGACAGGCCCGAGAGTAGGGCGCGCGTGGTGTTCCCCGCGTGCCTGTTCTGGAGTCAGGCTGAAGGCCGCACCGGGTGACGAGGGCCACCCTGTGGTAGTGGCGGGTCAATACCTGCCGGGGTGCGGAATAATGCTCGGAGCGATACCCGAACCCCGGCCAATGGTAGTTGGAGGAACACGGTGGGGTTTTAGTCGGTAGGAGTCCGACACACCCTTCCGCCTTCCCCGAGGCAGACGCATTGACAAAAAAAAAGGCTATTAACTACTTCTATTTTAGAGAAATAATTAGGGTCCCACAAAAAATAAACCCCGCAGATTTTGAAGGAAGAAGCGATTTGATTAGAACCGCGCCCCACGCGGACGAAGACGCTAGCAATATCTTGTGTAGATAAATGTGGTTTTTCAATGCCAAAGATGCGCTAAAAATATGACTCGTAACTGTTATTTCAGTTTGTGATGTCATTGACCTTTTTTCAACTTTGTTTATCAACACTGTTTTAAAACTTCTGTTTTGTTTTGGTTCATTATTGAAAACATTTGTGACTCTGCTGGTGTGTGTTGTCACCCGCGTTCAGTGACGTATTTGGTTACTGCTCCGCTCCCGTGTGTCGTAGCGCGATGTTATATAGCTTATAATATTCCTCGTGAATCTGGCTATTATATAAAAAAGATGTTTTCTAATCCGTCTGGAAGTTTCTGAGATTAGCGCGTTTTAACAAACAAATGAACTCTTGAGATTTATTACATTAGTACAGCTACTGTCGGCGATTTCGTCCGCGTGGTCTTTTTCACTAGCGTTCAGCCACGTCTTTGGTTACTGCTCCGCTCCCGTGTGTCGTAGTTTGATGTTAAATGGCTTATGAGACTCACAAATAACGCGGCTTTCTATGGGTAAAAGAATTTTTAAATCGGTTCAGTAGATCCAGAGATTACACCCTACAAACTCACAAACTTTACCTCTTTATAATATTAGCATAGATTACTAGCTATTCCCTGCGGTTTCACCCACATTCATTTATGTCTTTGGCTACTGCTCCGCTCCAGTCGTCAGTAGCGTGATGTTCTATACGCATAAACCTTCCTCTTGAAGCACTCTTTATCTATTGCTGAAAATCCGTTGCGTAGTTTAAAAGATCTAAGCGTACAGACGGCGGGAAACGACTTTGTTTTATACTATGGAGAGATTTTGAAATTGAATACGTTTCTGTTGGATGTTTTCTTCCAAGAGAAATGTTTGTTACGTAACTGAGAACTTTATAAGTTTGGAAGCCTTAATAAAGTGGGGTCGTGGGCGGTGACCTGTATTGCGATTTGCGACTTCGTGGGAGGAAGCCTGCATTAAAAGGGCGTGGGTGGAAGCCCGCATTGGAAGTCCGTGGGTGTGCGCCTACAACACGATTTTCCGAATGTGACTTTTAAATTTGAACTTAGTTACGCCAAAACGAACTGGCAAGAGAAGTCGGAAATCTTTTAGGCTTTTTAGGTCATAATTCGCTTGAGGTACGACGGAATAATGACCATTTATCATTGTCAACATCCTATCTCTCGAACGACGTCCACTGCTGGACACAAGCCTCTCCTAAAGATAGCCCTAGTTCTCCTTCTTATCTGACTTCTCACTTTCAATACTTGTGCTCCGCGCACAGTAAAAATCTTCGTTCCTCCAATAATCGTCTTCTACGTTGTCCTTCTCACCGTACTGGTTTTCTTAAATCTTCATTTCTTGTCCAGGCGGTTTTCCTTTGGAATGCGCTTCCTCAAAATATCAGGATCGCCACCAGTCGGTTCACATTCAAGATAAAAGCTCGCGAATACTTGCATAAAAAGTTGGCAGACTCGTCCCACAATTAGTTTGTTATATTTCTACACCTATGTATTTTGATCTCTCTCTACTTTGTATATATTGTTTGTATGTATATATGTATTTATTATTATGTTTTATTCTTGGAAATTTTCAGTTCGTCTTCCTTGCACCTACTATATTTTGTCTCTGCATCACCCTAAGGTAGACTGGTAGAAAATGCCTAGGGCATTAAGTCCACCTTTGTACGGTGTATTTTATTTTACATTGTACATAAAGCTTTAATAAATAAATAATGACCATTTATCATTGTCAACATCCTATCTCTCGAACGACGTCCACTGCTGGACAAAGGCCTCTTCTAAAGATAGCCACAATGCCCGGTCCTGCGCTGGCCGCATCCAGTGATTTCCCGATGCCTTTACCAGGTCGTCAGTCCAATTCTTGGAGGACCTTCCCACACTGCGCCTTCCGGTGCGTGGTCGCCACTCGAGAGACTTACGTCCACACAGGCTGTCCGCTCTACGAGCTATGTGCCCTGCCAATCGCAATTTTGAAACCAATGTCGGTCACCTTAGTTCTTCTGTGAATAATATATTGCATTAATAATATTGAGTGGATAACTGTTTCCTGTTTGAAGACAATGCATTTACAATAATTGGAGTTAATTTCAGGAAATATCTAAGGAAAATAATATAATACAATATAAATTTCAGTGTAGTTTCATGTCTATATGCTACGATTGTAATAATACATACGATCACGCCTGTATTTCCCGAAGGGTTAGGCAGGGGTGTACCAATGTAAACCCACAGTTCGTATGTTTTAGTCCCATGTAATAGGGGGCGAGCCTATTGCCATTAACCGGGCACAAATCCTAACTCCGAGCTGCTACTGAGAATTTTATAGAAATACCCTTTTTAGTCAACCTGGGAATAGAACCCAAGACCTCTAGCACTGCAGGAGATATAGTGCACAAGTGTGTGCTCAAATATAGTGGCACTCCCTCTTCCCTCACTCTCATAGTCCGATGGGACGGCAATCCGACACGATCGAGTAGACTAAGGAAATCATCGTGAGGGAAGCCTGAACTTATAATTAATATAAGTCTGAAATCTCCAATACGCCTTGAGCAAGCGTGGTGATCAATGCTTGTGCCTTCTCTGTATGAGAAGAGACCTTTGCCCAGCAGTGGGAAAATATAAGGCTGGTATTTTTATGTATTTATTTTACAACGATAACTCAAAATCTTGTATTTTCTATTATGAATTTTAATGTTTAGTAGCTATTTAGTCCTTATAACTGCCGTCCAATGGGCATACTAATATTAAAAAATTGTTTGTTTGTTCGTTTGAACGCGCTAATCTGAGGAACTACTGGTTAGAATTGAAAAAATCTTTTTGTGTCCGATAGCTTATTTATCGAGCAAGGCTATATAACATCACGCTACGACTAATAGGTGCTGAGCATTAACCAAAATCGTAATTAAATGCGGGAGAAAAAAACTACGCGAACCAAGTCGCTGGCAGAAGCTAATATTTAATATATTATGTACCTACTAGCTTTTTATCGCAACTTCGCGCAAATGTCGGTTATATTTAAAATTCAAACATGATTCGGAATACACGTGGCGCCATCTATTATCATAGGAACGTTACTGTTGTTTTCCCTGGGAACAGTACTTTTTTTCGGGATGAAAAGTACCGTATGTCCGTTTCTGTACATCTGACAACGTATATGCAAATTTTTAGGATGATGGGTTCAGTGGTTTAGGTGTGAAAAGGTGACAAACATACTTATTTTCGCATTTATAATATTAATTATGTATTATTGTTTATAATATTAGTTGTGTTGTGTAAACTGCCTCGTTGGCCTAGTGGTCCAAAGCGCGACTACTACGCTAGAGGTCTTGGGTTCGATTCCCAAGTCAAGCAAAAAGTGTTATTGGGTTTTTCTATGAAATTCTCAGTAGCAGCTCGGAGTTAGGATTTGCGCCCGGTTAATGGCAATAGGCTCGCCCCCTATTACATGGGCCCAAAAACATACCGGCGAACTGTGGGTGTACATTGGTACACCTCTGCCTAACCCTTCAGGGAATACAGGCGTGATGGTATGTAGTTATTCATGTTTATCCTAATACAAACGCCAACATTACATTATGTATTTATTTGAAATCGTCTTCATAAGGAAAAAACAATTTGAATTGAAACAGGTTCGAGGTAAAACAGTATTTTTATTAAGAACTAAATTCTGCTCGCGAGTTCGTCCGCGTGGTTTTTTTTTGGTGGGTGGGAAATCATCAAATAACTTCTCCCGCCCTGGGCGGGGCGGGAGGGAGTGTCAGACCTTTACTGACTAAAACCCACCCATGTTCCTTCTTGTGCCCTTTGCGTTCCGGGGGCGCGGTATCTCTTACGAACAACCCGCAGCCCCGGCAGTCACCTGCGTTTAGTTACATCTTTGGTTATTGCTCCGCTCCTGTGGCTAGTAGCGTGATGTTTTATAGCGTATGTCAGGAATAATGTAGCTATGTATTGGTTAAAAGAGTATGCTTAGATGGTTCGGTCATGTTGAGAGGATGCGCGAAAGGCGACTAACAAAAGGGATTTATATGGCAGATGTGAGTGGCAACGTTGGAGAGGACGCCCTAGAAAGACCTACCCTGACCTTATTGGTGAGGTTCTTCAGAAAGGTCGGGTGCGCAGTACTCGTAACCGGCGTGCTTGTATAAAAAGATGTATGAACGTGGACGAGGCGAAAGAAGTGTGTAAGGATCGTAGCAGGTGGCGTTCTGTAGTTTCTTCCTACCCCCATGGGAAAAAGGAGTGAGTTTATGTATTATATGTATGTATGTATTTATTGGCTAAAGTGGTTAAAATCAGTCCAGTAGTTTAGGAGCTTATTTGATACAGTCAGACAAACAAGAATGGACAAATGGTCTATCTATGTGCCAATTTTCATCCAAATCTGTTTACGCGTGATTGAATTACAAAAATACAAACATCTTCACAAACTTTCACACATACCATCACGCCTCTATCCCCCGAAGGGTTAGACAGAGGTGTAACAATGTACACCCACAGTTCGGCGGTATGTTTAGGTCCCATATAATAGGGGGCGAAACTGTTACCATTAACCGGCCATAAATCCTAACTCCGAGCTGCTAGTGCTCGTTGCTCGTTCTACTCCATAGAGACCTAACGAGCATTTAGCTTCAACTTTCTGACTAACTGACCGACTCCTTGATAGTTCAAAAGTGCCTGTCAATGGTCTATTTAAAATAAATATGCTTTGTATGTCAGGATCGTAGCAGGTGGCGTTCTGTAGTTTCTACCTAACCCCATGGCAATAATTTGTGACATATGTTTTGTATACTTTGACCTCGACTTAGGCTAATGAATATTTTTCTCTTTATTTCCAGATCTTGAAATGCAGCGATAATCAAAACCAACAAATTTACCATTTTATTTTCAAGTCTAAATCTTAACAAAACACACTTTGGGCACTCAAAATTATTATTCGGCAAAGTACGGGCAGAACGAGACAGCGTATAACTTCAAAACTGTTATTATAAGCTTTTTAAGCGCGGCCAAAAATCTTGCGATCAAGATACAAGGCATTCAGTTGTGTGGGCAGGTTTTATTACACAAATTACATCACAATGGACAACCTAACTGTTTTATCTTTCCGCAAAGCAGAGGATATCAAGCGTCTAGCGAGGCATTTCCAAAATGTCGTCAATCACCCGCTTACGCAGGAAAATAAAACTCTGCACTCCTACCTAAGGAGCCTCGATTTAACGCACAAAAAGATTTATTTACAAAAACGAGATTATGTTGAAGTAGAATATATATTTACAACGGAGAAGAAGAGTAACCTCCAGCGGCAGAGGTTCAACAGCCTCCCGGTAAGCGAAGTTCCTGAATTGTTAAAAGCTGAGTTATTTAATTTTACACCTGATGACGCGAAGCAAGTTCACATTTGTACCGACTGTAATGTTGAAATTGAACTAAATGACGAGGAGCCCTTGATGGAATCGCTCCAGAAACACTTCAATTCCGACGCCCACTTACCAAAGTTGAGGAAGGAAAGTATAGATGTTGCTGAGCCTATTATTTTGCCGAACATGTCTCGCCGACTCTCCGCTATGGGGGATACACCACTGCCGAAAATCAAAGAGCTTTCCATTACCAAGCCTGTCGAGAGATTGGAGCGCAACTTCGCTTCTAAACTGAATGCTTCATTAATGAAGCTTCTCCCAGACGCTTCGGAAGCAAGCGTGGATGCCGCACTAAAATATTACCAAGATATTTACGACAGGTTATGTTCCGATGTTTCTGCGATTGACTTTTCAACGCAGACGTCTTCCGTTGCTCCTATAATTATGAGTATTAAGGACAATGTTTACCAGAATTTCGCGGCGGATGCAAACAAGAATATTGATAACGATGAGAATGAGCAGACGGCGGAAAAACCGAAGAATCAGGCCAAGAAGTACCGATACTATGGACCTATTGAGGCCTTGATTGTTAAGTTGCTTGTAAACCATAAGTTGTTGTCTTTGATCGATGATAGAACGGGGAAGTTAGCTTTCTTCTGCATCGCCTGCGAGTATTATACTCTAAGATTCCATTATGATAGTGTTTTGAATCATGTGTTCAGTGAAAACCACGTTCACAACCTCTCCTGCATCTTACAGTCTGATAAGAGTATTCCTTTCTCAATGACTGAACCTTCTGTCGAGAAAATTAAAGAAATGAACGATAAATTCCTTCTTAGCCACGATATCACTTACACTTCCAACGGTTTGTACTGTCGTCTGTGCAATTCTTCCATCGATTCTATCGAAGCCTCCATTCTGCATATTTTAGACGAGAGACATCTGGCTAAACTGTCTGACGAACTCTACATTCGTATGAAGGAAAATGACCCGGACCGGTCCATCCCAGAAGAGTGGGGCCCGAAAGATTTGAATTGGACGAAGTATTTAGCTAGCGTCGGTAAACCGCATAATAGTCGTGACCATGTCATAATAGAAAACTTTATCAAGCCTTCGGGGAAGATCGGGAACTATTGTATCTGTTGCGATATGACTCTGAAGGGGCCGAGACAGGTCCTCTTCAATCACATCCGCCAAAAGAAACATTTGAGGAACGCGGCGCCTCGAAAGTTGTCTATGCTCTACAAGAACCATTGCCGTCCTTCGGAGTACTTTGCTAGTTTCGGCAATTTTTACATTTGCACTATTTGCCCGGATTTCGTTGCCGTCCCATCCATTTCAGCGATGGTAGAACACTTTGAAAGCGGTTCCCATTTCGAGACAATGGCCAAATTGATTCGTTCTGCTTTATACAATGATGTTGATCAAAAATTGTTCGTTGCCAACAAAGTTAACAGCAAATTGAAGTGTGAAGTCTGCAATTTGACTTTCCAAGATGCAAATGATGCAGTGAAGCATATTTTGAGCAGCATCGATCACCAGACGGCGGTTTCCGAAGCCAAGATCAACGAGAACAAAGGCGATATCATCAGCGTTTATATGAAAGGGAACCATATTCTTCATAGCGAAGGGCATAGTTTCACTTGTGTTGAATGCAAAGGGGTTTTTAACTCCATCCGGTCTTTGCTCTCACATCTGGTGTACGCCGGCCATTTTAAAGAGAAACCAGCTATTGAGAGCGTGTTCCGTTTTTATTTAGAACTTAAACACAATATAAATATGTTGGCAAGGAACAAATATGTGTATTACCAGTTTGGGTGTCTGAAGTGTGGTGTGTGTGATTCTGATGTAGAAGAAGGAGAGACGGCTAAGAAGCATGTTGTGTCGGCGCGACATAGAGAGAATATGGGGGCCAGTTATGTTAATATGGATACGTCGGCTGTTGAATAAGGTTAGTGGGACATTCTTCTTTGTAAATATCATTGGATGGCCAACGGCCCACTTGGTGTAAAGTGGTCACCGCTACCTATAGACATCTGCAATAACAGAGGCCTTGCGAATGCGTTGCCATCCCAGAGACAAGGTTAAAATGTGTCATGTGCCTGTAATTACACCGGCACTCATACCCTTCAAATCAAGACACAGCAATGCTGCTTTGGGCTTGTACTCAATTTGTATATCTATATAAATGAATAAAATTGAAATGTTAAAACGATTTTACTAAATGCACATGAATGTTGACAGGGGCGAAACAATTCTTAATTTTTTTTGTCTTCTCTGTCTGTTTGATTGTTTTGGCTAATCTCTGAAATGGCTAGACCGATTTTTATATAATTTTCGCAAGTAGACAGCTGATGTTATAAGGAGTAACTTAGTCTGCTTGTTTTTTTAGAAAAAGAATTAGGGTTTCGTGCAAGAAAATAGAACCAGTGATAGCAAACATTCACGCGAATGAAATCGCGGCCAAAGCTAGTCTAGTAATATTATTAGAGATAAGCTCTAGAAAAAAGGGACTCGATTAAAATCCCTAATAAAACTACACTGCAGCTTACCTGCTTAATTTTTCCACTTCACTTGAACTAAGGTAGTAATTAATAAGGATTCTAATACCTGTCCTAATAGGCCTGTCCACTGGAGCGGAGAAACGGAGAGATATTAACCAATAAGATTGCATAACATTTTTGCCCCACTCCGCAGCCTCGCTCCTCCCCGGTAGACAGGTAGCCTTATTGTCCCACTACACGGCGAAAAGCCGAGATCCGTAGTAAATCTTTTAGTTACTAAGTCCAATTCCACCCCGTATGTTCCCAACCCAACCACAATATAGGCGAAATACAGCGGTTCTCCCGTCCCAGCCGCCGCGGAAGACGCTCCGGACGTCGGGGGCCGCGAGACGACTCCCGGCCACCGTAGATACGGGCCTGTGGACGGTGAGCAATGGGTAGCTCACCGTCCTTACGTTGCATAACGACAGGCCGTGTCGACGGCGCGTTCGTGTTCCACGCGCGCCTCAAAGAGATGTCAGCAAAAGGAAGGGGCCACTGAGGGCCGATGCCTGCCGGGGCTGCGGGTTATTCGCAAGAGATACCGCGCCCCCGGAACGCAAAGGGCACAAGAAGGAACGGGCGGGTTTTAGTCAGTAAAGTCTGGCACTCCCTCCCGCCCCGCCCAGGGCGGGAGAAGTTATTTGATGATTTCTCACGCACCAAAAAAAAAAAAGAATATAGGAGAAATTCCTAAAATAACGCCACATAAAAAATAAGCCATAATGTTTGTGTAATAATACATTATTCTTGTTTCAGGTAATGTGTTTGCCAACGATAGTAAGAATGTCAAATGGTGTAATAATGAATCATGTTATACTTTTAAGAGTAATTTCCAAATGAGAAATCATTTTACAATGAAATTTTAATAAATGAATTAATTTTATAACTATTAACACGTTGTTTTATTTGACACTGGTGTTTCTGCTAAGGTAACACACATATCAACACACAAAACGTTTTTCAGGGAGAAATATTTTCATGAATGTGATGATGGTAATGCCATCTAGCCGATTTCGGCCACAACAACTGCAATTCGGACTTCCCTTCAAGGTGTTCGGCGTAGATATGCTGCTCTTTCATGTGCTCATGTGACCAGCATATCCAAATCCAACTTTGGCTGAGAAACTTCGAGCACAAAGTGGATATGCCAGTACACCAACACACATTCACGAATGTACCCCACCCTAGAAGGGGATTGGGTCTGTCAGACTTCCTGGCTAAAAACGACCCGGTGTTCCCTTCCCATATTAAGTTAACGGAGAAATATTAACAAAGAGGATTACATAACTGGGTCAGTACGTCGTCTTAGGGGGGCGGAGAGAAGATTTTATGCATTCCTATTGGTTAATATTTCTCCGTTTCTCCGCTCAACAGCCTCGCTCCCCTTCTCTTGACAGGCAGCCTTACGTGGAGGAGTCATTTTTGAGCTGTCAACACGTGATTATAGATTTTGTATGACAATTTTAAACTGTGACGTCATTTATTTGCCATTTCAAAGCGACTAAAAATCTTATTTTACAGTTAATTGGATATCATAATATAACCTGCCGGGGGGAAGTAAATATAGCTTCTTTACTTGGTATTATTCTTTGGTCCAAGCCTAAATACTTTTTCCGAAAAATTAATTATTGAGGGATGAAAAATATTTTCTTTTAGCAAAGCGCCATCTATTATCACTAAAAGTAACAACGATAATTAACACCAACAACTCATAGATGGTGCTGTTTTAAAAACAACTTTGCCTTTTTGCTCACACTAGGAAGGTTTCCTGTATCGTGGGTGCGTTTACAAACATAAACTCACATACACAAACAGCCAGACCCGGAACAACTATCTGTTGGTCATACAATTTTCTTTTTGACTTTGGATGTCAAATAAGCCGACGGCCCACCTGTCCGTGTCTGTGTATTTGTTCCGTGCGGGATTAGAACCCGCGACACGCACTTAATAAGGGCCGCGGTAATAAAAGTCCGATCCGTTGGTCTAGTGGTCGCAAGCACGACTGCTAAGCGTAGGGTCTTAAGTTGAAAAAAGTGTTATTGGGTTTTTCCATTAGGACTTCCTCAGTAGCAGCCCGGAGTTTAGAAGTTGGTGGCGTGACACCCCCGTGTCTCTGAAAGCACGTGTCGCCTGGTCCTGCGCCTGATTTCTCCCCGATCGTGTCGGATTGCCGTCCCATCGTCCATCGTTTGCGCACACCCTTGTGCACTATATCTTCTGAGTAGTTGGCTAGTCTCCATTGAGACAAATCCAGATATTCGGTCAGACTTGGGAGGAAATTTTTTAATAAAAAAACAAAACATTTACATTTTAAAATAATTTATTTTTTAATACACTTTGGTACATGTCTATAGGTACACAATCTATATTAAATTACTAATCTTTGATTAAATATCAACTTTCAACTTCTAATTAATCGTAATTGTCAATTTACAAAAAAAAGAAGTTATGTCCAATTTTTTTTACTTGACTGTACCAGAAAAATAAAAAAATAAATAAAAAAAAAATCATTTGGTTGTTTTTTTTTTTCTTTTTATAACGCTGTCGGCCCACGTCAGACAATCGGTGACCGATTTTTTGTCGGAGAGAATAGAACACGAATTCTAATATACCAACACACGCGTTCTAAAAAAAGTCGGTCCCACGAAACTATGGAACTATTGAACGGTCCGATAATCAGTCCTACAAAATGTCGGACGTGGGCGGTGGTCGTTCAACACATAAATTAACAATTACAAAGACATCAAATTGCTATTAATTATACACCATGGAAGGGACATCAAGACGAAACATTTTACCGTAGATTCAGTAAATGATAAGTACCAACAGAGTTGCAACTTTTCATTGCTTACACTCACAAGGTCAACCATGAATGGAATAAATAGCCCTTTTGGTAAGCAACGAAAAATTAGATAGAAATGGATAGCAAACCAGCCGACAGCCCTCCTGACGTTAAGTGGTCACCGCTGCCTATACACATCTGGAATACCAGAGGGCTTGCTAATACGTTGCCATCCCAGAGACAAAGCTGAAACGTCTTATGTGCTAACTACACCGGCACCCATACCCTTCACACCGGAACACTACAAGCTGCTTTGCGGCAAAAATAGGTATGGTGGTAGTACTTCCCCGGACGAGCTCCTTCACAAAGAGCTCTGCTGCTAAAATGAGTACTTGATCACGTGATATTTTAACTTACCTCTCCCCTGGCGAGTTTTTGAATTATCACCCCCCCTATCCAAAATCACGTGTTGTATAACAGTCGCCACGAGTCGTGAGCACAGACGTCAAGTTAATGTTTGGGGTTTTGGGTTCATTTCTGGTATTTTTGGGCCAAAGACGCTCCACGCGATTGGTCCGCCAGTTGGACCGATCGTGTGTAGCGTCGGCGCCCCAAAAAGCCCCGTAAAATACCCAAAAACTCAAAAATTAACTCGACATTTGTGCTCACAACTCATGGCGACATACTTATTTATGTGGTTCAGAAATCGCGTCGGACATCAAAATGAAATTCGTAATTTTTTCTAAAGACCCTACGCTCCTCTTTCGAACCTCACGTGGCTAATGGGCGATCTCTCATGTACTGAATCCATGGTAACTGGTTCTGCGTCAATGTCCCTTCCACCATGAATAATTGATAGTCATATTAAGTAAACAATTTCTATAGAAATTGGTCTAACTCACACTTTTCAAACAAAGAATTTAACGACATTCTCTTTTTAAATTGAAAACACGATCGCTTGCGCACGATTTGTAAAGCGTTTCAAAGGAAAATGCACTTTATCACAATAAAAATAAGGTTCTACGTGCTTGTATGACCAGAACGTGGTCGAGGCGAGGAGTATGCAAGGATCGTTTCGCATACGTTTCGCGACGTTCTGTGGTTTCTGCCTACTGTATATTTTTACCCGAGAATATGAATTTTAAGATTACAGCATTAAGGTTCATATTAGTATGATACTTTTAATTACATTTGGTCATAGGATTATGAACCTTATTATGTAATAGTAAGGTCCATAAATGAACCCCAAGAACAGATACAGGCTACTTTTTATTCTGCGAATCCTAAAAGCTAGTCTATACAAATATTATAAAGAGGAAAGATTTTTTGTGTGTTGGTTTGTACCGAATAAACTCCGAAACTACTGGCCCGATTTTAACTATTTTTCACCAATAGATATAGTAGCCGCGACGAGTCGTAAACACAAACGTCAAATTAATTTTTGCGTTTTTGCCTACGGGAAAAAGGCGTGAGTTTATGTAACATCACGCTAACACACGGGAGAGGAGCAAGCCCGCCACACTATTCCCAACCACTGCAACTTCTGTAAGCCAGAATCAACAGTGGAGACCGCCAGAAGAGCGCCGAGGCAATGAAGCTCGACGAGTCCCGGAGAAACGATATAACTGTCTTGGATCCCGCAACGAAATTAATCAGAAAAGATTAGCGGAGGAGTAGGAAAAAATATAGTTTCCACGAGAGAGGAGCAGTAGCCTTAGAACTTAACGGCGGAAATAAAATCAACAAAGTAGCTGGCAGACGCTAGCAATTTACAAAAATGTGAGTTAGACCATCCCATCTCAACTCCTCAACAAACTACACTTACATATTTAATCAATGATTTTAAAATATGATATAATAATTAACTTGAAATTACATAATAACTACATTAGACTCAAAAAATAGTCTAATAATAAAAAAAAAACAAATGTACATTGAGGCTAATTTTTTTTTCTTAAATAAATTCCTCTAAGCGTAATGAGTGCACAAAAATTTTGTGCAACTTGAGTTTTTTTTGTGCAATATTTGTGCAACGTGGTTACATTGGCATTGATTCTATTTTAACATTTCCTTATGACAATGTCGGGCTAATTTCGACTCTAAAGTGCCTGTAAATGATCTAATTTAAATAAATGCCTTGACATTGAAATTAATAACTATAACTTATACATTGAGATTTGTGCAACTTTGTGCACTCTGACTTAAAACGTAAACTAGAGCTAATAAGAGAAAAAAATAATATATTTAAAAATAAATTTCTAATAAAAAGTACAATAACTTTGGTATTTTTTTTTTTGTCATAACTATTAAAAATATAGAGAAGTCTGACTTATTACATTTAAAATATCTAGTACTGTGATTTGGTAGCATAATATAGACAATAATTGTTAAATATACTACAGTGGTACGACTCGAACTTGGCTATTTCTTTTGTATCATTAAATGACTTGGTTTTTTATTCGCGTATTTTTCAGTAAAGGTCAGTTCACAGCGAGACGCGACGCGACGCGACTGGGCGCACATCGACTCAAAATATAACTTTATTTACTACGCGAAAAGATACACATTTCATTGTGAGAAATCACCGAATTCTACCAATGAAATGTGTGTAATAATAATAAAGTTATATCTCGCGCAGCGTCGCGTCTCGGTGTGAGCTGACCCTTACAATCAGAAAAGCCAACTCAACTATTCACAAACGATTGCGCTAACCCTTGTGGTCACCCATACTAATATTATACGCGAAAGGAACTGTCTGTCCGTCTGTAATGTTTTCACGACTTTAGTGATTTACCACTGAACCGATATTGACGAAATTTGGTACGTAGATAGTTTGAAGCTCAAGAAAAGACACAAGGTACTTTTGAATCGACTTAAAATAAGGACTGCCTCGTTGGCCTAGTGGTCCTAAGCGCGACTGGTTCCATGTCATAGGGGGCGAGCCTATTGCCATTAACCGGGCACAAATCCTAACTCCGAGCTGCTACTAAGAATTTCATAGAAAAACTCAATAACACTTTCTGCTCGACTTGGGAATCGAACCAAGATCTCTAGCGTAGTAGTAGCGCTTAGGACCACTAGGCTACCGAGGCAGTTAAAAGAGGGTGAGGTTTAGAGTTACTGCTTAAAAAACCCGGTGAATTCATTCATTTAGCTATCACAACACAGTACTAGATTATTTCCGATTTATAACTACTTAATAAGAAATATGATTTGCTAACATCAATTGTAACACACTGAGGGCGACACATTTTATCAAATCCTTCCTTCCTCACTAAAATTCAAACGGGAAACTGTCTGTTACGCTTTTACGACGGTATGGAATCTGATGATGTACGGGGGTAAGTTAAACCCCAATAAAGGATATATTTAGGCTACTTTTTTGCTGCTAATTCGTCTGCGTGCGTGATAACCGACATTTATGCTGGCGAATTTAATAAAACATAAGAATAGTAGTCGCTATGAGTCGTGAGCACAAATGTCAAGTTAATTTCTGGCTTTTTGAGTTACTTGCTGGGTTTTTTGGGCCGCCGACGCTGCACAAGATTGATCCGTCAGTCGGACCGATCACGTACAGCGTCCGTGCCCCAAAAATCCCCGAAAGGAACCCAAAATCTCATAAATTTACTTGAGATTTGTGCTCACGACTCGTGGCGACTAATATGCCTACTTTATACAAAAAAGAACGAGTGTAACAAGACACTTAACGAAGCGTCGAGTTCCATGTTCTTCTCATCATTACGATCATTTTGTTGCTCTGCATCATACCCTTGGAGCCTTCTGGTTACCGAGATATTGAAGGGAAAAGTTACAACCCTTTTTTTAAAGGTTTCTTGACCATATCTCCCGACAGAAAAATAAAATTCCCTACCGCAGCTAACAAAAGAGCTGATAACTTTGAAACCGCTGAACCGATTTCCATCAAACATAGCTAAGACCACTCTCGACTAATTCACCTTTCAAACAAAAAAAAACTAAGTCTAAATCGGTTCATGCGTTCAGGAGCTACGATGCCACAGACACACACACGTCAAACTTATAACCCCTGGGTAGCCTAGTGGTCCTAAGCGCGACTGCTACGCTAGAGGTCTTGGGTTCGATTCCCCGGTCGAGCAAAAAGTGTTATTGGGTTTTTCTATGAAATTCTCAGTAGCAGCTCGGAGTTAGGATTTGTGCCCGGTTAATGAAAATAGGCTCGCCCCCTATGACATGGGACCTAAACATACCGGCGAACTGTGAGTGTACATTGGTACACCTCTGCCTAACCCTTCGGGGAATATAGGCGTGATGGTATGATGAAATCGAATTCGCAAATTATTCCTGTTTTTTTATCTATACCAATATTATAAAGCTGGAGAGTTTGTTTGTTTGGTTGAACGCGCTAATCTGAGGAACTGCTGGTTCGAATTGAAAAATTATTTTTGTGTTCAATAGTCAATTTATCGAGGAAGGCTACAGGCTATATAACATCACGCTACGACCAATAGCTGCGGAGCAGTAACCAAAGACGTAACTTAATGCGGGTGATAAAACTACGCAGACGAAGTCGCGAGCAGAAGCTAGTTATTCATATAAGGACCGTTTTTCAATACCACATAACGGAGAAATAAATATGGCGGTTTGACAGCTTTTGTAAAGACAATAATGTGTCAATGTCATATTTATCCTTCAGATAAAAGTTATCTAGTAGATTATTGAAAAATCAGCACTAAAAGTGATTTTCAAATGTGTTCGCCCTCAATGTGACTTTACTTAGTCTAATATGTAACTTAAGGCGATATAATTCCGATGTAATTTGAGACACACGCCACCACATCAAGCTATCCCAAACTGTCACATATTCCCGATTAAACATGAACCTTATTCTTTTGAAATAAAGTTCAAAACATATCAAAGAAATTGGACAGATTGGGGTAGCCTGACGTGCTGGTCTTTTCAATAACGTGAAAATTCACAGTAGACCATTTTATACCCTAACGTCATGTGCAGATTGATTGTTTATATTAAATTTGCTGGCACTGTGTCGTGATCCTCTCGCCTTTAGAGATTTCGCTTTGTTATAAGGTTCAAAATGGTCTATCAGAATCATCGCAGTATTACTCTGTGAATGGCTAAACAATATAAACCAATCATCATACGAATCTGAGATTAAATGGGTGTTCAAAAAGTTATGAGATGCAATGGTACAGTCACCAAAAGAGATAAGTGACCATGCCTTCATATATAACAGAAGATTTTTAGACGCTGAAGGATGATTTCGAATAAAAAATCAATTATTACAAAACAAACAATTAATTAATTAAAATTAAATTAAATTCGCAGCCATCCGTCAGTTTGGAAGGAATTTTCTACGATACCTAACAACACTGGTTACTTATCTCTTGTTGACTGTACAGAGAATGACAATAATCATAGGTTAAAAAATCAGCTGTCCCATACAAAAATGCAATACATACAATAGAAATGTATGGGACAGCAGATCTTTTCTTAACTAACGAATTTCAATGCTGATGGGCTCTAGAATCAAGTACAGAACCTATGATAAAAATTTTCCTTACAATGTGCTACTATGAAAAGATCGGTTTGACATCGTAACCGTATCGTTATCGTCCCGTCGAAGCTAAAATCTTACCAGAAATATATAACAATACTTTTGAAGGGAGCGATTGTTACCTACTTAATATTGAATGTTTTATACGAGAGAAATTATACATTGTGGAAACAAGCGTTTTCTTGTTCCCTTTATTTTAAACCCCGTTGGTTGGTAAACAAGCCGACGGCCCACCTGATGTTAAGTGGTCACCGCTGCCTATAGACATCTGCAATACCAGAGGCCTTGCTAATGCGTTGCCATACCAGAGACAAACTTGAAATGTCTCATGACGTTGAATATCCCTATAATAATATTATTATGCTTCGTTGGCCTAGTGGTCCTAAGCGCGACTGCTATGCTAGAGGTCTTGGGTTCGATTCCCAGGTCGAGCAAAAAGTGTTATAGGGTTTCTCTATGAAATTCTCAGTAGTAGCTCGGAGTTAGGATTTGTGCCCGGTTAATGACAATAGGCTCGCCCCCTATTACATGGGACCTAAACATACCGGTGAATTGTGGGTGTACATTGGTACGCCTCTGGCTAACCTTTCGGGGAATACAGGCGTGATGGTATGAATGTATAAATTTCTCTTGTATAAAAAAATCTTGTATTTAATTCCTAGAATCTATGCACAACTATAATATTTCATTACAATACGTATATACAACAATTTATTTTTTTTTTATTTTAAAATCTCGAGTTTACATTTTTTTTAAACAAAAAACGGGCAGTATCTTTTTTAAACAGTCTTTTTTTGTCAAATTAATTTTAAATAAAAAAAAAACTTTGGCTGTGCGAGTCTCTGTGGGTTAATTTAAAGAAAAAACATATTTTTTGATGTTTTTTTTCAATCATTTTGAGATTTTCAACTGATTCTTCCGACCAAATGTGACGTCACTTCCATTTTTTAACCTGTCAACTGTGTCTGTCTGTTTGTTAGTTACCTCACAACAGCAAAACCACTGAACCGATCGTAATGAAATTTGACAAAGAGGTAGCCTAGAATCTAGATAAGAACATTTTAATTCGCGATTCCGTCAACATCCGTAATAATCGTCATTCACGTTACGAACGACGTCACAGGAAAAACTTGCTTCAAGTTAGATAAGCTTATTTATTTTGATTTTTTTAAATAAGCTTCTAAAATGCATCATCATGCAATGTGCATATGTATTCAAAATTCCAGCTCAGTCGAACACCGGGAAGTGGGTCAAATTTAACTTGTAAGATTTGATTAAGTTCCTATGGCCACCTTCCGGCTCCATCATCAGACCAGCTCTGTGACATCATTATATTGCATTGTCATGCAAATTGGACATCTAAGCAAAATTTCAGATCAATCGAACACCGGGAAGTGGGTCAAATTTAACTTGTAAGTTTTGAGCCACAGATAAAAAATCGTCACGTGAAAAATCAGTTGAAATCTCGGCTTATTAGCTAAGAAATAATTTAATACTACTTAAAATATTATAATTATTGCAGTTCAGAGCGCAATAACAATTGTCTGTCGCTAATATCATTTTTTTATCATTATTATTTACTTACTAAAGACCTTAAAAAGCCTCCATTTCAATATTCCCATTGTGTTATGTAGTCAGAACAGGGACTGGTTTCATTTGTCAATCGATAATGAACTTAAAAACAGCACTGATAGAAATGATAATTGTGTACAAGATTTATTTTGCATGGCATTCATCTTGCAATTTCCAATTCTATGTCTGTTGTTTGAACTGCTCCGTTGGTCTCGTGGTTGCAAGCGCGACTGATGAGCGTGGGGTCCCGGGTTCGATTCCCAGGTCGGGCAAAAAGTGTTATTGGGTTTTTCCATTAGAATTTGCTCAGTAGCAGCCCGGAGTTTGGAAGTTGGTGGTATGACACCCACGTGCCTCGGAAAGCACGTGTCGCCGTTGGTCCCGGCTGTCATTCGTAGATCTTTGACAGTCGTTACGGATAGTCAGAAGCCAGGAAGTCTGACAACCAGTCTAACCAAAAGGTATCGTGTTGCCCAGTAACTGGGTTGTGGAGGTCAGATCGGCAGTCGCTCCATGTAAAACACTGGTACTCAGCTGCATCCGGTTAGACTGGAAGCCGACCCCAACATAGATGGGAAAAGGCTAAGTAGATGATGTCTGTTGTTTTTATGTTCATTTTTAATTTATCAATGAAAAAGCTAAAGCATATTCCGATATCTTTTTCTTTTTTTTATTTAGTTCTTCCCATCATTGGGATTATTTTTTGAACTGTTGCATACGACACCTGTAAGCCCAATGTTTTACGTACTAAACAGTACTTACTGGTCGACTCTTCACGTGACCAAAGGGCTGGCCTTTTCTTGGGCCAAAGAATCAGCATTGCCATACAACGTGGTAATGCTGCCAGCCTTTTAGGCACTTGTCCCATTGACAGCGATGCGTATCAGTTTTTTGATGCCCTATTATTTTTGATAGATTGATAAGCTTCCTTTTTTTTATATTAACTATTCATACTCATAGTTTGTAATCTAATTATTTATTCAGTAAGTTTATGATTGAAATACTTAAACAGTGACATTTCGCAATAAAAAATAAGACATTTCCCCGCAAACACATTTGCTCAATGTAAAAGTAGGCGCCACGAGTTGTGAGCACACATGTCAAGTTAATTTTCGGGATTCCGGGTTCCGTTCTGAGTATTTTAGGCCGATGCCACACTCGATTGGTCGGTCAGACGGACCGACTGCGTGCAGCGTCGGCACCCCCAAAAAACCCCGAAAGGAACCCAAAAATGACCTTGACATTTGTGTTCACGACTCGTGGCGACTGATATACTTAGTTTGATTAGCAGTATGTGTAGTTAAGAACAATAATATGCGTGGTTATGCACCCTGTATATTCTAGAATCATGACACAGCGGGAATATTTTTTTCTAAAGAATTACTAATAACTAATTTAAACAGGCAACTGCGATCATCAAAATCGTATTAAATCACATTTATTTTCTTTATTTTAATTTTTTTATAAATATTTATGTTGTATTTAACATATATATTTATATACAGGGTTATTTGTAAAACATAGACAACCTCTCAGGACTGTATGACTATCATCATAAACAACAACTTTTCTTCTATACATTTTTACAGAATCAAGCAACGCAAGCGCATCGAAGCGAATGACCGACTGAAGGATTTCCGTAAAATTGTAAATAGGTCAAGTACAAACACCCCCGCCGCCCTAACCCCGCTCCCCTCGCTATTTTACTATCGCTTTCGTTTGCTTCGCATAGACTTCGTAACATTTAGAGCGTTCAATCTAAATGTTTTTATTTTTGTATGAAAATCTGATGAACTAAAATATGATAAATTTTTAAATGTCATAGAACAAAAGTTGTTGATTATGATGTTAGTAACATAGTCCTGAGAGGTTGTCATTGTTTTACAAATAACCCTGTATATGCAGGATGACCCAAAATTGTTTGTGCAACTTTTAGGAGATGAAAATACTCATGAATACGAACAACTTTTATTACGGGAGCAAGTCTGAAATATGAAAAAATAGTCAGCTGTTTCATACATTTAGATCTGTTGTAGTGCATCTTCTAAACTGCCCCGTTGGTCTCGTGGTCGTAAGCGCGACTGATGAGCGTGGGGTCCCGGGTTCGATTCCCAGGTCGGGCGAAAAGTGTTATTGGGTTATTCTATGAAATTCTTAGTAGCAGCTCAGAATTAGGATTTGTGCACGGTTAATGGCAATAGGCTCGCCCCCTATTATATGGGACCTAAAATATACCGGCGAACTGTGGGTGTACAATGGTACACCTCTGCCTAACCTTCCGGGGAATACAGGCGTGATGGATTATAAATTTATTTGTTTGTCATATTTCAAAGTTGGTTCCTTAGTAAAAGTTGTTCGCATTTATGAGTACTTTCAACCCCTAAAAGTTGCCCAATTAATTAAAAGTCACTCTGTATATATTTTTATCTAATTTTCTTGTACAGAGAGCTAATGAAGATATTATATTATTATAATATTTAAATTATTTTTTATCACCCCCATATTTTTTTTTATTTCTCTAAAATCTATAACTGTTGGCCCAAGTAGCCCAAAGCTAGTGCCCTGAGACAGTAAGACCTAGTCAGGACAGGCCACGAAGGACATAGCCGGACACACTAGATGGATTCCTCCAAAACTGGAGATATGAAGCAGGGAATCGCAAAAGATGGAAGGAATGGAGGGAGCCGTTTGCCCAGCAGTGGGAGTTAACAGGACTGGACCAGGACTTGTGCCCGATTGATGGTAAATAGGACCTTTACACATGGGACTACAACGTACATGGATAAGTAGGTGTATAACACCCCCCCCACCCGTCTCAATGGGGGATATAATGGGTACAATTACCATGAACTGCCTCGGTAGCCTAGAGGTCCTAAGCGCGACTGCGCTACGCTAGAGGTCTTGGGTTCGATTCCCAGATCGAGCAGTGTTATTGGGATTTTCCATGAAATTCTCAATAGCAGCTCGAAGTTAGGATTTGTGCCCGGTTAATGGCAATAGGCTCGCCCCCTATTTCATGGGACTTAAAAACACACCGGCGAACTGTGGGTGTACATTGGCGCTTCTCTGCCTAACCCTTCGGGAAATACAGGCGTGATGGTATGTAATTACCATGGCATGGTATTTGGCTTCCGTATCTAAAGCGTGCCAAACAGGACCCTATTACTTAGACACTGCTGTCAGACTGTCCGTTCATCTGTCACAGGGCTGAATCTTAAGAACCGTTTAATAAATAAGGGGGTATATTTAAAAATCCGTATTTTTACTTTTCCATCTTTTAGATCAAGACATAGGCAGACGAAACTGTATCAAAAACATGAAACTTCAGTTATAGTTGTTACATTTCAAACAAGCCGACGGCCCACCTGATGTTAAGTGGTTACTGCTGCCTATACACATCTGCAATACCAGAGGCTTTGCTAATGCGTTGCCATCCCAGAGACAAAGTTGAAACGTCTCATGTGCCTGTAACTACACCGACACCCAAACCCTTCACACCGGAACACTACAAGCTGCTTTGCGGCAGAAATAGGTATGGTGGTAGTACTTCCCCGGACGAGCTCCTTCACAAAGAGCTCTACTAACATGACTTTCGTGAATTGTAAGGACTATACTCCAGTGTTATCCTGCAAAACCTCTTTGGTGAATTTAGATAAAGCTCGAACTTATATTCATCCCATTTCGCAAAAACCTAATTAAAAAACTCTTTTGAACGAGCAAGAAACTCCATGGACACTCGTCCATGGAGTTTCTTGCTCGTTCCTCTCCATAGAGACCTACGTTTTGGAACGAGCAACTAGCTTCAACTTCCTAGCTGACCGACTTCTTGACAATTCAAAAGTGCCTGTAAATGGTTTAATTGAAATAAATGCTTTGACTTTGTGTTAATGATATCTCACCTCACCTACATTCATCGAATCATGTGTTCAGAATAACCTGTCTGAGAATTAAATTTCTTTATTTTTTATTTGAGATGGGCAAGCTCTTGACTCTAGTCTAGGTCAGAGGTGACAGAGACAAAGTCGACGATGGAGTGAGCTTGCCCAGAAGAAGCCTATTCGATGGGAAAGTCCGACTGTTTATTTTTTTTAAATATACTTAGGTTTTAAATGTTCAGTTAATTTTTTTTCTTCTATTACACTAAACATATTAAGCTAAAAAGTCTATTAAGAGTTAGAAGATAGAAATTATGTTATAATGAGTTTGAAATTAACTAACGTTACTTACACATAGTTGCAGCAACGGTGTAAAATTTTTACACACATTTGTGCAATTATTCCATTACGACAATTTACCTAACGACATGTCAAATCAGGACTTAGATAAATTTTTTGTTGCACAAAACGTCATTTGTGCACATGGGTCATGATTTTGACAATTATTCAGGGTTAAAGGAACTTCAAATGTACAATCGTGGACAATTGCAGTGAACGAAATTCCACCCTTACGCTGTTAATAACAAGGTTCAAAAGTGTTCAACCGCAATTGTCCCCAGTTTTGTGCAACTTTTTTTAATGACTCAAAAACTGAAGCAGAATTTAAAGAACCCACAACTGCAACTATGCGCCAGTCCTTTCTCACATTAATTTATCATTTCAGGCAAAACCGGGGATTTTGATAACACGCATATCTATCAACATATTCACACCAAAAAATATCAACATACTATTTCAATATTAATTAATTAATTATTACTATGAGTATTCTTTAATTAAAACCACAACCGCAGCGCTAGCGAAGAAAAGGACGAGACAGTGGCGCCATAGCGGCAAAAAGAGGAACTAAACGTGTTCCCACTAGCGTCACAGCGGCATGTTTGAGAACTAAACCAGACTCGCTAGCGCCACGGCGGCAGCTCACAAAACTAACTCACACACTGGCGCCAACATGGCGAGTAACAGAACTATAGACATAGAGAATGGACTGAGTAATATAGTAGGCACCACGTAGTTAATTTTTGGGTACCTTTCTGGGTTTCTTGGGTCGCCGATGGTGCACGCGATTGGTTCGTCAGTCGGACCGACCGCGTGCAGCGTCGGCGCCCAAAAACTCAAAAATTAACTTGACAATTGTGCTCACGACTCGTGGCGACTACTAAACGCGCACAAAACTGGAAGTAAAGAAACAGGAAGTCTGACAACCAGTTATATCAAGAGGTATCGTGTTGCCCAGTAACTGGGTTGTGGAAGTCAGATAGGCAGTCGCTCCATGTAAAACACTGGTACTCAGCTGCATCCGGTTAGACTGAAAGCCGACCCCAACATAGTTGGGAAAAGGCTAAGCAAATGACGATTGACTCCATAGCTGAATAGGAAACGCTCCCTCCATTCTCTATGTCTAAGCAGAGAACTAAAAAGACTTACAACAGTGGCGCCACGGTGCGGCGGGTTGTGGAACTAAACGAGCTGTTGTCAAACCTACTTGGTTGTTTTTTTTCTTTAATTGGCTGTCTCTTTGCGCGCTGTGAAGGATACTATAGAGCGAATCCCTTTTACAGATGTCTGAAATTAAAAAAAGAGAAATTCTGGAAATGGTACAGAAATAGATTAGTTATTCATTCTAATGAGGAAACATGGCGTTGTATAATAAACACATTACGGTACTAGTGAGATATGATGTAAAATCAAGGCATTGTGAGTACAAAAGCGGTGTGTTGAAAAGTACGGGGCTATCCATAAATTACGACATCTTGACAAAATCAACTGGTTGCTAATCTACACTAATATTATAAAGAGAAAAGATTTGTATTGCTACGCTAGAGGTCTTGGGTTCGATTCCCAGGTCGAGCAAAAAGTGTTATTGGGTTTTTCTATGAAATTCTCAGTAGCAGCTCGGAGTTAGGATTTTTACCTAAACATACCGGCGAACTGTGGATGTACACTGGTACATCTCTGCCTGAGCCTTCGGGGAATACAGGCGTGATGGTATGTTATGTTAAACTTTATGCAAGAAAAAGTACAAGGATGGACTTAATGCCTGGCATTCTCTACCCGTCAACCAAAGGAGGTGAAGAGATAACATGGCAGGTGCAAATTATAAAATTAAACATACATACCATCACGCCTGTATTTCCCGAAGGGTTAGGCAGAGGTGTAACAATGTACACCCACAGTTCGCCGGTATGTTTAGGTCCCATGTAATAGGGGGCGAGCCTATTGCCATTAACCGAGCACAAATCCTAACTCCGAGCTGCTACTGAGAATTTCATAGAAAAACCCAATAACACTTTTTGCTCGACCTGGGAATCGAACCCAAGACCTCTAGCGTAGCAGTCGCGCAATGTAATTTATTAATGTAAAATCATTTTTCATAGCTGAAAATGTCCAAAATCCGTACCTTTTTCTTAGATCCGTTGAGATAATCCTTGTACATTTCTGATCTAAGATATCTTGAGTAGCTGTCGGACTTCATCAGGTGGTAAACATGAGCCTGAAAACAAGAGCAGCAATGAGATGTCACAGTGCCATTTCACACGACATGACCTCCTATACTGCGTGTTTTTTTCGATAGCCCATAAGTCTAGGGTCATATTGTATAAGTAAAACACAGATTCAAAAACAGAAGATGAAAAATCCCTACCTATAAAGCTGATAACTTTGAAACCGCTGAACCGATTTCCATCGAACATAGCTAAGAACATTCCCGAATAATTCACCTTTCAAACAAAAGAAACAAAATCAAAATCGGTTCATGCGTTCGGTAGCTACGATGCCCCAGACAGACAAACACACACACAGACACGTCAAACTTATAACACCCCGTCGTTTTTGCGTTGGGGGTTAAAAACAAGAGTAGCAATAATTTTACATAATTAACACGATGTAGCCTTCTATACAGGGTGGATTTTTGGGACGGGTCACTAAGGGCAGGTACCTTAACTGTTATAGTTACAGGAACACGTTCCTAGGAGACCATCCATAACTTTTAGAGATATTCTGAACTGCATTCACAGATTTTGGAAAAAACGTACAGTCAGCAAAAAAAACGATAAAATAAGAAAAGAAAAAAATATATATACCAAACGATCCTATTTTCTGTAAAGATCAAAAGACCCTATGGTACCATTTAGGGTCAGATCACACCGAGACTGCACACGACGGAGCACCATCAGCACCGAATTCTCACAATGAAATGTGTATCTTTTCGTGAAGAAAATAAAGTTATATTTTGAGTCATTGTGCGCGCAGCGTCGCGTCGCGTCGCGTCTCGGTGTGAACTGACCCTTAAGGTAATGAGTACCTACTGGATATTCCAGAAATTGCCAAAAACTTTTTTCATACATTTTGTACGGAAAAACGATATCAGAAGCTACAAATACGAGTGAAAATGGCGGTCATTTATTTCGCAGATCACCAACATGTTACCTATACAGGGTTATTTGTAAAACAATGACAACCTTGCAGGACTGTATTACTATCATCATAAACAACAACTTTTCTTCTATAATTTTTTACAGAATCAAGCAACGCAAGCGCATCGAAGTGAATGACCGACTGAAGGATTTCCGTAAAATTGTAAATAGCTCAAGTACAAACACCCCCGCCGCCCTAACCCCGCTCCCCTCGCTATTTTACTATCGCTTTCGTTTGCTTCGCATAGACTTCGTAACATTTAGAGCGTTCAATCTAAATGTTTTTATTTTTGTATGCATATCTGATGAACTAAAATATGAAAAAATTTTAAATGTCATAGAACAAAGTTGTTGATTATGATGTTAGTAACATAGTCCTGCGAGGTTGTCTATGTTTTACAAATAACCCTGTATACAACTGTTTAAAAAATATAACAACATAACATACCGGTACTGCTCCGCAGATCTACACAAGTAAATCTCTATGGTAGTCTGGTATGAATCCCTCAAGGAAATAAACGTCATTTTCGTTGATCTTATACATACCTGAGCTTGATCGAAGCAGTACCGGTCAGCTGCGCCGGAGTCTACTTTCTGACGGGTCAATTCCCTGTAAAGATAAATAAATATTAATTATTTATATGTAATAAATATACAAAGTCAAAGTCAAAACATTTATTTCAATTAGACCATTTACAGGCACTTTTGAATTGTCAAGAAGTTACTCACACAAAAAATTGAAGCTAGTTGCTCGTTCCAAAACGTAGGTCTCTATGTAGAAGAACGAGCAAGAAACTCCATGGACACTCTTTTCAAATTGGTTTTTACAAAAACTTGGTTACAATATTCTTGTTGCTTCTACATGTGAAAACAATGAAGTTGAATATAAAACAATAAAAAAAGAAATATATGTTAATAATAGTACTAAAGATGCAAGCCATGGCAGTTTATAGATGACTAATCCCAACTGACAGCGCCCGTTCAGGAACATGACGCGAGGATCAGCACCACTTAGTTCAACCATCACGAAGGGAACCAAATGATCCGACCCACGCGCCACCGTCAGCGAGACATTTAAGTGAGCATGACAAAGCCCTCAACCACCATGCTCGTAGTGTCCAACACATAATAATAAAATAAATAAATGGCTCCATGGTACTCACATTTACAAAATTGAAATAAATGATGATAGATTATATAAAACTGAGGTTTTAAGTGAATCTATTCGACAGATGACCTGTAGTATGTAAAAAAAACAGAAATAATAATAACGGTACACGTTATTAAGGTCAATGAGAATACAAATAAAAAGGTGGCAAGAAACATCCCCCTGTATTAATATACATATGTAAGTATTAATTTGTGAACCCGAGTGACTACAATAATGTATATGCATGTTGAAATTAATTTCTTATAGGTATAATAATTAGTATTAAATAAATAAGCGTAATTGAACCTATATATATATATGTACATATGACTGCCTCGTTAGAAACGAAGAAAACGTGTTGCGCCGACCCGAAGTAACTTGGGATAAGGGTGGGAACCGCCGCGGTAGACGCTCCGGGCGTCGGGAGCCGCGAGACGACTCCCGGCCACCGTAGACGCGGGCCTGTGGACGGTGAGCAATGGGTAGCTCACCGTCCGTACGTTGCATAACGACAGGCCGTGTCGACGGCGCGTTCGTGTTCTACGAGCGCCTCAGAGATATCGGCAATTAAAGGAGCTACTGAGGGCCGATGCCTGCCGGGGCTGCGGGTTGTTCGTAAGAGATACCGCGCCCCCGGAACGCAAAGGGCGCAAGAAAGAACATGGATGGGTTTTAGTCAGTAAAAATCTGACCCGGCCCAGGGTGGGGGAAGTTATTTGATGATTTCCCATAGGTACAAAATAGAGCTGGAAGATGATGTAGTCTCACCTGCTGGCAGCATCAATGTTGATAGGTGAAGGCGCGTCAGACGCGAGGTACTCCTTCCAGATCTCTTTAGCGCGCGTAGCGACGATGGAGACTGGCAGTGTCTTTAGCTCCTGAACGGCTAGCCAGAACCTGGTGAAATGTAATAATTTTAATACCATATTTTTTTCTTTTAAACGTTCCCCGACAGTAAGAATTCCTCCCGTATCGTGTGTGCGTTTACAAACACACAAACGCACATACACAAACAGCCAGACCCGGAACAACTATCTGTAGGCCATATAAATACTCTGTATATTTTGTTTGTATGTATGTATATAAATAAAATAAATATAAAAATAAATATACCATCACGCCTGTATTCCCCGAAGGGTTAGGCAGAGGTGTAACAATGTACACCCACAGTTCGCCGGTATATTTTAGGTCCCATGTAATAGGGGGCGAGCCTATTGCCATTAACCGGGCACAAATCCTAACTCCGAGCTGCTACTGAGAATTTCATAGAAAAACCCAATAACACTTTTTGCTCGACCTGGGAATCGAACCCAAAGACCTCTAGCGTAGCAGTCGCGCTTAGGACCACTAGGCCAACGAGGCATGTATGTATATATGTATTTATTATATTTGATTCCTGGAAACTCTCTGTTCCTTGCACCTACTATGTTTGGTCTCTGCATCACCCTAAGGTAGACTGGTAGAAAATGCCCAAGGCATTAAGTCCACCTTTGTACAGTGTATTATTTACATTATGTGCAAAAAGTTTTAATAAATAATAAATAAACATTTGTTCCGTGCGGGAATCGAACCCGCGACACGCAGCGCAGCGCCAACCGTGCTGGCACTATTTACTAGCTATACCCCTTTGCTTCTGGTATTGCAGATGTCTATAGGCAGCGGTTACAACTTAAGATCAGTTGGCAATGATACAAAAAAGAAACCCTGCCCACCCCAGGAGCTTAAGAATCTATTCCTCATGACTTTGGCTACCATATACAAAAAGATTTTATCAATCCGACTAGTACTTCCATAGATACACACCATCATCACGCCTTTATTCCCCGAAGGGTTATGCAGAGATGTAACAATGTACACCCACAGTTCGCTGGTATGTACAGGTCCCATGTAATAGGGGGCGAGCCTATTGCCATTAACCGGGCACAAATCCTAACTCCGAGCTACTACTGAGAATTTCATAGAAAAACCAAATAACACTTTGCTGGACCTGGGAATCGAACCCAAGAACTCTAGCGTAGCAGTCGCTCTTAGGACCACTAGGCTACCGAGGCCGTTACTTCCAGAGACATGCGTGTTTAAACAAACAGAAAAAGACTCTTCAGCATCATTAATACAGATCAGTACAAATGGTTCAAAAAAAAAATATTTAAAGGGGGTCCCAATATTAATTATAACTTATTTTACAACCAAACCCTGAACTATCTTTAGGACACACAAATAATTGTTTCGTACGGGAGTCAAAGACGCGACACATATTGCAGCAGCCAACCACCCATTCATAATTTTTTTTATTATCGTGGTGGAAAATCCTCGAGGATGTTCACCGTCCTGGGAGCGGAGGGGTCTGTCAGACTCTTATTGACGAAAAGCCACCCCGACTGGTCTGGTGGAGTAGCCCGCCACGATGGGCCTCCTCAGAAGCACCCAGTCACTACGTCGTGTTTACTCACTTGAGATTCTCCCCACTGAACTCCTTAGACAGGAACCTGGCGAAGTGCTCCTTGCCGGCGTGGTCCTGCAGAAGCTCGCGCAGACTGAACGACCAGCGTCTCACGCGACGGAGAGGAAGTGGCTCCTTACTGAAATTATAACAACAATATTGTACTACTGTGGAATCCGTTTATAATGACATCGAAGGGAAATAACAAACACGTCATAATAAGCGGACTTCATACAAAGCATTTTATAGCAAATATCTAATCTCCTGTTTTTGTCAGTATTTATTTATTTTTATAGAGAGAAACAGAATATGTAGAGATAAATTATTAAATAATAATAACTGCCTCGGTAGCCTAATGGTCCAAAGCGCGACTGCTACGCTAGAGGTCTTGGGTTCGATTCCCAGGTCGAGCAAAAAGTGTTATTGGGTTTTTCTGTGAAATTCTCAGTAGCAGCTCGGAGTTAGGATTTGAGCCCGGTTAATGGCATAATCTCGCCCCCTATTACATGGGACCTAAACATACCGGCGAACTGTGGGTGTACAGGTACACCTCTGCCTAACCCTTCGGGGAATACAGGCGTGATGGTATGATGAAATTATAAAATTAGTAGCAACCACTGGGACTCAAAACAAAAAACATATATGCACGCGCCGAACGTCGTCGGGTATCACGTGACTCTTCCGAACACTGTCGAACGAGTTAGGTCATGTCGGTCGCTATAACCCGACGCAATTTATAAAAATGGGTCACAATAAGCGACATGTCACTATAAGCGAAGTCATTATATCCGACTTTCTTATAAAGAATTTTGTATGAAAACCAAACTTCGCTGTGTAATTACTTCATAATAAGCGGTTGGTCAATATAGGCGGAGTCATAATAAACGGATTCTACTGTACATACTGTTTTCTTATCACAGTT
Source organism: Caradrina kadenii (assembly GCA_947462355.1). Taxonomy (NCBI): domain Eukaryota; kingdom Metazoa; phylum Arthropoda; class Insecta; order Lepidoptera; family Noctuidae; genus Caradrina; species Caradrina kadenii. The sequence goes on along the minus strand of OX381702.1, from coordinate 4,398,702 downwards.
TTTTTGATAAATTAAATATAGCTTATGTTACTCGCTTATAAAGGTGAAAGAATTTTTAGAAGATGATGTTGATACTACTGCTTGTTTTTGGATTGGAAATCATTAAATGACTTTCCCCGTCCTAGTCTCAGACTTTTACTGACTAAAACACATCCATGTTCCTTCTTGTGCCGTTTGCGTTCCGGGGGCGCGGTACCTCTTTCAAACAACCCGCAAACTGGGAGGCATCGGCACTGAGTGGCCCCTCCACTTGCTGACATCTCTTTAAGGCGCGCGTGGAACACGAACGCGCCGTCGACACGGCCTGTCGTTATCCAACGTACGGACGGTGAGCTACCCATTGTTCACCGTCCACAGGCCCGCGTCTACGGTGGCCGGGAGTGATCTTGCGGCTCCCGACGCCCGGAGCGTCTACCGCGGCGGCTAAGACGGAAGACTCCCTGCCTCAACCGTCGCGCCGCCTCCTTCTCCAACATAACTGCCTCGCAGAAGGAGGCGACAGTTTCCCATTCCCCCTCGCTCCGGACCATGGCTTGCACCAGTGCCGGACGCGAGTTCGCCGCCGGCGATGGCCCCCACGAGGAATACTTCTACTGCTGGTGTCAATATATATCATTTTTTTCTTTATTTTCTTTTACTGACCTCTGCTTCTCTTGCTCCCACATGTCGGTGGTCTCACTGATCCAGGGGTTGGGCCACTCCGGGGCAGTGATCAGTCCGTCGTACTCAATGTACTGCTCACAATACGCTATGAGCCTGTGGACAAACAAATTGTAGTTAGTATAATGGTCGCCACGAGTCGTGAGCACAGATGGGTAGTGGTGGGGGTAACTCGCGCATGTACACTTCCGGCCAAATTATTTCAGTACCGATTAATAAACGGAATTATAATAAATAATTCCATTTATTTATTTTATACACATATAATTTACATTTTTAAATATTAATATAAAAATAAAAATATAGAAAATAGTAGCCCACCGGTATCGGCAACAGGGTCCAAGCTACCGGTGGTCAGGGCTCCTGAGAAAGGAATCTCCTAACAATACGCGCCGTGTCTAGGAGTACCGCTTTCTGAATCAAGCCCTTGATCCAACTGCCCAACGAGAGCCTCCTGAGGTGTTGGTCGAGGGTCTTGGCTATTACGCCATTAGCCGTCACGACTATCGGCACAATTATTGCTGTACTCACTTATTATTATAATTATAATAATTGTTAGGTATGCCATATTTAGTTCCTGTGGGAATCTGTTCTTTTATGCATATTACTTGTACAAAAGCAGATGTTTGATTGAAATCGGTTCAGCTGTTTCAAAGTTATCAGCTCTTTTGTTAGCTACGGTAGGGATTTTTATTCTTCTGTGGGGGGTTACTAATTTTTTTTTTTTTTTAAATACTTACATGTCCTGCACTTTGCTGAGGCGCACGTTGCGTCTCTCGAGGCGAGCTCTTAGCATGGACACCTGTCTCTTGGCCGTGTCTATCTGCTGTTCCAGCGTGGGGGTCTTCGAGAGCGGCTCCGGCATGCAGGTCACTGTGATGTCCGATTGGGATGTCTCACCTGAGTTCAATGTCAAATTGAAAGCCAAAAATTGGCACTTTTGAAGGTCAAGTTTTAAAGTAGATAAGTCAATTTATAATATAAGAGGGCACGATGAGGTTGGCATATACATACATACTTATTTTAGATAAAAAAAACCTCTAAAGAACAATCAAGTTAAAATAGAAGCCCAATTGCGGTCTTGGGTTCGATTCCCAGGTTGAGCAGTGTTATTTAGATTTTTTATGAAATTCTAAGTATGTTATGTAATCTAAGGTCCTTTCTCACCGTTCTCCTTGATAGTATTGTCATTCTTCTTCTGAATTTCATCTTCACTCTCCTGAGGATTTGTGATCGTTACTATCGGGTTGTTCTGTAACGATACACATACATAATTGAGAAGGAGCTTTTTGTGAAGGAGCTCGTCCGGGGAAGTACTACCACCATACCTATTTCTGCCGCAAAGCAGCTTGTAGTGTTCCGGTGTGAAGGGTATGGGTGCCGGTGTAGTTACAGGCACATGAGACGTTTCAACTTGGTCTCTGGGATGGCAACGCATTTGCAAGGCCTCTGGTATTGCAGATGTGTATAGGCAGCGGTGACCACTTAACATCAGGTGGGCCTTTGGCTTGTTTGCCTCCCAAAGACATTAAAGAAAAAAGTATTATGATCAACAAATCAAATATTTTATTTATTTGTCGATATAGAGAATTGTCTTGAATTCATATGTATTTTCTAAGTTTATCTCGGACATCACTGACATCGGTGATGGAAAACATCGTGAGGAAACCTGGACTTGTAATTAATATAAGTCTGAGTTCGCCAATCCGCCTTGAGCAAGCGTGGTGATCAATGCTCGTGCCTTCTCTGTATGAGAAGAGGCCTTGCAGTGGGACAGTAATAGGCTGGTGTTCATCATTATTTACGTAGCCTTTTTCCAACTATGTATGTTGGGGTTCCAGTCTAACCGGATGCAGCTGAATATATATAGTTTTACATGGAGCAACACGATACCTCTTGGTTAGACTGGTTGTCAGACTTCCTGGCTTCCTTCTATCCGTAACGACTGTCAAAGATCTACGAATGACAGCCGGGACCAACGGCTTTACGTGCTTTCCGAGCCACGGGGGTGTTACACCACCAACTTTTAAACTCCTGGCTTTTTAACTCCCGACTCAAAAAGAGGGGTGTTATAAATTTGACGTGTCTGTGTGTCTGTGGCACTGTAGCTCTTAAACGGGTGAAACGGTTTGAATGCAGTTTTTATTTTATTTGAAAGCAGGTTTCCTAGCGATGGTTCTTAGTTATGTTTCATCAAAATCAGTTTAGCAGTTTCGAGGTTATCAGCTCTCTTGTTAGCTGCCGTAGGCATCCTTATTCTTCTGTCAGGGGTTACTTATTTTTTTTAAATTTATTTCTATAATAGACAGGTATACTGGTCGCCACGAATCGTGAGCACAACTGTCAAGTAAATTTTCGGGATTTCGCTGCACGCAATTGGTCCGTCAGTCGAACCGACCGCGTACAGCGTCGGCGGCCCAAAAAACCCCGAAAGGAACCCAGAAACCGAAAAATTAACTTGACATTTGTGTTCACGACTCGTGGCGACAAATATACCTGTCTATTATAGAAATAAATTTAAAAAAATTAAGTAACCCCTGACAGAAGATTAACTAGCTTTACCCCCGGCTTCGCTCGCGTTAAGAAGTATTCAGCCCGAACGGTTTAAAATTGACAAAGTGTCATACAAACTTTAATCCCCTATTTTATCCCCTTGGGAGTAGAATTGATCGAAATCCTTTCTTAGCGGATGCCCACGTCATGCATGCCAAATTTTAGCCCGATCCGTCCAGTGGTTTGGGCTGTGCTTTGATAGATCACTATGTCAGTCAGTCAGTCACCTTTGAGTTATATATATTTATAGATTTATGAAGATCACCTTTAAATTTTGTTGTAGTATCAGCTCCTGGTACTGCCGCAGCCGTTTCGTTTTTAAAAAGTTGATGCGAGACAGCTTCTTCGGGTCTATCTCAGTCGTGTTGACGCACCCGGGCTGAAATTACAACAATTTAATTTTAAAATAACGTCTGCTATACGCTAGAGGTCTTGGGTGTCGATTTCCAGGTCGAGCAAAGTGTTATTGGGTTTTTCTATGAAATTCTCAGCAGCAGCTCGGAGTTAGGATTTGTGTCCGGTTAATGGCAATAGGCTCGCCCCTCATTACATGGGACTTAAAAACATACCGCTGCACTGTGGGTGTACACTGGTACGCCTCTGCCTAACCCTTCCGGGAATTTAGGGATGATGGTATGCTATGCTTGTAGGCCAAACAAAACACTCGATATTCGATATTCAAAAAGCACGCGGGACGGCCAATTATTATAAGCTTTTATTTAACTTGCAATGTATGTATGTTTGTTCAGGTGAAACCTTGCAACTCAATTTTGAAGCAGATATCTTCAACCGATTGAGCTGAACTATTCTATACACGATTAGTTTGGATGACAATGAATATTTAGCTGTGTGACGTCATCCTAAATCCAACATGGCGGAAAACCCAAGATGGCGGACTAGTTAATTTTAGTGCACTACTACAATATGGGTATCAAATGAAAGGGCTTGCTTAGAATACTCGATTCTTTTTAGCGAATTCAATTAAAAGCTTGTTTTTGGAAGAGTTTTTTACTTTTAATTAATTATTTAAATTCAGAACACATGTGGATTTCGTTTAAAAAACAAAATGGCGTCATACTTACCATAGGTCGGTGGACATCCCAGAAGGCTCGCTCTTGACTGTCGAGAACTTTCCTCTCCAATTTATCCCGTTTTTTGTCAACCTGTAAGAAGCAAAAATTTTTAGTTATAACCATAGATTCTGGCTGCGGGGTGTTAGTAAGAGATACCGCGCCCCCGGAACGCGAAGGACACGAGAAGGAACATGGGTGGGTTTTAGTCAGTAAAAGTCTGACACTCCCTTCCGTCCGGCCCCGGGCGGGGGAAGTCATTTCATGATAAAATATTTTTGTGTTGGATAGTGCATTTATCGAGGAAGGCTTTAGGCTATAACATCACGCTACGACCATAGGTGCGGAGAAGTAACCAAAGACGTAACCTAATGCGGGTGAAAAAACTACGCAAACGAAGTCGTGAGCAGAAGCTAGTCATTAATAAATGCTAGACATTGTAGGTACTGGTATTCTACTAATATTGTAAATGTGCAGCCCCGGCAGGCATCGGCCCTGAGTGGCCCCTCTACTTGCTGACATCTGTTAGAGGCGCGCGTGGAACACGAACGCGCCGTCGACACGGCCTGTCGTTATGCAACGTACGGACGGTGAGCTACCCATTGCTCACCGTCCACAGGCCCGCGTCTTAGGTGGCCCGGAGCGTCTCCAGCGGCGGCTGGGAATCTCTGCACTAACCGTCCCGCCGCCTCCTTCTCTAGACTGCCTCCCATTCCCGTGTAATTTACCTTGCTCTGAGCCTCCGCCTGCATGAATATAAACTCCCATTTCCGGCTGAACATCTTCTGAAGCCTGGCTAAAGACTCCGCCTCATAATCAGCCAGCTCCAAGCGAGCCTTGTTCTGCATCGTGCGCTTGCACAAGTAAACAGCTGTAGACAATAAACCAATCCTAACTATACAAGGGGTTAGTTTAAACAAAGGGACCAACTTTAAGAGAGTGTAGTGCTTATAAAATAACTTACTTCACTTTTTTACAAAAAACACAACCTACTTCAAAAACTTAAAAGTGAAAAGTAACTTTAGCTTTGGTAGTCAACGAGCTCAGGGGAGAAGTCATTTGATTATTTCCCATCCGAAACAAAAAAAGAAAGCTTTGGAAGTCGGTTGCAATTACAAAACAACAAACAGAACTGTAGCGACATCTATCGCTCAGCACGCGAACTACTACAAAACCGATTCATAATTCGCTGAGTTATCATGTAACACACATACAAAGCAAAGAAACATTTATAGTCGAATTAATAACCTCGTCCTTTTTTAAAGTCGGTTAAAAATAAACCACTTTCACTATGAAATCAAACTTAAAATTGCGAAAAAAAAATCTGCTGATCCTTACATGTTTAGAAACTCATAGTGAGCTTCTTCAATTAACAACACAAAATAAAATTTTAAGTAACCCCCGACAGAAGAATAGAAATCCCTACCGCAGCTAACAAAAGAGCTGATAACTTTGAAACCGCTGAACCGATTTCCATCAAACATAGCTCAGAACACTCCCGACTAATTCACCTTTGAAACAAAAAAACTAAATCAAAATCGGTTCATGCGTTCGGGAGCTACGATGCCACAGACATGTCAAACTTATAACAACCCGTCGTTTTTGCGTCGGGAGTTAAATAATAATGTGTGGTACATACCATAGTCAGTGTTCTCCGGTTCCCATTGGTTGGATGGCCAAAAATATGGTGTCTGGAATCTGTAATAAGACAAAAAATATATAAATGCTAGCTTTTGCTTGTGTTGGGAATTCTTTTTCGGATGCGAAATCATCTAATGACTTCCCCCGCCCTGGGCGGGGCGGGAGCGAGTGTCAGACTTTTACTGACTAAAACCCATCCATGCTTTTTCTTGTGCCTTTTGCGTTCCGGGGGCGCGGTATCTCTTACGAACAACCCGCAGCCCCGGCAGTATTGTGTTGGGGATAAGATTAAATAAAGACTCAATCTTCAACTTTTAAATAAATTATAATGTAAACTGATCTGATGAGCGTGGGGTCCTGGGTTCGATTCCCAGGTGACAGATTCCCAGCTTCGACCAACGGCTGTACGTGGTTTTCACGGGGGTATCACACCACCAACTCTGAGTGCTACTGAGAAATACCTAACAGAAAAACTCAACCCCACTAGCTCGACCTGGGAATCGAACCCAGGAACTAACGCTCAACAGTCGAGCTCACACCACCAACTTCCAAACTCCGGGCTGCTACTGAGTCATTTGTAATAATGTCAGTAGTGACACTCGAGGAAGAGAGAAAGAAAATGAGCGCGCGCACTGCTCTCTCTTGCACCTACAGTAATATACGAAGCGTGACTCTCTCTCTTTCTATCTTCACTAACTTATATCTCCCTCTCAACTTCCGTTCGCCCGATCACACTCATTTCCGTAACGCTCTCGTCTCGCATTCACCAGCTTACTCTCCAAATCAAGCGTGCGTAAAGAAGTTTTACTGCAAAAACTCAGTTACATTTTTTGCCAAACCTAGGAATCGGACTCAGTACCTCACGCTCCAAGTACTTTTTTTTTTTGGGGAAATCCTTATGGACTGCCTCCGCCTCGGGGAAGGCGGAGGGGTGTGTCGGACTCCTACCGACTAAAACCCCACGGTGTTCCTCCAACTACCATTGGCCGGGGCACGGGTATCGCTCTGAGCATTATTCCGCACCCCGGCAGGTATGGGCCGCCACCACCACAAGGCGGGCCCTGTCACCCGGTGCAGCCGTCATCCACCGGCCGCACTGACTCCAGAAAAGGCGCACGGGGAACACCACGCGCGCCTTACTCTCGAGCCTGTCTCTGTTCGGGTGACGGACTGACCCCATGTCCGCCGCCTGCAGGCCCCATTATACGGTGGCCGGAGATTATCTCGTGCCCTCCGGCGCCTGATGCGTCTTCTGCGGGTGGGATGGGAGGAAGTAGCCTCCCTATCCCGTTCCGCCGCCTCCTGGGCGGCCATCACCTCCTCGCAGAAGGAGGCGATGGCGTCACAAGCACTCTCGCTCCCGACCATGGTCAGAACAACGTCCTGGAGCGAGAGGCTACCCGCAGTTGTCGCTGCGCTGCCCAAACCGGACACTCCTCCAGGGTATGCTGCGCCGTATCCTCGGGGCAGTCCTGACAATACGCTCCAAGTGCCCTTACCTGTAATAAGTGTTATCATTCTTGACAGTGAGACAGTGGTCATCGATAGGGAACAGGTATCCATGGGCTGCTAGAAGATGTGCGATGTGGATAGGCTCCCAGGCTTCATCCAGACTCAGGTGGCGATTTATCCAGGCTATCAGATCAGTGCCGGTGAAGACCTGTGAAGTACACATTAATAATCATCATTAGCATCATATTCATGATCATCAACATCATTTGACGGCACGGCTGGCGCAGTGGCTCTGCAATACCAGAAGCAAAGGGGTATAGCTAGTAAATAGTGCCAGCACGGTTGGCGCTGCGCTGCGTGTCGCGGGTTTGATTCCCGCACGGAACAAATGTTTGTATGGCCTACAGATAGTTGTTCCGGGTCAGGCTGTTTGTGTATGTGAGTTTATACATACATACATATATACCATCACGTCTGTATTCCCCGAAGGGGTAGGCAGAGGTGTAACAATTTACACCCACAGTTCGCCGGTATGTTTAGGTCCCATGTAATAGGGGGCTAGCCTATTGCCATTAACCGGCCACAAATTCTAACTCCGTGCTGTTACTGAGAATATCATGGAAAAACCTAATAACACTTTTTGCTAGACCTGGGAATCGAACCCAAGACCTCTAGCGTAGCAGTCGCGCTTAGCACCAATAGGCTACCGAGGCTGATCTAAACTAATATTATAAAAAGGTAAAGTTTGTGAGGTTGTAGGGGGTAATCTCTGGATCTACTGAACCGATTTTGAAAATTCTCTTACCCATAGAAAGCCACGTTATTTGTGAGTGGCATAGGCTATATAATATCACGCCATGACACACGGGAGCGGAGCAGTAACCGAAGACGTAATTTAGCGCGGGTGAAATAAGCTACGCGGACGTAGTCGCGGGCAACAGCTAGTCTATATTAATATAATGAAGCTAAAGATTTGTTTGTTTTAACGCGCTAATCTCTGGAACTACTGAACGGATTGAGAAAAGTTTTTTTTGTATACAATTTTCATTAAAAGGCACTTTTGAATGACTTCCCCTGGGTGGAGCGGGAGGGAGTGTCAGACTTTTACTAACTAAAACCCTCCCATGTTCCTACTTGTGCCCTTTGCGTTCCGGGGGCGCGGTATCTCTTTAGAACAACCCGCAGCCCTGGCAGGCATCGGCCCTGGGTGGCCCCTCCAAAGAAAAGATGAATGGATTGTGTGAAGAATGATATGAAAGAGAAGGGAGTCAGTGATAGCATGACGGTTGATAGGATAACATGGAAGAAGAAAACGTGTTCCGCCAACCCCAAGTAACATGGGATTTTTTTTTTTGGGGGGTGGGAAATCATCAAATAACTTCTCCCGCCCTGGGCGGGGCGGGAGGGAGTGTCAGACTTTTACTGACTAAAACCCACCCATGTTCCTTTTTGTGCCATTTGCGTTTCGGGGGCGCGGTATCTCTTACGAATAACCCGCAGCCCCGGCAAGTAACATGGGATAAGGGCAGGAAGATGATGATATGACAGCCAGTTTCATGAGAAAAAATATAGGCTATTTAACATCACGCTACGACACACGAGACCGGAGCAGTAACCACAGATGTTACTTATCGCGGGTGACAAATCCACGCGAACAAAATCGTGGTCTACATACCATCACTCCTGTATTCCCCGAAGGGTTAGACAGAGGTGTAGCAATATACACCCGCAGTTCGCCGGAACGGTATCCGGAGTCGTGGTCTATTATATTTTTAATGCTTACCGATGGTATTTTGGTCATGAAACTCTTCACTGTCTTAACAGGAACACCGGTACTCTCATCTTGCATCTTCTCAATGAGGGCTTCCATCTGTAATGAATGAAATGTAATGAAGTTCTTATGACCGACATTTACGCGGACGAAGTTGGCAGAAGCTAGTTTCAAAATAAAATAAAATAAAAAATAAATTAGAACACAAACATACCATCACGCCTGTATTCCCCGAAGGGTTAGGCAGAGGTGTACCTGTATATCCACAGTTCGCCGGTATGTTTGGGTCCCATGTAATAGGGGGCGAGCCTATTGCCATCAACCGGGCACAAATCCAAACTCTGAGCTGCTACTGAGAATTTCATAGAAAAGCCCAATAACACTTTTTGCTCGACCTGGGAATCGAACCCAAGACCTCTAGCGTAGCAGTCGCGCTTTAGACCACTAGGCTAACGAGGCAGTAAATAAATTAAATCTTTTTGGTAACCCCCCACAGAAGAATGAAGATCCCTACCGCAGCTAACAAAAGAGCTGATAGCCTTGAAACGTCTGAACCGATTTTGATAAAACATATCTAAGAATCATCGCTAGGAAACCTGCTTTAAATAAAAATTACCGCATCATATTCGGTTCACCCGTTTAAGAGCTACGGTGCCACAGACAGACACAATGGCTGCTGATACTAGGCACTGTGAGATCTTTCCCCCCCCGGGTGGGAGACGTATAGTACGGCAGACGTATCTTGGCGATCCTGAAGTTAAAATAAAAGTCATTTGCAAGCAAAACAGGTAACTTCAGGACCGCCTAGATACGTCGGCCATATTGTACATGAAGATTTAAAAAAATCGAATTATAAAAATTAAGATTGCACACGGGTCCAATCAAGCAATAAATTTCCAGTATAAGCTGACCTCTCAGTGTATGGAGATCCTAAACAATGAGAAATCAGCATAAACTGGAAATGTAAAGCTTGATAATTATGCAGCCGTGCGTCCTGTCCTATGGTTGTTAAACTCATTAACACTGCGCATGCGCCATTCCACGCGCAGGAATGCGCGCCGGAAGAAGCAACAAAATCGGAATGTTTAATATCCGGTACAAAATAACAATGACGTCACATAGTACTTATTTCCTTAAGGACAAAGTCCTGTTTTCCTTGACATAATTACAATTATTATTTGCGCTACATATTAATTTTATTTTTTTCTTGAAATACTGAATATTATGAAAATTTATAGTTGACCTAGTTATTACTGTTGACGGGCGTGGGTTCAATTCCCAGGTCAGACAAAGTATTATCAGGTTCTTCTATAAGGGTAACTGACCCGGTGGTCTCAAGCACGACTGATGAGCATGAGGTCCTGGGTTCGATTCCCAGGTCGAGCGAAGTGTTATTGGGTTTTTCCATTAGTAATATCTCAGTAGCAGCTCGGAGTTAGGATTTGTGCCCGGTTAATGGCAATAGGCTCGCCCCCTGTTACATGGGACCTAAAACATACCGGCGAACTGTGGGTGTACTTTGGTACACCTCTGCCTAACCCTTCCGGGAATACAGGCGTGATGGTATGTTGTATGTTGTTGTTCTATAAGGGTGACAAGCCATCGAGGTACAGACGAGAACCGTCGTGTATGGGGAGGAGGAACAGCAGGTCGCAAATCCCGCATGGCTGGGGATAGGCAGAGGTGGAACACCGCGGTGGTTTTATCCGATAAGAGTCCGGCATGCCCCTCCGCCAACCCAGGACGAAAGAAGTCCATGAGGATTTCCACCGCTCACCAAAAAAGAAAGCTTAGTATTAACCCTCGCAATGTATCAGTAAGGAGAAATGGGGGATTTAATCCACCATGTGTGTGGCTTTGGCTCTGTTTGTTGTTTTGTATTGCCAACAACTTCCATAGGGAATACTTTTTTCACACTTACATTTCAACACGGCTGTATTCCCCGAAGGGTTAGGCAGTGATGTACCAATGTACACCCACAGTTCGCCAGCATGTTTAGGTCCCATGTAATAGGAGGCGAGCCTATTGCCATTAACCAGGCACCAATCCTAACTCGGAGCGGCTACTGAGAATTTCATAGAAAAACCCATTAACACTTTTCTCGACCTGGGAATCCAAAGCAAAACCTCTAGCGTAGCAGTCGAGCTTAGGACCACTAGGCTGATGAGGCAGCTTTTTTTAATCAGCCCTTTTCCAAGGCAGTTGGTTTTTGAAAAAACAATATAGATACCCTTCTATACACCAAGTAGTTGGGCGACTCCTCGGGGGTCGGCATGTTGGACATCATCAGAGCTTGAAGACTCTGTGGTATATTGGATGCTGGGTTATCTTTCTTATCTCGATCTTTCTCTTTGTCTTCTTTTATACATTTTGAATTATCTCTGAAATAATAATGAGGTGAATTTTAGAGCATGAAGGCAGACATAGGATAATATGGGCTTTTAGGATGATAAGGGCATTCAAATTTATTTATTTAAACTATGCAACAAAATGAACAAAGGCGGACTTAATGCCTGGCATTCTCTACCCGTCAACCAAAGGAGGTGAAGAGATAACATGGCAGGTACAGATTATAAAATTAATGTAAAACCAAATTTAATACTTAAAAAAATAAAAAAATTGCACAAAAGTACAACATAACTAAAATTATTCATTCTAATAAGTATATACTGCAACTAATAATATACGTAAAACATATTTACATACATACTTATATTCACACTCCTGTATTCCCTGAAGGGTTAGGCAGAGGTGTACCAATGTACACCCACAGTTCACCACTATGTTCAGGTCCCGTGTAATAGGGGCGAGCCTATTGCCATTAACCGGGCATAAATCCTAACTCCGAGCTGCTACTGAGAATTTTACAAAAAAACCCAATAACACTTTTTGCTCGACCTGGGACTCGAACCCAAGACATCTAGCGTAGCATTCGGCTTGGGACCAACTAGGCTTACTAAGCAGTTAGAATAGACAAAATTAGAAATAATATCAAAGCATAAATCACAAAATAAATTACAAAAATTATATTGAATATTAATAAAAAATAAATTGCCTCGTTAGCCTAGTCTTGGGTGCGATTCCCAGGTCGAGCAAAAAGTGTTATTGGGTTTTTCTGTAAAGTTCTCAGTAGCGGCCTGGTATTAGGATTTCTGCCCGGTTAATGGCAATAGGCTCGCCCTCTATTACATGGGACCTAAATATACCGGTGAACTGTGGGTGTACATTGGTACACCTCTGCCTAACCCTTCGGGGAATACAGGCGTGATGGTATGTTATGTTACTGTGATAAAGTTAACATTTGCTTATGACACGAGAATGTAAGTTTTCATTCAGAAAAAAATATGGTAAAAGAAGACATTATTTGTCAACAATTTAATCTATTATGTTCCTATTTTAAGTTAAGTTATAGGTTGGGGTAACCTGGTGGTTAATGCACCTGGGTCATGCATGGGCTTAATACCCGGCAAGCACCAATGTGGCCTTTCAATTCATATGTCTGTACTTTCTAAATTTATCTTGGATATTACTGACATTGGTGAAGGAAAATGTTGTGAGGAAACCTAGACTTCTAATTAATATAAGCCTCAAATGGGAGAAAGCATGGTGATCAGTGCTCGTGCCTTCTCAGTATGAGAAGACGCCTTCGCCCTGCAGTGGGACAGTAATAGCCTGGTACTATTATTGTTTTAAGCAAACTGAAGCTTACCTGGATGGTCCCTGCTGACAGGCCTTGGATGCCGTCTTTTCCGAAGAATTCATCGTCACCATTTTAAATTTCGAAATACAAATTCATCACACGCAAAAAAATTATAAACTTTTCGAAATTGTTTACGATTGGCGCCAAAAATGTTATGGCAGCTCAGAAAGTCGCGTAATTTTTTTTTGGGAATTTTAGAGAAATATTGATTGCCTTTTGTTTCTTGTGTGGCTTATTTTACAACGCCACAAATGGCTAATTTTAACTACAAAATGTTTGGATATTATATACACTTGATCACTTCAATTATATGATAATAACAAACTATGCATTTTACACCAATCACACACGAAATTTTTTTCACGTAAAACTTTTAAAATAATTACGAATTTTCGAAAATAACACCACACAGTTCAAGTCACAAAAATAACAATTTCTCTATCAGAATTGAGGCGGAGAGTATTCTTACAGCATCTAAACTCACTAAGAAAGCCAATAAATGCTAATATTGGACAGTTTTAAGCACATTTTTTTATTTTATTTGTAATTATTTGACCCAGTTGACTATGTGATTTCCAGTTTAATTTTTACAGTTCAAGCACTTCAAACAGCCAGCTGGCAGTCACTGAGGTCTGATTTACGCAAAAAACCATCTTGTTTTATTTATAAAACGTAAATAATAACAACCGATAACGGATTTTAACATTTTGATAATAACACGAAATGTCAAGAAGACCATTCGCCATTTATCATCATCCCAAGTGCGAGAGCTTTTTGAAAAGAGACAAGAGATTTGAAAGCTGCGTGCGTGCAAGAGAAAGCAAATCTATGGTAATATAACACGAATAAAGTGAAAAGTCGACGTGTCCGCAATTGAAAGTCGTGTGGAATGTCCTACTTAATTTTGTCGTTTGCATAAATGAATAGATGGCGCATGTGTTTAGAAGTTTATCGAACGCCGTATTTGGTGCTATTTTTAGATCGTAAAAACAGAAAGATTTCTTTTTACATTTAATTAAACATTACACTAATTTTAAATACACATAAAATAAAAATATTTCTTTGTAAATCCAATATTTTAATTGATTACTTTTCATTGATAAACAATATTCGAGTAGGTTTTTCGGTAAGACGATAGATGGCAGCACTAGTAAGTGCAAATTCTAAAATAATGCATATCACTCTATCGTTTAATTCTTATCAAACATTTAACAAATTGATTGTATAGCAATTAGAATAGCTGTATAAAATATTGGCTAAAGTTCTACAATAGTTTTAGTTCAGGTTAATACAGTAATCGCACTTTTTAACTTGTTGAATAATGGGACTCTCAAGGGGTTTTTTTTTTTTTTGGCGGCTGGGAAATCATCAAATAACTTCTCCCGCACTGGGTGGGGCGGGAGGGAGTGTCAGACTTTTACTGACTAAAACCCACCCATGTTCCTTCTTGTGCCCTTTGCGTTCCGGGGGCGCGGTATCTCTTGCGAACAACCCGCAGCCCCGGCAGGCATCGGCCCTCAGTGGCCCCTTCCCTTTGCTGACATCTCTTTGAGGCGCGCGTGGAACACGAACGCGCCGTCGACACGGCCTGTCGTTACGTAACGTAAGGACGGTGAGCTACCCATTGCTCACCGTCCACGGGCCCGTATCTACGGTGGCCGGGAGTCGTCTCGCGGCTCCACTCTCAAGGGGTAAAAGAAAACATTAGACAATACGTCGGTTAAAAAAAAGAAATCTGCTGTTTTTATTACGTCACCCAATTCAATTAAAAAATTGAAACAAATGATAGGAATATTATTTATGTGTACTTTTCTAATAGTATTTCATTGAGTGTTTATGAAATTACAATGTACCTAAATTTTCAAATTTAATTTTCACAGAGAATTTTTTGTCTTGGGTGGCTCTTCCTTATTAGGGCCCCATAGGCAATAACCTAGACTGCTTAATATATAATCCGGCCCTAGAGACAGGGTGGGCTCACAGGGCGGCGCGGCGGCGGTTCACTAAATCATGATGGATAATTTCTTCGAATATTTGATTCCAGGTGCTATCACAGGTTTCCTCACGATGACGTGACGTTCTGGTAATTATTATGTTGACAAACAAAAGAATGCTTGTGCACTAAGATCCAGGAGTCGCTACACCTAAGTCATCTTAACAAGACTGAATATTGGAATCGTGTTGCCCAGTAACTGGGTTGTGGCAGTCAAATAGGTAGTCGCTCCATGTAAAACACTGGTATTCAGCTGCATCCAGTTAGACTGGAAGCCGACCCCAACGTAGTTGGGAAAAGGCAGATGATGAATAAAGCTGAAGAGATTTATCGGATTGGAAATCCTTGCCAGATTCATGAGGAATACCATCACGCCTGTATTCCCCGAAGGGTTTGGCAGAAGTGTAACAATATACACTTACATTTCGCCGGTATGTTTATGTCTCATGTAATAGGGGGCGAGCCTATTGCCATTAACCGGGCACAAATCCTAACTCCGAGCAGCTGCTACTGAGAATTTCATAGAAAAGCCCAATAACACTTTTTGCTCAACCTGGGAATCGAACCCAAGACCTCTAGCGTGGCAGTCGCACTTAGCACCACTAGGCTACCGAGGCAGTTATGATCATGATATGGTCATGAGGAATAGCATAAGCTATAATTATAACATCACGCTACGACACACGGGAACGGAGCAGTAACCAAAGGCGCAACTTAACACGGGTGAAAACAACTACGCGGAGGACGACGAGGGGAGAAACTAGTTACCTACAAATAAATAAATAATCTAACCTCAAAATTTCAGCCACATTAAGATGACGTTTGTTTAGGAGCTTCGAGATCTTGGTCTAGTATGTTGTAGAATGTACCGCGAAGGTCATAGGAGAATGTTGATTGCGTTCGATGCAGACACGGAACACTTATTTCGTTGCATTTTGATTATTTTTGACGTATCTATAAGTGTTGTTAAAATGTATAGGTCATCTAGGGTTGTCTCTTTTCTAGCAAATAGTGCATAAGTATTTAATTGCTAGGGTATAAAAAATAAAGTACCTACGATAACTTTCCAAGTTTATCTAGGACATTCATACATTGTGAAGAAACCAGGATTTATCTAGATATTAGTCTAGATAAGTCTTCTATACTATAATAATATTATACAGAGGAAATATTTTTTTGTTTGTTTGTACCGAATAGGCTCCGAAACTCCTACACCGATTTCAACTATTTTTTCACCAGTGGATAGCTACATTACTCCTGAGTAATATAGGCTTTATAACATCACGCTACGACGCACGGGAGCGGAGCAGTAACTAAAGACGTCACTTAATGTGGGTGAAATAAGCACCGCAGACGAAGTCGCGGGCAGTTCGTTAGTCTATATTAATATAATAAAACTAAAGAGATTTTTGTTTGTTTGTTTAAAAGCGCTTATGTCCGGAGCGACCAGCCGGATTAGAATATTTTTTGTTTGTATATACAAACAAAAAATATTCTAATCCGGCTGGTGGATGGCCGGATTTATGAGGAATAGTTAAAATCTATATAACTCCTTGCGTAGTACCTATGTATGGTGGAACTTCGAACTTCTTGTCCAACAATATAAAGTCAACTGCCTCGTTAGCCTAGTGGTCCTAAGCGCGACTGCTACGCTAGAGGTCTTGGTCTTGGTCTTGGTTCGATTCCCAGGTCGAGCAAAAAGTGTTATTGGGTTTTTCTTTAAAGTTCTCAGTAGCAGCTCGGAGTACGGATTTGTGCCCGGTTAATGGCAATACGCTCGCCCCCTATTACATGGGACCTAAACAGACCGGCGAACTGTGGGTGTACATTGGTACACCTCTGCCTAACCCTTCAGGGAATACAGGCGTGATGGTAATATAAGCCATCCAAGATTGTTTTCTATCTCTTTCTAGCAAAACGAAAATTAACACTGAATTTATTTGGCCGTAGTGTTCTGTGACGTCACAGTCCATGTCGGATCTCTCTGTCTAATTGGTGCGTAATTAATAGTTTTAAATGGCAATTTTAGTTTCAATTTTTGTTATCTCTACTACGGTATCTTCATGTTTTGTTAATAAATGCGATACAAAAAATTCTTGCATATTCCCTGCTCCGGGCTTTCTATGTCACACGCAGGCTATCCAGGGCCAACCTTCTACGGTGACACGTAAGTTGTGGGAGTAACATTACTCACCACCATGCACCCAACCATCTTCGTTCAACCCCAGAAACACTTGCCGGATGTAATTTGCAGTGGCCTCTATGGAAATTGCTCAATAGACTGCGTACCCAAATAGGTCGCTTATAAGATAACCTAGCGAAATGGGGGATTAAGGACCCCACCTAGATGCCCTGTGCAAATGCGGGACTCTTGACCAAAAAAAAGCCACCTTGCTACAGTGCGCAAAGTGTCCCAACGACACTAGTACAATAACATGCATACATACCATCACGCCTGTATTCCCCGAAGGGTTAGGCAGACGTGTACCGTACACCCACAGTTCACCGGTATGTTTAGGTCCCATGTGATAGGAGGAGAGCCTATTGCCATAAACCGGGCACAAATCCTAACTCCGAGCTGCTGCTGAGAATTTTATAGAAAAACACAATAATGCTTTGCTCGGCCTGGGAATTGAGTTCAAGACCTCTAGCGTAGCAGTCGCGCTTATAACCACTAGGCTAACGAGGCAGTAAAATATCGTACAATATCATTTATTATTATTATTATACAATACCGGTGGCAACCCTAAGTCTACGTATTTATGGTTCTATTACTTTTTAATTTTCAAGGTTAAAAGTCAAAATTAGCTTATTGCATTATTATCAGTGCACATAGAACAGTGATCTAGCAGTTTTAATTAGGGTTTTGTAAGAAAAGGCGTGTAATGGTTAGGGCTGCCTGTCCACGGGAGCGGGGCGAGTCTGCGAAGCGGAGAAACGGAGAAATATTAACCAGTAGGATTGCACCCGCCTCTCATGCATAAAGTTGCAGATTCTGTACCGGGTAAGAATCAATGTGATTTTTTTCAAGTCGGAATGTACTTTCTAAGTTTATTTTGGAAATCAGTGAGGAAAACTGGACTTAAGAATGTAATATTGATTTTAATATAGTAAGAATTTATTGACCAATCTTCTTCATACGAAACGATACCTTTTGTGTGTGGCAACTACATTCAATTCTTTTTCTTTTTTAAATAGTCTAATTAATCATTTTCCTTGACCTAAGGGCTGGCTTCTACGTTGCCCAAAATACAGGAGGCATTGCCATCCAACATGGCGATGCCGCCATTTCCAGTCGACGGAGCTGCGAAGATTTTCTTAATGCCATTTAGGTTTGTTTAGTTTCTTTTCTTATTAATAACTAGCTATTGCCCGCAACTTCGTCCGCGTTTCCGTCGTTTCTCGTAAAAAAAGTAGCCTATGTCCTACCTCACGGTTCAGTGGTTTTGATGTAACAGACAGATTAACTTTCATATATAATATGAAAATAGTATAATATATAATATTAAATATAATATGTCAATCTACAATATTGTTGAAAAATATCGCAATACGGAACCGCACAATATTATTGTTGATAGCTGTGCCCGCGACTCCGTCAGCTTGTAGTAAGAGTAGACAAATATAATCAGAAAGCTTCGAACTGCTAAGCTATCGGGAGTTACACGTGATATTGTGAGTCAACCATAAAAGATAGACATATGCTGTCGTGGGATATTTTTTATATAATTTTAAGGAGAACATTTCCGTCATACATGATTTCTTTAACCATTCCTTAATGGTTAAAGAAATCAACCTTTTGCACACGCGACGGAAGCTTACAAAATGGAGTAACTTCTCCCGTTTTCCCAACATTTCCCTTCACTGCTGTGCTCCTATTGATTGTAGCGTGATAAAAAGTATACTATAACCACCTCAGGAGTATGAAAGATAATTGTACCAAGTTTCGTTAACATCAGTCGAGTAGTTTTTGTTTCTATAGCGGTTATACAGACAGACAGACAGCCAAAAATTTTACTGATTGAATTTTTAGCATCAGTATCGATCCCTAATCACCCCCTGATAGTTATTTTGGAAATATATTTCATGTACAGAATTGACCTCTCTACAGATTTATTATAAGTATAGATTATACGAAAATATTAGCTGACCGGTATCTGTAAGAGAGTCCAGAACTCCAGACAAAAGATCGGGCCATGTCCTGTCTTCTGAATCAATCCCTTGACTCAACTACCCAAAGCCTCCTTAGGCGTTGGTCCAGGCTCTTATCAATACTAATGTTTTAAAGAGCCATGTTAGAAAGCCATGTTATTTGTGCGTGTCATTGGCTATATAACATTAGGCTACGACACACGGGAGCGGAGCAGAAACCCAAGACGTTACTTAACATGGGCGAAAATATCCACGCGGACGAATTTGTTTGCAGAAGTTTAGTTATTTATTATGTGTATTGTAGTCGCCACCAGTCGTGAGCACAGGTCATTTTTTGTCAAGTTGTTTTTTTTTTTTGGGTTCCTTCCTGGGTTTTTTATGTCACCGACGCTGCACGCGATTGGTCCATCAGTCCGACCGATGGCATGCAGCATCGGCAACCCTAAAAACTCAGAAGGGAATCCAATAACTCAAAAATGAACTTGACATTTGGGCTTATGACTACTATATCAGGTCAAAATGTGACGTCATCATGAGGAAAGGGTTGCAAGCTCGCAGGCCGCGGCCGATGACCTCGCGGTTTGAAAGTAAATGACCTTGGTTTGTGACCGGTTGCTAATGCGTTCTCTTGACAAAACTCCTTTGTCTTTTTGTTACAATTTTTTAGAGTTCCGTAACCGAGATTGCCAACGGGAGTAAGGTTGCCAGGTCCCAAATCCGGAAAGAAACACCAGCCAGTTAAGCCGGATTTTTGGGTAAAATTTGGTAAAAGCGGGATTTTGTGATCTGATCTGTTTTTAGGGTGCCGTACCCAAAGGGTAAAACGAGACCCTATTACTAAACTCCGCTGTCCGTCCGTCACCAGGCTGTATCTCATGAACCGTGATAG
The DNA here is from genome assembly GCA_947462355.1 of Caradrina kadenii. Taxonomy (NCBI): domain Eukaryota; kingdom Metazoa; phylum Arthropoda; class Insecta; order Lepidoptera; family Noctuidae; genus Caradrina; species Caradrina kadenii. The sequence continues at coordinate 4,378,821 of OX381702.1, read as the reverse complement.
TTATAACTGCCCCGTTGCGTTGGTCTCGTGGTCGTAAGCGCGACTGATGACCATGGGGTCCGATTCCCAGGTCGAGCAAAGTGTTATTGGGTTTTTCCATTAGGAATTTCTCAGTAGCAGCTCGGAGTTAGGATTTGTGCCCGGTAAATGGCAATAGGCTCGCCTCCTATTACATGGGACCTAAACATACCGGCGAACTGTGGGGGAACATTGGTACACCTCTGCCTAACCCTTTGGGGAATACAGGCGTGTTGATATGTCATGTAATACAATTGTAACAACGCAATGTTAACTAATTATCATCAATCTATACAATAGCAGTTGTGTTGTACTGTTTATCTAATACTTATATTATAAAGCAGAAGAGTTTGTTTGTTTGTACGCGCTAATCTCAGGAACTGCTGGTTTGAACTGAAAAAATGTATTTCTGTTTGATAGTTCATTTACACGCTACGACACACTTTCAACGAAGCCGCGGGCAGGTCGCTAGTACTAAATAATACTCATGTATTTTTATGATCGACAGTCATAAAATTGTTTATGTATTTGTTATTATAAATGTACAGTTTTTCAGGATCCTATAAATACAAATAACATATATATCATCACGCCTTTATTCCGCGAAGGGTTGGACAGACGTTTGCCAATGTACACCCACAGTCCGCCGGTATGTTGAGGTCCCAAGTATTATTAGTATTGTCGCTAAGTATTTTCGCCCTCTTATCGAATTCATAGCAAAACAAAATACTTATAGTACCTGTATTACTTTTTTATAGTTTAGCGATAAAAGAGGTATTATGTTTATGTTCATTTTAAAACATAATTATCTACTGTAGTCAATTATTTTTGCCGGGGCTGCGGGTTGTTCGCAAGAGATACCGCGCCCCCGGAACGCAAACGGCACAAGAAGGAACATGGGTGGGTTTTAGTCAGTAAAAGTCTGACACTCCCTCCCGCCCCGCCCAGGGCGGGAGAAGTTATTTGATGATTTCCCACCCACCAAAAAAAAAGAAAAAGTCAATTATTTTGCTTGATCTTTTTCTGTAGACACAATTACAGCTCTTTACAACATATTTTAAAAGTACAATTTTCAATTCTATGTCAAAGTCAAGGCATGTATTTCAATTAGGCTGAGCGCAGACTTGAGCTGCGAAAGTCTACAGACAAGTCTACCTCACAACTAAAATGCCTATTACACGATTTGTCGTGCCCATCTTCCTGCAGGGACAGGGTAGTGTAATAAGAAACAAGGAGACAGGGTCCCTAAACAGGACGATCGAGTGGTTCCGATCGCCCTGCTTCCCTGCCGCGCTGTTTGTCGTGTAGTGTAATAAAAAACAGGGAGACAGGGAGACAGTGTCCTGCCACAGGCAGCGCAGCCGTCGCAGTGTTGCCAACCTTACGATTTAAAATATTTTTTATTGATTTTTTATGTCGACAAAATTATTTTAATTTGTTTATTTATTTTGTTATGATGATTATAAGGTTTGAAAAGGTAGTTTTGCGTACGATTTCGATTATTCGATCGTACATCGTATCAGAGCCAAAAAGGTCGTATGAATACGATCGTACGGTTGGCAACACTGTGAGACAGGGAGCAATTGCCAGCATAGTGGAATAATCGGCACCCTGCCTGGTAGGCAGGGCACACGATAGAAATCGTGTAATGTAATAGGCCTTTCAAACGAAACTGTTTTGTCTACGATGCGTCGCAGACCTATAACAAAACTGATTCCGTGTTTGGTCTACGACAACGCGTCACACACTAGGGCTGTTCGATCTGGGTGCTTTGTATCGATATTCCGGATCGCAATGGATTAATACACTGTATCGATCCAAGAATCGATCCAATTGATTAGATACGATTTTTTGTATCGATCCAAAAAACATACCATCACGCCTGTATTCCCCGAAGGGGTTAGGCAGTGGCGTAACAATGTACACTCACAGTTCGCCGGTATGTTTAGGTCCCATGTAATAGGAGGCGAGTCTATTGCCATTAACCAGGCACCAATCCTAACTCCGAGCTGCTATTGAGAATTTCATAGAAAAACCCAATAACACTTTTTGCTCGACCTGGGAATCGAACCCAGGACCTCCAACTTTTCGTCTAACTTCTTGACAATTCAAAAGTGCCTGTAAATGGTCGAATTGAAATAAATGACTTTGAGTTTACATCTAGATATCAAACTTAATCATTTTTCACTGAATTACTAGATAATGGTTCATGTCCGTAATATTATTATTTATTATTAAACTTATCAGGAAAAATCTGTGTTTCGATTACCACATTCTACAGACCAACAACAGTAACCAACCACTTTTTTTTTAAATATCGTCGGATGGCAAACAAGCTGACGGCCAAGCCCGGCTTATGATTGTTAAGTGGTCACCGCTACCTATAGACATCTGCAATACCAGACGCCTCGCCAATGCGTTGCCATTCCAGAGACAAAGTTGAAACGTCTCATGTGCCTGTAACTACACCAGCACCCATACCCTTCAAACCGGAACACTACAAGCTGCTTTGCGGCAGAAATAGGTACGGTGGTAGTACTTCCCTGGACGAGCTCCTTCGCAAAGAGCTCTTCTACTGCTCACTGAACGCGGGTGACACCGTGGGGTATATGCTAGTTTACATTATAAATGCGACCGGCACTATCTTTTTGTGTAAATATGACGTAATTTCCTTTTCCGCTGATAGTTAATAATGTAATCGATTTTGTTAATTATTATGTTAATTGTTTATTGCACTCAATTACTTGATTAGTTTGCCATTATTCTTTATTAACTGTCCTATGTATGTGTCCTAAAGACCTGCCACGGTGGCTAATCTTAATGCAGACTAGCCAAGTACGCAGGAGATATTAAAGTGCACAAATGTGTGCGCAAACACAGGTACACTGCCTCTTCCCTAACTCCCATAGTCCGATGTGACGGCAATCCGACACAACTGGGAAGATATCAGACGCAGGACCAACGGATTTACGTGCTTTCCAAGCCACGAAAATGTCACACCACCAACTTCCAAACTCCGAGCTGTTAGTAAGAGATTCCTAATGGAATAACCCAATAACACTTTTTGCCCGACCTGGTAATCGAACCCAGGACCCCACGCTCAACAGTCGTGCTTGTGACCACGAGGCCAACGGGGCAGTTAGTCATATTTAGTAATTGATAATGGAATGCAATGCAAAGAAACAATGATAAAATGGTAAAATGATTTTAACCTAAATAACGCGGTGTTAAAATGCCTCTTATCAATTGATATTGAAAACACTTGAAAGTGTAATTGTATTGTATTAATTGTGAAGATCTTTGTCCTTTTAATAAGCAGTCAATAAACTATTACAATGAACTAGCTATATCCCCGCGGTGTCACCCACGTTCAGTTACGTTCAAACCTTCCTCTTGAATCTGTCTATAGATGGAAATTTGCTCAGTAGCAGCCCGGAGTTTGGAAGTTGGTGGTGTGACACCCCCGTGTCACGGAAAGCACGTAAAGCCGTTGGTCCCTGCTGTCATTCGTAGATCTTTGACAGTCGTTACGGATAGTCAGAAGCCAGGAAGTCTGACAACCAGTCTTACCAAGAGGTATCGTGTTGCCCAGTAACTGGGTTGTGGAGTTCAGATAGGCAGTCGCTACATGTAAGACACTGGTACTCAGCTGCATCCGGTTAGACTGGAAGCCGACCCCAACATAGTTGGAAAAAGGCTAAGTAGATGATGAGATATGCTTAATATACGAAGTAAATAAAAGGCTTCTTCGTTCGAAAGGAGACGTTTCAGTAAAGTATAGGTGTTTGGAATTTGTACACTCTTCATTTTTTTTTTAACACGAATGGCAAACAAGCCGACAGCCCGACTAATGTTAAGTGGTCACCGCTACCTATAGACATCTGCAATACCAGAGGCCTTGCAAATGCGTTGCCATTCCAGAGACAAAGTTGAAACGTCTCATGTGCCTGTAACTACACCGGCACGACCCTTCAAACCGGATCACAGCAACGCCGCTTTGCAGCATAAATAGGTATGGTGGTAGTACTTCCTCAGGTGAGCTCCTTCACAAAGAGCTCTACTACTCAGATTTATTCCGCCCCGGGCCCCAAACAGTCCTATTCCGCCCCTGTAGACGATTTCGCTGTCAAAAGCTTGTAGGTAATATTAAACAAGCACGATGGGTAGGTATATTAATAATATAAAGCTGAAGAGCTTGTTTGGTTGAACACGATAATCTCAGGAACTACTGGTTCGAATTGAAAAAATATTTTTGTGTTGGATAGTTCATTTATCGAGGAAGGCTATATAACACAACGCTACGATACACTAGAGAGGAGCAGTAAGAGACCTAACTTAATGCGGGTGGAAAAAACCACGCGAATGAAGCCGCTGGCAGCAGCTATTCTTCTATATATATGTCGGATGTCGAAACGTGTCCGAAGTATTCAGTCTTCAGTGTTTGGGTAACTCGGACAAGCAATAGATGGTATTGGTTTACAATGGTTTTACTTCAGTTACATAGGTTCACACAATATCAAAATACCACTCTCAGAGTAAACCAGTAGGTTCAGTTGACACCAGCCCGTCTTCACCCGTCTAAACCGCCATGTCTAGCACCGCTTTCGCTCGGTATTCTGACAGCACTGCGTCACCGACTCCCATCCGGGTACTAATTCCATTAGTTCCCGTTCACACTAGAAGGCGTATTTAAACACTCCATCCAAAGCCAACCACAGACAGGATGCAATCTCATTTCAATCCCCGATTTATATAAAAGCCAAAGGTCACTCACTCACACATCACGAAATATTAAAACCGCTTGACGTGTAAATATGAAATCAGGCAGGGAGGTAGTTCATAGTTAGTACACATCCGCTAAGAACGGATTTGGCCGGATTTAGGAGGTCTAATTAATCTCGTATGTTAGTTTGAAAGTCCTTAATTTTTTGTGCTACAAACTTGAAATTTGGCATGGAGGTAGTTAATAGTTATCCGACTTTTACGCGGACGAACAAAATATAATCAAATGACCTTGACAAGCCAAAACCGTACTTTAACATAATTTTAAAGGAACTGATAAGAGGTTACTTAATCATACAGTTTATTATTCCAATAAATCAATATTTATCATTTCAGTACGTAATGATTATAATAATATAATTAACCTTTTAGAGATTATCAGGCGATGGGTGATTAGCACCCCGCGCATATCAGTGCATAGGCTATCTATCAATATTTCTAATTTCTAATCGATAATGAATGTCACTTTATCTTTCTCAGTAGCAGCCTGGAGTTTGGAAGTTGGTGGTATGACACCCCCGTGCCTCGGAAAGCACGTAAAGCCGTTGGTCCCGGCTGTCATTCGTAGATCTTTGACAGTCGTTACGGATAGTCAGAAGCCGGGAAGTCTGACAACCAGTCTTACCAAGAGGTATCGTGTTGCCCTGTAACTGGGTTGTGGAGGTCAGATAGGCAGTCGGTCCATGTAAAACACTGGTATTCAGCTGCATCCGGTTAGACTGCCGACACCGACATAGTTAAGAAAACGCTAAGTAGGTGATAATGAATGAATGTCACTTTATACCTATCTCGACGAAGTCCGCATAAGGCTTCAATAAAATTAATAATTTTCAGTAACCCCTGACAGAAGAATAAAGATCCCTACCGCAGGTAACAAAAGATCTGATAATCTGGAAACGGCTGAACCGATTTTGATAAAACATATCTAAGAATCATCGCTAGGGAATCTACTTTCAAATTAGAAAAACCGCATTCAAATCGGTTTTCCCGTTTAAGAGCTACGGTGGAAAAAGTCAAACTTATAATACCCCTCTTTTTGAGTCGGGGTTAAATAAAAATGATGACGAAAACGGTAAAGCTTGACAACGAATTTTTATTTCTCTGCCAAGTTTTATCTTTTTTTAAGGAAAGGAAATCCTCAAATGACTTTTTCCGCTCTGAAGGAAGGGAGTGTCCAGTCTCTTGCTGACTAAAACCCATCCGTTTCCCTCTTAATGCCCTTTGCGTTTCAGGGCCGCGGTGACTCTTTCGAACATCAATGGTCTAAATAAAAAATTATCACAATGATGGAAAGAACATTAGTATAAAGTTTACACCCATTAGTTTGTGTTTCGCTATTGACCAAATTACTGATGCATCCAACTTTGTTGCAGGAAGTTAAAACAAACAGCTTAAAAAAAATAAAACAAGGAAATATAAAATAGAGGAGTAGGCGGTATGCAAATAAAAACCGATAAATTAATATTCCGTAATAATAATGTATAAATAGTTTCATCGCCACTCAATCGATCCACGCTCGACAATAAAAGAACGCCAATTGACCTTGACATTTGCCGCCATTATCTTTGACATTTGCAATAGCGCGAAAGTTACATTTTTAAAGAGCATAGACTAAAGGATGACACGTTTGCAAATGAGGTCGTGTTTATAAAGATTTTTTATTTTTATGGAAAATACCTAAGCGTCTTGTTTGTGATTAATAGTGCATGATTTGAAAGTAATGATTTTACTTTGAACAGGCCATTTGCTTTCTGTTTCTTTTGTTGTTTAGGTCATTTACCCGGGCTTTGAATAATAATACTTATTGAAGAGATTTATAACTGCAAAAAAAAGATAAGACGTTTGCATTATGATGTCACACGGCGTTTCGCAAATACGTGCGAAGAGTCCACATACACAACAATTTACCGGCGAAACAAGGAGCTGCTAGAATTGTAATTTACCTACTAAAATTTAAAAACACTTTCACTGTCCGCGAAGCAGACCCTGAACTATAATTATATGACTCATGGGACAAGGTATGGGTTGAAGTACATAAAAAAAAGTGAATAAAAGCCAAAGAGGTAGAATTGTTCGTTTGTTTGCAAAGAGCAATCTTTGAAAGTACTGATCCGATTAGTAGTAAAACAGTTCTTCTACTGTTTTTCTTTTTCTAGTGTAGCAATATGGGAGCAATAAGATTCTTAGAATAAGAATATTAGAAGTCAAGTCTACGATACGAATTCGCGATGTCCCGCTGCATTACCTAAACGTTGTGTACGTAGGTATCTGAAGAGGTCCCTTCTTTTATTACGTCGCGGCCATGACATTAGAAGACGATGCGGCATTTGGTATAACATTGTGCACTTTAAATTTTGCTCACGATCATACAAACCAGCACTTTAAAAGGCAAACCTTACGAAACTTTTCTGCTAGACGATATTTTTTCTTTTAAAAAAGCCTCGCCCCACGTTAGGCATGTCTCCTGTATCGTGGGTGCGTTTACAAACACATAAACTCATACACAAAGAGCCAGACCCTGAACAACTATCTGTAGGAGTAACATTGCCATCCAACGTGGCAATGCCGCCAGTCTTTTGGGCACTTTTCCGGTTGACGGAAATGGATTTTTTGAAGCCATTTAGTTATAGTTCCATTTTTGTTATTATTAAGGTTTTTTTTTAACTAATTTTGAGGATGTAGATATTAAAGCTATGTATTAATAATAAATAATGGACAATCCCAAAGACAAAGTTGAAATCTCTGTAGGCCATAATATATGTCCCGTGCGGGAATCAAATCCACGAGACGCAGTATAGCAGGCCTGCAGTCGCCTCCTTCTGTGTGGCAGTAATGCTAGAGAAGGAGGCGGCGGGACGGCTGAGACAGAGGTTCTCGCGTCCCAGCCGCCGCGGTAGACGCTCCGGACGTCGGGAGCCGTCTCGCGGCTCCCGGCCACCGTAGATACGGGCCTGTGGACTGTGAGCAATGGGTAGCTCACCGTCCTTACGTTTAACATAACGACAGGCCGTGTCGACGGCGCGTTCGTGTTCCACGCGCGCCTCAAAGAGATGTCAGCATAGGGAAGGGGCCACTGAGGGCCGTCGCCTGCCGGGCTGCGGGTTGTTCGCAAGAGATACCGCGCCCCCGGAACGCAAAGGGCACAAGAAGGAACATGGGTGGGTTTTAGTCAATAAAAGTCTAACACTCCCTCCCGCCCCGCCCAGGGCGGGAGAAGTTATTTGACGATTTCCCACACCCCTAAAAAAAAAAAAAAGTATAGCAGGCCAATCCTCAGCCGCGGCTGTTGCGCCAGCCGTGTCGTCAAAAAGAGTGATCAAAGTGTACCAATGGTTAGAACTGACGTCTCTCATACATGACATTATGGGTTCAATACTGACCACCCATGTGAAGTTTTTCTATGAAATTCTCAGTAGCAGCTCGGATTACGGATTTGTGCCCGGTTAATGGCAATAGGCTCGCCCCTTGTTACATGGGACCTAAAAACACACCGGCGAAATGTGGTTGTACATTGGTACACCTCTGCCTAACCCTCGGGGGAATACAGGCGTAATGGTACGTTATATTAATTAAACTAATATTACCAAACCCGCGACGCGATGATAATTGCGAATGTTTTTAAAAATACGAGAATTTTCCCTCCATTTGTAATGGCCAGTCCATACGTGCTTAGAATCCTGATCGGCCTTCGCCGCTAGGACACAGAGCGTTGAACCCTTCGCTATGCAGTACTTACTGCAATGTGTAGGAGTTACTTGTATAGGCGTAAACTATGCGCTTGAATTGCTAATATAACGTCATCGTTACGCTCATAACGGCTAACCGCCTCGTAAGCCTAGTGGTCCTAAGCGCGACTGCTACGCTAAGAGGTCTTGTGGTCAAATCCCAGGTCAAGCGAAGTATTATTGGGTTCTTCTATCGTTACTCCGTTACTCAAAACCCCTAAAATAAACTTGAGGTTTGTGCTCACGGCTCGTGGTGGCTACTATACACCTCTGAATAACCCTTCGGGGAATACAGGCGTGACGGTACGCATGTTGCGCCTATATACCTCAAACTCGGCAGATTTGTAAGAATAGTACCTACACCTGGCAGTACCCAAGAATGCGTAGGTACTTCAGGGATGAGTGGGGGAGGGGGGTTGTCGAGCTTTGAACCTCTGTCTCTAGGGATAATACTTACGTACACTTAGACACAATCAGGGGCGAGCGTGGACCCCAATGATTTATCATTGATTCGATGAAACCCTGACCTTATTGGTGAGGTTCTTCAGAAAGGTCGGGTGCGCAGTACTCGTAACCGGCGTGCTTGTATGAACAGATGTATGAACGTGGACGAGGCGAAAGGAGTATGTAAGGATCGTAGCAGGTGGCATGCTGTGGTTTCTGCCAACCCCCATGGGAAAAAGGCGTGAGTTTATGTATGTGTATGTGTGTAGGTACATACCTCAAAGGATTTGGCAGACTTGTAAGAATAATACTGTCTCTCCCAGTTGTTCTCGTACTGGCAAGCGCGGCGGATGAGCGCAGGGTCCTGGATTCGATTCCCAGGCATAGCAAATAGTGTTAATTATCTTTTCCATTAGGAATTTTTCAGTAACAGCTGGAGCAGGAAGTTGGTGGTGTCACACCCATGTCGCCGTTGGTCCTACGCCTGATCTCTCCCCGGTCGTGTTGGATTGCCATTCCATCGGACTATGAGAGTGAGGAAATAGGCAATGCAAATGTGTTTGCGCACACACTGGTGCGCAAACACATATCTCCTGCGTACTTGGCTAGCCTCCATTGAGATTGGCCGCCGTGACTATATATTTTATTAAGTCAAACTGTCAAACCTCCATATTTTATTACTATGTCAAAAAGCTGTCAAACGCAGAAATAAAATATGGAGATTAGACAGCTGTCAAGCCGCCATTTTTGTTTCTGCGTTCTTAAAAATTATTAGTTTAAAATTACGTATGTATATATCTGTTCGCCTTTGTCTTAAACTTTGATCATGGCCACAAATACTTAACATTCCTCAACCGGTAGCTATGAAAAAAACACTGGCCGAGCGCGAGTTGGACTCGCTGACGAAGGGTCTCCTACCTCCGTACAATATTTAACACTACAAAGTGAAAAATAACTTTGGCTTTGGAAGTCGGCGGCTTTGGTTCTGTTCATAGTTTTGTATTGCTATCGACTTCCAAAGCAAAAGTTATTTTTCACTTTTGAGTTTTTGAAGGCGGTTGTCTTTTTTGTAAAAATAGTTTTTATTTTTCGCATTTTAGTATCATCTTCCTGTCACCCAAATCCATGAAGGAACAGTAATACTATGTAACATAACAAGACACCACTTAAAAGTCACAAGAAAGCAGAATAGGCTAATTCTAAATAGTTTTAGTTTTTCGAGCCGTTTGGGGTGGAAACCCTCGGGCCGTGGGGTCCGTGTGCCCATAGCCTTTTTTGGGATTTATCTAAACGGTTGGTTGACACTTCCCGCGACCCAAAGGCTGGCTTTTACCTGGGTCAGAGGTTAAGCATTGCCAGCCAACGTGGCAATGCCGCCAGTCTTTTGGGCACTTTTCCGGTTGACGGCGATGCGGAGGAGTTTGTTGATGCCAATTAGTTTTAGTTTCTTTTTGTTTTTATTAAGGATTTCTAATTATAAGGCTGTAAATATTATTATGTAAATAAAAGTTTACTTGGATGACATATTTTTTTCAGTTTTTTAATTTTTTTACCAAACTACATAACCAATACCATGACCTAATTGGTGAGGTTCTTCAGAAAGGTCGGGTGCGCAGTACTCGTAAACGGCGTGCTTGTATGAACAGATTTATGAACATGGACGAGGCGAAGGAAGTATGTAAGGATCGTAGTAGGAGGCGTTCTGTAGTTTCTGCCTACCCCCATGGGAAAAAGGCGTGAGTTTATGTATGTACTTAACCAATTTCGAGAAATTTATATGGGACCACCTCTGAAGTATGGCCTATCAAGCAAAAAAGAATTATCAAAATCGATTCGTAATTAACGGAGTTATTGCGTAACACACATACAATAAAAAAATATACCTACAGACGAATTGATAACTTCCTTCTTCTTGAAGTTGGTTAAAAATGGAAATTTAAGTTTATTAATTAGGTCCCCCAATTAGTGGTAGCCCCGGGCCCCAGAAATTCACTGTCCGTCCCTGCACTGTTTAATGGGTCATCCGCCCTTACATTGTATACATAATCGTCATTTGCTTAGCCTTTTCCCAACTATGTTGGGGTCGGCTTCCAGTCTAACCGGATGTAGCTGAATACCAGTGTTTTACATAGAGCGACTGCCTATCTGACCTCCAAAACCCAGTTACAAGACAACATGGCACCTCTTGGTTAGACTGGTTTTCAGACTTCTTGGCTTCTGACTATCCGTAACGACTGTCAAAGATCTACGAATGACAGCCGGGACCAACGGCTTTACGTGCTTTCCGAGGCACGGGTGTGTCACACCACCAACTTCCAAACTCCGGGCTGCTACTGAGCAAATCCTAATGGAAAAGCCCAATAACACTTTTTGCCCGACCTGGGAATCGAAACCGGGACCCCACGCTCATCAGTCGCGTTTGCGACCACGAGACATTTTATACAGAACCCTAAAAACCAGTGACATTATAGAAGCTAATAAATATTTTCAATATCGGATAGAACAGGTTTCATTAAACGCGACAAGGCGGCATTTGAAGCGGCAATAGTGTGCGACCTTACCAGACCTTTCACTTTCCGCTAGGCAGACTTGGCTAACGTAATGTTATTAAATACAATCATGTGCCAAGAGCTTATAATTCAGCGGTTTTTGTTAACCGACTCCAAAAAAGAGGAGGTTATTAATTTATTCTACTCATTTAGTTTTTCGTGACATAGCCAAGCGACTGGAAATCTCTTTACGTGACCAAAGGGCTGGCCTTTTCTTGGGCCAAAGAATCAGCATTGCCATACAACGTGGCAATGCTGCCAGCCTTTTGATTTCGGATGAGTTTTTTGATGCCCTATAAGCTTCCTTTTTTGCATTTTATATTAACAGTACATACTCGTAGTTTGTAATTTTATTATTATTTAAATAAGTTTTATGTTTGAGAAATTTAAATAAAAATCACCTATATATTATTTATTAATATTATATTGTACAACTTGCAATCAGCGAGTCTGTTTGACAGGCTGTCAACGGAAGGAACTGTTCTTGTTTTCTATTTGAACTGGAACAGGTGAAACAGGTTGCTAATTTCATGTTACAGACCACCTCTAGTTTCCTCTAATCACTTGCATGGTCGCCTTCTTGAATATGACAAGGATGCCAAAGGATCAGTTCACACTAAGACGCGACGCGACGCGACACTGCGCGCACGTTTTATTAGAGCGACTCTAAATATAACTTTATTGACTACACGAAAAGTTGCACATTTCATTGTGAGAATTCAGCGCTGCATGGTGCAACGTATTCTGAATTCTCACAATGAAATGTGTATCTTTTCGTGCATACATACTAATAAACTAACGCCTTTTTCCCATGTGGTTAAGCAGAAACCACAGAACGCCACCTGCTACGATCCTTACATACTTCTTTCGCCTCGTCCACGTTCATACATCTGTTCATAGAAGCATGCCGGTTACAAGTACTGCGCACGCGACCTTTCTGTAGAACTCCACCAATAAGGTCAGGGTAGGTCTTTCTAGGGCGTCCTGTCCCGGCGTTGCCACTCACATCTGCCTTATAAATCCCTTTTGTTAGTCGCCTTTCACTCATCCTCTCAACATGACCGAACCATCTAAGCAAACTCTTTTCTACCTTTGTCACTACATCCTCTTTAAATCCGCAACGTTCTCGTATCTTTTCGTATAGTAAATAAAGTGATATTAAGAGTAATGTGCGCGCAGCGTCGCGTCGCGTCGCGTCTCTGTGTGAACTGACCCAAACTGTTCTTTGTATATTTACACAAGTGGCTAAAGAAAAGTGTGATGACGTGGGTTGTATTGAAAACTATGAGAGCATGCAATACAATGTGTCACACGCAGTAGAGAGCCTATTGATATAAATATTAGAAATAGCCACTTTTGTTAAGAAAAATATAAACTTGTTTAATTTTGATAAGAACGAGCGCCGCAAAACTAAATTAACACTACCAGCACCTAGGCTACAAATGTACAAAAATAGCCCAGAATATCGAAGCATACAAATATCTATCTATCTATCTATACTTATAATAAATCTGTAGAGAGGTCAATTCTGTACATCAAACATATTTCCAAAATGACTATCAGGGGGTGATTAGGGATCGATACTGATGCCAAAAATGCAATCAGTAAAATTTTTGTCTGTCTGTCTGTATAACCGTTATAGAAACAAGAACTACTCGACGAATTTTAACGAAACTTGGTACAATTATTTTTCATACTCCTGAGTTGGTATACTTTTCATCACGCAACAATCAATAGGAGCAGAGCAGTGAAGGGAAATGTTGGGAAAACGGGAGAAGTTACTCCATTTTTTAAGCTTCCGTCGCGTGTGCAATCTTAATGGTTAAAGCTACACAGAAATCATGTATGACGGAAATGTTCTCCTTAAAATTATATAAAAAATATCCCACGACAGCATATGTCTATCTTTTATGGTTGACTCACAATATCACGTGTAACTCCCGATAGCTTGGCAGTTCGAAGCTTTCTGATTATATTTGTCTACTCTTACTACACGCTGACGGAGTCGCGGGCACAGCTATTAACAATAATATTGTGCGGTTCCGTATTGCGATATTTTTCAACAGTATTGTAGATTGACATATTATATTTCCCTATTAAAATATGAAAGTTAATCTGACTGTTACATCAAAACTACTGAACCGTGAGGAAGGACATATTCTACTTTTTTTTTACGAGAAACGACGGAAACGCGGACGAAGTCGCGGGCAACAGCTAGTAAATAAATAAATATATGGGGTGTAACCATATACCTACATCACAAAGTAGCTTATCAAACTAAGTAACATTGAGCTAATGTTATTGATAGGAAACGAGATTTGTTTATAAAAAGTCGGTCTTTTTAACCGACTTCAAAGAGGAAGAGGTTCTCAATTCGTCTGTATGTTTGTTATTTTGACGGTTCTCTTTTTAGGATTCCGTACGTCCGAGAAAAAGGAACCCTTATAGGATCACTCGTGTGTTCGTCTGGCCGTCCGCCACAGTCAATTATCTCCGAATCTACAAGACCGATTTTGTTGAAATTTAGTACACATATTAATTTCTGTGACCCAAACGGAGAGGTGTGACGTAATAGACGAAATCTGTATATGGGGGTGACTTTAGGGGGGCAAAATGGAAAATATTTTTTTTAATTAGAAAACGGCATCGTGTGACATATCAAATGAAAGGGCTTGTTATAAGGATGTTAAACGTATTTTTTGTTACTTTAAAATAAATAGTTTCCATGTTATTCAAGAAAATAGTCCATAATTGACCATTCCCCGCGCCTATCTTCAAAACTACTGAACCTACAATTTTGACAAAAATACAGAAATTAGTTTTCTACTTATAGATTATGGTAAAACCTATGAGAAGTCCATGATATTAGTATAACATGGTAAATCACTCAATATTGTGCGTACCAACTAACATTTGCAGCTTATAGTTTTTTTTTTTTGTACGGAACCCTTCGTGCGGGAGTCCACCTCGCACCTGGCCGGTTTTGTTGGGTAAGTCATACTTCAGAGGTGGTCCTATATAGGACCTAAACCAATAAACTATTTAACCTATTTTTATAAAATATATATATTATCGGCTTGGGTTCGATTCCCAGGTCGAGCAAAGAGTGTTATTGGGTTTTTCTATGAAATTCTCAGTAGCAGCTCGGAGTTTGAATTTGTGCCCGGTATATGGCAATAGGCTCGCCCCTTATTACATGGGACCTAAACATACTGGCGAACTGTGGGTGTACATTGTTACACCTCTGCCTAACCCTTCGGGGAATATAGGCGTGATGGTATGTGTGTGTATTAAAATCGGTTAAATAGTTTGGTTTATAAATCAAGATAACTGAGAAAATATGTCGTCCAAGTAAACGAAATTGTATTTTCTGCTTTCTTGGTCCTTTCCAGTGGCGTCTTGTAAATTTACATAGTAATATATACCGTTCTTTCATGGATATGGATGACAGGAAATAGATAATAAAAAGCAAAAAATAAAAGACACTTAATAAAATACATAATTAAAAATTTTAAGTAACCCCTGGCAGAAATATAGAAATCATTACAGCAGCTAACAGAAGAGCTGATAACTTTGAAACCGCTGAACCGATTTCCATCAAACATAGCTAAGAACACTCCCGGCTAATTCACCTTTCAAACACAAAAAACCAAATCAAAATCGGTTCATGCGTTCGGTAGCTACGATGCCACAGACACACACACACACAGACAATTTGTTTTGCGTCGGGGGTTAAAAAAGAGAACCGCCTTCCAAAACTAAAAAGTAGAAAATAACTTTAGTTTTGGAAGTCGGTGGCAATACAAAACAACAAACAGAACCAAAGCCGCCGACTTCCATAGATATAAGACTCAAAATAGGTTTATGTAGATAGAAATTTCTACACATTCCTGCCTCAGTAATTTCTAATTGCGTGATAATTAGGTACTTCATTATAATTGTAATGCTTAAACCAATTTGGTTTAATAGTTATTGAGATTACCACGACTAGGTCTAGGTACGTGGAACTGATAAGCTTGTGTACAAATAAAACAAAATATTAAACCTTGCATTGATAAAAACCTTGCTAACACATGTTTCCCGAACAAAAATCTACGAAATATAAATCTATACCAATACTAGCTGATGCCCGCTACTTCGTTCGCGTTCACTATTTTATTGGTTTTAATTTTGTTTTCGCATACCCCTCTTTTTTTAAATTAAAGTAAGCTTAAGTTACTTCTTATAACATCAGCTATCTGTTCATCCCCTTAGGGGTGGAATTTATCAAATCCTTTCTTAGGGGATGCCTACGTCATAGTAGCTTTATGCATGCAAAGTCTCAGCCCGATCGGTTTAAAATTGACAAAGTTTCATACAAACTTTCATCCCCTATTTTATCCCCTTGGGGGTAGAATTGATCGAAATCCTTTCTTAGCGGATGCCTACGTCATAACGTCTACCTGCATGCCAAATTTCAGCTCGATCCGTCCAGTGGTGTGGGCTGTGCGTTGATAGATCACTATGTCAGTCGGTCAGTCACCTTTGAGTTATATATATTTAAATTATATAGGTAAAGAGGAAAGACTTTTCTGTTTTTTTTTTACCGAATAAGCGCTGAAACTACTGGACCGATTTTAACCATTTTTCACCAATAAATAGCTACATTATTCCTGAGTAACATAGACTATATAACATCACGCTACGACACACGGGAGCGGAGCAGTAACTAAAGACGTAACTTAATTAACGTGGGTGAAATGAGCCACGTGGACGAAATCAGGGGCGGAAGCATTGTGATATATTGTCAAGCGCGCGTAAACTGGCTATGTCTGCTCCGTTGGTCTTGTGGTGGCAAGCGCGACTGTTGACCCTGTGGGGTCCTGGGTTCAAGCCCCAGGTCAAGCAAAAAATCTTATTGGGTTTTTCTATTACAAAATTTTCAGTAGTAGCCCGGAAATTGGAAGTTGGTGGTGTGAAATCCCCGTGTCTCGGAAAGCATGTAAAACCGTTGGTCCCGGCTGTCATTCGTAGATGTTTGACAGTCGCTACGGATAGTCAGAAGCCGGAAAGATTGACAACCAGTATTACGAAGAGGTATCGTGTTGCCCGGTAACTGGGTTGTGGTTGTGGAGGTCAGGTATGCAGTCGCTTCATGTAAAATATTGGTATTCAGCTGCATCCGGCTAGATTGAAAGCCAACTCCAACATAGTTGGGAACTGCGGGTTGTTCGTAAGAGATACCGCGCCCCCGGAACGCAAAGGGCACAAGAAGGAACATGGGTGGGTTTTAGTCAGCAAGTCTGACACTCCCTCCCGCCCGCCCATAGTGTCGGGATTTCCCACACCCAAAAAAAAAAGAAAACATCGTTGGGAAAAGGCTAACCAGATGATGATCTATTTTCTACCAATCAGTTTTGTCACAACATTGAACATTTGACCTTTAATATCTAACCTTTTGAACTTCAATAGACAATTTTAAGTATTGTAAATCTGACATTTAGGTCGTAATGTATTTATTTCAAAACTTGCTAAACTGGTTTCTTAACACGACATAACCACAGCCGCGAATTACGAAAATAGCTTACGCCATTTTGAAATTGGAATTGCAATGCTTGTACATAATTCTAAATTTGAATGTCGCTCCATAATTTTGTTGTCGATTTTTTTTTTGTTGAAAGCTCTTTGTGAAAGAGCTCGTCCGGGTAAGTACTACCACCATACCTATTTCTGCCGCAAAGCAGCTTGTAGTGTTCCGGTGTGAAGGGTATGGGTGCCGGTGTAGTTACAGGCACATGAGACGTTTCAACTTTGTCTCTGGGATGGCAACGCATTTGCAAGGCTTCTGGTATTGCAGATGTGTATAGGCAGCGGTGACCACTTAACATCAGGTGGGCCGTCGTATTGTTTGCCATTCAATCAAATAAAGAAAAATATTGCCTATTTTTTGTTTTCCCGTTCAAAGATTAAGTTAGGGATTTAGTATTTTATCAAGATGGATGACTTCTTGAATTGCGGCCAGACTGATTAAAACAAAAACATTGTTTAAAAAAGTACTTTAATAATTTTATCATTAAAAGGAACGATATAATATAAAATCTCATTAATTTTATTACGACTAAGATTTTAAGTACACAATATAATACAAGAGTTTCAGGACTAAAATTGTTCCGACTATCAGCCGCAAAATAATCGCGGGAAATTAAAAAAAAAAAACTGACTCTATTCATAGATAATCATGCAATTTGTAAAAACCACCACAATCATTTACAGAGATTATCAAGCTTATTTCACTGTAAACTAATTGAATTGGCTGTTCTTATTTCAATCAGCCAATCACAGTACTTATCATGACATTGACAAACTGTAAAACAAAAAATTGATGTAAAAAGTCTTTAAAATCACATACGGGGAAATAAGCCACCGCGAGTCGTGAGCACAAGCGTCAAGAGTTCATTTTTGGATTTTAGGTTCCTTCGTCCTCCGACGCTGCCCGCGATTGGTCCGTCAGACGAACCGATCGCGTGCAGCGTCAGCACCCCAAAAACCCAAAATTGAACTTGACGTCTGTGCTCACGAATCGTGGCGTTTACTATAGCAAGTCAGAAAAGCGGACTGTAACGAAATAGGTTTCAATGTTTAACACTTTTTTTTTTTTTTGGGGGGTGGGAAATCATCAAATAACTTCTCCCGCCCTGGGCGGGCCGGGTGGGAGTGTCAGACTTTTGCTGACTAAAACCCACCCATGTTCCTTCTTGTGCCCTTTGCGTTTCGGGGGCACGGTATCTCTTACGAACAACCCGCAGCCCCGGCAGAATGTTTAACACTAAAAGCGACTCGCTATCATAGACTTTTCACGTTCAACCAACGGCCGTGTGCCCCGACACACGATTTTTTTATTGTCTCGAAGAGCAGGGTTTTTAGTTAAATCAGCTGACTATACAGGGTTGTTTGTAAAACAATGACAACCTTGCAGGACTGTATTACTATCATCATAAACAACAACTTTTGTTCTATAAATTTTTAGAGAATCAAGCAACGCAAGCGCATTGAAGTGAATGACCGACTGAAGGATTTCCGTAAAATTCTAAATAGGTCAAGTACAAACACCCCCGCCGCCCTAACCCCGCTCCCCTCGCTATTAAATTTAAATGTTTTTATTTTTGTATGAAAATCTGATGAACTAAAATGTGAAATTTTTTTAAATGTCACAGAACAAGAGTTGTTGATTATGATGTTAGTGACATAGTCTTGAGAGGTTGTCATTGTTTTACAAATAACCCTGTATATCTATCCTTAAACTGACACCATGTATTCTCTATCCTGGACTGAGTATCAGACAATAAGAACTTTTAATAGGAAAACCATAAGTAAAAGACATGGAGGATTTTAATAGTTTTCCGCTAAGTCAAAATTCACTCTTACTCCTTCTGTATCGTCCTCAGCGGCTGGTATTTTTCTTTTGCCCTTGTTTTAAGTCAACAAATGTGGTTATTGTCATTAGGGACGATTCAAAAAGCAACGGGCCATTTTTCAAATTTGATTTGCTGAAAAAAGGGATTTTTTTTTTAAATTTACTTCAAGAATTTCCACTTGTTCTGAAGTCAGAATAATGTTTTTAGTGCACTCGTAAAGTATAAGGATAGATGTTCCTTACACCCTGTATATTCAGAATAGTTACATACATACACTCACGCCTTTTTCCCATGGGGGTAAGCAGAAACCACAGACCGCCACTTACTATAAATATTTATATAGATATAGCCGCATAGTCGAAACAATTTTGATAACAATGGCTTACTCTGAATTATTTCCTTCAAAAACTTAAAAAATAGGAATGCTAAGTAATGATACCGATATTTTTTTACAAAATAAATTTCAATTATTCATAAACGGAAAATTACATAATTCCAATAAAAACGAGAAAAAAAGTAAATAACATATTTCTGTAATTGTTTTTGCATGGTAAATATATTTTGTTTATAATATTGCTAATCATAATATACGACAGGCCTCCTCCTAGGCTCAAACTATACTAATTTTATACAATATACATTGGCTTTATTGGGTAGATGACACCACTAATCAATTGACGTACTTTTTATGAGCTGTCAAAACGCGATTCCTTCGTAAATTTTGTTTGACAATAGTGAACTGTGACGTCACTTTTTGACAACTCAATTGATTTAAAAAAAAAAACGGGTTTTCTGGGCTCGATTTTTTTTTTGACAACTTTTGTCTTGGATTTATTGGCTAATGGTGTCAGATATCCAATTTTTATAATATTTTAAGCTATATCAGCTAAGGGTTTCATTTTGAAACAAAAATTGAGGTTAGTTCTGCCAAAATGACCCAAGCCACGTCAAAGATTGTCCCACTTTTCAAGATAATTGGTTTTGGATGTCCATTAAACTGTTATTGCTGAATAATGTTACGAATTATTTTGACGTCATTATTGTGGGTTAGATCATTTTGACACACCTAACCTCAATCATCTAAACATTGTTCCCTAAGATTTTCAATTAATTGCTGCCATAAAACTTATCGAAATAAATTAAATTTATTTTTAATACAATACGTTTTTTAAAACAAAATAATTATTGTGATGATTGAATTAAAATTGTGATATAATAAGGATCAGTATACCAAATAGCAGTAAGCTTGAGCACTTTTCATATATCAATTGAAAATGGACTTAAACATAACAGCAAAAGAGTTTGAAAATTGCTAGCAAAAATCACGCGCGGGTCGATCTTGTACACAATGTTTTTTTTTTTTTTTTTGGGGGGTGGGAAATCATCAAATAACTTCTCCCGCCCTGGGCGGGGCGGGAGGGTGTCAGACTTTTACTGACTAAAACCCACCCATGTTCCTTCTTGTGCCCTTTGCGTTCCGGGGGCGCGGTATGTCTTACGAACAACCCGCAGCTGTTACACAATGTTGACTTCTATTCCTAGTAGGTTTAAGTTCATTATCGATTATCGAGCATGTTGGAGCTCTGCTTACGTCATCCGTAATTACAGACTTAAAAAATATTAATTCTGGCAATAAAAGCAAAAAAAAAAAGTGTTTTTTTTTTTAATTAATTCTTGTCTAATTGGCAGTAATTTTAGCTACACAAAACTTATCTTTTAATTAATTATAGATCTTTTGCGCGAAAAAATTAATTAACCGACAACATTTCCTATTAGATAGTGCAGTGCAAGGTGACAAAATACACAATACACAACATACCATCACGCCTGTATTCCCCGAAGGGTTAGGCAGAGGTGTACCAATGTACACCCACAGTTTGCCGATACGTTTAGGTCCCATGTAATAGGGGGCGAGTCTATTGTCATTAACCGGGCACAAATCCTAACTCCTAGCTGCTATTGAGAATTTCATAGAAAAAAAATTAATTATTACATTTCACGCGCATTTGCGTAGTTTTTTTGGCAAAGCAATTCAAAGAATCGGCAAGATTAATAAAACAAAAAAGTAATTTTGTTAAAAAAAGAAAATTTATATAAAGCTGAAGAGGTTGTTTGTTTAGTTGTACGCGTTAATCTCAGGAACTACTGGTTTGAATTGAAAAATTATTCTTGAGTTGGATAGTTAATTTATCGAGGAAGGCTATAGACTAAATAACATCACGCTACGACCAATAGGTAAGGAGCAGTAACCAAAGACGTAACCTAGTGCGAGTGAAAAAACTACGCGAACGAAGTCACTGGCAAAAGCTAGTCATTGATAAAAATCTAATCAAGCAATTTAATTTTATCTGTTAAGATTATAATATCAGTTATTATATCACTTGTTGTTTTTATATCCAAAACTGATTTCGGCATTATGAGTGCGTAATATTATCGCGCCTCGTGGAAAGGGGGTCAGCCGCGGAACAGGTTGCCCAAAACAAGATTCGCTAACGACCTTGAAAATAAAAGCGAATTTGTGGCGCCAAATGATTTCAGTAACACAATCGATTAAAATATCAATGTTAAACAAAATGGCCACAAATTCAAAAAGAAAAAAATCTTGTTTGGACTGAGTTCCAATTTTAAAAGCGTGCATTCTATTGGCGCAATTTAAAAAGTAAAAATAGTAATTAAGAATAAGTTCCAATTTTAAGTTTGCCGCTATTGGATTTTTCTTACGAAACATTGACACGACAAGCGCGCGAAAACATTTAAAATTAGAAAACTTTTTTATCTCTACTATATATATATATATATCTTTACTAATGTTGTTGTCGAAATAGATTCGTCCAGTAAATAATTACTGCCAGTTTAAAAAACGTAAAAGTGCATTTAGTTTTAAAAATAATAATGGAATAATAAGACTAAACGAGTTCTACAAACTAATTAAAAATAACGCGTATTAAGCTAATTATTGCTTCAATCGCAATTAAAATTAAAAAATAATTATCAATAATGACTTAAATTTCACATCACTTACTCCTTTTAATTGAAATAATAATTTCTTTTTGTCAAAACGAAATTCGTAAAATTTTTCCAATTGATAAAATATCCTAAGATATATCTTAAGATAAACGTCCGAAAAACTTCAACAATGCACTCATATGACCAGATTTTTTTTAAAACAGCAAATTTTTTTAAACTTTGTGTTAATCTTTAACAACCGAAACTCCTTCACACATAATTTTTGCACAAATCTATCCTAATGATTACCATTTGCGCCATTTGTTCCATTCGTCCCGTTCGTTCCATTTATTCCATTCACTCCATTCCCATTGGTGGCCGTATCTGTTTCTTGCAAGCTCTTAAGATGACACGGACTGATTGTGAACACCTCTCCACTGACCAAGTGTTGCAGATTCTCCCCTCCGTAAGAGAGAAGAGGAGAAATCTCCACAACAACGTGATCTTCTACAATTCCACCTGCTTCTCTAATGTATTTACGGTGTAACCTCAGAAGATCCTCCTTAGCGGTTGACGGACAGTCTTTCTTTACAGCGTCTGCGTTCTTCAGAGCAGAAAACTCAACGTCTCTAGCGACTTCTAAGCAAATAAAATTCTCGGCAAATTCAAAAACGTCAAAAATAAACTTCTCCATTTTTATTCCATTTGGTTCGGTTGGTTTTTGACGAACACCCTCATGGTCTACATAGGGAATCTTCTTTTTGGCAACGTGGAGCTTAAGCTTGGATTCGAAGTTACAGATCTTCGTCAAGAATTCTGATGAGAAGTAGTGGTTGCAGATGTTGCCGGCGGAGAATGTAAGTCTACCGTCTGGGGTACGACTTTCTGCGGCCTCGTCCGTTAATTCTGAGTACTCCACGACCTTGTAATGTCCATTTACACGGCACACGACACCTACAGCTTCACTCGGGGAAGACTTCTGGACAACTTTGGCTGCACAGTCCGCATTCTTGCTCTTACAGTAACCGATAAACACTGGATCCGCAACTTTTATGAGAATATTGTCCACGGAATGAGCATGCAAGTGTTCCACCCCACGCTCAGCAATGTCTGTTAATACACCCTGAGATTTCAACGCTCTATACAGTCCTCCATTGCCGTCCGGAGCCGAGGACACATGATGTTTCTCATCCAGGAATATTTTTCCTTCAAAATCAAAACACGGCAGTGTTCCTTGTTCAAAGAACACTATATCCTGCTCATTCAGACCGAAGTAGGAATGACTTCTAAAATAATCAGCGGTCGGTCCCTTCGTGTGTTCTGATGTCATTATGTACCAGGTAATTTTTCCTATCTTCCCATATTTCGCAGCAGCCATTTGTTGAACCCTCACAATCCTTTCAGCTTGGATTTGGAATAACGTCTTCCTCGATGGTAGTCCAACATCATACATACCTTTTGGGTGACCGAACCCAAGTCTGGTGGCTTGACCACCAGCGAGGAGTAATACTCCAACTTTCCCATCACTAATCTCCTTCAAACCAATATTTTCATACTCCTTAATTTTTTCATTGCTCAAATTAGGAACCGCTTCATAATGAGAATCAGGAATGGGTTTCAAATCCTCAACTTTTTCGGATATAACTTTTGTAGTACCATTTGCGCGCTTAAACAACTCATTCACTTCAGCAAGGTCGATTTTTTTCAAATCACTGATTAGCTGGTCCCGCTCTTTTTCATTTAATTCCGGCCAGTACTTTAGCAGATGTCCTTGGCCATGCAAATTTAAATTTTCGAAATAATTCTCGTAAGACATTGTTTACCGTGTTATGTGTGCCCGACACGATTAGAAAGCGAATACTGGCTCATGGCTGCGTTATGAACGAGATAACATTTTCACTGGATGTTCTCCCACCACGGCTGTTGAGCGTCGAACATAGTACACGTCGGCTTGATTTGACATTTAGACATTTTTGTATACAAATCTTGTATTTACATTTGTGACTGCAGCTACTATGACTTGACTGTAGCCATCGATGGTTTGAATTTTGTGATGTACATTGCTGGTTTTAGACCGCTTGGTACAGAAATATTGTTGGTACAGCGACATGGTGTCGTAAATTTGTAATTGGATAGTTTTTTTTTACCGCTCATAGGTGTGTGTGTTCTGAAAGTGTGTTATAAAAATTTGAGTAATTTTGACAGTCCATTTTGTTTTGTACATTTCCAATTTTAACCAACAGCAATATTATCGTGGAATTACTAATTTTACTTTTTAAATAAACCAGATTTGTACATTAGCATTGTTTTCAAGTCAGTGTTAATAGTTTTTGAATAATTCGGAAGTGTCTGTTGCGATTTTTTGAAAATAATTAAAGATATCGAACGCACCTAGTCTATGGAATGTTTTTGACGTTTGATCTTTTTAATTATGTTATTTACAATGTATACATAGGGCATTAAGTCCGCCTTCCTAAGATTCGTGCGTTTATTACTGCTTCTAAGTTGTAACCTTATGCTCCATCAAAGTAGTTAATTAATTTGTTAGTGTGTTTAAGACACGATAAGATACATTTTAATGATAAACCGATAATATCCGTACCCGATTTACAAGTAAAAACATGTAGGCCCGTGGCCGCACTGCGGATTGTTTACCGCCCGGCTTTTGTAACACGATAACTATTAAAATAGTCACAGCCGTGACTATTTTATGTTACAATGCTGCTAAAAACCTCACGCAACCATTACTCGGAACTTAAAAAAAGTAATATAAAAGTCTATGGCCGCCATGCGGATGTTCTGTCATCTGTCAAAAAGTGATGGCTCATTTTCATTTTAATTTTTTTGAAAGTAGAATTCTATGGTGGGAATAACGTCTTTTGTTCTTTCAATCCTCAATTTACTCTTGATCGTAATTGAATTTGTACTCGGCGTATTGTTCAGTGTGTTAAGACGTATATTATCAATATTAAAATTGTTAATTTATCACGTTTTTAATGTAAATATGACCGAGTCAACGAAAAAACGGAAGAGGAATGCAAATGAACAACATAACCAAACTGATGGATTGCGGGGTGTTATAGATGCAAATTGGCAAAAATTCTTATCAAGCAGCCTTATCATGGACAAGAAAACGGAGAAACCGGTACAGGAGACCAACAAAAACCAATTTACGGGCACATTCCGCCGAGCAAGAAAAAAAAAGACTAAAGACAATGAAAATATTCTAAATATGAAAACATTAAACTTGTCATCAAACTCGGATACCATAGTCAATAATGTAGATTTAAAAAAACAATGTGAGCAAACAAACGTGAATGGTGTCGTGAGAAATAACAATAAAAATCGTATTACGAAGTTTTTAGCCATTGATTGTGAAATGGTGGGGGTTGGTTACGATGGTAATGACCACATGTTGGCTAGAGTATCCATTGTCAACAAATTCGGCGATTGTATCTACGACAAATTTGTGAAAGCGCGGGAAGAGGTCAAAGACTATAGAACAGATATCAGTGGTGTTAGAAAAGAGGATTTACTGTCCGGTGAAGATTTTACTGTGGTTCAGAAAGAGGTATCAGAATTGATCAAAGGACGGATATTAGTTGGTCATTCGTTAAAGAATGATTTGTCTGTTTTGTTCCTCTCACATCCAAAAAGAAATATTAGAGACACGTCTAGATATAAACCATTTAGGAAGGTAATTATAATTTTCTTTTTACTTAAAATAATACCCAGTAATATATTCTCAGTAGCAGCTCGGAGTTAGGATTTGTGCCCGGTTAATGGAAATAGGCTCGCCCCCTATTAAATGGGACCTAAACATACCGGCGAACTGTGGGTGTACACTGGTACATCTCTGCCTGACCCTTCGGGGAATGCAGGCGTGATGGTATGTTGTTCTTAGTGTTGTAATATTCTCAATACAAAATCAACAGAATCAAGTTGAGATTGTCGATTTTGTATTATAAACCTTATCCGTAGTCATAATAAAGTTCAAAATACACAATTGGCTCAGTAATTTAAGGTTTGATTGAATTTTATAATATTCTGATTAAAATATGAAATCCATATTTCATTATAAGGTTCAGATTTGTAATTTTTGTATGAAAGAATTATTACACAATATGCAACTCTATTTTCACAACAATAGAGTTGAAAATCATTTGCATGTTTATAATTAATGAAAACTGCTTACCAAATATTAAAGTGTACTTTTATATCGAAAATATTACACAATTTTCAAATTTATTTGTGCTTTGATAGAGTTGAAAATCCTTTGTAAGTTAATAAATCAGAATTGCAGTAATGGTCTTAAAATTGTAAACAGATATTTTTCAAACATGTCTTCAAACATTCACTATTTTATATTTTTTTAAACTTTCTGCGAAAATAAGTACAAAGGTGGACTTGCCTTAGGTCAGGCGCCCATTATCGGCACGGCATGTCAAGGTATTTTGGCGACAAATAAAAACATACCTTAACCTTATGGAAATAAAGTTGAAATTTCAATGTCAAACATCGTAAGAACAAAAACTATACCGCGATGTGCTTACGTCCAGTAACATTGAAATTCCACCTCTATTTCCATACTGTTAAGTTATATTTTTATTTATCGTCAACCTTGCCATTCCGTCAACCAACCCGTCCGTCCGTCGTTTCGTCGTTGCCATTGCAACTGCCTCGTTGGCCTAGTGTTCATAAGCGCGACTGCTACGCTAGAGGTATTGGGTTCGATTCCCAGGTCGAGCAAAAAGTGTTATTGGGTTTTTCTATGAAATTCTCAGTAGCAGCTCGGAGTTAGGATTTGTGCCCGGTTAATGGCAATAGGCTCGCCTCTTATTACATGGGACCTAAATATACCGGCGAACTGTGGGTGTACATTGTTACACCTCTGCCGAACCCTTCGGGGAATACAGGCGTGATGATATATATTTTTTTTTTCTTGCCATTCCGTGCCGTCAACGGGCGCCGAGCCTCAGGCATTCTCCACCAGTCAACCAAAGGTGATGTAGAGATAATCCATACATACATAAACTCACGCCTTTTTCCCATGGGGTAGGCAGAAACCACAGAACGCCACCTGCTACGATCCTTACATACTCCCTTCGCCTCAACCACATTCATGCATCTGTTCATACAAGCACGCCGATTACGAGTACTGCGCACCCGCACCAATAAGGTCAGGGTAGGTCTTTCTAGGGCGTCCTCTCTCGGCGATAATCGATAATCGAGATAATCCGTCAGGTGGAAATTATTGTACCATAACAAAAAAATTAAAAAATTTCCGTTTTGACTTTTCAGATCACCAAAGGCAGCACCCCATCCTTAAAACGCTTGGCTAAAGAGATTCTCGGCATCGACATACAGTCCGGAGAACACAGTTCGGTAGAAGATGCCCGGGCAGTCATGCAGCTGTACTGCAGCGTGGCACGGCAATGGGAACCGACCCTCGCTGACAAGAGGGGGAAGAGGAAAGTCAACCCTGATGACGACTAGATGTACAGTACCGCAGACATATCTTGGGGGCCCTGAAATTACCTGTTTGGCTGTGCAATTGTTCTTACATACATTGATAGCACTAGCTTTTACCAGCGACTTCGCTCGCGTGGTTTTTTTTCACCCGCGTTAAGTTACATTTTCGGTTACTGCTCCTCTCCCGTGTGTCATAGCGTGATGTTATAAAGCCTAAAGCCTTCCTCGATAAATGGACTACCAAACACATTTTTTTTTTAAATTCAAACCAGTATTTCCTGTGTTTATCGTGTAACAACATGGTCGTTAACAAAATGGTCAGCTTTACAATATTGAGCCTATTGCCATTAACTGGGCACAAAACCTAACCTAACCTAACCTAACTCCGGGCTGCTACTGAGAAATTCATAGAAAAACCCCATAACACTTTGGTTGACCTGCGATTTGAACCCAAAACCTCTAGCGTTAGCAGTCGCGCTTAGGACCACTAGGCTAACGAGGCAGTTAACACTTTCACTGCCCAGTCCATAGTCTCATGTAAATCCGAATGCCCAAAAATATGTCTCGCATATTCATAACAAATCGTCAGCCGAGTCCATCGTCACGATGATTAGACGTAACAGCACCCCATGCCCAAGCACCCGGTAGCCGATTTCACGAAGCCACGCCCACTTCGCGCCAACCGCCACAGGGTTGTCAAACGCCATTGACCGTCGCCAACAAAATTTGTTACAGAACAAAATAAACTATATTGTTCCATGTTTACCTATATTTTTATTTGTTTTTGTATTTTTATGCACAAAATTGTCTACTGTGCAGCTAACCTGCTAACTTCAGGACTACAAAGGTATGGAAAACATTCACACACCTTTTTTTAAACTGCATTTTCCAAATGTCAAATTTATTCAGAGTTAGCGAACCAAAATC
This sequence comes from Caradrina kadenii, assembly GCA_947462355.1. Lineage (NCBI taxonomy): Eukaryota > Metazoa > Arthropoda > Insecta > Lepidoptera > Noctuidae > Caradrina > Caradrina kadenii. The sequence goes on along the minus strand of OX381702.1, from coordinate 4,350,564 downwards.
GAATGACAGCGGTTCATGATAAAAATAAAATTGCTACTGACTAGTAGGGAATATGCATGATTTTTTTTTATTGAATTTATTATCAACATATGAAAATACCGTAGTGAAGATGACAAAAACTGAAATTAAAATCGACCAGGAAATCGGCCGATATAAGCATTTAAAACTATTAATTACGCACCGATTAGACAGAGAGATCCGACGTGAATTGTGACGTCATATGTCGCTACGGCCATAAAAACTCCATTTGTTAAATTCCTCGGTATTTCTGCCTCGGTAGCCTAGTGGTCCTAAGCGCGACTGCTAAGCTAGAAGTCTTGGGTTCGATTCCCAGGTCGAGCAAAAAGTGTTATTGGGTTTTTCTATGACATTCTCAGTAGCAGCTCCGAGTTAGGATTTGTGCACGGTTAATGGCAATAGGCTCGCTCCCTATTATATGGGACCTAAACATACCGGCGAACTGTGGGTGTACATTGTAGCACCTCTGCCTAACCCTTCGGGGAATACAGGCGTGATGGTATGCGTGTTGTTAAATTTCGTTTTGCTAGAAAGAGTTAGCAACAAATTTTCGATGGCTTAGATCTTTTTTAATATCATAGCTATTCGAAAAATTGTTTGACTAAACTGTTTATTACATGAATGAGGATGGATTTTTAAATAAAATAAAAAATCATGCATATTCCCTATCATTTCAATAAATAAACTAATTATGTTACATAGTAACATTTTCATTCACCATTTTGGGTTAATTTTTTATATTTTTTTTACTACATATATTGTATGTTAGTCAAAATGCAATTCGCGACTAATCCCGTATCAGTAAAGTAACGAATTCAAAATGGCGGCAACTCTCATGCCCTCACTCGCTCCCAATAATGTGTGAGTGAAATGGCATGAAAATCTTCTGAATTTGTCGGCCATTTTTCTAATGGCGCGAATTGTTTTTTTTTATGTTTGCACCCAGAATCAAAGATGTTAATTGTTTCTTTGATGAAAATGTGTTTCTTAGTCAATATTACTGAATAAATATATTTTTTTATTACGAATCTGTTGTGTTTTTTATTTACTTCCAGGCTCGTGATCGGTCTGTAGTCCGGACCAATCGCGTGCAGCGTTGGCGCCCTGAAAAATCCCGAAAGGAACCCAAAAACCCAGAAATTAACTTGACGTTATTTTATGCTCACGACTCTCGGCCACTACTACAGGATTATTTGTAAAACATAGACAACCTCTCAGGACTATGTTACTAACATCATAATCAACAACTTTTGTTCTAAGACATTTAAAAATTTTTCATATTTTAGTTCATCAGATTTTCATACAAAAATAAAAACATTTAAATTGAACGCTCTAAATGTTACGAAGTCTATGCGAAGCAAACGAAAGCGATAGTAAAATAGCGAGGGGAGCGGGGTTAGGGCGGCGGGGGTGTTTGTACTTGACCTATTTACAATTTTACGGAAATCCTTCAGTCGGTCATTCGCTTCGATGCGCTTGCGTTGCTTGATTCTGTAAAAATGCATAGAACAAAAGTTGTTGTTTATGATGATAGTAATACAGTCCTGCAAGGTTGTCATTGTTTTACAAATAACCCTGGTATCGTGTCACGCCCGCCATGTATTAATAGACCTTTGTAACCATCTATTCCATCATACCATCACGCCTATATTCCCCGAAGGGTTAGGCAGAGGTGTAACATTGTACACCCTCAGTTTGCAGGTATGTTTCGGTCCCATGTAAGAGGGGGCGAGCCTATTGCCATTAACCGGGCACAAATCCTAACTTCGAGCTGCTAATGAGAATTGAATAGGAAAGCCCAATAACACTGCTCGACCTGGGAATCGAACCCAAGACGTCTAGCAGTCGCGTTTAGGGCCACTAGGCTAACTAGGCAGTCAATTTTCAACTTTTTCAAGTCTTTTAGTCCATTATTAATGTAAACTGTCCCGATGATCTCGTGGGCGTAAGCGCGACTGATTAGCGTGGGGTTCCGGGTTCGATTCCCAGGTCGGGCAAAAAGTGTTATTGGGTTTTTCCATTAGGATTTGCTCAGTACCAGCCCGGAGTTTGTTAGTTGGTGGTGTGACACCCCCGTGTCTCGGAAAGCACGTAAAGCCGTTGGTCCCGGCTGTCGTTCGTAGATCTTTGACCGTCGTTACGGATAGTCAGAAGCCAGAAAGCCTGACAACCAGTCTAACCAAGACGAATCACGTTGCCCAGTAACTGGGTTGTGGAGGTCAGATAGGCAGTCGCTCCATGTAAAACACTGGTATTCAGCTGCATCCGGTTAGACTGGAAGCCGACCCCGACATAGTTGGGCAAAGGTTAAGCAGATGATGATTTATGTAAACTGCTCAAGCAGATTACTCCTATCATCATCTTCCTGCCCTTATCCCATGTTACTTGGGGTCGGCGCAACACGTTTTCTTCTTCCACGCTGTCCTGTCAACCGTCATGCTATCGCTGACTCCCTTCTCTTTCATATCATTCATCACGCAATCCATCCATCTTTTCTTTGGCCTCCCTCTTCCCCTCCATCCATCCACATTCATATTCATAACTATTTTGGTCACATGCGTCTCATCCCTCCTCTTCACATGCCCGTACCAAGACAAACGGTTCCCTTTCAACTTTTCTGTCACTGGCGCTACTTTCAAACTTCCTCTAATATACTTATTCCTTACCTTATCTATTCTAGTCGCCGTGTCGACGGCGCGTTCGTGTTCCACGCGCGCCTTAAAGAGATGTCAGCAAAGGGAAGGGGCCACTGAGGGCCGATGCCTGCCGGGGCTGCGGGTTGTTCGTAAGAGATACCGCGCCCCCGGAACGCAAAGGGCACAAGAAGGAACATGGGTGGGTTTTAGTCAGTAAAAGTCTGACACTCCCTTCCGCCCCGCCCAGGACGGGAGAAGTTATTTGATGATTTCCCACCGACCAAAAAAAAAAAAACCATTCTAGTCACACCACACATCCACCTCAACATTCTCATCTCCGCTACGTGCAATCTTTTTTCACCCATATTTCATCCATTATATTAATAAGCATATTACTCCTAAATGTTCTAAAAATAAAATAATAAATTCAAAACGAACTGCACTTTATTATGTCATATTTTTTTTATTACAAACTTTTATAATATTATGCCACGTTTAAAATTCAATTTTTACATGACCATCACTATTATTCTAGCTTTATATTCGTTGCTTGCTCAAAGTAATGGATGGACATTTTTTATTCAATTATCCCACTGAAGAAGCACGAACCATTTTGACGTAATGTATTGACAACTTTCATTTTAAATTTGGAATGTGTCAGTTCCAATTTTGAAAAACTTACGTATTACATATCGCAGGGCTGCGGGTTGTTCGCAAGAGATACCGCGCCCCCGGAACGCAAAGGGCACAAGAAGGAACATGGGTGGGTTTTAGTCAGTAAAAGTCTGACACTCCCTCCCGCCCCGCCCAGGGCGGGAGAAGTTATTTGATGATTTCCCACCCACCAAAAAAAAAAAAAAAAAAAAAAGGGAGTATTTTTCCCGGTATTGTTACATAGAGCTATACCTATTCCATTCAATATAACGTTTTAACGTTATCGTTATTTCAATGTTAACGTATAATAAACGTCTGTTATTTCACAATAAATATAAAGCTGGGTAACTGTTTGCCATTCATAAATAAAAATAACATTAAAATGCAGTTAACAACAGTCAACAATATGACTTACAGTAGTAGCCGCCACGAGTCGTGAGCACAAACGTCAAATTCATTTTTGGGATTTTCGGTTCCTTTCTGGGTTTTTTTGGGCCGTCGACGCAGCACGCAATTGATCCGTCAGTTCATCCGGTCGCGTTCAGTGTCCGCGCCCCAACAAGCCCCGAAAGGAACCCGAAAACCCAAAAATTAACTTGACATTTGTGCTCACGACTCGTGGCGACTACTATACGTGCTAGCTAAAAATAACGATAGCGTTATAACGATATACATCTAAAGTTATAATGAATGGAGTATAGCAGTCCACGATCCTTGGCCTATACCGCCATCTCTTAAAAAGTACCATTTTAATATTGTATTGTAATTTCAGTTGTTAGAATCCTAAAGTCCACAAGGCAAAGTCTGGCAAAGTAATAATAAAAAAAAAATACTGTTTTAAGACATGGTGCAAGCAATACATTTCCAGTTTATGCTGATCCCTCATTGTATAGGATTTCGATACAAAGAGAGGTCAGCTTATACTGGAAATGTATCGCTTGATATGTAGCCACGCGTACTTCCACCGGGCACACTCCAAAAAAGAAAACCATACCTATAACCTCACAAGGACTGTCAGTTCCATATTCAAAATTCACTCTTACCTACGTTCAACAATACGTAACGTCAAAATAATTCATGTCAAACAGTTGATTTTGACATTTAGGATTTTCCTGACATCTGTCAATTCTACTATTTTTCGGTAATTGTACAAAAAAGAAATAGCATCCCGTATGGACTTAATTCGCCATTTTAAAGTAGCATTTTCACTTAAAATTATGCTTTAATAAATGTACTTACGCATCGTCGTGCAATTTAACTTCTATAACAAGGCATTTGGGTATTTTTTGGTTTATACATTTTCAAGATTTCTTTTTACTTTTAAGAGGGCTAGATATAACTTTGAATATTTGAAAAGATTGTGTAGTAACCGGCACGAGACGTGAGCACAAACTTCAAGTACATTTTTACTTTGTATTTAAACATACTAAGGGAATAGCTCGGCTGAACACTGTCTCTCAAAATACAGGTAATCCTAGTTAGAGAGGCAGGGTTACATAATTTTATTGTACAGATTCTGCAACATTGGTAATGTAGTGTTTAATTGTAATCTGTAACTTTTATTGGTCAATAAACAATTATTATAATTTTTTTTTATTACATTTTTGGGTCTTTTGGCGGAATGAAGGAGGCGGGGGGTGCCGACGCTACACGCGATTGGTCAATCGCGTCGGCGGCCAACATTTCATTAATTCCGCCAGAGACCCAAAAATGAATTTGAAGTTCGTGCTCACGTCTCGTGCCGGTAACAATAACATGATTTGGCTTCATGCAAAAAAATGAGTTAGATTTTTATTCCAAATTCCAAACTTGGAACCAGTTATTCAATTTTGAACTTTAATACCGACTTAGCTAACGTTCTCATTACAAAATTCACAGCTTAGAACTCAGATGTCTTATAAACTTTGGAACATAAAAACTGGATCGAATACATCTCGACTTTATAAATATTTGAAGTTATTTCTAGCGCCATTTAAGAAAAACAATTAGATTTAATTCTGTAAAAACGAACCAACCCACATCAAAATTTCTCCCATTCTTCTTTTTAAACTGATTTTAAGCTTACATTTCAGAAAACGGCATTGCATAAATATGTAACCTATTAAGCTCAGTGAGTTATTTTGACGTAATTTATTGAAATATTGTGGGTTGGGTCATTTTAGCAGAATAAAGCCCAATGGTCATAAAGACGTTATACGTATATTAGGTACTATTTAATTATGTAAATATCATCGACATTTATGTGTTACAAGAAAGATAAGTCCGAACTATATGTCGGGTGCATACGGACATTTAACAAAACTAATAAGTTCATGTTTTTCTCATCATTGCGATCATTTTGTTGCCCTGCACCATAATATCCATTAATTCATTACATCCATACAAATGCTAAAGTAAAGCCTCTTGTACAGACAGGGTCATCAATTCGTTACCCCTCTTGCATTTAAATTTGTTCGAAAAGGGGATAACCAGTTGATGATGCTGTCTGTACACGGTACGTTTTCTTAACCAAAAAAAAACTAAATTGGAAGAAAAGAGTGTCCATGGAGTTTCTTGCTCGTTCTTCTCTATAGAGACCTACGTTTTGGAACGAGCAACTAGCTTCAACTTTAAAATGTAACTTCTTGACAATTCAAAAGTGCCTGTAAATGGTCTAATTGAAATAAATGCTTTGACTTTGACTGGTCTTTCATGTCAATGTAATTCATAATTCTGGATTCATGTTCATTTTACTCGCAAAACAAAATAACAAACGTGAAATCACGCCGTGCAGACGCGGCGCGCCGAGTGGGAACAACGGTGCGCCGGCGCAGTGCCAGAACAAGCTCTTATAGTGATCCATAAACACTTGACACGGCGAATTAACCGTTGATTTTTACGCCCAAAAAAATATGACATAACCCCCGACAGAAAAAAATAAAAATCCGTACCGCAGCTACGAAAGAGCTGATAACTTTGAAACCGCTGAACCGATTTCCATCAAACATAGCTAAGAACACTCATGACTACTAACCTTTCACACAAAAAAAACTAAATCAAAATCGGTTCATGCGTTCGGGAGCTACGATGCCACAGACAGACACACACAGACACGTCAAACTTATAACACCCCGTCGTTTTTGCGTCGGGGGTTAAAAACGTGTTTCCAAACGGCCACAGGCTACATTTTACCTCTAGTAACACATAAAAGTCGTTGATATAGATAATTAATTATTATTCGAAGGGAAAGACGCCATTTTTTTTTTATTGGCTTTTTTGACATTAAAATTCAGTTTGATAGTGCGAATACAGTACTTAAGACAATACACAACGATTATAGAAGACATTTTGATTGTTAATAATAATAATTAGGAGCCATTCAAATATTATATAATTATTAACGAGAAGTGGTGATTCCATCACCAATGAATGCTTTGAAACTTAATCTCTACTTAGTACATACAAAAAGTCGCTTCCCGCCGTCTGTACGCTTAGATCTTTTAAACTACGCAACGGATTTTAATGCGGTTTTCATCAATAGATAGAGTGATTCAAGAGAAAGGTTTACACGTATAGAACATCACAAAGAAATATTTCTTTGTTTGTTTGTAACGAATAGGCTCCGAAACTACTGGACCGATTTGAACCATTTTTTCACCAATAGATAGCTACATTATTCCCGAATAACATAGACTGTATAACATCACGCTACGACACACGGGAGCGGAGCAGTAACCAAAGACGTAATTTTACGAAGTCGCGGGCAGTACGCTAGTATATTCTATTTATATAGTACCTAAATGGCCCCTGACTAATGAAAAAAATAATATTACAAGTAAGTTTCAAGACGATTAGGCGTTTATTGTCATAGACCGCTAGATGGCGCTGAAATTAACATTTTAATATATTTGTATATATTATTTTAATAAACGTTTCAGCACAAGCAACTCAGTGACTAGGTATTACAAATTTTTGAGAGTCGTGTACACGATGGCCCCGGCTGGGCCATTTACGACCATTGTTGGAGAAATGGCTGTTGGCTTTGGCATTAAGATGAGCGTTCTATAGAAATATGAACCTTATTACTTTGCTCAGAATGTGACGAAGTGTTTTATACGAATACGAAACTTATTTTGATTGAAATAGGGTCCATATTCCTATGAAAGTAGCGACAGTCTTTTTACAAGTGACTAAGGGTCATTGCTCTTTATAACAGCGGAGCTCCGACACAGCCAATGATTTGCCATTCAATTTAGAACTTTAAATCATGTGCGGTAAAATATAATTTTAAATAACAACATAAATAAAGGTGACGGCTCGCGGGCGGCGTGCTGGCAGCTAACAGTAAAACTATAAGTAGTTAGTTTGTAGTCGACCAGCCTGGGCCATCGTGTACACGACCACTTTTATAAATAAAACGTTTTTTTTAATTACTTTATACAATAATTTTCCTACTTATTGTGCATTTAAAGATCTTCCGAGTTCAGATTTACATGTTAATCGATTTCATACATTTGTTACGACACATCCCAAAAACTCTTTCATAGTTTCGCGAAAATCATCAAAATTCAGATCTCAACAACAGGTGAGTCTGACTAGTATCAAATTCACGTGTCAGCGGTGTACTGCTAGCGGTACTGCCAGCGAGTACCAAACTTCAAACTAGTTCAAAAATTTCAGTTCCATGTAAATCTTTCCTCTAATTAAGGCCGATTTTTCAACAGTCATAAATATGACGGTTTGACAGTTTTTGTATAGAAAATATGTCAAATTGTCATTTATTTCTTCAGATAGAAATTCTATCTGGCTATTGAAAAATCAACCTTAAATGGGCAACAATATTTCAATGCTATTTATATTATTAAATATCTAAACGTTTACGCACCATTTTTTGAAAAATATACCAATTAACATTTTTGACAGAAATATTGACAATTTGACAGAAAAAGAAAAAACATTTTAAGTATTATTATTAGAAGTAATTAACAAGATATTATTTGAGAACGATACGAAAATCGGTTCAGTAGATTTTGCTTGAAAGAGTAACAAACATCCATCTTTACAAACTTTCGGATTGATAATAGTTGTAGGAATGGCAACAAAATCGTCAATATCTCTGTCAATTAGTACAGTGAATATTAAAAAAAAATCACAACTTTACTATTACATAACAGAAAACAGGGTAAAAGCACCGATTGTCAGCCAATCCGAATATTAACTAATTTTAAAGCATCACTTTTCAAATTTAATTTATAATATGAATCTGACAATTGGTGCTCCCACCCTATAAACTTTGAATAATACATTGTAATCAACAAATTATATACAGCTAAGTAGTAAGTACATTTTTAATACGTAATATTGCTATCATTAAAAAAAATACAAGCAATATAGTAGAGTTTTTCAATATGTGGCAACACTTAAAAAAATTGGTCTACAAAACGTACCATTTATATTGCAGAGAAAATGGTGTACAGACAAACAAACTATTAAGTATACAAGTAGCAGCTGCTTTTAAAATCAATTCATATGTACTTTCTAAGTTCATCTTGGACATCTCTGATATCGGTGAAGGACAACATCGTGAGGAAACCTGGACTTGTAATTTATATAAGTCTGAAATCGCCAATCCGCCTTGAGCAAGCGTGGTGATCAATGCTCGTGCCTTCTCTGTATATGAGAAGATGCATTCGCCCTGCAGCAGGACAATAATAGGCTGGGATTATTTATTTTAGTAGACTTGTTTGTCTGTCTGTACTTTGATGGGTAAGGCAAAATTACGTAGGCAAGGAGTGATAACACAAATAATAATTATACAGGGTTATTTGTAAAACAATGACAACCTTGCAGGACTGTATTACTAACATCATAAACAACAACTGCCTGTAAATAGTTAAATTGATTGACATCACACCCGAACTCACCAACGCAGAGGTATCGTGTTGCCCAGTAACTGGGTTGTGGAGGTCAGATAGGCAGTCGCTCCATGTAAAACACTGATATTCAGCTGCATCCGGTTAGACTGGAAGCCGACCCCAACATAGTTGGGAGAAGGCTAGGCAGATGATGAGACAGGGTGGTAAAATTTATCAAAATGATTGCCATACAAAATCTATGGCGACAGCTCATAAAATGTATGTCAATCGATTGGTGGTGTCTACCCTATTAGAGGTAAGATAATAATCTGTAACTACTAAAGATTTAAATAAAATTTGTGCAAAACAAGGTGAAAGGTCAAACAATATTTACTCCTTAAACATCTAAGTATAAACCAGGGCCAAATAAAATTAGCTGGAAAATTTCTACAGGCGTTTTGGAAATGGCTTTTTATGACCATGAAAAAAATTCAAGTCATCATTTTTTTTTTTTTAAATATTATGTCCAAACATTATACATATTACAAGTTAAAATTCTTATAAGTATGAACAACTTTTACTACGGAACCAACTCTGAATTATGAAAAAGGAAGCAGCAGTTCCATATATTTTAATTATGTAGGCACTTATGTATGGAAAAGCTGAAGTGTTGCAAATGTACTAATGTGATTTTTTCAATTCATATGTACTTTCTAAGTTCATCTTGGACATCACTGACATCGGTGAAGGAGAACATCGTGAGGAAACCTGGACTTGTAATTAATATAAGTCTGGAATCGCCAATCCGCCTTGAGCAAGCGTGGTGATCAATGCTCGTGCCATCTCTGTATGAGAAGAGGCCATTGTCCTGCAGTCCGACAATAATAGGCTGGTATTATTATTATATTCCATAGTAAAAGTTACTCACACTAACCTAAAACCATTTTGTTTGTACGTTTGTGTAATATAATCTAAGAAATAGCGTCCGATGATATTTAGAAAAAAAAATCTAAATAGATTTTAAGAACGAGCAACTAGCTTCAAATTCCTAGCTGACCGACTCCTTGACGATTCAAAAGTGCCTGTAAATGGTTTAATTGAAATAGATGCTTTTATTAGTTAAATAAAGTTCAATTTTGCTTGTCACAGCGGGTGATTAAGGTCGAGTTTCGTAAAAGCATTATGGAATGTGTGTGTAGATTGATATTTTTATGCGTAGTACATATTGTGGCGAGGTTGACGACCAATCTTCGTCATATTGGCGCATAGCTCTTGGTCTCTGAAAAGACAAAATATATTAGTACCATCACGCCTGTATTCCTCGAAGTGTAAGGCAGAAGTGTACCAATGTTACCCACAATTCGCCGGTATGTGTAGGTCCCATGTAAAATCCTAACTCCGAGCCGCTACTGAGAATTTCATAGAAAACCCCCAATAACACTTTGCTCGACTTGGGAATCGAACCCAAGACCTCTAGCGCAGCAGTCGCGCATAGGACCACTAGGCTAACGAGGCAGTTCAATCAAACTAACGGACGAACGAGGTAGTTAATGTCAAAGTAAAAATAAATAAATATTTATGAAACTATTATTACCTTATATCACCCCAGCCGCCATTTCCTTTGACAAGTTTTTTATTATGCTTCGTCCCGCCGGATGTGACGGTGGCACTAACCCGCGTGGGGAACATGTACGGCTTGGCGTTCTGCAGCAGCTTCTGTACTTTGCTGATTACTGTTGACGCATTGCAATTCGATTTCTTATGATGAAACCCACTGAAAAAGAGTTAAGTAATTTTTAAATGCTTTTATGGCAAACAAACCGACAGTAAAAGTAAGTAGTCAGTAAAAGTTGTTGATTATGATGTTGGTAACATAGTCCTGAGAGGTTGTCTATGTTTTACAAATAACCCTGTATAGACCATATACACATCTGCAATACCAGAGGCCTTGTAAATACGTTGCCATTCCAGAAACAAAGCTGGAATGTCTCATGTGCCTGTAATTACACCGGCTACCATCATCATCTACTTAATCTTTTTCCCAACTATGTTGGGGTCGGCTTCCAGTCTAACCGGATGCAGCTGAATACCAGTGTTTTACATGGAGCGACTGCCTATCTGACCTCCACAACCCAGTTACTGGACAACACGATTCCTCTTGGTTAGACTGGTTGTCAGGCTTTCTGGCTTCTGACTATCCGTAACGACTGTTAAAGATCTACGAATGACAGCCGGGACCAACGGCTTTACGTGCTTTCCGAGGCACGGGGGTGTCACACCACCAACTTCCAAACTCCGGGCTGCTACTGAGAGATTCGTAATGGAAAAACCCAATAACACTTTTTGCCCGACCCGGGACGAACCCAGGACCCCGTGCTCATAATTCGCGCTCTCGACAACGAGACCAACGGGGCAGTTAAACTTCCATTTGCATTTAGTAATTATTTTGATATAACAAACAAACACTTAAATTTTACTTATTTTTATAGATGTATAAATAGTTATTAGATTTGAGCGTCTTTTTACACCTGGAACGAGGATATTGTAAGAATATAAATGTGGATGAATGTAGAGGAAGAGGGAGGGCAAAGAAAAGATGGATGGATTGCGTGAAGAATGATATGAAAAACGCAAAAGGAAACATTTTAAGTAACCCCCGACAGAAAAATAAAACTCCCTACCGCAGCCAACAAAAGAGCTGATAACTTTGAAACCGCTGAACCGATTTCCATCAAACATAGCTAAGAACACTCCCGACTAATTCACCTTTCAAACGAAAAAAATAAATCAAAATCGGTTCATGCGTTCGGGACCTACGATGCCACAGACAGATACGTCAAACTTATAACATCCCGTCGTATTTGCGTCGGGGGTTAAAAAGAAGGGACTCAGTGATACCATGACGGTTGACAGGACGGAATGGAAGAACAAAACATGTTGCGCCGACCTCGAGGAACATGGGATGAGGACAGGAAGATGATGATATGAAGAATGCTGAGAAAGAAATGCATCACTCACCATTCTCCAATATGGAACACCCGAGGCCCCTTACACACAATCACTTTGAACTTCTCTCTCCCCGGCATGTTTTGAGATAAGTGGAACAACGAATAGTCCCAATTGTAATCGTCGTATGCGCAGAACTGATGCTGTTGCTTCAATATATGGCTCCACACAGTTCTATTGAACGCGAACCCCATGTTGTGCATGTTAGAACGCCATGGTGTGATTTCAACCTAAGAAAATAAATATTTTAATCATTTTGGTCTTAACCTATAGACGTCAGCAGCAAGGTACCCCAAACTGTCAAATTTTGCCAATGGAATGTGAACTGCCTTGTTAGCCTAGTGGTCCTAAGCGCGACTGCTACGCTAGAGGTCTTGGGTTCGATTCTCAAGTCGATCAAAAAGTGTTACTGGGTTTTTCTATGAAATTCTCAGTAGCAGCTCGGAGTTAGGATTTGTGCCCGGTTAATGGCAATAGGCTCGCCCCCTATTACATGGGACCTAAACATACCGGCGAACTGTGGGTGTACATTGTTACACCTCTGCCAAACCCTTCGGGGAATACAGGCGTGATGGTATGTGTGTATTTAAAAATTCATTGGCTACATTAAACTGGTTTTTTTTTGTGATCTACCCAATTAGACAAAATGTCGGAAACAGCTGATATTTTTTTGTGACATCCTTCATATGCAGATTTCGTTTATACCTTTTTACAGGCATGCTTTTAATAAAGCAAGGCGTTAATTATGTACAGCTTAAAACTATTTACAAAGTATATTTCGAACTATATTCTCCCCAAAAATACATAAGTTCCGTAATACAGGGTGTAACAAGATAAATTACATAGCCGTCAACTACATATACTGCTGATCACACTAAGTAACATTGAGGTAACATTATTGCTGAGAAACTAATTTTGTGTGTGAAAAATCGCCCATTGGCGGAACGGCATGGCAAGGTATTTTTTGGCGGCAAATAAAAATATAACTTGAAGTCGAAAGGGAACCGTTTGTCTTGGTATGGGCATGTGAAGAGGAGGGATGAGACGCATGTGACCAAAAGAGTTATGAATATGAATGTGGATGGATGGAGGGGAAGAGGGAGGTCAAAGAAAAGTTGGATGGATTGCGTGATGAATGATATGAAAGAGAAGGGAGTCAGCCATAGCATGACAGTTGACAGGACGGCATGGAAGAAGATAACGTGTTGCGCCGACCCCGAGTAACATGGGACAACGGCAGGAAGATGATGATGATGAAATAAAAATACAACTTAAATGTATGGAAATAAAGTTGAAATTTCAATGTTAACAGTCGTAAGCATACCGCGGTATAGTTTCTGTACTTACGACCGGTTAACATTGAAATTTTAACTTTATTTCCATACAGTTAAGTTATATTTTTATTTGTCGACAAAAATAATTTGCCATGCCGTGAACCGCCAATGGACGTGTAGCGACATCTATCGCTCAGCACGCGAACTACTACGACAAACTGACGTTGCCTAGATCGCGCTATCAAAGTTCTCCGCGACGTTAGCATGTATACAAAATCCCGACAGCAACCGTCGGGCAGTAGCCCGCCAGACACAACACCCGTCTGCTCGGAGGTTCCACCCTTAACGATGGAGGATGAGAGACTTTACACCCTGTTCCTCATACCTACGCAGGCTTACATTATAATTACGAGTGTATGTAACAGTATAGAGGTCGTGGGAGTTCAGAATGAACATTTTCGCACTGGTTTTCTTAAATCTTCTTTTCTTGTCCAGGCGGTTTTCCTTTGGAATGCGCTTCCTCAGAATATCAGGATGGCTACCAGTCGTTTCATATTCAAAGTAAAAGCTCGTGAACACTTGCTTATGAAGTTGGCAGACTCGTCTCACAATTAGTTTCTTATATTTCTTCATCTATGTATTTTTTTTTTGGCTTTCTCTACTCTGTATATTTTGTTTGTATGTATGTATATATGTATTTATTATATTTTATTCCTGGAAACTTTCTGTTTCTTGCACCTACTATGTTTTGTCTCTGCATCACCCTAAGGTTGACTGGTAGAAAATGCCAAAGGCATTAAGTCCGCCTTTGTACAATGTATTATTTACATTATGTGCAAAAAGTTTTAATAAATAATAAATAAATAAACATTTTAAATTTGCTTTCTTAAATAAAAGTTGTCAAAGTCAATGTCAAAGTCAAAACATTTATTTCAATTAGACCATTTACAGGCACTTTTGAATTGTCAAGAAGTTACTCATACAAAAAGTTGAAGCTAGTTGCTCGTTCCAAAGCGTAGGTCTCTATGGAGAAGAACGAGCAAGAAACTCCACGGACACTATTTTCAAATTGGTTTTTACGTGTGCGTAACGTTTGTAGCTTTGCCCTTCAATATCTTGGTAACCAGAAGGCTCCCAGGTATAATGCAGAACAACAAAATGATCGTAATGATGAGGAGAACATGGAACTCGAGGCTTCATTAAGTGTCTTGTCACACCCTGTATATTTACTACTTAATATAAAAGTGCACTAATTTATGTATGTACGGTCAACAAAAGAGAGTAACGAACTCGTCTAATATAGTTTTTAAATAAAATAAAATTTAGTGAACAAACTGTTCATTTTTTTAATTAATAAAAATAAATTTAATTCAAAACGTCTATCGGTTTTAAAAAAAAACTTTGAATTTATTAGGCGACTCTGGTTACTTATCTCTTTTGCTGACTGTACATTTCAAAAATACTTAATACTAATTACTATGAAAAATGTACCTTGCACTACAACAGTTTAACGTCTAAAATTAATAATTATTTACATGCTTTTCAACCACAACCTTAAACCAACAATATTAGAGCGTAGCTTTGGCTAAATCATCATTTGAACTAGGTAGTAGGGTTGTAACGGACGCCTTCGTAGCGAAGCGGACGCGGAGGTTAAAGGAAGCGGAGGCGGATGTAGAAGTGGAAAAGTTAAAAGGCCTTGATTTTAAATAAGCTCATTATACACTAATGGTTTTAAACTTTCATATTCAAACTTTATTGGTAATCGAAATTAGGAAGAGGCATTTACATAGATATATAAATATATGACTATGAATAGATGACTGCCTCGTTAGCCTAGTGGTCCTAAGCGCGACTGCTAGAGGCCTTGGGTTTGATTGCCAGGTCGAGCAGAGTGTTATTGGGTTTTTCTATGAAATTCTCAGTAGCGGCTCGGAGTTAGGATTTGTGCCCGGTTAATAGCAATAGGCTCGTCCCCTATTACATGGGACCTGAACATACCGGTGAACTGTGGGGGTACATTGTTATATCTCTGCCTAACCCTTCGGGGAATACAGGCGTGATGGTATGTTATGTAAATAAATAAGTAGGTGCGAACGATGGGAGCAGAATCTTGACCATTTCTCTCACAACACAGCCGAGCGGCTTCCTCGCGCGTGTACGTAACATAAAGATACCTTCGTTATGATTACGCTTAAACGCAAAAAAATTACGGTTGCGGATACAGAGGCGGATGTACGATTTCTAGCGGAAGTTCCACATTTACGGAGGCGGAGGTTAAGTTCCGTTACAACCCTAATTTGTTCAAATAAATTTAAAATGATGTTTCATTATATCAAACTGTCTGAAGGAAACTAAAATTGATAATGAACTGTAAAGAACAGAAATAGAGTTCAAAATTGCGTACCGGATACAATTTCGAGCGGCATTTATTTCTCGCACTCGATTATGTAAGTTTCGTACAAATAAGGTTCAATATCAATAGTGTTGATGTTTATTAACAATTTCATGCGCTGTTTAGAAATAAGCTATTTACACAATTCGATAAAATGAATGCTTAAGTAATACTTTAAAATTACAAGATAATGAAAAATAGATTTCCAACCAATTACAGAAATGAACACGTATTATAAGGACAGTCAGCATAAAAAGCAAGTTCATATTTATTTAATTTTTTTATGGAGCAACAAAACACTCAAATTGATCAATGTCGGAACATTAAGCGCAGTGGCTGAGCGACAGGCTGCTGCGTTGCGTGTCGCAGGTTCGATTGCCGCACGGAACAAATATTTGTATGACCTACAGATAGTTGTTCCGGGTCTGGCTGTTTGTGTATGTGAGTTTATATGTTTGTAAACGCACCCACGATACAGGAGATCTTCCTAGTGTGGGGCGACGTTTTTATTTGAAGGAACAAAGAAAATAACTTTTTATTATAATGTTTTACTTATTTTGAATTAATTTAAAATGCTTTAAAGCTGACTCTACATGAATGAAAGAAATATGGTCGAGTCAATGGCCTCAAAATGCTTTTTAATTTGTCCCTATCACTCTATTGTGCGTAGGGACGTCAGCGTGCTAGTTTGACAAGCTAGGCCGGACCCACAACCTCATGCTATAAAAGTAAGCAAAGCAATGAAGTGAGAAATCAACCGCCATGTGGCAACACCGGTTACCTTGGTGATTGGCTTATATCTTTAAAGCGACACTAATACCATAGACACAGCACATGATTCTAAACCCCAGCGATAACATTTTACGTAACTTGTTAAAAAAGTCAGCAGTTCCATACAAAAGTGCAACACTTACACCATCAAAATGTATGGAACAGCTGTTCTTTTTTGTTTTATCACCACGCCTGTATTCCCCGAAGGGTTAGGCAGAAGTGTACCAGTGTACACCCACAGTTCGCAGGTTTGTTTAGGTCCCATGTAATAGGGGGCGAGCCTATTGCCATTAACCGGGCACAAATCCTAACTCCGAGCTGCTACTGAGAATTTCATAGAAAAACCCAATAATAGTTTTTACTCGACTTGGGAATCGAACCCAAGACCTCTAGCGTAGCAGTCGCGCTTAGGACCACTAGGCTAACGAAGCAAGGTTTTTGTTTTACCGACGTAAAATTATTTTTCTAAAGTCTTTGGATGTCAACCAAGCTGACGGCCCACCTGATGTTAAGTGGTCACCGCTGCCTATACACATCTGCAATACCAGAGGCCTTGCAGATGCGTTGCCATCCCAGAGACAAAGTTGAAACGTTGATGCTGGGTCGTGTAGAATCATGTATCTATTGAATCTATGATACAAGTTTACTCCACAATATCCTCTCCACCATGATAGCTCATAAGGATATTAAAGAAGAAGTAGTTAATAGCATTTTGTCGCCATTAAAAAAATACAATATTCTAAACAATTACAAAAACTGGTCAAAAAAGTTAAAAAACAAAATTTTTTGTTGACTGTATCCGAATAAGGCCTGGCGCCCATTGGCGGCACGGCATAGCAAAGGATTTTTTTACGACAAATAAAAATACAACTTAACAGGATGGTAATAAAGTTGGAATTTCAATGTATACCGCGATATGCAGGAATATGTAGGTATGCTTAGTATTGAAATTTCAACTTTATGACCATGCATTTAAGTTGTATTTTAATTTGTCGCCAAATAAGTCCCTTGCCGACAATGGGTGCCGGGCCTAAGTAAAGCAAGGTGACAGTAACAATAATGTGACAAACGACAGACAAAAATCCACTTTATGTTTTATTAAATCCAACTTTATGCAGCTGTT
Source organism: Caradrina kadenii (assembly GCA_947462355.1). NCBI lineage: Eukaryota > Metazoa > Arthropoda > Insecta > Lepidoptera > Noctuidae > Caradrina > Caradrina kadenii. Next base: position 4,332,853 of record OX381702.1, on the reverse strand, counting down.
TTAAAGTTGATTATTCTTAAACAGATATATTTTTAAGGAATTTTTTATTATTGCTTTTTGATCAGTTTTTTTTAGCTTATATTGAATCAATCATCTAAATACCAATCTCCAAAAGGCATTGCTCGAAGCTGGCATGCCATTTCAATAGAATACAATACGCATTAGCAGCAAACCAAAGCTTATCGAGAAGAATTTGGTTGATAGCCCTATGTAATATGAAATTGAACAACAAAAAAACCGGCCAAGTACGAGTCGGACTAGCACACGAATGGTTCTGTACCACTGTACAATATGTAACACTGCATATGAAAAAACAAGTTTCTCGATGGGATCCCCATTTTTTACTGTAAATTATTTGTTGTTAAAGCAGCCAGAGCAACGCAACATATTCATATTTCCTAGTAACTATTTAGAAAAATAGCATTTTTTTGCAGCCACAACAAGTTAATTGACATTTGACAATTAAAACAATGTTGCCAGAAACGAAAAATAATATTAGTTTCTACGTTTTTTACCGTACTATTTATACATGTATTGGTAGATTTGGAACTTGATAATTACTTCTAATTTCAATATATTCTACCAACACAGCATTTAAAATAAATATTACATACCAACTATCAACCATAGACTTCTTTGAACTTAACGAATTAATATAACAAACATACTTCATACACCTAAATACTATTTACATTTCAAAATAAATATTCTTTTTACTGAGGGATCGTCCATTAATCACGCGAGCGTCGAAAAGAGCGGAGGGAGGGGATTCAGAAAAAATCACAACATATTTCAAGGGGGAAGAGGGAAGTAGGGTGAAATCCCGTGTATTATTTTCATAGAACGCGCAATTTCTAAATCAGAAAACAAATTTTTCAGAATTGTATATTAATAAAAATCAACAGCTAATTGTGTTGCTAAGCGCATAACGCGAGAACGACTGGACCGATTCAGGTAATTTTTTTTTTTGTCGTGACTGTAATTTCCCGGGCTAGGTTTATTATCAAAGACAATTATTAGAAGATCTACCTCAAGAGTCAAAAACCTGTTCGAAGCCGGGGCAGTGCGCTACTTTTTAATACAATTTATATAAAAAAATACACATGATTTAGGAGGGGAGAGGGTTATTCTAAAACCGCGCCACGTTTCACCAGGGAGGGGCGAGGGGTACAGCGGAGGGGTTGAAAACTACCCAAACACATCACGTGATTAATAGATGACCCCCTAAAATAGAGAGTATTTAAAACCTTTTGCGTGGCTGTGTAAAGGTGGGGGTACACTTGGAAGTTCCATGTCGGCAAGTTCTCCAGCTTCTTCCTCCGTTCTTCATTGGCTGCCTTCACTTGTTGTATGTAGTTCAGGTTTAGATTCTTCTTACGCTGTTATTTAGGAAGAAGTTAGGTAGAGACAGCAAAAAATCTTTTTTTTTTGTTAATATCTTTGATTGGCAAATCCAACGGCCCACCTGATGTTAAGTGGTCACCGCTACCTATACACATCTGCAATACCAGAGGCCTTGCAGATGCGTTGCCATCCCAGAGGCAAAGTTGAAACGTCTCATGTGCCTGTAACTACACCGGCACCCATACCCTTAAAACCGGAACACTACAAGCTGCTTTGCGGCAGAAATAGGTATGGTGGTGGTACTTCCCCGGACGAGCTGCTTCACAAAGAGCTCTACTACTACTGTTTTAAGGTAGGCTCATATTTGTACTCACATCGGCTTCGGCTTAATACCAGCAGTCATGACCAGGACCCTCGGTGGAATGATTTCTATAGATATCTCTCATGTGCCTGTAACTACACCGCACCCATACCCTTCAAATCGGAAGTAATAAAAAATCACATTGTTTAAAATCCCATACCTTATCCCCATTAACATGGTATTGATAGGTTTTAAGATAAGTCCCAAGAGATAACATCTCGCACTGAGGACAGCTCTTGTCAGCCGTCGACTTCAGAAGACTGAGGATGTGCAAGAAGTCTTCTGCCACGTAGTGGTCTTCTTCTAAGAAGAGTACGTAACCTGGAAAAAGAGAAATAAAATTAACAAAAATTACAGAAGTCTCGGTCCTTATAATGGGCGGAAGGCATTTGCTGTTCCAATCAAAAGGGTAAAATCTAGACAGTTAGAATTAGGGTTGTAACGGAGGCCTTTTTAGCTGAGACGGAAGCGGATGTGGAGGTTAACCGAGGCGGATGTGGAGGCGAAAAGCTTCGTCTTCGCAGATATGTAGGTTAACGGAGGCAGATGCGGAGGTGAACAGCTCTGCCTTCAGGGACGTGGAGGGTAACGGAGGCGGATGCGGAGGCGAAGAGCTTTACCACCGCGGATATAGAAGTGAAAAGGTTTGCCACCACGGATGTGGAGGTTAACGAAGGCGGATGTGAAGAGTTTTGCCAACGCGGATGTGGGGGTTAATGGAGGCGGATGTGGAAGTGGAAAAAAACGATTAATTTATGATTTATTAAAAAAAAATTAAACTCAGTCTTTATTTAAAATAGGCATATATCACACTTTCTTATACAAACATTACTTCTAATCGAAATTAAGAAGAGGCAGATTAATTTTATATTTTAGTATAAAGTTCATACCTGAATGTCCAATAGTACATTGCAATTGGTTGAAGATCCTATTAGCTTTCCACCACCAATGGTGCTTCGTCTGAGTGTACTTTGCCTCCCGGTAGTGCCCGTGGAGGTCCGGGTACAAGGCATTGTTACACTCCTGCTTCACAGCCCTGAAAGTTAGAAAATTGAAATACAATGTAATTTGGACTTTAGTGGTATGAGGATAGGGTTGCAGATTTGTTCGAAAGAGTCACCGCGGCCTTGGAACGCAAAGGGCATTAGGAGGAACACGGATGGATTTTAGTTAGTAAGAGTCTGACACTCCCTTCCGCTCCGCCCAGAGATGAAGAAGATAATTGATGATGTCCCATCCTTAAAAAAAAAGGGGTATGAGAAACTGCTTCGGTAGCATAGTGGTCCTAAAGTTACGCTAGAGGTCTTGGGTTCGGGTTCGATTTCCAGGCCGAGTAAAGTGTTATTGGGTTTTTCTATTGAATTCTCAGTAGCAGCTCGGAGTTAGGATTTGTGCCCGGTTAATGGCAATAGGCTCGCCCCCTATTACATGGGACCTAAACATACCGGCGAACTGTGGGTGTACATTGTTACACCGCTGCCTAACCCTTCGGGGAATATAGGCGTGGTGGTATAACACAAGACCAGCTTCATTCAATCCGCGAATTCGTCCGCGTCGCTTATTTCACTCGCGTTAATTTATGTCTTTCGTGACTGCTTCGCTCCCGTGGGTCGTAGCGTGATGTTATATAGCCTATGTTACTTAGGAATAATATAGCTATCTACTGGTGAACAAATGATTCAAATCGGTCCAGTAGTTTCGGAGCCTATTCGTTACAAACATACAAACAAAGAAATATTTCTTCTTATAATTGTATTCGCTTCTACTCGCGACTTCGTGCGCGTAGTTTTTTCACCTACATTACGTAGGTTACGTCTTTGGTTATATAGGGGTTTTTTTTTTTTTTTTTTGGTGGGTGGGAAATCATCAAATAACTTCTCCCGCCCTGGGCGGGGCGGGAGGGAGTGTCAGACTTTTACTGACTAAAACCCACCCATGTTCCTTCTTGTGCCCTTTGCGTTCCGGGGGCACGGTATCTCTTACGAACAACCCGCAGCCCCGGCAGGCATCGGCCCTCAGTGGCCCCTTCCCTTTGCTGACATCTCTTTGATGCGCGCGTGGAACACGAACGCGCCGTCGACACGGCAGCCTATTCGTTACAAACAAACAAACAAAGACATATTTCTTCTCTATAATTGTACTAGCTTCTGCTCGCGACTTCGTGCGCGTAGTTTTTTCACCTACATTACGTAGGTTACGTCTTTGGTTATATACCCTATAGCCTTCTTCCATAAATGAGCTATTCAACACAAAAAGATTTTTTCAATTCATACCAGTAGTTCCTGAGACTAGCGCGTTCAACCAAATAAACAAACAAACTCTTCAGCTTTATAATAGGCAAATAAATAATTGAATATAGTTCATTCTTCCAAAAGGTAGTTTCTTATTGAGAAGAATGAGCAAGAATCTCGATTTGCGATAGATCTCGTTCAGCATCCGTTGTTGTTCATTCTACAACCAAAAGACACGAGGATGTCACAACACCAACTTCCAGATTCCGTGCTGAGAAATTCCTAAACGAAAAACTCAATAACACTTTACCCGACCTGGGAATCGAACCCAGGGACTCACGTGCAGCAATCGCATTTGCAACCACGAGACCTATGGGGCTATAAAAGTCTGTTCATAGTACTTACTGTTCAAATTTGGTGTCTCTTGGACAATCGTTGGGATCCATACCAGGAAACTCATGGGGATGAGTCTGTATGGAGTATGGATAAAAGATCTGCATCACCTGGAAATCATATAATTATAGGTCTTATTTCTAACCAAATAAATCACGTTTTCCTTTGTCAAACCATCCGACGGCCCACCTGATGGTAAGTGGTCACCGCTGCCCATAGACATCTGCCGTAACAGAGACAAAGTTGAAACGTCTCATGTGCCTTTAACTACACCGGCACCCATACCCTTCAAACCGGACACTACAAGCTGCTTTGCGGCAGAAATAGGCATGGTGGTAGTACTTCCCCGGACGAGCTGCTTTACAAAGAGCTCTACTGCTATAGGTCATCCTCTGTCTAGCTTTTTCCCAACTATGTTGGGGTCGGCTTCCAGTCTAACCGGATGCAGCTAAATACCAGTGTTTTATATGTAGCGACTGTCTATCTGACCTCCACAACCCAGTTACTGGGCAACACGATACCTCTTGGTTAGACTGGTTGTCAGACTTCCTGGCTTCTGACTATCCGTAACGACTGTCAAAGATCTACGAATGACAGCCGGGACCAAAAATCTTACGTGCTTTCCGAGGCACGGGAATGTTACACCACCAACTACTACTTTTGCCTGATCTGGGAGTCTAACCCAGGACACCATGCAAATTAGTAGTGCTAAAATAAGTACTGAATTTGTTACCTTATGCTTCAATACAAAGTTGCAGATAATTAACAGTAAATCAACTCAACATAGTCCCTAAAACTGTCAAAACGAGCCAACCCACCATGTGTTCGTTTTCACAGTTTTGGGTAGAACTGTCACAAAAATAAATTGATTAATTTATCAATTAATTTAGGTTACAAAATGCGTAATATTACTATCCAGGAAAGTCTTTACAATGCAATTTGAACTTTGTCATTGTTTAACATAGGGTTGATGTTGATCCTTCTTCTTCTTGTTATGGTGTCGAGTGACTTGCTTCAAATGGAGTCCGACCAGTATTGAGAAACCTGTACAGCTCTATCATTCGCTACGTTTAGATCTTGGACGGTGCAGGTGGTACACGACGTACACGACGACGACGACGACGACGACGTACACGACGGGCAACAAAGGAGCTGACGCATGTCCTGTGATGTTGCTCCTTACCTTAGTAAAGTCGATGCTCCTCACTAAACTGTTGATCTCCTCATCGTAGTAGTCGTGTGAGAATATCAGGAGAGTCCTGTCTATATCCCTGGCTTGTGCTAGCGATACTATGAGATGCCTAAGGTATGTTAGGCGGGTATGCACCTGAGAACAAAATACAAACAAGTCCAATTTAAAAAAAAGACACGCTTTTATATCGCATTGTCATGCAATTAGTATTCGAAATTCCAGCTCAATCGAACACCGGGAAGTGGGTCAAATTTAACTTGTAAGATTTGATTAAGTTCCTATATCCACCTTCCGGCTCCATCATCAGGCCAGCTCCGTGACATCATTATATTGTATTGTCATGCACATTGCACATTTACGCAAAATTCCAGCTCAATCGAACACCGGGAAGTGGGTCAAATTTAACTTGTAAGATTTGATTAAGTTCCTGTATCCACCTTCCGGCTCCATCATCAGACCAGCTCCGTGACATCATTATATTGTATTGTCATGCACATTGCACATTTACGCAAAATTCCAGCTCAATCGAACACCGGGAAGTGGGTCAAATTTAACTTGTAAGATTTGATTGAATTCCTATAGCCATCTTCCGGCTCCATCATCAGACCAGCTCCGTGACATCATTATATTGTATTGTCATGCACATTGCACATTTACGCAAAATTCCAGCTCAATCGAACACCGGGTAGTGGGTCAAATTTAACTTGTAAGATTTGATTGAATTCCTATAGCCATCTTCCGGCTCCATCATCAGACCAGCTCTGTGACATCATTATATTGTATTGTCATGCACATTGCACATTTACGCAAAATTCCAGCTCAATCGAACACCGGGAAGTGGGTCAAATTTAACTTGTAAGATTTGATTAAGTTCCTATATCCACCTTCCGGCTCCATCATCAGACCAGCTCCGTGACATCATTATATTGTATTGTCATGCACATTGCACATTTACGCAAAATTCCAGCTTAATCGAACATCGGGAAGTGGGTCAAATTTAACTTAGAAGATTTAAGCCACAGACACCGGGAAAGGTGAAAGTATATAAAAGCTTGTAAAAAATATTATCTATACTAATATAAAATAACTAGCTTCGGCTTGCAATTACATCCGCATAGTTTTATCACCCGCATTCAGTTGCGTGATGTCAAGCCTATAGCCTTCCTCGATAAATTGTCTATCCAACACAAAAATATTTTTTCAATTAAACCCAGTAGTTCCTGAGATTAGCGCGTTCAAACAAACAAACTCTTCAGCTTTATAATATTGGTATAGATATCGAAGAGTATTTTTTGGTTTGCTTAAATATAATCGGTAATCTCTAGAATTATCAGTCCAATTGGAAAAAATCTTTTATGATAGTCAGACTCATGAGGAATAGTCTGGGCTATACAACATCACGCTACGACACACGGGAGCTGAGCAATTGCCAAAGACGTAAGTTAACGCGAAGACACACACCAACGAAGTCTCGCCAGAAACTAGGATACTAAAAAAAAAAAACTTCATAACGGCCCAGTGGTGGTAAGTGTCGCTTATGCATTAGGTTGTCGGTTCGATACCGTTTAAGTACCAATTTGACTTTTTGAATTGAAGGAAAACAGGTCTAAAACCGCCAATCGCCTTGAGCAAGCGTGGTGATCAATGCTCGTGCCTTCTCCGTATGAGAAAACGCTTTTGCCCTGCAGTGGGACAATAATAGGCTGGTGTTGTTAGCAAATTATTAACTTTTGTTTGACCTTTCACCCTAAACATATACATACATACATACATACATATACATAAACTCACGTCTTTTTCCCATTGGGGTAGACAGAAACCACAGAACGCAACCTGCTACGATCTTTACATACGTCCTTCGCCTCGTCCACGTTCATACAAGCACGATTCAAAAAAAAAAAAAAAACAATAATTTTACCCTAAACCTGAAAAGGAATCACTGTATTCATCATTATTCTGTGGTTTCTGCCTACCCCCATGGGAAAAAGGCGTGAGTTTATGTATGTATGTATTCATCATTATTAACAACTTTTAATACGGTACATTCTCCGAAAATCACTAGTCTGATCACACCTTCAGCAAACCTTTTACCAAGAAGACTGTTTACAACAAAAGAGTCTTTAATTCAATCAAAACTTTTTGAAGTTCCAAAACATTTACAAAAAAAAAACCACATGACATTGACAGCTGTCAAACCAAACCGTCCCCGTTGCGAAGATTATTTATTATTTACAAGTGTTTATTATTATTATTTTATCACACCATTATGGAAGATCATGAAAGTAAAACAAAATTTGTAAGCATTATTATTTACTAGCTAGTGCCCGTGCATAAATGTGTCCCGCGGAAATAAAAGCCTTGGTAAAGGTCGCGGGAAATCGCTGTATGCGGGCAGCGCAGGACCGGTCATTATTGCTGTCTTTGAGGCCTACGTCCAGCAGTTAACGTCCTACGGCTGATTTATATATTTTGACTTCTACATAAAACGGCCAAAAACAATAACACACACGGCTAATTAAATTAGTTAAAGACATACAGACATTAACTCACGCCTTTTCCCCATGGGGGTAGACAGAAACCGCAGAACGCCACCTGCTACGATCATGTTAAAGACTTCCTATCCTTCTCAATTCTATGAATATTATAAATGCGAGTTTGTGAGGATGGAGAGATGAATGTTACCCTTTACGCTTAAACGGCTGAACGGATCTGGATAAAATTTGGCACTGAGATAGATTGTAGTGTGGAATAACACATAGGACACTTTATATCCCGGAAAAATGTACGGTTCCCGTAGGATAATATATTTCAAATTTCTTGCGTTTCTTGCTCGTTCTTCTCCATAGAGAGTTACGTTTTGGAACAAGCAAGTGGCTTTAATTTTCTGTAACTGTAACTTCTTGACAATTCAAAAGTGCCTGTAAATGGTGTAATTAAAATATATGCTTTTTTTTTTTGCGGTGTAGGAAGTCATCAAATAACTTCTCCCGCCCTGGGTGGGGCGGGAGGGAGTGTCAGACTTTTACTGACTAAAACCCACCCATGTTCCTTCTTGTGCCCTTTGCGTTCCGGGGGCGCGGTATCTCTTACGAACAACCCGCAGCCCCGGCAGGCATCGGCCCTCAGTGGCACCTTCCCTTTACTGACATCTCTTAAAATAAATAAAAAAAATGCTTTGACTTTGAAATTTGACGCGGACGAAATCGCGGGCTGAAGCTAGTACTCCCTAAAGGGTTGGGCAAAGGCGTATAGGGGGCGAGCCAATTACCATCAAGTATGAGGGCACGCATTAATTATGTAACTGGAATAACGCACACCTTCGAACGCCCCAATTAGAAAATTAAGTTGCAATCATAATACGAGCACTGAAACTTGACTTTTACTTTTACTTTTTTGACTTTTTTTGACTTTTATTGTTTATTTATACAAGTTTGGCAATAGTATGGGGATAGACGCCGTATTATAAAGCTGAAGAGTTTGTTTGGTTGAACGCGCTAATCTCAGAAACTACTGGTTTGGTTTGGAAAAATCTTTTTGTTTGCGATAGTTCATTTACCGAGGAAGGCTATAGGCTATATAACATCACGCTACGACCAATAGGTGCGGAGCGATAACCAAAAACGTAACTTAATGTGGGAGGAAAAAAGTACGCGAACGAAGTCGCTGGCAGAAGCTAGTTATCTATACTATTAATATTATAAAGCCTCGGACTGCCTCGCTGGCCTAGTGGTCCTAAGCGCGACTGCTACGCTAGAGGTCTTGGGTTCGATTCCCAGGTCGAGCAAAAAGTGCTATTGGGTTTTCCTGTGAAATTCTCAGTAGCAGCTCGGATTTAGGATTTGTGTCCGGTTATTGGCAATAGGCTCGCCCCCTATTACATGGGTCCTGAACATACCTGCGAACTGTGGGTGTACATTGGTACATGTCTGCCTAACCTTTCGGGTAATACAGGCGTGCTCCCGCTCTGCTTAGGGCGGGGAAAGTCTTTTGATGATTTCCCTACCCTACAAAAAAAAAAACCGAGGCCTGGTGTCAAACAAACAATATATCTTTCTTTCTACATGCTAGTACTAAGTTTTTCTGCCGCAGGTCGCCCAAAAACAGGAGGAACCACCCCCACCTGCCAGAAAGCCCGTAAAGATCAAAATCCCGCGACGGGAAAAGTCTATAGAAATCATTCCACCGAGGGTCCTGGTCATGACTGCTGGTATTAAGCCGAAGCCGATGTGAGTACAAATATGAGCCTACCTTAAAATAGTAGCAGTAGAGCTCTTTGTGAAGCAGCTCGTCCGGGGAAGTACTACCACCATACCTATTTCTGCCGCAAAGCAGCTTGTAGTGTTCCGGTGTGAAGGGTATGGGTGCCGGTGTAGTTACAGGCACATGAGACGTTCCAACTTTGTCTCTGGGATGGCAACGCATTTGCAAGGCCTCTGGTATTGCAGATGTGTATAGGCAGCGGTGACCACTTAACATCAGGTGGACCGTCGGCTTGGTTGCCAACCAATAGCACTTAAGAATATTCTCCAGACCGATTTCCGTCACGGCGGCCAAGCTCAATGCAGACCAGCCAAGTCCGCAGGAGATATTATAGTGCACAAGTATGCGCAGACACAGGTGCACTCCCTCTTCCCTCACTCTCATAGTCCGATAGGTCGGCAGACACGACCGGGGAGAGATAAGGCGCAGGACCACGGCTTTCCGAGCCACTGGGATGTCGCATCACCAATTCTGATAAATTCATAGTGGGAAATCCCAAAACACGTTTTGGCCGACCTGGAAATCGAACCCAGGGACTCCACGCTTGAACAACGGAGCAGTCAAATCGTGAGGATAATCTATAGGTACTTCTATACTTTTATTATAAATGCTAAAGAACTTTATAATATAAGCCTTTTTGTTTGTTTATACACGCTTATCTCTAGAACTACTAGTCGGATTGGAAACATTCATTGTATATGATAGCCGCTCCGTGTGTCTCATGGTCGCGAGCGCGACTATTAAGTGTGGCTCTGGGTTCGATTTTCAGGTCGCACAAAACGTGTCATTGGGATTTCCCACTTTGAATTTCGTATAAGTGGTGGTGCGACACCCCCGTGTCTCAGAAAGTCGTCGGTCCTGAGCTTGATCTCTCCCCGGTCGTGTCTGCTGTCCCATCGGACTATGAGAGTAAGGGAAGAGGGAGTGCACCTGTGTTTGTCCCTAAGGTAGGCTGGTCGAAAATGCCTAAGGCATTAAGTCCGCCTTTGTACGGTGTATTTTGTTTTACATTTGTGCATAAAGCTTTAATAAATAATAAATAAATATCTCCTGTGTACTTGGCTAGTCCATTAAGATAACCCGCCGTATCCGGAATCCGGTCTGGAGAACATTATAATTTTCGATTTACGGACAATAAATGTTTTTGTTTTCAGAAAATTGAATCAATGCCTAGTAAGTCCTATGACGTTGTATGAACTTGCTGCAAATGTAGTAGACACGTTGGACTACCCTGATCCATTCACATGGAACGAAGAACAGGTGGCTGATTGGATGGATGAAGTGGTTGGCTTGCCGCAATACAGGGTACGAACTTACATATTTCTATTTTTCATATCATTGGATGGCAAACAAGCCGACGTCTAGATATCTGCAATACCAGAGGCCTTGCAAATGCGTTGCCATCACAGAGACGAAGTTGAAATGTGTCATGTGCCTGTAACTACACCGGCACCCATACCCTTGGAACCGGAACACTACAAGCTGCTTTGCGGCAGAAATAGGTATGGTGGTAGTACTTCCCCGGACGAGCTCCTTCACGAAGAGTTCTACTGCTACTAGGTCAGGCAAACCGTTATTAGGTTTAATAGGAATTTCTCAGTAGCAGCCCGGAGTTTGAAAGTTGGTGGTGTCACACCCCCGTGCCTCGGAAAGCACGTAAAGCCGTTGGTCCTGCGCCTGAGCTCTCCCCGGTCGTGTCGGATTGTTGTCACATCGGTATGGTGGTAGTACTTCCCCGGAGGAACTCCTTCACAAAGAGCTCTACTACTACTACCACTACTACCATATTGTTGAAATAGTCCAATTGTGAAATAACGGAGCTCATTATATGATTTAAGAGCCCTGCTACTGCTACTACCAGTACAGTGTAATGGAGTTAGTGGTATGACACTAGAAGGCGTATTGAAATCTAAGCGGTATATCCACCGTACCGTAACGTGGTGGGTAGCGGTAAGAGCAAGTACACATTTGGCGTTTTAAAGCGCGCGTCTCCTCGACGACCTGACTGCCTCGTTAGCCTAGTGCTCCTAAGCGCGACTGCTATGCTGGACGACTGGAGGCGACTGGATGCAGTTTTACATCCTTGGCAAATTTCAGGAGGTTTTGGCATGACTAAAATCAATTGAAAACGTTATTATTTTGATTACAGAATTGTATTATAGATAATTACATAAATGGAAGGCGGCTCCTTAGATTAGAGGACCCGTCTGATTTAGCAGCAGTCAATATCCGTGATTTGACACACATCAAAGTAAGTACTTACATAGCCTTGCGGCGACATCTATTGGGCCATATGCGAACTACAACTGACGTTTCTCTCATCGCGCCTTTTAGTTTATATTTCATGGTTTTCCTTTCAATTAATTTATCATGTTTGTTGGAGAGATTTGATCCTTATGATTGGCCCTATGGATTGATGCCATAAAAGTACCTACAGGGTGCTTTTTTCGGTTCTTAGTCGGTTCGATTCCTGAGTGTGGTAAGCGTATTTCCAAAAATGTTTGGATGCAAATTTGTTTCTTTTTAATAATAAAGGAATGTTTCCTTCGTTCTCCGAATACTAAATCCCGATAACAACTTTCCTGAGTTCGATACTCAAGTTGAGCAAAGTGTTATTGAGTTTTTCCATTAGGAATTTTTCAGTAGCAAGCCGGAGTTTACAAGTCGGTGGTGTGACTCTTCCGTGTCTAGGAAAACACATTTTAAAATAATCTTAATATTCCATCAAGTAGCCTCAAAAAAAAAAATGACGGGGCAATTTCGACTCTGAGCCAAATACGACTCTGAGGCACTTACAACCGTAGGAATATAATAACTACTAACTTCCAAGAACAGTGGTGCGCAGACAATCGCGCCCATACCGTTTGTTGTCCACTAATACCAGCCGTATCTGTCACTCTAATGCTGGTTGTCGTGCACCTCTACGTCAACTTGTGGACTCTTATAATAATAAATTTGAGAGCATTGACACATTTAACCTCTCCGCAAACAAATTTAGAGATTTTGTAGTCGAAATTATATCTACTTCTTAATTTGTTTTTTTTTTTTACTTTTTATACTTCTATGTAACTTAAACGTCCGTTATCGTTGATTTTTTTTCTCTAATTTTATGTATTTCACGCACGTAGCATAAATCTCTCTTTGTAAGCTAGTGATCAGTGGATAATAGTGTTGGTCGTACAATAAGTGCTATTATTTTAAGTTTATAGTCTATAATATGTTACTGTACTACTGTTTTTTATCCCTAATAAATAAATAAAATACTACTCCAAACAGAAAAATAACAATTTTTCTCATTTACCTCACAGTCGAAATTGCCTCGTATAACCGTCTTCTTGTTTTCAGAAAATAACAAAAGAAATTAGAAAGATCTTTGCGTTAGATTACATATTGTTCTCAAGAAGCGTTGGACTACCAATACGGAAGCCTCTGACTCATTGCACTTGGTTCAAATCTAGGACAGGACCCAGCTGGGGGATACGGCAGAACTGGACCAGGTGAATAAAGCGTGTAGCGACATCTATAGCTAGTCGTGATGTAAGCATATAAGCAGGTTGGATTTTTAAGATTTAGTTTTTGGCGATTTTTGTAATTTCTAATACTCATACCTTAAATGTAGATCTAGAGTATTTTGATCCCAAAATGAAATAGGATCGATTGGTAAACATTAAATAAATAAAATGGTAATAAATAAAAACGTATTTTAGCACTTCATTCACTGACTGTAAGTACATGTTTTCTATAATCTGTAAATACAGTTTAGGATATCTCAAACAGTTATGGATGGTCTGCTTAGAACATTTTCTTGTAACTGTAACGGTTAAGGTACCTGCCCTTAGTGACCCGTCTCAAAAATCCACCCTGTGTGCGAAATCCCGATAACAACCGTCGGGCAGTAGCCCACCAGACACAACACCCGTCTGCTCGGAGGATCCTCCCTTTACGATGGAGGATGACAGACTTTACATCCTGTTTCTCCTACCTCCATGAGTTTGCAATCCGTGGTGCTTGGCAATCAGGGCTTCTCCCAGTTTTAAACATCCCTTTGTGCCTATTGGCCTAGTTCTGTTCTGTCTCCTGCTTGTTTGGAGGGAAGTGGAAATTAAATTTTTTCCTACTCCTCCGCTACTCTTTTCTGATTAATTTCGTTGCGGGATCCAAGACAGTTATATCGTTTCTCCGGGACTCGTCGAGCTTCATTGCCTCGGCGCTCTTCTGGCGGTCTCCACTGTTGATTCTGGCTTACAGAAGTTGCAGTGGTTAAGAATAGTGTGGCGGGCTTGTCCCAATCCCTCCACAAGCCAATCTTGCTGCCATTACTTAAAAGTACTATTATTTGGTAATATACTTAGAAAACTTTCCGGGAGTTTCTCAAAATGTTTGAATTCATGGATTTCGATGTGCTCTTTTCGAATTTCAACTTTGCCACTTCGTATCATTGCCGCTCGCGCCGCCATATTGGAAAAATGGCGCCTAAAAGCAGTTTTTTGACAATATCTCCTTTCCGAATCATTTTGCGATGTAGAAAACACGAGGTAGGTTATAGCTAGTGTAATGATAATTTGCTTTTTGTTTCAGGAGCGATATTCTCCGGTGGATGAAGATTTTAAGGCCTAAACCGGCTCATCTAGATCACTGGGATTTAGTATGGTATGTAGCCAAAATATTTAATTTCTTTAATTCGAAGAAAGTGTAGCTGTGGAGATATGAGATAGCTGCTATGTAAAGTCTGTCATCCTCCATTGTGAAGGGAGGATCCTCCGAGCAGACGGGTGTTGTGTCTGGTGGGCTACTGCCCGACGGTTGCTGTCAGGATCAAATCAAACATTCAATCAAGAGATTTGGAACCGATTTCCATCAAACATATGAATGTTTGATGGAAATCGGTTCAGCGGTTTCAATTACAAATCTTTTATCAGCTATTCCATATTTAGGAGTAATACTAGTAAATTGAATTTGAGGGGGATTTGCTGTAGATAATGCAACTTTAACACGATTTTATACATTTCACATTTTATTACCCTTTATTATTTTAATAATAACAATAATTCATTTATTGTTTTTACATCAAACAGGTTCAAATAATTAGTAATTTAGATAAAAATTCCTTTCCATCCTTTTTTTACATTTAAAGATTTAATTGGATTTATTATTTTATTAACTATTTTAACTTTAACAAATCCTTATTTATTAGGAGATCCTGATAATTTTATGCCAGCAAATCCTTTAATAACTCCTGTACATATTCAACCTGAATGATATTTCTATCTATATAGTTATCAGATCTTTTGTTAGCTGCGGCAGGGATTTCTATTCTTCTGTCGGGGGTTACTTAAAATTTTTAATTTTATGTTTTTCTCAAACATAGACAGAATCTCATCCAGTCAGGCACTTATTTCTAGACTGTTTCATTTTTTTTTTTTTATAATCATGGTTAATGGTAAAGCCTTCATATTGGTACCCAAGATACAGGCTTGCCTAGTTTAGGGCCAATGTTAAAACCAAATTAAGATAAATCTTTTAAAGCTGTAGCATTTTGTAGGACAGCTTGGAATAATATCGACATTGTCGTTCATAGATAGGTATTTCTAATACTGCCTCGTTGGTCTCGTGGTCGCAAGTTCGACTGAACAGCCTGGGGTTCCGAGTTCGATTCCCAAGTCGGGCAAAAAAGTGTTATTGGGCTTTTCCATTAGAATTTGCTCCGTGTTTCACCCCCGTGCCTCGGAAAGCACGTAAAGCCGTTGGTCCCGGCTGTCATTCGTAGATCTTTGACAGTCGTTGCGGATAGTTAGAAGCCAGGAAGTCTGATAACCAGTCTAACCAAGAGGTATCGTGTTGCCCAGTGACTGGGTTGTGGAGGTCAGATAAGCAGTTGCTCCATGTAAAACACTGGTATTCAGCTGCATGCGATTAGACTGGAAGCCGACCCCAACATAGTTGGGAGAAGGCTAGGCAGGTGATGAGGTACTTCTAATACGTTACTCAAGATATTATTATTGTGTGTATTTAAATAAATTCTCAGGTATCAGCCGCCGGACTTTCCCAAAGACTTGTTCGCAAGGATCCCAAAAGCTGACCGTACAGATGAACAACCTATACCTCATTATGAACCTCCCGAGGAATACTGCAATGAGTTTCTGGTAAGATTGTGCTGCCTATAGACATCTGCAATACCAGAGGCTTTGCATCCTAAAGACAAAGTTGAAACGTCTCATGTGCCTGTAACTACACCGGCACCCATACCCTTCAAACCGGAACACTACAAGCTGTTTTGCGGTAGAAATAGGTATGGTGGTAGTACTACCCCGGATGAGCTGTTTCATAAAGAGCTCTGCTACTACTAAATATGCGTTGCGTTGCGTTTACGTGTGTTGAGCGTGGGGTCTTATGGTTCGATTCTCATGTCAGGCTAAAATTGTTATTGGGCTTTTCTATTAGCAATTTCTCGGAGTTTGGAAGTTGGTGGCTTGACACCCCCGTTCCACAGAAAGTATGTAAAGCCGTTGGTCCTGCGCCGGATCTCTCCCCGATCGGGTCGGATTGCCGTCCTATCGGACTATGAGAGTTAAGGAAGAGGGAGTGCACCTGTGTTTGCGCACATACTTGTGCACTATAATATCTCCTGCGTACTTGGCTAGCTCTGCATTAAGATTAGCCGCCGTGACCGGAGTCGGGCTGGAGAATACATTTTTTTACACTTTTTTACCTAATACAGGCTTCAAGGAGATTTAGACTCATAGAAGGCATACCTGAAGATGCACAATTAATCTGGATGGAACATCTACCAGGGTCACCTTCAAGAAGAGAACCAAGAAAGGAAGAAGACAAGGTGGAGGTGAAGAAAAGGCCCAAGAAGGTTCCAAAAGTTTCACGGCTTGTGCCTCCGAAAGTAACTTCAACTGGGCTTTATGGCAAAGACCTTATTTTGGCTAGGAGACTGATGCCTAAACCTAAATTTTTGCCTTGATTTGTATAGTTCATTAAAGCCATTATATTGGCTAGAATACAAAACACAATCAAAAATTGTTAGTAACCCCCGACAGAAGAATACAAATCCGTACCGCAGCTAACAAAAGAGATGATAACTTTGAAACCGCTGAACCGATTTCCACCAAACAAAGCTAAGAACACTCCAGACTAATTCACCTTTCAAACAAAAAAACTAAAATCAAAATCGGTTCATGAGTTCAGGAGCTACGATGCCACAAACAGACACACACACAGACACGTCAAACTTATAACACCGCATCGTTTTTGCGTAGAGGGTCACAAATGGCTAGACTCAAATTTTTGGCTTGATTTTTAAGCCGCGTTTTCACTAGGGGACATTTGTCCCGCGACTCTGTGTCTCGCGCGGTCTCGCCTGACGTCGCTTGCGACTTCTACGAGTCGCCGAGACTTGCCGCAAGTCGGCACTCGAGTCAAGCTTTGAATAGTGAGGACGTGTGTCGCTTTGTGTTCCGAAATGAAATTCTTCGGGCGACATATTGTTCACCATTGGGTGGTGTGAACAAGACAAATATCGAGCGACATTTTCCCACAAAGTCGCAGAACTACCACGTGAATGTTGGGCGATGTTTCCGCGACATGTCGCCTAGTGAAAACGCGACTTTAAAGTCCCTTAGAGACCTTTTTATGGCTAGGATACAAAATGCCTAGACTAAAATTTTTGCTTAGATTTTGAAATTTAATTAATTAAAAAAAAAAAAACAAAAAAGCTGTCTCGGTAGCCTAGTGGTTCTAAGCGCGACTGCTACGGTAGAGGTCTTGGGTTGGATTCCTACGTCGAGCAAAAAGTGTTATTGGGTTTTTCTATGAAATTCTTAGTAGCAGCTCGGAGTTAGGATTTGTGCCCGGTTAATGGCAATAGGCTCACCGCCTATTACATGGGACCTAAAACAGCGGCGAACTGTGGGTGTACACGGGTACACCTCTGCCTAACCCTTCGGGGAATACAGGCGTGACGGTATGATGATGATGATGATGTGTATTATTGCTCACGCGATAACAACTCTGCCGTTATGTACTATTTCGTTATATCTATCGCTAGCCCGTTTTATCACTATCAATTTTATGAGGCATGTAATATTGCTCACTTATATCGCTCTAACAACAGAGCCGTTATGTGTTCCCTTGTACTTTTATTTGTAAGTGTGTAATGTTTACTCACCTGTCTCGCTATAACAAGTGTCGTTTTGTACTGTTTCTATTGTCTATCGTGTTTAATTGTCATCTATGTTATATAGTGTGTAATATTGCTCACTTATATCGCGATTACAACAATAAGGTGCATATAAAACCACCCTGTTAAAGAAAAGCGTCATATGTATGGCGCCAAATGTACACAATAAGTTACCCAAAGATATTAAAGAACAACCATTACGAATATTCAAAAAATGGCTAACCAACCTATTGTTACAAATATGTTATTATTCTTTAACCGATTTTTTGAACGATGTTTTGTGACGTCTGTACTTGTTTAACTGATATATACTGTAAAGGTTAAATGTTACCTACCTGTTTACTTTTAAAAATATCTCCATATGTCATAAATGTTTGTATGCCGAAAGGTAGAATGTACAGGGACTCTTGAACTCTTGTGAACATCTAATTGTGTAATACCTACATTCAAAACAAATAAAAGCTCCTTATTCTTATAGTTTTGTACCGTTTCGTTGTATACCGTTGTATTTTTCGCTCGCTCGTTCGACAACTATCTATACTAGGTTGTGTGTAATATGGCTCACCTGTATTGCTATAATAACAGTGTCGTTTTGTACTGCTCCGAAGATGTCTTCGTTGTATATCGTCTGTGCATCATTGTACCTTTGGATTGCGCGTTTGATTTCTGTTATATTCTTTACTGCTATGCGCTCTGTGGAGTTCACTGTAATGGAAGAAGAATTCGTTAGTACTTTCATATTTTGAAAGAATAATTCAGTCTGTATACCGACTGTGTGTAGTGATGACTCAGTTGTTTAGGCACCCCCTCTCATGCATGAGATTGCGGGTTCGGAACCGGGCAAGTATAGTAACCGGCACGAGTCGTGAGCACAAATTTCAGGTTCATTTTTATGTCTCTTTGGTGAAATGAAGGAGGCCGGGGGCGCCGATGCTTCACGTGACTGGTACGACTGACGGATCAATCGCGTGCAGCGTCGGTGCCCTCCAAAAATGGGAGACTAAAAAATGAACTTGAAATTTGTTCTAACGACTCGTACTAATTCTAATAATAAAATTCTAAATATGCTAATAATTCTATAATTCTCTGTATGTATCTCTGTATCTCTTGACAGTTCAAAAGTGCCTGTAAATGGTCTGATTGAAATAAATGCTTTGACTTTGACTTTATGGAAAGATACCTTTGCCCTGCCAATGGACAGCTGTAGACTGTTATAATTATGCGAAGTTTACGTCTATGAGATGTGTTTTTATTACAACCTGTATTTTAAAAATGCCTTAAAATAATCTTAGACCAACCTGTAGAATTCCTAGGATGTACTGTCAAGTACTTGTGTAATTCAAGAGGTACCAGCGCTAGTACCTGCTCTGAGGTGTCGTTGGCGTTCATCAGCTCTTCTGAAATCAATCGTATTCATTTGAGGATAGTGTGCAAATTATGTTGCGCTGTGCAGTTGTAACATTTTGGGTAGGTGATGGCAATGGCTTGAGAAAAGGGGTTATAGATTGAGAGTTTATCGGGTTTTCAGGGCTAAAAAGAAGTGTATTTTATAGAAGTTGTGTCTTGGAATGAATACATCCACAATTTACGTGATATCCACCCAACAAATCTACTTTACGATTCTCCCAACAGATGGCGTTAGGTGTTTTCAAATACATCGGGGCAATTGGGTAGATGACACCACTAATCAATTGACGTACTTTTTATGAGCTGTCAAAACGCGATTCCCCCATAGATTTTGTACGACAATACATGATGATTACGTCACATTTTTAAAATCTCAATTCAGTAACTATTTATTGATTTCAAAGCAGCTAAAAATATAATTTTATAGTTATTAAAAAATCATCGGGTTTTCAGGGCTGACATAAACTGTTCTTTTTGTGAAGTTGTCTCTTGGAATTATTGTTTAATAGTGTCATCTAACTAATTACTATCATATTTATTACATATTACCCAGGGATATACCCCACGGTTTTACCCGCGTACACTTACATCTTTGGTTACTGTTTCGCTCCCCAAAGTCATAGCGTGATGTTCTATACGTATAAACTTTGATCTTGAATGACTCTATCTATAGGGAAAACTGATATATTAAAATCGGTTGCGTAGTCTGAAAGATCTAAGCGTGCAGAGGGACAGATGGCAGAAAGCGACTTTGTTTTATTTCACGACCAACGGGAGCGAAGCAGTAACCAAAGATGTAACTGAACACGGTTGATACCGCGGGGTATTATACAAATATTATAAAGAGGAAAGATTTTTTTGTTTGTTTGTTTGTACCGAATAGGCTCCGAAACCACTGTACCGATTTAAACAATTTTCACCAATAGATTGCTACATTATTCCAGAGCAACATCGGCTACACTACGACACACGGGAGCGGAGCAATAAAGACGTAACTTAACGCGGATAAAATAAACAACGTGGACGAACTCGTGGGCGGGTCTCTAGTATTATATAATGGAATCTGTTTCTAGTATCCATCTTGCTTCATCACATTTGTAGGAAATATGTCAAGTATTCTACAAAAGTGTACACTTGGCTTACTGCCAGCGTTTCTGCTAATTAAACTTGTTAACTAATTTCATAATTTAATATTTTCCAACGTAATGAGCGAGCGGTATGTCGCTCTGTTGAAATTTTTGGGTGACAATTTTAGGTTTGAGTTGGCGCGGAAAGAGTGTGGAGGTACCTGAGGAGAGGTCTTTGTCCAGCTGTGGGACGGTACCGGCTATGGAAGAAGAAAATATTATATTACGACCTTTTGTGTGTACAAGTTCAGATTTAATTAGTTTTTTTCTTGTTTGGCGGAGGCAGTCCGTTAGGATTTCGTTCTACTTTCTTTGACCCACACTAGGAATTTCTCCTGTAACGTGGATCCGTTTACAAACATATAAACTCATATACACAAACAGCCATACCCGGAACAAATATCTGTAGGCCATACAAATATTCGTTCCGTGCGGGAATCGAACCCGCGACACGCAGCGTGCCGACAAATCCGATTCATGGATTGCCTCCGCCTCGGGAAAGGCGGAGGGGTATATCGGCTCTCTGAGTCTCTGCTAGCTAAAACCCCACAGTGTTTCTCCCACTACCATTGGCCGGGACACGGGTATCGCTCTGAGCATTCTTCCCCACACTGGCCGGTAAAATTAAATTAGTTGGCGAAACTTCACGTATCTATCCCCGTAATTATTAGTTTATTTATTTTTTTTAATATGATCATACGATGTCGATGCCATTCACATGTGTAAAGTTTCGCCACCTAATTATCGTCCTTATTGACTTAAATAGTGGTACAATAAAGCACGTTCTTTGTCAAATTAACATTTATCTCAAATGTGGAATAGCGCCATCTATGGATAGTTTACGCAAACTACGTAAACTTTAAGTTCTTATTTTTATACATAAATACACATGTACCATGAAAAATAAAGCTTTGGATATAAAAAACAAGGAGTTACAGACATTATAATAATACATTACAATCCTCGGCTGAAATGAAAAATAAATTTTATAAAGAGGAAAGATTTTTTTGTTTGTTCGTTTGTTTGTATCGAATAGGCTCCAAAACTACTAGACCGATTTTAACAATTTTTCACCAATAGATAGCTACGTTATTCCTGAGTAATATAGGCTGCATAATATCACGCTACGATTCACGAAAGCGAAGCAGTTAAGTTTTTTTTTCTTTTTTTTTGTATGTATGTTACGCGATATCTCCGCCAATTATGAATAGATTTTAATGATTCTTTTTTTGTTTCATAGATCATACTTCAAAGGTGGCCCCACATAAATTTTATCAAAGAAGGTTCATAAAAAAAGTGAAAAACAACTTTAGCTTGTAAAAAAGTTTTTAGCTGAAAATTTGTTTTACAACTTTTAGTACTTTTTCAGCAAACGAACGTTTCGTTTGGTCGTTATATGATCTTTCACGATTAGGTTATTTAAACTAACAAACAAACAAAAAGCTCTTCAGCTTTATTATATTACAGTAGATAAC
Source organism: Caradrina kadenii (assembly GCA_947462355.1). Classification (NCBI taxonomy): domain Eukaryota; kingdom Metazoa; phylum Arthropoda; class Insecta; order Lepidoptera; family Noctuidae; genus Caradrina; species Caradrina kadenii. The sequence continues at coordinate 4,310,878 of OX381702.1, read as the reverse complement.
AACTCTTGGGCCTAGAATCTTGAATGTATGGTAACGGTTCATGGGTCAATGACCCTACCACCATGTATAATGTACAGACGCCCAAAATACCCCAATCTGTCAAAGGAGCATGCGACAATTTGGACCCATTCTTCTCAACAGTGATGAGACCAATGTCATATGAAACCTCTTAAGGAGTACTTCGTTTCATTCTTTGGCAGCTACGTTCAAATCCAGCACGAATAATGTTTTGGTACATTCCGTCATTTTCATGTAAATCCTGGGCAAAGATTCCCACACTGTCCAACAGGGACGAGCACCAGAAGACTATTTTCTGAACTTATTTTCTGAGCTGCCATAGAATGAAATGAAGTACTCATTAAGAGCTTTCATATGACATGTGTCTCATCACTGCTGGGCAAGTGAGCCCAAGAATCATACAACGTTGCCCATGATTCTTTCTTTGGAGGTTTTTCAACTTTATTCCAAATGAATATCTTGATATGTTGGCGTCTAAGCTAGCCCAATCTGTCAAATTTCTTTGGTAGTTTTTCAACTTTATTACAAACAAATAAGGTTCATATTCAATTGGGAACATTTGACAGTTTGGGATATCTTGATATGTTGGCGTCTAAGCTAGCTCAAATCTGTCAAATATCTTTGATTTGTTTTCAACTTTATTACAAACAAATAAGGTTCATGTTCAATTGGGAAAAAATGACAGTTTGGGATATTTTGGCGTCTATACATTACTATTTAATTATCTAAGACATTTATTTTTCATGGAAATAAATAAAAAATAATATTTTTACCGTAGCTGAAAAAAAGCTAAAATAGCAACATAAAATAGTACGTGTCCAATAAAAAATAATACATAAATAACCGCCTTGTTAGGCTAGTGGTGCTACGCTAGAGGTCTTGGGTTCGATTCCTCGGTCGAGCAAAAAGTGCTATTGGGTTTTTCTATGAAATTCTCAGTAGCAGCTCGGAGTTAGGATTTGTGCCCGATTAATGGCAATAGGCTCGCCCCCTATTACATGGGACCTAAACATACCGGCAAACTGTGGCTGTACATTGGTACACCTCTGCCTAACACTTCGGGGATTACAGGCGTGATGGTATGTATTTAATAAATAAATAAATTGCACAATATCTATGTTGGATAGATAGTTTAGCGAAAAATATAGACAAAAAGACAATATGTGTTAAACATCTCAAAAACAAAAAAAAATATGTACAAACATACATATAGCAGTACACGGTTTAGCTTATCTTCCACAGTAGGTACTTAGTGACAAAATACGTAAAACAATAAAAAGAGATTTTTTTTCACACTTTCCAAGTGTGACCATACAGGAAAATAGAAGTGACAAACACAGAACAAAATTTAAAAATAATAAAATTACACCTTCATATGGCAATACTAGTACTGAATCCAGTATTGGGTTAGTATCGGAATTGTTATCTGAAAAGAAAATAAATATTTCAATATTTTTGAAAAATAAAAAGGACACAGCGGTGGCAAACACGCCGACGGCCCACGTCATGTTAAGTGGTCACCGCTGCCTATACACATCTGCAATACCAGAGGCCTTGCTAATGCGTTGCCATCCCAGAGACAAACTTGAAACGTCTCATGTGCCTGAACTACACCGGCACCTATACCGTTCACACCGGAACACTACAAGCTGCTTTGCGGCAGAAATAGGTATGGTGGTAGTACTTCCCCGGACGAGCTCCTTTACCAAGAGCTATTTTTCTCATAAAAAAAATTTCACTAGTTATATTTTTACATTCCAAATGGAGACAATACCGTATGTCAGTTTAAACGAGGGATATGTTCAAACCCACAATAGTGCATGCTTACATAACACTAATAATAAAAACACAAATTTAAAAATTAAGTAACCCCCGACAGCGGAATAAAAATCCCTACCACGGCTAACAAAAGAGCTGATAACTTTGAAACCGCTGAACCGATTTCCATCAAACATAGCTAAGAACACTCCCGACTAACTCATCTTTCAAACAAAACAAACAAAATCAAAATCAGTTCATGCGTTCGGGAGCTACGATGCCACAGACACACACACACACGATACGTCAAACTTACAACACCCCGTCATTTTTGCGTCAGGGGTTAAAAAAATTAACAAAACAAAACTTCTTGAGTAGGAGAGAAAGAAAATAAGCGCGCGCACTGCTTTCTCTTGCTCCTACAGTAATGTACGAAACATAACTCTGTCTTCCTATCTTCACTAACTTATATCTCCCTCTCAACTTCCGTTCGCCCGATCACATACATTTCCGTAACGCTCTCGTCTCGCATTTACCAGCTTACTTCCCAAGTCAAGCGTGCGTAAAGAAGTTGTACTTCAAAAAACATTTTTATAAGTGTAATAACAGACAGAGAAGTCTTACAACGTACACCCTTTTGGGGGGGGGGGGAATCATAAAATAACTTTTCCCGCCCTGGGCGGGACGGAAGGGAGTGTCAGACTTTTACATATTTGGGACGAGAATCGAATACTGAATACTCCCCCTCAATAAGTCTCTCGGTTAACCTAACATACTGTATATTAGTGATGTAAAATTATTTAAAAGTAAAAAATGCTACAAAGCAAAAAAGTACAGAGGCCAGAACATCAAGCTACCTCAATCTATCAAATTTCTTTGTTAGTTTTTCAACCTTAAAACAAAACAATAAGGTTCATGTTCAATTGGGAAAATTTGACAGATTAGGATGGATAATTTTTACAATTTTTAAATAAATAACTTTTGCTTTGAAATTTTTAGAAAAAAAAATCTTAATAAATGCCGGCATTCCATCTTTTAAATTGTCATTTTTTAATATACTTAAATTGCTCTTAAAAATGTAAAATAAGTAAAAAAGAAAAAAGTAAATTAATTAAAAAAAAATGTATAAAAGCAAATGTAGGTGCAAAAAGTAATGGAAAAACAGATTTGAGGTACGACGGTAGCACTTCACTTGGCGTTAAATCGCTAATTAAAAAACAACTTTAAAACAATAGACATAAGCTATATTTTCCATTACTCAAGCAACCCGAATGTTTGAACAAATACGCAATGCGAAGTGCTCCCATGACAGTTTGAAAAAAAAATCCCTTAAAATAATCACAATAAGGCCAATATTTGAAAAACAAAATATTCAAAAACCTTGATTTTTGGTTGCTACGTTTTTTAACAACAGGCCTTGTAACTTTATAAAGTAATTATTATCTGGAATAAAAAAAATAACTATAAATAATCACAATTACTATCACACCAAATCGTCAAATTCCGGGAGGTTTTCGTAAAAGACATAATTCCTAACCAATATCATAAATGCGAAAGTCATCTGCTTAGCCTTTTTCCCAACTATGTTGGGGTCGGCTTCCAGTCTAACCGGACGCAGCTGAATACCAGTGTTTTACATGGAGCGACTGCCTATCTGACCTCCACAACACAGTTACTGGGCAACACGATACCTCTTGGTGAGACTATCTGTAACGACTGTCAAAGATCTACGAATGACAGCCGGGACCAACGGCTTTACGTGCTTTCCGAGGCACGGGGGTGCTACACCACCAACTTCCAAACTCCGGGCTGCTACTGAGAAATTCGTAATGGAAAAACCCAATAGCAGTTTTTTCCCGACCCGGGAATCGAACCCAGGACCCCGTGCTCATCAGTCGCGTTTGCGACCACGAGACCAACGGGGCAGTCTATAAATGCGAAAGTGTGTTTGTTAATTACCTTTTCATCCCTAAACCACTGAACCGATAATCCTGAAATTATGCATACACGTTGTCAGGTGTACAGAAACGGACATAGGGTACCTTTCATTCCGAAAAATAAGTACTGTTCCCGAGGAAAACAACAATAGCGTTCTTATAATAATAGATGGCGCCACGTGTCTTTCAAATCATGATTAAATTTTCAAAATAACCGGCAATTACGCGGACAAAGTTGCAAGCAAAATCTAGTAAATAATAAAATAAACACCTGCTCAGTTAAAAAATACTTAGTTGTTTTAAGATCACTTTGTTGTCCGTCAGTCTGTCTGCCTGTCAAGACCCTTTATTTCGGGAATGCGTGAAGGTATCAAGTTGAAATTTATAAAGTATATTTAGGTCGACGGTCCCATGAAGTTGTGAAAAAATCAGACTTCTAAGTTTACGTAAAAAATAGATACGGCCGTTTATTCAGCAAAAAACGCATATTTCGACACTATCAAGGGAATCAAAACTCATAGGGTAGTTCCCGTTGACCTAGAACTATGAAATTTTACAAGTAGCATCGTTATAGGGCACAAGTACAAGAAAAAGTATCAAAACTACAATTTTTTAATGAAATCTTAAAAAATAGGGGGCTATATTTTTTATAGGGGTCGAAATTTCAAATTGAAGCTTCTAGTACAAATGGGATATCATTGAAAAGGGCTTTTTTTTTTTTTTTTTTTTTGGTGGGTGGGAAATCATCAAATAACTTCTCCCGCCCTGGGCGGGGCGGGAGGGAGTGTCAGACTTTTACTGACTAAAACCCACCCATGTTCCTTCTTGTGCCCTTTGCGTTCCGGGGGCGCGGTATCTCTTGCGAACAACCCGCAGCCCCACATTGAAAAGGGCTTGACGTGCACATTGCAAAATATGTTTTATAATTTTTTTCCGATGCATAATTTCTTCCTCGTTAACCTAGTGGTCCTAAACGCGACTGCTGCGCAGAGGTCTTGGGTTCAGTCCTAGGTTGAGCAAAGGATTATTGGGTTTTTCCATGAAATTCTTGGTAGCAGCTCGGAGCTAGGATTTGTGCCCGGCTAATGGCAATAGGCTCGCCCCCTATTACATGGGACCTAAACATACCGGCGGACTGTAGGTGTACAATGTACATTGCTACACCTCTGCCTAACCCTTTGGGAAATACAGGCGTTATGGTATGATGATGGCTATGTCTTGTCGTATTGTACCCACTGTACAATTACTTAGATATTATGACTGTAGTTTTGTAAATTGCCTAATACTCCTCTTGGTATTTGATTATTCTCATACATACCATCACGCCTGTATTCTACGAAGGGTTAGGCAGAGGTGTAACAATGTACACACACAGTTCGCCGGTATGTTTAGGTCCCATGTTATAGGGGGCGAGCCTATTGCCATTAACCGGGCACAATTCCTAACTCCGAGCTGCTACTGAGAATTTCATAGAAAAACCCAATAACACTTTGCTCGTCCTGGGAATCGTATCCAGGACCTCTAGCGTAGCAGTCGCGCTTAGGACCATTAGGCTAACGAGGCAGTAGATTGTTCTTTTAAAAAAAAATGACAACATTTTTCACATGACATTCATCTCAGACTACTAAGTGATTATGTCCTCTTGAAAATTAGGAATATGGACACCTTACCTTACGAACACCTGAAAATATTTATTCAAAAACGCATTCCAGAACAAACCTACTATTCTGCCGCACCATTCGCTGCACGCCAAACTTCTATTAGCAATAGAAAAAAAAAAAGTTTAGATAAAAAAAAAATATTGACACATACCTCCATCCCTGTACATGCCCCCGCTTGAAGCGGAGAGCATAATCTGTAGCCATAGACAAAAGAGCCCGAGTATAACAAAAACTCTGGCAACCGACGCATATTTTAAGCGTGGCATCTCGTTTAACACTCGACAGATGGAGCTAGTTGCATCTTACGTAGTTCGCCCATCGGTCGGTAGATGGCGTTGTTTCATATTTCGTTCAGGTCATTGTTTGTGGTTGTTCTGTGAGCAAAAAAAAAATGGTTAGGAAAATATATTTTGTTATATATATATCTTTAATACTAATAAATATACAGGGCGATTGTGTAGGACGAGGGAAGGAACAGGGTAAATATTTCTTTTTCCTCCATTGTAAAGGGAGGATCCTCCGAGCAGAAGAGTGTTGTGTCTGGTGGGCTACTGCCCGACAGGTGTTGTCGGGATTTTGTATACAGGGTTATTTGTAAAACAATGACAACCTCTCAGGACTATGTTACTAACATCATAATCAACAACTTTTGTTCTATGACATTTAAAAATTTATCATATTTTTTTTCATCAGATTTTCATACAAAAATAAAAACATTTAAATTGAACGCTCTAAATGTTACGAAGTCTATGCGGAGCAAACGAAAGCGATAGTAAAATAGCGAGGGGAGCGGGGTTAGGGCGGCGGGGGTGTTTGTACTTGACCTATTTACAATTTTACGGAAATCCTTCAGTCGGTCATTCGCTTCGATGCGCTTGCGTTGCTTGATTCTGTAAAAAATTATAGAACAAAAGTTGTTGTTTATGATGATAGTAATACAGTCCTGCAAGGTTGTCCTTGTTTTACAAATAACCCTGTATAAGCCAACGTGGCAGAGAACTTTGATAGCGCGATGTAGGATACGTCAGTTGAAGTTCGCATGTTGGGCGATAGATGTCGCTACACATAATAATTCTTTACATTCTTAACCGATAATGCTATAGCTAGATTTCAATTTAACAATAAAATATAGAATGTAGTAACTGCTTCGTTAGCATAGTGGTCCTAAGCTCGACTACTACGCTAGAGGTCTTGGGTTCGATTCCCAGGTCGAGCAAAAAGTGTTATTGGGTTTTCCTATGGAATTCTCAGTAGCAGCTCGGAGTTAGGATTTGTGCTCGGTTAATGGCAATAGGCTCGCCCCCCACATGGGACCTAAACATACTTGCGATCTGTGAGTGTAAATTGGTACACCTCGGCCTAACTCTTTGGGGAATACAGGCGTAATACTATGTCAATTATAATCAGCCGCTCTATACATTTATGTTCGTACTGGCCGTTTAATTACGGAACTCTAAAAACACACATAAAACAAGCGATTCTTACAAGTAAGTACGTTCAGACCACGTTATCAACCGTTTTTATGAATTTTAATTATTTTAAGCAGTTATTAAAAAACTGCTTGAACTAATTATAATTTTATGACAGCATTTACGCTTTATTGTTATTGGATTCCATTTCAGGAATTGAAAAAGGTCATGTACACAGAATGGAATGGTTAAGAGCAGCCAACCCGTCATACTTTTAGGGTTCCGGACTATAAGGGTAAAACGGGACCCTATTACTAAGACTCTGCTGTCCGTCCGTCTGACACCAGGCTGTATCTCTTAGGGCTGCGGGTTGTTCGTAAGAGACACCGCGCCCCCTGAACGCAAAGGGCACAAGAAGGAACATGGATGTGTTTTAGTCAGTAAAAAAGTCTGACACTCCCTCCCGCTCCGCCCAGGGCGGGGGAAGTCATTTGTTGATTTCCCATCCGTAAAAAAAAGGCTGTATCTCATGAACCATGATAGTTAGACAGTTGAAATTTTCACAGATGATGTATTTCTGTTGCCGCTATAACAGGAAATACTAAAAAGCAGAATAAAATACATATTTAAGGGGGCTCCCATACGACAGACATAATTTTTTGGCCGTTTTTAACCGACGAAAAAAGACGAAGGAGGTTCTCCATTCGACGCGTATATTTTTTATAACGAATCTAGTGACAGCGCTCTAGCCGAAATCGATCAAGCCGTTTAGGCTACAAAGCGTGCCTAATAAATAGACATACGTACAGTCCAAAAGACATTTACGACCCTTTATAGCATGTATAGTAGCCACCAGGAATCGTGAGCACAAACGTCAAATATTTTTTTTGGATTTCGGATTCTTTTTCTGGGTCCCGACGCTTCAAGCGATTGGTCCGTCAGTCGGACCGACAGCGTGCAGCGTTGGCGCCCGAAAAAACCCAGAACACATAACATACCATCACGCCTGTATTCCCCGAAGGATTAGGCAGAGGTATAACAATGTACACCCACAGTTCGCCGGCATGTTCAGGTCCCATGTATTAGGGGCCTATTGCCATTAACCGGGCACAAATCCTAACTCCGACCTGCTACTGAGAATTTCATAGAAAAACCCAATCAAATCGAACCCAAGACCTCTAGCGTAGCAGTCGTGCTTAGGACCACTAGGCTACCAGAAACCCAGAAGGGAACCCAAAACCCAAAAAATAACTTAGCCTTGTGCTCACGACTCGTAGCGGTTACAATATCACCCGTTTTATACCAGTTTGTCTGTTATCTTCATTATTTTACAACATTTTGTGAACACAAATAAAGTGTTTATTATTCGTTGTTTCTAAATGCTTGTTTTATGATAATTGTTACAACCTATTTGCATGCAAACTTGTAACTGTTTGACGTGATAGTTTGAACGTTTCAAAGTGAAAGTCGGATCATTTATTTCAATTAGACCATTGAAAGGCACTTATGAACGTCAATTACATGTTAAAATTAAAAATATTGAATCTAGTCGCCCATTCCAAAAGGTAGTTTCGTATGGAGAAGAACGGGCAAGAAACTCCATACATACACAGACACACACACACCATCACGCCTGTATTCCCCGAAGGGTTAGGCAGAGATGTACCAATGTACACCCACAGTTCGCCGGTAAGTTTAGATCCCATGTAATAGGGGGCGAGCCTATTGTCATTAACCGGGCACAAATCCTAACTCCAAGCTGCTACTGAGAATTTACAGAAAAACCCAATAACACTTTTTGCTCGACGTGGGAATCGAACCCAAGACCTCTAGCGTAGCAGTCGCACTTAGGACCACTAGGCTAACGAGCTAAGTCGACGATGGAGTGAGCTTACCCAGAAGAAGCCTGTTCACTGTCACTTTAAAAAGATTAGAGTTGAATGACCCCGGATTTTTTTAAAGTAAAACTTCTTTACGCACGCTTGACTTGGGGAGTAAGCTGGTGATGCTTGACGAAAGCGTTACGGAAATGAGTGTGATCGGGCGAACGGAAGTTAAGAGGGAGATATTAGTAAGTGAAGATAGAAAGAGAGAGAGAGTTACGTTTCGTATATTACTGTAGGTGCAAGGGAGAGCAGTGCGAGCGCTTTTCTCTTGCTCAAGAAGTTATATATTGTTAATTTTTTTAACGTAACGCTCTCAAGATATCCATCTATCTATCTATCTTCACTGATTTATATCTCATAAATCACGAAGATAGACCTTTCTATCTTGAGAGAGTCACGTTTCGTATATTACTGTAGGAGCAAGAAAGAGCAGTCTGGTGCGCGCGCTCATGTTATTTCTTTCTTCCCCAAGTGACACGACTGAAGTATTATTTCAGTCGTGTGGTCGAAAGCACACGTGTCTTTACTTTTTCCTTGTGAATGCCGTTCAAAATTGCCTTTTAATAGTCTAATTGGAATTAATTACTTGACCTTGACTTTGAGGAGTCTACACATACTGCTCAAAGTCGAAACCAGTCTTTACCCTGCTGGCTTCGCAAGCGCGACAGTTGAGCGTGGGTTCCTGGATTCCCAGGTAGGGCAAAATGTGTTTGGTTTTCCCATTAGGAAATTCTCAGTAGCAGAGTTGGAAGTTGGTTACTCCCGACTATCATTCATAGATCTTTGACAATCGTTACGGATAGTCAGACGCCGGAAGTCTGACAACCAGTTATACCAAGAGGTATCGTGTTGCCCAGTAACTGGGTTGTGGAGGTCAGATAGGCATTCGCTCCATGTAAAACACTGGTATTCAGCTGAATCCTGTAATACTGGAACCCGACCCAAACATAGTTGGGAAAAGGCTAAGCAGATGAGTATTGCACCAGTGTCAACGACGAACGAGATATTCAAGCACTTATCAACTCAGCCAATAGGGTCGCGGGCTTCGAATATTTGGCTCCTTGCCACATTGATCTTTCAACAAGCCATTAGATATATCTACACATCTATAGTACCTATCAAATGTTTGACTGTCCCTTTGGCCTCGTAGACGCAAGCACGACTGTTGATCGTAGAGTCCTGGATTCACAGGTCGGGCAAAAAGAATTCTGAGTTTTTGAAGTAAAACTTCTTTACACACGCTTGATTTGGGGAGTAAGCTGGTGAATGCGTGACAAGAGCGTTACGGAAATGAGTGTGATCGAGCGAACGGAAGTTGAGACGGAGATATAACTTAGTGAAAATAGAAAGAGAGAGAGTTACGTTTGGTATATTGCTGTAGGAGCAAGACAGAGCAGTGCGCGCGCTCATTATCTTTCTCTCTTCCTCAAGCGACATGTCAAGTGACACGACTGAAGTTTTACTTCTGTGTGGCCGTAGGTTCTGAGTGTGACCTCTCCCCGGTCATGCCGGATTGCCGTCCCATCGGACTAGCAGAATGAGGGAAGAGGGAGTGCACCTGTGTTTGCGGACACACTTTCGCATTATAATATCGACTGCGTACTTGGTTAGATTTCATTGAGATTGACTGCCGTTACCGAAATTCGGTTGAGAGAGTATAATTATTAAATGTAATATGACACTACGCCTATATTCTATGAAGGCAGGGAGGAGGAGGGGTGGTGTTTAGTAGTAGCAGAGCTCTTTGTGAAGGAGCTCGTCCGGGGAAGTACTACCACTATACCTATTTCTGCCGCAAAGCAGCGTTGCTGCGTTCCGTTTTGAAGGGTATGGGTGCCGGTGTAGTTACAGGCACATGAGACGTTTCAACTTCCTCTCTGGGACGGCAACGTATTTGCAAGGCTTCTGGTATTGCAGATATCTATAGGCAGCAGTGACCACTTATCAGGAGAACCGTCGGCTTGTTTGCCATCCAATGGGATAAAAATAGGGAATAAGCAGAGGCTGCCCTCCGTCCACGATCCAATCGTCCAGAAGGGGTTTTCCAAAAGGGTCTCGGTAAACTTCACCACTTGTTATGTCAGGGAAATCCTAATTATTATAAGGATAAGCAGTAAACGATAAAAAGAAACGCAAATAATGTTTTTATCTTGATTGTGAAAATATTTTTCTAACAACATTTATACAAAACGTAATAAAGCCATAACATGATAAACTGCCTCGTTGGCCTAGTGGTCCTACGCGCGCCTGTTACGATAGAGGTCTTGGGTTCGATTCCCAGGTCGAGCAAAAAGTGGTATTCGGTTTTTCTATGAAATTCTTAGTAGCAGCTCGGAATGTGGATTTGTGCCCGGTTAATAACAATAGGCTTGCCCCCTATTACATGGGACCTAAACTTACCGGCGAACCGTGGGTGTACATTGGTACATCTCTGCCTAACCCTTCGGGGAATACAGGCGTGATGGCATGTGTGTGTGTGTGTGTGTGTATATGTATGGAGTTTCTTGCCCGTTCTTCTCCATAGTGCCTTTTAATGGTCTTATTGAAATAAATTATTTGACTTTGACTTTGATTAACCGGGCACAAATCCTAACTCCGAGCACATATTAAATTATTGTATAAATAATTATGTATTTGAAAAGCATTTGTATTATACAGCGTGTCGCAATTATAATTAACTTGTTGTACAAGTTCGTGTAACTGGTTATTTAACGAGTTTGTTTACTGATTTAGAGTAAATTAGTAGAGCTCTTTGTGAAGGAGCTCGTCCGGGGAAGTACTACCACCATACATATTTCTGCCGCAAAGCAGCTTGTGGTGTCGACGGCGCGTTCGTGTTCCACGCGCGCCTTAAAGAGATGTCAGCAAAGGGAAGGGGCCACTGAGTGCCGATGCCTGCCGGGGCTGCGGGTTGTTCGCAAGAGATACCGCGCCCCCGGAACGCAAAGGACACAAGAAGGACACACATGGGTGGGTTTTAGTCAGTAAAAGCCTGACACTCCCTCCCGCCCCGCCCAGGGCGGGAGAAGTTATTTGATGATTTCCCACCCCCCAAAAAAAAAAAAGCAGCTTGTAGTGTTCCGGTGTGAAGGGTATGGGTGCCGGTGTAGTTACAGGCACATGAGACGTTTCAACTTTGTATCTGGGATGGCAACGCATTAGCAAGGCCTCTGGTATTGCAGATGTGTATAGGCAGCAGTGACCACTTAACATCAGGTGGGCTGTCGGCTTGTTTTTTTTTCATTCCTACCTTTTTGTTTATACAACAAAAACGGTACAAACACAGTTATGGCAATTTTAATGGTATAAAGTGAAAGTTTTAAGTCTCGTTAACACCGCATCATGGTCCATTGCGGTCTTATACAGTTCGTTGATGACGCAACGCGTGCGTACGCGCAATGACAGTCGATCGACTTGCGTCGGCAGGGATGGACTCGTGGCCTGCGGACGGCGAGCGTTGGGTGGCTTACCGTTCGATCTGAATAAGGACCGGGTAAGCGGCGCGTTGTGCTACACTCGCGCCTCAACGATATGTCAGCATAGTCGGGGCCCATTACTGCGGAATTTGTTCGAAAGAGTTACCGCGGGATTGGAACGCAAAGGGCATTAGGAGGAACAACGATGGGTTTTAGTCAGTAAGAGTCTGACGCCACCATCCGCTCCGCCCAGACCTGCCATGTTATCTCTTCACCGCCTTTGGTTGACTGGTAGAGAATGCCTAAGGCATTAAGTCCACCTTTGTACTTTTTACATACATACCATCACGCCTGTATTCCCCGAAGGGTTAAGCAGAGGTGTACCTATGTACACCCACAGTTCGCCTGTATGTTTGGGTTCCATGTAATAGGGGGCGAGCCTTTTGCCCTATTGGTCTATTGCATTTTTGTTTTGAACTTGTTATTGCATAAAATTTTAATAAATAGTTAAATGTACTATTTCTGTGAGATAATATATTAACTAGGACGAGGACGAAGTCAACAGGAGAAGCAAATAAATATTAATTAATGCAAAACTCTCTCATAGTTATGTGAAATGAGCAGCGAAGATTCCAATGTCAAAACAGTTAGAACAATTAGTAATACACACATACCATCACGCCTGTATCCCCCGAAGGGTTAGGCAGAATGCACCAATATACACCCACAGTTCGCCGGTATGTTTAGGTCCCATGTAATAGGGGGCAAGAGCCCTAACTCCGAGCTACTACTGAGACTTTTATAGAAAAAGCCGGGAACACTGCTCGGCCTGAGAATCGTACCCAAGACCTCTAGCGTAGCAGTCGCGCTTAGACCACTAGGCTATCGAGGCAATTAGTGATGCTTACAACAATATTATGTATGTATGTCCCATTGTACTAACGTCGTATAGTTGTGAGGAATTACGCTGTGTACTCAAGGGATTTCCGAGGCCAGCGGGAGCATTAAAATTAGGGCTGTAACAGAACCTCCGCCTCCGTAAGTGCGGAAGTTCCGCGAGAATTGGTAACCCCGCATCCGCAAACTTTTGATTATTGACATACAAATTTTGTTTATAATCTTCTCCCCACACTATAAATGTCTCCTGTATAGTAGAATTTTTCGGTTTTTGGGTGCCGATGCTGCACGTGATTGGTCCGTCAGATAGTCCAAAATTCCCAGAAAGGAACCCGAAATACCGAAAATTAACTTGACATATGTGCTCACGACTCGTGGCGACTCATGATGGACACGTTTACAAACATATTAAACAATAGACGACCTGCCCGCGACTTTGTCCGCGTGGCTAATTTAACCCGCGTTACGTCTCTCGTTACTGCTCCGCTCCCGTGTGTCGTAGCGTGATGTTATACAGCCTATGTTACTCAGGGTGAATGTAGCTTGCTGATGGTGAAAGAATTTTTTAAATCGGCACAGTAGTTTTTGAGTTTATTCATTACAAACATACACACACAAAAATACAAATCATCCCTCTTTATAATATTAGTGTAGATTTCACTATTAATTATTTTATATTTAGTGTACATTTCAAATTATTTATGACGAAATTGCTTTGAGGTCGAACGCAAAGGGCTCAAGAAGGAACACGGATGGGTTTTAGACAGTACAAGTCAGACACTCCCTCCCGGGCGAGGAAAGTCATTTCGTGATTTCCCATCCCTAAAAAAAAGGGTAAAAACCTTGTTGATGTCAAGGATCGAAAAAAAAATATTTTTGGGTTCCGTGGGCCGCAACGGTAGGGAAAATGCGTATAATTGTTTTTCCACTACAAAATAACTCAACAAAAAGCATCAATTTTCGACCGATTCCCTTAGGCCTGAAACTGCGTTAAGCGGGAGCCCGCGACGGGCAACCGTCGCGTATCTACGCGCGTGGACACGCGGGTGGGATCCGTGGAAACGCGACAGTCCCCGTCGCGGAGACCGGATTATTTTATTTACGCAGTGTCACTAGTTCAATTTTAACGGTGTGCATGTTTAGTCGTGTCGATGGAGAGCTTAATATATTAATATTACGTAGCAAAACCACCACGCCCGTGCGTGCGGGCACCGCACGTGCCCCCGCGTTGTGTGGGTGCGGCGCGCGCCTCCCCGTGGCGGACGCCCGCGCATGTCCCCGCGACGGGTTGTGTTGTGGCTTGGCCTAAAGCATTAACTCCGTCTTAGTAAATTTTATTCTCACATAAAGTTTAAATAAATAAATTCACGAAAAGAGGAATTACGAAATATACACAGACGAAGCCGCGGGCACAGTCCTAGTGATCTGATATACCTACCGGAACCAGATGACTGCGATGACGCATCTGCTAACTGATACAAATAAAGTGAAATATAGATAATTTGGTGGGCTCACCATACAAGAGCGAAATATATCGAGACAAGGTACTATCGATATTACTTGAAACATAGAATTTCATGCAACTTTTTCAATTCATATGTAAGTACCTTTCAAGTTCATGGACACCACTGACATCGGTGAAGGAAAACATCGTGAGGCAACTTTGACGTTTAGTTATTACGCACACACATACATACATAAACTCACGCCTTTTTTCCCATGGGGGTAATCAGAAACGACAGAACGCCACCTGCTACGATCCTTACATACTTCTTTCGCCTCGTCCACGTTCATACATCTGGTTATACAAGCACGCCAGTTACGAGTACTGCGCACCCGACCTTTCTGAACAATCTCACCAATAAGGTTTTTTTTTTTTTTTGGTGGGTGGGAAATCATCAAATAACTTCTCCCGCCCTGGGCGGGGCGGGAGGGAGTGTCAGACTTTTACTGACTAAAACCCACCCATGTTCCTTCTTGTGCCCTTTGCGTTCCGGGGGCGCGGTATCTCTTGCGAACAACCCGCAGCCCCGGCACACCAATAAGGTTAGGGTAGGACTTTCTAGGGCGTCCTCTCCCGGCGTTGCCACTCACATCTGCCATATAAATCTATTTTGTTAGTCGCCTTTCACTCATCCTCTCATCATGACCGAACCATCTATAATAACTTTTAATTATTATAAGTCTGAAATCGCCAATCCGCCTTGATCAAGCGTGGGGATCAATGCTCGCGCCTTCTCTGTGTGAGAAGAGGCCTTTGCCCTACAGTGGGACAAAAATACGCTATCATTGTGATAAATTGCGTGCTACAACAATAAATAATGATTTTTCACACTATAAAATAAAACTGCCTCGATAGCCTAGTGGTCCTAAGCGCAACTGCCACGCTACAGGTCTTGGGTTCGATTCCCAGGTCAAGCAAAAAGCGTTATTGAGTTTTTCTATGAAATTCTCAGAAGCAGCTCGGAGTTAGGATGTGTGTCCGGTTAATGGCAATAGGCTCGCCCCCTATAACATGGGACCTAAACACACCGGCTAACTTTGGGTGTACACTGTTACACCTCTGCCTAACCCTTCGGGGAATACAGGCGTGATAGTATGTTACAATAACACTCGTTTCTCCTCAATACTGATAGCTTAATTTGATGCGCAGTATGCGTTAACAGCTATGTAATGTGTTTTTTTACCTCTTACGACAAGGAAAATAACAGCTTTTACGTACAAAAATGTCCGGAAACACTCAAACGCATAGTAATCCTACAGAAATATGAATCACAGTAAAATTTGTTAGATTTAGGCACCAATTTTGTCCGTGCAAATTTGATCCATTTGTGTAAATTGGACGCCATTATATCAACTTGCAATAACCCACTATTGTAACGGACATTGTAATCATTAAATTACTCTCCTCTCATTCTAAATCATGCGCACACCTAGAGATGGGTACTTGGGTAGGTGCGCGATTTTAATGGAGCCGGATCCCGATGCAGATCCAGCTCTGTAGAAACAAATCCAGGATTTATGTCCACTGTAGCCTAGTGCTCCTAAGCGCGACTGCTACGCTAGAGGTCTTGGGTTCGATTCCCAGGTCGAGCAAACTGTTATTGGGTTTTTCTATGAAATTCTCAGTAGCAGCTCGGAGTTAGGATTTGTGCCCGGTTAATGGCAATAGGCTCGCCCCCTATTACATGGGACCTTAACATACCGGCGAACTGTGGGTGTACACTGGTACACCCTGCCTAACCCTTCGGGGAATACAGGCGTGATGGTCAAGTGGCAATGGGCAGGGCACATAGCTCATAGAGCGGACGGTCCCTGGGGTTGCAAGGCTCTCGCACGACGACCACGTATTTCCTCTTAAAATTCGAATAGGCTAAAAAGGCGGAATGCGCCGTGTGGGAAGGCCCCCCACTTGGTAGACCAACGACTTGGTAAAGGTCGCAGGATATCGCTGGATGCGGGTATCGCAGGGCCGCTCATTGTTATTCCTAAGGAGAGGTTTACAGGAGCTATCAAAGATAATACTCGCTCAGCGATGCGCCCCTAACGAGCAGTACACTCGCCGAGAGGCTTGCGAGGTACATTAAAGCATACCAGTGTTGGTGGCTGGGACGGTGTTGCGAGTAATGAAAGTCAATGTCAAAGCATTTATTTCAATTAGACCATTGGTCTCGTGGTCGCAAGCGCGACTGATGAACATGGGGTCCCGGGTTCAATTCCCAGGTCGGCCAAAAAGTGTTATTGGGTTTTTCCATTAGGATTTGCTCAGTAGCAGCCCGGAGTTTGGAAGTTGGTGGTGTGACACCCCCGTGCTTCGGAAAACACGTAAAGCCGTTGGTCCCGGCTGTCATTCGTAGATCTTTTACAGTCGTTACGGATAGTCAGCCAGATAGCCAGGAAGTCTGACAATCAGTCTAACCAAGAAGTATCGAGTTGAACAGTAACAGGGTTGTGGAGGTCAGATAGGCAGTCGCTCCATGTAAAACACTGGTACTCAGTTGCATCCGGTTAGACTGGAAGCCGACCCCAACATAGTTGGGAAAAGGCTAAGCAGATGATGACAGGCACTTTTGAATTGTCGAGAAGTTACATTTAAAAGTTGAAGCTAGTTACTCGTTCCAAAGCGTAGGTCTCTATGGAGAAGAACGAGCAAGAAACTCCACGGACACTCTTTTCTTCCAATTTGGATTTTACAAAATCTTGGTTACAATATACTTGTTGCTTCTATCAATCACCTGTCACACTCGCTTACAGCCCAGCGACAAAACTCTCGGAGCTACACACTTGCGGTTCAATGCTCGCCAACACGTTTCTAGTTCCTAGCTTTACTCGCTTCTCGCTCATCGTCGACAGTGGGACAAGTGCCTTAAATTGAGTGCCATCATGTTATTGAAATTGTAATAAAACACTTGTTATTTTAATGACTATTACAATCATAATCATACTATTCTGGTCACATGCCAAATCATGCGCGCAAGTAATTCAGGCGAAAGCAACTCTTTTGACAAAATCAATCAATTGGTTGCTAATTTAATTATATAAGTACTTTATTTTGATTAATTATTTTTCAAAAAGTTGGTATTAATTATTATTACTGCCCCGTTGGTCTCGCAGTCGCAAGCGCGACTGATGAACATGGGGTCCTGGGTTCGATTCCCAGGTCGAGCAAAGCGTTATTGGGTTTTTCCATTAGGAATTTCTCAGTAGCAGCTCGGAGCTAGGATTTGTGCCCGGTTAATGGCAACAGGCTCGCCCCCTATTACATGGGACCTAAAACATAAAGCAAACTGTAGGTGTACATTGGTACACCTCTGCCTAACCCTTCGGGGAATACAGGCGTGATGGTATGTATGTTATAATTGTAATTGTTGACTGCACGTGTTGGTGTGAACTGTTGATGCAGAGAATAATTGAAATCAAAATAAATAACCTAAACTCACCGAGAGAGTTTCTTACAGAATAGGCCAGCAAAAGGTATATTCGTCAAGTTTATTTTAGGGCTCTTTGGGTTCCTATCGGGGTTGTTTGGGGCGCGGACACTGCACGCGACCAGACCAACAGACGCGATCAATCGCGTGCAGCGCCGGCGTCCCAAAAATCCAAAAATTTAATTGACATTTCTGCCTTCATAAAGAAAAAGGACATAACTTCACGACAAACGAAGTAATCGATTTCCGACTACAAGTTATTACTTTTTAAGGTCGGAAATCGGTTACTTTATGTTGTGTAACTAAGTCCTTTATTCTTATGACGGCAGTTCTGTGCTCACGACTCGTGGCGGCTAATATACAAACTTACACAACACATCGTGTACAAGTTTTCTTCATTTCGTATGCAAATAGCTTCAACTAAGGTCACTGTTACACGTCGACGCATTACCATCATAATGGTTGCCTTATGAGTATTACGTAGACAGAGAAGTATTATTCACAAACTGTTTTCAGAAATTCACACATACCATCACGCCTGTATTCCCCGAAGGGTTAGGCAGAGGTGTGCCAATGTACACCTATAGTTCGCCGGTATGTTCAGGTCCCATGTAATAGGGAGCGAGCCTATTGCCATTAACCAGCACAAATCCTAACTCCGAGAATTTCATAGAAAAATCCAATAACGTTTTTGCGCGACCTGGGAATCGAACCCAATACCCTTCGCTTAGTACCACTAGGGTAATGAGGCAATTAATTCACTCAGTTTTCGTTATTTTGTTGTTATTTATTAGGTAACCTCTAGAAGTACTAGTTCCGTTACAAAAATAAAAATTACTGACAAAATGCTACTCTATGCCGAGTGTCATAAGCTATGTTTTGTGACACCTGTAGGTGGCCTTCCACGCAGCTGAAGTCGAGGGCAGAAGCTAGTTAATAATAAACTAAAATTCAACAGAAATAGAGTTAAAAATCCACTGCATTTTTAATATGGCAATGGGCCATGATAGTTTGCAGAAACAACGATTAGGGTCGTTCAGTGGGGTGAAGGGAGGTGGGAGAATGGGAGGGAATGATGACTCATGCGACCACGAAGTTCAGTCAAGGTCACGTTGAATGCTTTATGAGATTATAAATTATATATTTTCTACTAACAGACGTCTCGGGCGTCGGGAGTCGCAAGGCGATATCCGGCCACTGCAGGCGCGGGTTTGAAAACGGCGAGCGTTCCGTGTCTCGCCGTCCGATCAGAATCAGGCCCGAGTCGACGGCGTGTTGTGTTCAAAGAGATGTCAGCCTAGTAGACGGAGCCTGCCAGGGCCAGTGCGTGGCAGGGTTGCGGAATTTGTTCTAAAGAGTTACCGCGGCACTGGACCGCAAAGGGCATTAAGAGGAACACGGATGGGTTTTAGTCAGTAAAAGTCTGACACTCCCTTCCGCTTCACTCGTTCCTTCTTAAAAGAAAAGACAAATAACGTTGGGATAATATATCAACTTTGACGAGGACAAAGCCAGCGGCAGAAGTTAGTAATTTGCGTGATGCAATTAATTTAAGTATTGAGAGATTGTGTGTTGGCTCATTTTGACAGGATTAAGGCCCTGTCGTAAGCAAACGTTTAGGTAATTGACAAAAACGCATCGCGGCAATAAATAAGGTTCAAAATAGCGATACGTTTGATGTTAGTCGAGTAACCACAAAAATAACAGTAATTTTTAAGTTTTCCTCAAATTGTGAAAAAAATACACGGCTCAGTGGAATAATTTATAGGTAAGTCTTTAGTTCATGAAATTCTCTATAATGTCATTACATAAAATTATATTGTTTACGCTCAATAGTTTGAGATCGATGCGACGAAAACAAATTTTTATGCTCTCCTTTACGATTTTTTTACCATGATACTGTTATCATGAAACATTTATAGGTAAGTCTTTTCTTTGAACCCTTGACAATACACACAATTTTCTTCAAGCTTGTAATATGTACCAATACGCCAGACTATGCGACAAAAAATGAGTGGTTTTACGGTGTCCTGTGTTCGGATAGCCCCTTAAGCCTAATTATAAAGTACTTATCGTACTATACGCCTATTGGTCTCGTTAACCCGCCATCCTGATATCCGGTTGTCAACCGTAATTCATGTTTAATTGAAATAATGGACACCATAATACGCCTAACATTATGCGCATCAAAATTAATGAATTTCCGCTTCATAGTCCGACAAGGTCCGACAACCATTGCAGTCCAAACAAGATAGGGTGTCCATACTTTCGGAATTTCCCGGTATTGTTTTTTAGATATTATTTGATAGAAAACTATATATATACACAGGGTTATTTATAAAAGAATAACAACCGTGCAGGCCTGTATTACTATCATCATAAACAACAACTTTTGTTCTATAATTTTTTACAGAATCAAGCAACGCAAGCGCATCGAAACGAAAGACTGACTGAAGGATTTCCGTAAAATTGTAAATAGGTCAAGTACAAACACCCCCGCCGCCCTAACCCCGCTCCCCTCGCTATTTTACTATTCGTTATACGCTTTCGTTTGCTTCGCATAGACTTCGTAACATTTAGAGCGTTCAATTTAAATGTTTTTATTTTTGTATGAAAATCTGATGAACTAAAATATGATAAATTTTTAAATGTCATAGAACAAAAGTTGTTGATTATGATGTTGGTAACATAGTCCTAAAAGGTTGTCATTGTTTTACAAATAACCCTGTGTATATATGTATATATATAGAGATATTATTTGCGAACTGTGGGTGTACATTGGTACACCTCTGCCTAACCCTTCGGGGAATACAGGCGTGATGGTATGTCTGTATGTGTGTTGATAGAAAACATGCCAACGGCCCACCTGGTGTTAAGTGGTCACCGCTGCCTATAGACATCTGCAATACCAGAGGCCTTGCAGATGCGTTGCCGCATTGCATTTTTATAATCTAACCAGCTTCTGCTAGAGACTTCGCATGGTTTTTACATCCGCGCTAAGTTTTGTCTTTGGTTACTGCTCCTCTTCCGTGTGTCGTAGCGTGATGTTATATAACCTATGTTACTCAGGAATAATGTAGCTACGTATTGGTTTAAATCGGTCCAGTAGTTTCGGAGCCTATTTGTTACAAACAAATAAAAAAATCGTTCCCGTTTTTAAAAATGAGTATAGATAAGTTATTTTCACTATACTTGACTAGACTCCATTGAAATAGGCCGCGATGACCAAAATTCGGTCGGAAGGATATTATGTCAAAAGCTGAATGGTTTATTTAAATTGGGTAGATGACACCACTAATCAATTGACGTACTGTCTATGAGCTGTCAAAATGCGATTCCCCCATAGATTCTGTATGACAATACTAAACTATGACGTCACTTTTATGACATCTCAATTCACTAACTATTTATTGATTTCAAAGCAACTAAAAATCGAATTTTATAGTTATTTAAGAATTCATCGGGTTTTCAGAGGTAAAACAAACTCTTCTTTTTGTAAAGTTGTGTCTTGGAATTATTGTCTGATGGTGTCATCTACCCAATTAGACCATTAAATGCCACTTTTGACCGCCATATGCAAGGAAAAAACAAAAATAGAATGTTGCTTCCCCTTCCAAAAGCAAGTTTGTACCAGCACACATAAGTGACGCCATCTATCTAGGCTTAAACTTATATTAATGTCCCACATAGGGAAACAACATTCCAAATCGGTCCATCAGTTCTCGAAGACGACAATTGAATGTAACATACATACATACATACATACACACATAAGAACTAGTGGAAGGTCGCATTTTAATGCACTATGTTTCACTTTGTCATAACTACTTACATAGTATAAAACAAAGTCGCTCCCCGCCGTCTGTACGCTTAGATCTTTTAAACTGCGCAAGGGATTTTAATGCGGTTATCGTCAATACAGTGATTGAAGAGGAAGGTTACGTATAGAAAATCACCGACTGCCTCGTTGGCCTAGTTTCGATTCCCAGGTCGAGCAAAATGCTATTCGGTTTTCCTGTGAAATTCTCAGTAGCAGCTCGGAGCTAGGATTTGTGCCCAGTTAATAGCAAAAAGCTCGCCCCCTATTACATGGGCCCTAAACATACCGGCGAACTGTGAGTATGCATTGGTACACCTTTGCCTGACCTTCGGGGAATACAGGCGTGATGGTATGTTGTGATGGATGGTATGTAAAAGCACGCTACGACAAACGGGAGCGGAGCAGTAACCAGAGATGTAACTGAACGCGGGTAACACTAAGGGGTAAAGTCACCCCGAGATCATTAGAGAGGGCTATGCTCGGGGTCTCTCTGCGAGATCGAATCAGAAATGAAGAGTTCCGCAGAAGAACTAAGGTAACCCACATAGCTCACACAGTGGCGAAACTCAAGTGGCAATGGGCAGGGCACATAGCTCGTAGAGCGGACAGCCTGTGTGGACGTAAGTCTCTCGAGTGGCGACCACGCACCGGAAGGCGCAGTGTGGGAAGATCCCCACGAGGTGGACCGACGACCTGGTAAAGATCGCGGGAAATCGCTGGATGCGGGCAGCGCAGGACCGGGCATTGTAGCTATCTTTAGGGGAGGCCTATGTACAGCAGTGGACATCATTCCTCTAATATGATGATGATAAAGTCACGCTTCGTTTCTTTGGGTTGAAATTAGATTTATCAATACAAATAAATAAAACTGAAGTGTCTGTTTGTAATTTCAAGTTAACAGCTTTTCAATAAATGCATATAAAAGTATATACGTTACTAACATCAAAAAATATTTTATTTTTATGTTTGTCCGTTGTCTGTCTGTTTCTTCCGGCTAATCTCAGAAACGGCTGAACCGATTTTGGCGGGACTTTTACTCGCAGATAGCTAATGTTATAGGGAGTAACTTAAACTAATTTTATTTTAGAAATTTAAAAAAAGACGGTTACGGGAAAACAAAATTGAAACCAATGAAATAGTGATCGCGCACGAAGTCGCGGGCAACAGCTAGTCCTAACTAATATAAGTAGTAGTAAGTTTGTTTGTTATCTTTTCACGCCTAAACCACTGAACCAATCATCCTTAAATTTTGCATATACGTTATCAGGTGTACAGAAACGGACATAGGGTACCGTTCATCCTGAAAACAAGTACAGTTTCCGAGGAAAACAATAATAGCGTTCTTATGATAATAGATGGCGCCACGTGTCATTCGGCTACTTATATCAACTATGAGGCGGACGAAGTCGCGCTAGTTTTTAGGGCTTTGTACCCAATGGGCAAACCGGGACCATAATATTAAGACTTCACTGTCCGTCCGTCCGTCACCAGGCTGTATCTCATGAACTGTGATAGACAGTTAAAATTATTATAATACAAAAAAAAAACAAAATAAAATAAATATTTAGTTCCCATACAACAAAAGTGATTTTTTTTTGCTCGTTTTTGCTCGATATTGATTAGGTATATTAAAAATAAATAATGAAATACAAATAAAACAAATATTTAAAGGGGGCTCCAATACAACAGACATGTTTTGTTTTTTGCCGTTTATTTACATAATGGCACGAAACCCTTCGTGCGCGAGTCCGACTCGCACTTGGCCGGTTTTTATACTAAGTTTTCTTTACTTAGTAAAATCATTGCTCAAGTGAATTGACCTACATAGCTACACAGTTAAAACATTTAACTATGTTTAGAAGTACGTGTAGTAATTTCCTGTTAACAATTATGTAGTTATTTCAAACATGTAGTATGTTTAGCGGTACTATTCTGTCAAAATCTGCCCCGTTTGTCTCGTAGTGGCGAGCACGACTGTGGAGCGTGGGCTCGGGTTCAATGCCGAGGTTGGGCAAAAAGCGTTATCGGATTTTTCCATTAGGAATTTCTCCGTAACAGTCCGGAGTTGGGAAATTGGTGGTGTGATATCCCCGTGCCTCGGAAAACACGTAAAGCCGTTGCTCCTGCGCCATGATCGGACTATGACAGTGAGGGAAGAGGGAGTGCACCTGTGTTTGCTCACACACTTGTACACTACACTACCACACACACTACACTACTTGTACTACTACTGCGTACTTGGCTAGTCTAAATAAAGATTAGCCGCCGTGGCCGGAATCGGTATGGAGAATACATACTTGAAATCCCCGTGAAGTCGCGAACAGAAGCTAGTCTTTCATTATCATCTTCCTGCCCTTATCCCATGTTACTTGGGGTCGGCGAAACACGTTTTCGTGTCCAAACACACTATGCTATCCCGAAGTAAAGTAAAATCAGCGGCGGAATTTCGGTTGCTTACAACCGAAATTCCGCCGCTGATTTTACTTTCCGACGTATTCCGCTGATATTCCACACCTTTTATTTTACCGATGGGAAATCATCAAATGACTTCCACCGCCCTAGACGGGGAGGGACTGGGAAAGAGTGTCAGACTTACTGAGTAAAACCCACCCATGTTCCTTCTTGTGCCCTTTGCGTTCCAGTCTAACCGGATGCAGCTGAATACCAATGTTTTACATGGAGCGACTGCCTATCTGAACTCCACAACACACCACCAACTTCCAAACTCCGGGCCGCTACTGAGCAAATCTTGAGTCAACCCAATAACACTTTTTGCCCGACCTGGGAATCGAAATCAGGTACCCCACGCTCATCAGTTGCGCTTGCGACCACGAGACCATCTGCCATCATGCCATCTGCTCACCACATCTTATGGGAGTGTAATCTTTGGCATAATGGACGAAACATTATGTTAAACAGTATACTGGTTACATCCGGAGTAGTTTATTACGCGGACCTCGTAGAAACTAGAACTAATTTCCGTGCGTTCAGGCGTTTTTGCCATACCTATTACTGGAATCAAATGTAACAGGTCACATTAGGACCCATTAAGTTAATAATAATTGCAATCCGTGGTGCTTGGCAATCTGGGCTTCTCCCAGTTGTAAACATCCCCTTGTGCCTATTGCCCTAGTTCTGTTCTGTCTCTTGCTTGTTTCGAGGGAAATGGAAACTATATTTTTTCCTACTCCTCCGTTAATCTTTTCTGATTAATTTCGTTGCGGGATCCAAGACAGTTACATCGTTTCTCCGGGACTCGTCGAGCTTCATTGCCTCGACGCTCTTCTGGCGGTCTCCACTGTTGATTCTGGCTCACAGAAGTTGCAGTGGCTGGGAATAGTGTGACGGGCTCGTCTCAAAAAAAAAATCATGCCGTCATTCAGAAGAATGATATGAACGAACGAAGTTGCGGGCTGAAGCTAGTTTGTAATCAACAATAAATCTTAAGTACCTACACCTTGACACAGATTAGCAGACGCGTAACTGCGTTTTTATATAAATCAATACAAACTTTTTTGATGTTTCATGTAAACGTATTAATTGATGGCCAATTGCTCTCAAGGTCAAAACGAATGCAATCGTTTTTATGCGTTTAACTGAACGAGATACGAGAATTCAATGGTCATCATTGTTTATTTAAAAAAACTAGCCTGTATTCACTGCTTGATAAAAAGAGGATGTAGTGACGAAGGTTGAAAAGAGTATGCTTAGATGGTTCGGTCATGTTGAGAGGATGAGTGAAAGGCGACTAACGGAAGGGATTTATATGGCCGATGTGAGCGGCAAGGCCGGGAGGGGACGCCCTAGAAAGACCTACACTGACCTTATTGGTGAGGTTCTTCAGAATAATATAAAGCTGAAGAGTTAGTTTGTTTATTTGGTTGAACGCGCTAATCTCACTCTCTCTCGAACTGCTGGTTTGAATTGAAAAATTCTTTATGTGTTGGATAGCTCATTTATCGAGGAAGGCTTTATAACATCACACTACGACACACGGGAGCGGAGCAGTAACCAAAGACGTAATTTACCATGGGTGAAAATATCCACGCGGACGAAATCGCGCGAAGAAGCTATTAAGAATAAATGCCTTGACTTTGACTTGATTGTGTCGGCTCTACGTGCTGTCCAAAGGGCAATCAGCTGTTATTTTGTTTTTGAAACCAGCATCTTTCACAAACGCCTACAATTCGACATAGTGGCACGTGACAAAATGCCCTTTATACCAAATCTAGGGTTGTCAAAATTTTTAACAAGCTATAAAAACAAATTTAAGCGACACTTGAAAAAATGTTTTCTTTTATAGAATTAGTATAAAAACGAAAAAAAATCGGTTCATGCGTTCGGGAGCTACGATGCCACAGACAGACACGTCAAACTTATAACACCCCGTCGTTTTTCCGTCGGGGGTTAAAAATAGAGATATTGTATGTCAGAGTAACAACTGAGAGAACAGCTTCGGTAGCCTAGTGGTCCCTAGCGCGACTGCTACGCTAGAGGTCTTGGGTTCGCTCCCCAGGTCGAGCAAAAAGTGTTATTGAGTTTTTCTATGAAATTCTCAGTGGCAGCTCGGAGTTATGATTTGTGCCCGGTTAATGGCAATAGGCTCGCCCCCTATTACATGGGACTTAAACATACCGGCGAACTGTGGGTGTACATAGGAATACCTCTGCCAAACCTTTCGGGGAAAACAGGCGTGATGGTATGTTTTATGTGTTTGAGTAACAACTTTTTCCAAGATTTAGTGGTAGTGGTAGGTAGTAGAGCTCTTTGTGAAGCAGCTCGTCCGGGGAAGTACTACCACAATACCTATTTCTGCCGCAAAGCAGCTTGTAGTGTTCCGGTGTGAAGGGTATGGGTGCCGGTGTAGTTAGCACATGACACATTTCAACTTTATCTCTGGGATGGCTATAGGTAGCGGTGACCACTTAACATCAGGTGAAGAAAACCACTAGCGATATTGGTATGTCATGTATGTATCTTTTTAGACCCCGTATATTATACAGGGTGTTAGGATAAACGAAGGCCTTGCTTTAAGGGAGTGCAGTATTCATGAAATTGAACAACTTTTACGATAGTACGAACCGTAGAATCGAAAATAAAAATCAACTGCTCCATACATTTATGTTCGCATAACTCGACAACATGTAAGGAACAGCTGATTTTTTTAGGGTTCCGTACCAAAGGGGAAAAACGGGACCCTATTAATAAGACCCCGCTGTCCATCTGTCACCAGGCTGTATCTCATGAACCGTGATAGTTAGACAGTTGAAATTTTCACAGATGATGTATTTCTGTTGCCGCTATAATAAGAAATACTAAAAACAGAATAAAATACATATTTAAGGGAGCCCCCATACAACAAACGTGATTTTATGGCTCGTTTTTGCTCGATATTGATAACGGTAACAGGTAGACGCTTCAAATATTCCCAAAATATTTAGTTATGTTGTTTACTTTTAAAAAAGATAATTAAATTAAAATAAAACAAATATTTAAATTAATCAAATTTTTATAGATAATGGTACGGAATTCTTGTGCCCTTTGCGTTCCGGGGGCGCGGTATCTCTTACGAACAATCCGCAGCCCCGGCAGGCATCGGCCCTCAGTGACCCCTTCTCTATGCTGACATCTCTTTGAGGCGCGCGTGGAACACGAACGCGCCGTCGACACGGCCTGTCGTTATTTAAACGTAAGGACGGTGAGCTACCCATTGCTCACCGTACACAGGCCCGTATCTACAGTGGCCGGGAGTCGTCTCTGAGTGACGCCCCTGAGAGAGACGCGGCCTGTTGGGGGAGTGGTGGTGGATATGCGAATTCTGCGGAATTCGCATAACCACCACCACTCCCCCAACAGGCCTTGACCCGCTGTTTCCCAACAGGTCCCTCCTCCCTGTGCAGCCATTAAAATTGGCCGCACCCACACTCCAGTGGCGCCCGTGGCTTACTGGCAACCCTAGCTTCACGAACATGTCAATTGAATTTTAATTAAAGAAGTGTCTTTCGTTCTATCAACGATAAGTCGTAACCAATGGGAATAATTGGTTTTGAATTACGAACTACGATCTAGATTGACCGCATAATGGCTGCCGTTGATAATAGTAGCGTCTACCCGCGCCTTCGTCTGCATATATGTCGGGGATCGAAATCTTATTGCACAACGCTGCATCCTGCCTGTGGATTGGCTTTGGATGGAGTGTTTCAATACCTCCTCTAGCGTGAATTGGATTGGCGTAGAATTTGTGCCCGGTTAATGGCAATAGGCTCGCCCCCTATTACATGGGACCTAAAAACATACCGGCGAACTGTGGGTGTACATTGTTACAACTTTGCCTAACCCTTCGGGGAACACAGCCGTGATGGTATGTGGTACGAAATAAAAGATATATTAGTCGCCACATTGGTACACCTTTGCCTAACCCTCTGGGGAATACAGGCGTGATGGTATGGTATGGTTGAATGTATATTTTTTCATCGAAATACGTTAGTTAGTTCGTGTTATAGCCACTATAAGGATAACTCACAGGACAGAGCGCGTGTATTGAATATTTAGCTCTTGTTTCCTTACTACGCCATTGTCCTACAACGCTTTGTTCTGTCTGTTCGTAACATATACATATAAATATTGCTAGCTATACATACCCCGCGTTGTCACCCGCGTTCAGTTACGTGTATAACAATATATAATGCTTCGTAACTTCTGCTTCACATACCATCACGCCTGTATTCCCCGAAAGGTAAGGCAGAGGTGTAACAATGTACACCCACAGTTTGCCGGTATGTTTAGGTCTCATGTAATAGTGGGCGAGCCTATACCCCTGCTACGCTAGAGGTCTTGGGTTCGATTCCCAGCTCGAGCAAAGAGTTATTGGGTTTTTCTATAAAATTGTCAGTAGCAGCTCGGAGTTAGGATTTGTGGCCGGTTAATGGCAATAGGCTCGCTCCTATTACATGAGACCTAAACATACCGGCGAACTGTGGGTGTACATTGTTACAACATTGCCTAACCCTTCGGGAAACACAGCCGTGATGGTATGTACAAAATAAAAGATATATTAGGCGCCACGAGTCGTGAGCACAAATTACTAAGTTAATTTAATTAATTTACCAATTATTAATAAGTTAATTTTTCGGTTTTTGGGTTCCTGCCGGAGTATTTTTGGGGCGCCGACGCTGCACGCGATCGGTCCGACTGAAGGACCAATCGCGTGAAGCGTCGGCGGCCCGAAATACCCAGATAGGAACCCGAAATCCCGAAAATGAACTTGTCATCTGTGCTCACGACTCGTGGCGACTACCATACGTTATTAAATAAAAAAAGTCATTCATTTTCCCTATTTCGGAGAGTACAAGCGTAATATGTACTATGTTGTGTTAAAAAGCTAGATTAATCAGTAACATTGAATCTGTTTATCTAAAAACCTCTAGTGCTACATTTGCAGCGCGTTATCATTCTTATCAGTAAATACTGGATGAGGTAAAGCCACTTATCGTGCTAGTTTTGCTTTTTAACCGACTTCAAAAAAGGAGTACGTTCTCAATCCGACTGTATGTATTATTATTATATGTTTGTTACGCCAATTATGATTCCTTTTTGAAGTAAATTTTGAACTGTCTCGTTAGCCTTGTGGTCTTAAGCGCCACTGCGCGGAACATCGCCGGGTCTTCGTGGCAGTTATGCTAGAGAAGGAGGCGGCGGGACGGTTGAGGCAGAGAGCCTACCGCGGGCAGATACTCTGGACATCGGGAGCCGCGAAACGACTCCCGTCCACCGCAGACGCGGACATGTGGACGGTGAGCAATGGGTAGCTCACCGTCCGTACGTAGCATAACGACAGGCCGTGTCGACGGCGCGTTCGTGTTCCACGCGCGCCTTAAAGAGATGTCAGCAAGTGGTGGGGCCACTCAGGGCCGATGCCTGTCAGCGATGCGGGTTGTTTGAAAGAGATACCGCGCCCCCGGAACGCAAAGGGCACAAGAAGGAACATGGATGGGTTTTAGTCATTAAAAGTCTGACACTCCCTCCCGCCCCTCCCAGGGCGGGGGAAGTCATTTGATAATTTCCCATCCGGAAAAAGAAAAGAGCTCTTGGGTTCGATCCCCAGGTCGAGCAAAGAGTTATTGGGTTTTATATGAAATTCTCAGTAGCAGCTCGGAGTTAGGATTTGTGCTCGGTTAATGGCAATAGGCTCGACTCCTATTACACGGGACCTAAACCAGCGAACTGTTAGTGTAAATTGGTACACCTCTGCCTAACCGTTCGGGGAATAAAGGCGTGATGGTATATGAGTGTTAATTTTGATAAATAGCCAAATTACAGTTGTGCATGTAAAAGAAGGCAATTCGGTACATGGCAACACTAATCAATTGACATACTTTTTATGAGCTGTCAAAACACAATTTCCCCATAGACTTCACATGACAACAGACAACAGGGTGACGTCACTTTAGCGCCGACTTAATTGACTAACTATTCATAACATAACATACCATCACGCCTATATTCCCTGAAGGGTTAGACAGAGGTGTACTAGTGTACAACCACAGTTCGCCATTATGTTCAGGTCTTATGTAAAAGGGGGCGAGTCTATTGCCATTAATCGAGCACTAATCCTAACTCCGAGCTGCTATTGAGAATTTCATAGAAAAACCCAATAACAGTTTTCTCAACCTGGGAATCGAGCCCAAGACCTCTGGCGTAGCAGTCGCACTTAGGACCACTAGGCCAACGAGGCGTATTTGCAAGTTGACTAACTACTCGATCATTTGAAAGCAATAAGAAAATAATTTTTTTCAGTTAATTGAAAATTAATCAGATTTTTAGAACTTCAATTAAGTGTTTCATTAAAGAAGTTATGACTTGGAATTATTGGTCATTTAGCTTTACACCCCACGGTGTCACACGCGTTCTATCACGTGTTAGGTCACTGCTCCTCCTGCCGGGGCTGCGGGTCCTGCCGGGGCTGCGGGTTGTTCGCAAGAGATACCGCGCCCCCGGAACGCAAAGGGCACAAGAAGGAACATGGGTGGGTTTTAGTCAGTAAAAGTCTGACACTCCCTCCCGCCCCGCCCAGGGTGGGAGAAGTTATTTGATGATTTCCAACCCACCAAAAAAAAAAAAAAAAGGTCACTGCTCCGCTTCCGTTGGTTGTAGCGTGATGTTCTATACGTATAAACCATCCTCTTGAATCACTCAATCTATTGATGAAAACCGCATTAAAATCCATACCATCACATACCATCACGCCTGTGTTCCCTGAGGGGTTAGGCAGAGGCGTAACAATGTACACCCACAGTTCCCCGGTGTGTTTAGGTCCCATGTAATAGGGGGCGAGCCTATTGCCATTAACCGGCCACAAATCCTAACTCCGAGCTGCTACTGAAAATTTCATAGAAAAACCCAATAACACTTTTTGCTCGACCTGGGAATCGAACTCATTAAAATCCTTTGCGTACTTTAAAAGATCTAAGCATACAGACGGCGGGAAGCGACTTTCTTTTATACTATAGAAATATGGTGACTAATACATTTTTTTTTGTATGGCAAGCAAGCCGACGGCCCACCTGTAAGTGGTCACCGCTGCCTATACACATCTGCAATACCAAAGGCCTTGCTAATGCGTTGCCATCTCAGAGACAAAGTTTAAACGTCTCATGTGCCTGTAACTACACCGGCACCCACACCCTTCACACCGGAACACTACAAGCTGCTTTGCGGCAGAAATAGGTATGGTGGTAGTACTTCCCCGGACGAGCTCCTTCACAAAGAGCTCTACTACTACGGATGACAAATCACTGTTCCTGATCTACTATCAAGGCCATATCTGAAAGTTTTCCATCACGTTATTATCATTCTGACATAATAACTTCATCGATATTTACAAAATATCTTCGCGTATTGATGTACAGTCAACTGCATATCAATTGTACACGAAAACCGCCATAAGCCTGAAGCTAGTCTTAATTTATCATACCCAGTTTGCCGCTATGTTTAGGTCCCATGTAATACGGGGCGAGCCTATTGCCATTAACCGGGCACAAATCCTAACTCCGAGCTGCTGCTGAGAATTTCATAGAAAAACCCAATAACACTTTGCTGGACTTGGGAATCGAAAGCAAGACCTCTAGCGCAGCAGTCGCGCTTAGGACCACTAGGCTAACGAGGGAGTTTAATCATCATTTCATTGTTAAATAACAAGGGATCGATGACGAGTGTTGGGTCAGCTCACACCGAGACACGACACTGCGCGTACATTACACAAAATATAACTTTATTTACTACAAGAAAAGATACGTATTTCATTATTGTGAGAATTCAGAATACGTTACACCATGCAGCGCTGAATTCTCACAATGAAATGTGTATCTTTTCGTACAGTAAATAAAGTTACATTTAGAGTAATTAGCGCGCAGCGTCGATTCATGTATACGAGGCACGTCCGCGCCGCCTGAATACCTTGTACAGAATTCTACTTTATGAGAGTGAGGAAAGATGGCGTACATCTGTATTTGCGCACACACTTGTGCACTATAATATATCATGCGTACTTGGCGAGTCTCCA
This sequence comes from Caradrina kadenii, assembly GCA_947462355.1. Classification (NCBI taxonomy): domain Eukaryota; kingdom Metazoa; phylum Arthropoda; class Insecta; order Lepidoptera; family Noctuidae; genus Caradrina; species Caradrina kadenii. Next base: position 4,278,587 of record OX381702.1, on the reverse strand, counting down.
TTAATACCGAGAGCAAAATTCGATCAAGAGAATATTATCCTAACTAATATTATAAATGCGAAAGTAAGTTTGTTTGTCATCTTTTCACACCTAAACCACTGAACCGATCATCTTGAAATATTGCATATACGTTGTCAGGTGTACAGAAACGGACATAGGATTCCTTTCATCCTGAAAATAAGTACTGTTCCCGAGGAAAACAACAATAACGTTCTTATGATAATAGATGGCGCCACGTGTCTTTCGAATCGTGATTGAATTTTAAATATAACTGTTATTTACACGGACAAAGTCGCTGGCATAGGCTAGTATTACATATATGTCATAACACAACACACACAAACACATACTTGGCTGCCCCGTTGGTCTCGTGGTTGCATGCGCCACTGATGAGCGTGGGGTCCAGGTCGAGCAAAAAGTGTTATTGGATGTTTCCACTAGGATCTGCTCAATAGCAGCCCGGAGTTTGGAATTTGGTGGTGTGACACCCCCGTGCTTCGGAAAGCACGTGTCGCCGTTGCTCCCGGCTGTCATTTGTAGATCTTTGACCGTTGTTACGGATAGTCAGAAGCCAGGAAGTCTGTCAGGATTGTGGAGGTCAGATAGGCAGTTGCTCCATGTAAAACACTGGTATTCAGCTGCATCCGATCAGACTGGAAGCCATGGTTGGGAAAAGGCTAAGCAGATGATGATGACACACAAATATATAAGTGCACCTGACTGTACTTACAAGCTCAAACACGCGCGAAAAATGCATGAATGGATGACAACATGATAATATTTTGAAATAGACACGAGACATCTACCATTTACAACGACCCAATCGGGAGGAGTATCAGAGGTCTTTGTGAAGGAGTTCGTCCTAGGAAGTACTACCACCATACCTATTTCTACCGCAAAGCAGCGTTGCTGTGGACCGGTTTGAAGGGTGTGGGTGCCGGTGTAGTTACAGGCACGTGAGACGTTTGAACTTTGTCTCTGGGATGGCAACGCATTTGGAAGGCCTCTGGTATTGCAGATATCTGCAGAGGTGTCCACTTAAAATCGAAAGGGAGTTGAACGTCCAACAACTAAAATAACAAAGTAATATTATTTGGTATTGTTTTAAGAGGTGGTCCTACATGCCCCCTAAAATTAATAATGAATACCATCACGCCTGTATTCCCCGAAGGGTTAGGCGGGATTGTACCAAGGTCCCATGTAATGGGGGGTGAGCCTATTGCCATTAACCGGGCACAAATCCTAACTCCGAGCTGCTACTGAGAATTCCATAGACAAACCCAATAACACTTTGCTCGACCTGAGACTCGAACTCAAGACCTCTAGCGTAGCAGTCGCTCTTTGGACCAATAGGCTAACGAGGCAGTTTCAAATAATGAATATAAATCGGAAACCACCAATCCGCCTTGAGCAAGCGTGGTGATCAATGCTTTGTGGAAGAAGCTTTTGCCCTGCAGTGGACCAATAATAGGCTGGTTTTATATTTTTTTTACACCCATTATAACGTAGATCATTAAAATAACCAGTTTACCTAATTAATGATTACCTTATCAGTGCCCATAAACGGAAATGACGTATTTTTGTCTAATTAATACTCAGGGCTAATTAAGAGGAATTGCCGCTAGCGCATGATTAGAAAAACAGGTATTGGCAGGGACGGACTAAACATGTCAGAGACCCAAGGCGGAAAATTTAAAAGGCCCCCCCAAAAAAAGACTCGTGTGCTTTAGACCACACGACTGCAGTAAAACTTCAGTCGTGTCACTTGGGGAAGAGAGTAAGATAATGAGCGCGCGCACTGCTCTCTCTTGCTCCTACAGTAATATACGAAACGTGACTCTCTCTCTTTCTATCTTCACTACGTTATATCTCCCTCTCAACTTCCGTTCGCCCAAACACAATCATTTCCGTAACGTTCTCGACAAGCATTCACCAGCTTACTCTCCAAGTCAAGCGTGCGTAAAGAAGTTTTACTTCAAAAATATTATAATATAATACTAGCTTCTGCTCGCAACTTGGTCCGCGTAGTTTTTTCACCTGTTACGACTTTGATTACTGCTCCGCACCTATTGGGTTTAGCGTGATGTTATATAGCCTATAGTCGTCCTCGATAAATTGACTATTCAACACAAAAATATTGTTTTAATTAAAACCAGTAGTTCCTGAGATCAACCAAAGATACAAACTTTTCAGATTATAATATGAGTATAGATTAATGAAAAATTTTGAACAAGGGTTGAAAAGAGAATGCATAGATGGCTTAACCATCTAAGCATTCCATTTTCAAAATTTCTCTCTTTGTTCAAAATTTGTTGTTAAGAGGATGAGTGAAAGGCGACTAACGAAAGGGATTTATATAGCAGATGTGAGTGGCAACACCGGGAGAGGACGACCTAGAAAGACCTACCCTAACCTTATTGGTGAGGTTCTTCAGAAAGGTCGGGTGCACAGTACTCGTAACCGGCGTGCTTGTATGAACAGATGTATGAACGTGGACGAGGCGCAAGGAGTATGTAAGGATTGTAGCAATGGCTGCACGGAGAGGCGCGGTATCTCTTACGAACAGTGTGGCCCCTTTCAAGACTGCTGACATCTCTTTGAGGCGCGCGTGGAACACAAACGCGCCGTCGACATGACCTGTCGTTATGCTACGTACGGACGGTGAGCTACCCATTGCTCACCGTCCACAGGCCCGCGTCTACGGTGGCCGGGAGTCGTCTCGCGGCTCCCGACGCCCGAAGCGTCTACCGCGGCGGCTGGGACGGGAGACTCTCTGCCTCAACCGTCCCGCCGCCTCCTTCTCTTGCATTACTGCCTCGCAGAAGGAGGCGACTGCCTCCCATTCCCCCTCGCTCCGGCCCATGGCTTGCACCAGGGCCGGACGCGAGAGTTCGCCGCCGACCGAAATCGTTCTGGAGAATACATTACATTAATATAGATAAGTCCAGGTTTCCTCAGTCCAGGTTTCCTCACAATGTTTTCCTTCACCGATGCGAGTGATGTTCAAGATAAACGTGAGTACTTCTACTCACTTCATACTCGTAACTACTTCAAACCTACAACCTTGTACACTAAGTTCTAGCCAATATAACCACTAAGCCATGAATAGTGACTTTGTTTATCAAATACTAGCTGTTGCTCGCGACTTCGTTCGCGTTTACTATTTCATTGGTTTCAAACTGTTTTCGCATAACCTTCTTTTTTTTAAATTAAAGTAAATAAAAAATAAAAATAAAAATAGCCCAAGTTACTTCTTATAATATTAGCTATCGGTGCGTGAAAGTCCCGTCCAAATCGGTCCTGCCGTTTCGGAGACAAGCCGGAACAAACAGACAGACAGACAAAAATTTTAAAAATTGTTATTTTATGTTAGTACCGTATATATTTTCATAGGCATTTAGTGAAAAGCTTGTAATTTGAAATTACAAACAGACACTTCAATTTTATTTATTTGTACAGACTAGAGGCCCGCCCGCGTGGCATATTTCAACCGCGTCAAGTGACGTCTTTGGTTACTGCTCCGCTCTCTTGTGTCGTCGCGTGATGTTACTAAGCCCATGTTACTAAGGAATAATGTAGCTATCTATTAGTAAAAACTTGGTTAAAATCGGTCCAGTGGTTTCCGAGCCTTTTCGGTCCAAACAAACGAAAAAATCTTTCCTCTTTTTAATATTATTAAGTTACGTCTTCGGTTACTGCTCCGCTCCCGTGGATCGTAGCGTGATGTTATTAGCCTATTTTACTCAGGAATAATATAGCTATCTATTAGTGAAAACTTGGTTAAAATCGGTCCAGTGGTTTCGGAGCCTATTCGGTACAAACAAACAAAAAAATCTTTCCCTTTTATAATATTATTAAGTATTGTCTTTGGTTACTGCTCCGGTCCCGTGGATCGTAGCGTGATGTAATTAGCCTATGTTACTCAGGAATAATGTAGCTATCTATTAGTGAAAACTTAGTTAAAATCGGTCCAGTAGTTTCGGAGCCTATTCGGTGCAAACAAACAAAAAAATCTTTCCTCTTTATGATATTAGTGTAGATGTTTTGTAACAGAAAACCGCTGGATGCGGGCAGCGCAGGACTGGTCACAGTGGCTACCATTAGGAGAGGCTTATGTCCAGCAGTGGACGACGTCCGGGAGATACGATGATGATGGTATTATTTTTTATCCATAGCGGTAGTAGTCGATCCGCGTGCAGCGTCGGCGGCCCAAAAAACCCCGAAAGAATCCCAAAAATTAAATATTTACTTGATATTTGTGCTCACGACTCGTGGCGGGGCGACTGCTATACCCTTTTTTTTTATCCCTTATGGGAAATCATCAATTGACTTCCCCCATTGACGAACATCCATTTGGGTTTTTCTTATTACTACTAAAAGTACAACAATTAGGGTTTTTTTAACCCAAATAAAAAAAAAAAAAAATCATCAAATGACTTCCCCCGCCCTAGGCGGGGCGGAACGGAGTGTCAGACTTTTACTGTCTAAAACCCACCCATGTTCCTTCTTGTGCCCTTTGCGTTCCGGGGACGCGGTATCTCTTTCGAACAACTCGCAGCCCCGGCAGGCATCGGCCCTGAGTGGCATCTCCAATAATCCGTAGCTATTGACTCTATATTTGACATCTATATTAAGCAAGTCATGTTATTTCATCCACCTGAGTGTGTGTTATGACACAAACTGTTATCACAACAAAGTTGCAGATTAAAAACTGCCTCGGTGGCCTAGTGGTCCTAAGCGCGACTGCTACGCTAGAAGTCTTGGGTTCGATTCCTAGGTCGAATAAAAAGTATTATTGGGTTTTTCTATGAAATTCTCAATAGCAGCTCAGAGTTAGGATTTGTGTCCGGTTAATGGCAATAGGCTCGCCCCCTATTACATGGGACCTAATCATACCGGCGGATTGTGGGTGTACATTAGTAGACCTCTGCCTAACCCTCCGGGGAAAACAGGCGTGATGGTATAATATACTAGCATATGCGGGGGCAAATGCTAGTATATAAATAAATATCTTCATTTGCATAGAACAGATACTTAGGGCAGCCATTTTTATTTTTTAGTTAAAAAAAAATAGTTTGATCATAATTTTTTATCCAAAGCTTAAATACAAAGTTCCGTTGTTTAATCTATACCAATGTTATGAAGGAAAAAGTTTTTTTATTTGTTTGTTTGTTTGTAACAAATAGGCTCCAAAACTACAGGACCAATTTCAACCATTTTTCACCAATTGATAGCTACATTATTCCTGAGTAACATAGGCTATATAACCTCACGCTACGACCCACGGGAGCGGAGCAGTACCTAAAGACGTAACTTAACGCCAGTGACATACCTAAGTCACGCGGACGAAGTCGAGGGCAGTTCGCTAGTCTTTAATAATGATAGACTCCGATACAAACTTTTATCCCTTATTTCAACCCCTTAAGCTTCTCCTCGCGACAAAAGGTAAACAGACAAACAGACAGAGTTATTTTTGTATTTAAAATATTAAGTACGGATTTGAGCTTTCACAGACATAATATTATCCCAATAAATTATAAAATCGTGAATTAATTATGCTCATTTCAAGGTAAAGTTTTTAATTACATTCAAAACAAGACAAGTGTCGGTCATAAGTTCTGAATCGCAATACGGAAATAAATAAATCGATATTAAAATATAATTCCTTGCGCAACACTATATTGACTTATTGCATCAAAAGGTATAGAAGACACAATTTGCATCATCCGTAATCGCGAAAAACCGGTCCAATTAAAAAAATATTTTTGTATTTTTTATTTCGTAGTTTGACCTATTTATTATAATAATATTGCACTAAATACTAGTTTACTTACCAGGTAAACAACACTGTCATATTATCTCTTCACTTAACACTATATCGAAACTCCACTTTTCAATATTACGTAAAAAATAATAGAGAAACAAATAGTTCAACAGTTTTATATATAAAATCACAGGTTTAACACACGGCACTGCGTTTTTACCCGCTATTAATGTTTCAAAACAGTTATGCGACACTATTAGAACTGTTTACAGTCTATTACTTCTCGAGATTATTTATTGATTGATTTATCATCAATGAAAAATCTATTTTATTCCTTTATTGTTTGTTTTACTTTGTAATGCGGGGGTTGTGTTGTGTTTATTGTTTTACTGGCGTCTATTTTAGGCCGTGCAGTCAGTCACATGATGCTAATTGAGTGAATAAACAGTTTAAATTGAATAAAAAGTCAATGCATGCCACTTTGTAGCAGAGTGGCAAATTATGTAGGTATTTTTCGACCTACTTTCGTTCGATGGTAGATGGTAGGAAAATTGACAGTTATGACAAAGTGTGAACAGAAACTGTAGATAATTACTACCAAAATAGGTCTGGTTTTATCAATTGTCACAGAATGACAAAACATAGTCTTTGGATTCATTAATATTTCAAAGGCACTGACTAAATTTACAATTTCTGGGTATTATTTAGTAAGGACAGCGAATTACCAAATATTACATTCCATCAATGACGGCTAAGCCGCCGAGAAATAAATATTCCAGAATAAACTAAATAAATTTATTTGGAGTCAGTAAGATCCGATCTAGCATATGCCCTCGCTGTCTTTCCCAGCGATGTACTAGGCCGCGATCCAAACCCCTAGTACTAGTTCTCAAAGTCAAATTAAAAGTCAACACATTTATTTCAATTAGACCATTTACAGGCACTTTTGAACTGTCAAGAAGTTACTCATACAAAAAGTTGAAGCTAGTTGCTCGTTCCAAAACGTAGGTCTCTATGGAGAAGAACGAGCAAGAAACTCCATGGACACTCTTTTCAAATTGCTTTTTACAGAATCTTGGTTACAATATTCTTGTTGCTTCTACATGTGAAAACAATGAAGTTGAATATAAAACAATTAAAAAATTCTCTCTTGGTTTATACATAAGTTTTAAACCTGCCTAGAGATCTTAATTTTTAAGGCACCACAGGAAGAACCAGTTAGGCAGTCGACAACTTCACAGGTTGACCTGTGAGATGTTATTTTGAAAACAAATATAACCGGCGCACGGACGTAGACGCTAACTGCAACATAGTAAACATTTTAAATATAATAATTAGGTAAGTATAAGATTTGAGGATTTGCTTAAACTTCTGTTTAATACGGGCTTTGGTAATTTTTTAAACTATATCTAAGTGAACATGGATTTCAATATTAACTTGTTCACGAAAAAATTGCTTAAATTATAAACTGCAACATGATAAAATACTGGTTAAAATATTTATAAATTAATCAAATTCTGCTGAAATAGCTACATTTTGACAAGGTGGCAATTCAAAATTCCCAAATGTCATTAAATTAACGCTCCACATTACGCAGAAAAAAATTCTCAATGTTTGTTCACATTAACGTCAACACTGTTAGAAGAACTTCTTAAACCCACATTATTATTCTATATGAGATATTTTATTATTTATTCTTACTGTTTATTAAGACTTTACCGAATGCTCTCATTTTTTTACGCAAATCAAAATTCCTATTCGAAAATCCGGACTTTTGACTATATCAGTGGACCTCGACCTATGCCTTATCGTATGACACTTAAAGTGACATTTACGACAAAAGGAGTAAAGCTACTTTAGTTCTAATAAGTATTCAATACACCTCAATTTCATCATTCGCTACACTTCACAATAACCGTGTGTTATTTTAATTATCGACCCAAAAATTAGTGTTTATTACACCATAATTAGCCCATGATATAATCATTTGTCTGAAATGGCGACGCCGGCGGACGTTAGAGCGCTATTCGAAGCGAGACTAAAAGAAACATCTCCACCACCAAATTTTCACCCAGCCGATTTGGAACGGACAAAAGATGAAAAATACCTCAAAAGAGTGCTTACACATGAAGATAAAGACGTCAAAGCCGCTGCTGACATGCTATGGGACATCTTAACATGGCGAAAAACTGTCGGCGCGAGCGATATCAACGAAACCAATATAAGATTAGATTATGTCAAGGAGGGGGTATTTTTTCCAAGAGGCAGAGACATTGATGGAAGCCTACTGCTCATCTTCAAGGCCAAAATGCATGTCAAAGGTCAAAGAGACTATGAAGAACTGAAGAAAATCATGATTTACTGGTTTGACCGAATAGAAAGGGAGGAAGGAGGTAAGAAAATTACTATGTTCTTCGATATGGATGGCAGCGGACTTGGCAATATGGATATGGAGTTAGTTAAGTACTTGATTACGTTGTTTAAATTATATTATCCATACTTTCTTAACTATATCGTGATCTACCAAATGCCTTGGGTTCTGTCCGCTGCTTTTAAAGTTGTTAAAACCTTATTACCTGCCAAAGCTGTTGAGAAAATGCGGTTTGTTTCAAAGGATACTCTCAAAGATGTGGTCGCTCCTGAACAAGCTTTAGCGGTTTGGGGCGGAAAGGATAACTACACCTTCGAGTTTGTTCCTGAAAATAAATCCGACCATACTCCGAAGAAGGTCACGTTTGCAGAGCAAGGTGACAATCAGCATTCTCCTGGAGAAATGCTGCGTCTTGTACCTAACGATATGATCCTCTTCAAAACCGAAGGTGACGAAATCTCCGGTCAGTTCACGATTACCAACATGGATGAAAGTGCGGTCTCTTTCAAGATCCGGACCACAGCACCTGAGAAGTTCCGTGTAAGACCCAGCTCGGGGACCTTAGCTAGTGGATCGTCGCAAACCGTCTCCATCGTTGTCCAACCAGGCATCCAGCTACGTACGGTAACTAAAGACAGGTTCCTCGTAATGTCTATTCAGATACCAAAAACGGACGTAACACCCAAAGAGCTAACAGAAATCTGGCAAGCGTCAACGGGCAGCAAAACAGACGAGTACCGTCTCAAGTGCTTATTCCCTGAAAAGGATATACCGAAGAACGGTAACGTTATAGATGGGAAATCAATCGAGAAGTCTGATTCGGTCACAACTACCCTCAGCAATTTAGAAACGAATTACACAAAGTTACACCGTGATTTACAGCAACTGAAACTGATGCAATTCCTTACTTTAACAATGACCGTTCTGGTTGCTGTTATCGGATACCTTTTGTACGAGAATGTGAGTGAGGATTCGAAGTACTGTGAGCGTTTGTAGCCATTACAATTAGTGGTAATCAATACCACTTTTAAAATCGATTATTTAATGGCGATTTTCATTCTAATGTTAGTTGATAATATCATTCTTTATATTCTGTATAGTAAATTGGTATGTAAGTTGAATTTATTGGTTGTTAGATAGGTTTGTGGTTAGGTAACTGTAGTTGAGGAACTCCCACTGTAGGAACCGGAGCGGAGAAACGGAGAAATATTAACCAAATAGTATTGTATATGTGGAAATTATATTTTTCCCTACGCCCCCGCTAATCTTTTCTGATTAATTTCGTTGCGGGATCCAAGACAGTCATATCGTTTCTCCGGGACTCGTCGAGCTTCATCGCGTCGGCGGTCTCCACTGTTGATTCTGGCTTGCAGAAGTTGCAGTGGTTGGGAACAGTGTGGCGGGCTTGTACCATTTAAAAAAAAAATAGTATTGTAGAACTGGAGGGGAGCGAAGATTTTATGCAATTCTTTTGGTAATTATACCTTCCGTTTCTCGCTCCGCAGCCTCGCTCCGCTTCAATGGACAGGCAGCCTAAAGATGGGATAAGCTAGTTCGAGCTAAGAGGTTCACTTGTATATCCTGCTGTGTTACCCATGTTAAGTTATGTCTGTAGGTACTGGTCCGCTCCTGTGTGTCTAAGCATGATGTTAATTATTTACTTAAAATTTGATCAATATCTTTTATTCAGCAAGTAATTAACATTGTTCATTAGTCGCCACGAGTCGTGAGCACAAATGTCAAGTTATATATCGGTTTTTGGATTTTTTTCTTGGTTTTCGGGGCCCCGACGCTGCACGCGATCGGTCCAACTGACGGACCAATCCTCAGGATTGAGTCCTATTGCATCATAGGTACCTTTATCGTGGACTATCCCGAACTTACCAAGCTCTTCTACACAGTCTTGAGTTATATCGAAAACCTAAAAAAAAAAAACTTTTTCAATAGGCAAGTTTTTCATTTCTAATCGCAACGCCATTTTTTTTTTGTTTCGAAAACATGTTGCAGTTGGCGAAATTGGTATATTAGTCGCCACGAGTCGTGAGCACTAATATCCAACTGACGGACCAATCGCGTGCAACGTCTGCGGCCCAAAATACCCAGAAAGGAACCCGAAAACCCGAAAATTTACTTGCAATTTGTGCTCACGACTCGTGGCTACTGCTTTATCTGAATGTCTTACAAATTACGATTATATTTCTATAGTTTGATCTTTGGATGCTTCAAGCTTGAACTAGCAGATACCATCTTTCTCAATTTTTTTCGGAATCTATCTTAAGAAACGTGTTTAAATCGTTATTAACCGATTCGTGGTAACTGCCGCGCCAGGGGCGTCATGGCCAATGACGCACCTAGCACAAATAAATATGACGCCTCTAGGGCGGCATCAAAGAAACGTTTTGGCACAAAGTAATAATGAACCAAAATGGAGTTAGCGATGAGTTGGTTAACATTTGTATTCTTCATTTTATCTTGTATCTTATTACTATTTTGTAATAAGTCAGATTTTTAAACGATGTAAAATTGATGTTAAAAAAATCGGCCGTTGGTTGAACGTGAAAAGTCTATGTCAGCGAGTCGCTTTTAGTGTTAAACATTGAAACGTATTTCGTTACAGTCCGCTTTTCCGACTTGCTACCCGTACGTGATTTTAAAGACGTTTCTCGTCAAAATTGACAAACGCGCGTAAACTTCTGATTGGTTCTTCAGTCGATCAATCACAGCAGCTTCCGGACGCTAGACAGTTTGTCCATTAATTTTTCGTTCGGACTTCCGGAGGTATGGTATTTCAATTTAGGTGCCTTGAAAGTGTATGCATTTAAAATTTGTTTTCGTGTATTCTGTATCGGTCGCGCAATAGTTTTTTTTTTTGTAGATAGTTTTTTTACCGCGTACTGGAATTCCAACTGTTGATTCTACGCTGAGAGTTCAAAATCGAATGGTAGAAAAATACCCCGCGATAAAATTCCGCCGTTTCCGCGTTTTTTGGCGAGCGTTAGAAATTAGTCCGTGCGAAATGCCAGTGCGAGGATTGACAAATCGCGAGTAGCTTTGAGACTGCTCGTGGCACCGCGCGGTCCTTTTGCAGCTCCTCAAGCGATACTATTGTCTTATAGTAACGTAGATAGAGTTTAAAATGCTGTAATAATACTGAAACTACACTCCGATAGACTTCCTTGCCATCCTTAGGTATTTGACACTATTAACCAATAATTCCAAGATAAAACTCCTTAAAAAAAAAAATATTTTACCTCTAAAAATCCGATTAATTTTCAAATGAATAAAACTAGATGTTTAGTTCCTTTGTAATCATGAAATAGTCAATTAATTGAGTTGTCAAGTAAGTGACGTCATTAATAACTATTTCCATACAAAATCTATGGGAGAATCGCGTTTTGACAGCTCATAAATAGTATGTAAATTGAATAGTGGAATATAAGTCCTAGTTTCCTCACGTTTTAAAATCGCCAGTCCGCCTTGAGCAATCATGGTGATCAATAGTCCTGCCTTCTCTGTATGAAAACAGGCCTCTGCCCTGCAGTAGGACAATAATAAGCTGGTATTATTAATATCTTCGTATTTATTCATGAAACAACTAACTTTGCCGCGAATATGCAATGACGTCATGCCCATGAGCTGACGTTGAAGCCTTGAGCAAATATTTGTCGCCCGCTACTAAGTGGAAAGCTTCAAAGCGAAAATCTATAACAGCTAATAAAACAAGTATAAAACTGTACTCAGCTTAGAACATAACGACCTGTTGCTAGGAGAAGACTGCCGTCTAGCCACACCACACCCAAACATTCAATTTATCAAATTATTAGTGGGAAGCTATGCCAACGCCCTGCTAACAATTTAGTCCCGATATAAATGACGTGTGACCGAACGCCGACGGTGAACAAATTGGTTATATAGACCTCCCAGATAGGTACAGGGCCAAATAATCGTCCGAACTGTACAGTACTATTTATGAGCTGTCGAAACCTGATTCCCATACATCGTGTTACGGAAAGGGTATGTACATATCAAAGGCACGGATTCTTTTGGTGTTAACAAACCACATAGCAAGATTATTGTAATACCTATTCTAACAAAATTATAAAGTTAAGGAACTTTTAAGTAAAAAAATCAAATGTTTCCAATTGAATTCTACACATCACTACACCAAGTCAGCTGATCGGTGTCAATAAACTACACACAAAGACACAACTCCGTAAATGATTTGTTTGTCCTGACACGTTTGTTATGATTCAAATTGCCGAAAAAAAAACCTTAGTGATATGTAAATTTTCAAGGTTATTGCTTTTGAGCTGAAATTTTGTACAGAGATTCAGTACCGGATACACACTCCACTCCGTTTGTATGTTTGTATGGATATCGTACCCTTTCCGTAACACGTAGATCTTATTTCGAAATTAGCGAACCGCCAAAGCAATGAAAAAAGGGATAAAATAAAATAAAATAATAATAAATGGTTTATTATGCCAAGACACAGTACAAACAATTTTTTTTAAGCCCTAGACCCCACACTAGGATTCCCTGTGTGTAGAGTCTAGTCTCTTTCAGTCCAGTAGATACAATGGACATAGTAAAAGCAGAATTTAAACAGCGGAAAATTTGAATGTATAGTTTAAAAAAGAAATAAACAAACAAATTATACATAACCAAAGACTATTTCTAATTGAGTTTGAGAGAGTGAAGTGTGAATGTTTTTGATGTGTGTGTTATATTTACATTGAACTGAAAATTAATCGGGCTTTTCAGAGGTTAAAACAAAGCATTTAAATATATACTAGATTTTTACGGCGACTTGTGAATGTCTTACATCGCGGACGGAGACAAAGTAGCGTAATAAAAAGTACCCTATGTCCTCTTTTAGAGTTCAAACTTATCCCGTACAAAATTTCATCAAAATCGGTTCAGTGGTTTAGTCTTAAAAGCGTGACAGACACGTTAGCATTCCGAAATTTGAAGAGACAGACATTTCTAAAAAAGGCTTTTAACACTTTTCGTTGTCTCTTTATTCAATGTGTCTACTTAGGATTTTAAGTTTCTTTTTTTTCTCTTTCTCTCAACTATATGCTCTCTCACTCCTGATCAAAGGCCTTCCTGGAGTCCTTCCATGCGCTTTCTCAGCGATATCATTTCGAAAAATATAAAAGACAAAAATTCCTCAAAAATTGATTTGGTTAGAGTTTGCCATCACAACTGTAGCGATGGTATCACAAATGAATCACATGTTTGTGTAAGTAAGGTACAGTTGACCAAAAAAAACTATTTGGTATACGGGCCAAAATTATCATCTGTCAGGGGTTGTTTAAAATTTTGATTTTTAAACTTAGGCCATAGTGAAGAGGGTGATGTGAAAGCATTGACTACTCCAAGACACTTACAACATTACATGTAAGGCTTATACCAAATAGTTTTTTTAACTGTACTTTTTGTAGAACTCACAATATTTCAAAATCAATCTCTTTAGTGGAGATTAGTTGTTGAAAAAAAATTGTATTAATTAGGTATTATTAGGTGCAAAGCACTGTGTAGGTACGCTTATAAAAAAAGAGGTAAGCGTCACCATTTTTGTGCAATTCAGTAAAATAATAAAAAATAATATTAGGTATGAAAAAAATTGGATATTTTGGCATTCATATTATTAATTAATGTGTTAAGAAATGAAACTTACATCATTGGAAATGTTTGTTCGAATTTACGAACCAGAAATACATTTAGGTATCACCTACTTTTTTATAGGAGTCTGTCATTCCTAAGTTGAACGCATTTTTTATAAATACTTTGGGCTAGGGCTTTGTAAATTTCTTCTTTTTTCCATTCCGAACCAATTTTTTCTATGGGAATAATCCTTCGCGAAAGATAATCAACCGACATTTTATAGGCAGGTTATGCATTATCGTTGGTTCATTATCTGGGTCCGGCCTAGCTTGTTAAACTAGCACGCTGACGTCCCTACGCACAATAGAGTGATAGGGACAGATTAAAAAGCATTTTGAGGCCATTGAATCGACCATATTTCTTTCATCCATGTAGAGTCAGCTTTAAAGCGTTTTAAATTAATTCAAAATAAGTAAAAAAAAATAATAAAAAGTTGTTTTCTTTGTTCTTTCAAATAAAAACGTTGCCCAACACTAGGAATTACTCCTGTATCGTGGGTGCGTTTACAAACATATAAACTTACATACACAAACAGCCAGACCCGGAACAACTATCTGTAAGCCATACAGATATTTAAGCGAGCGAACCCGCGACAGGCAGCGCAGCAAGGGCGCCAACCGTGTCTTCAAAAATGTATGGAGCAGTTGATTTTTTTTTGCGATTTTACGTTTCGTACTATAGTAAAAGTTGTTAATTTTCATGAGTATTGCACTCCCTTAAAGCAAGTCCCTCGTTTACCCTAACACCCTGTATATATATATATATATATATATAAATGACTGGTATCATAAGCATTTATCTAAATATATAAGGCCTATTTGCTATTGTTTAGAGACTTGTGATATTGTCTATGATATAAAAAAAAGTCTGTGTCTTAATTTCAGCATTTTTCTTTTTGTAAATTGATTATCTAACTAGTAAGATAAAGAAAAAATAAATATTCCAAATTCAAAAGTGTACCTATATTTGTAAGGATTTGCAGACTAAAAAAAGTCGTAGGTATAGACGCCAATTGAACGTGAACCTTATAGTTTTGTAATAAAGTTGAAATACTATCAAAGAAATTTGACAGGTTGAGGTAGTTTCACATGTGGGCCTCTGTACCTACGTAACGCTTTTTTAAATTTAGAATATTGTATGTAAATCAAATGTATAGAACTACTATTCAGTAGACATGGCTGGAATGTCTGTCAAGTCGACATAAAAAAAAAAAAAATATATTTTACCAAAATCGATTACTAATTAGGTACGTTATCAACTTATCACTAGTTATTAGTTTTGGCCTAAATTTATCACTGATAACGTGTTTATTAGGCAATCTTCGTTATTTATCTTGGTAACTAGTTATTTTTAATCCGGTATCTCCATAATAAGATGTCAGGCCTTTTTGCTGTCATGTGAAAATTAATAATTTTTGAAATTTTTGTAACGAGACACTTGTGGTAGTCGTCGCGAGTCGTGAGCACAAACGTCAAGGTAATTATTGGATTTTGGGTTCCTTTCTGGCTGTTTTGGGCCGCCGACGCTGCACGCTATTGGTCCGTCTGTCGAATCGATTGTGTGCCGCGTCGATCACCCAAAAATTAATTTGACGTTTGTGCTCACGAGTCCTAGCGGCTACTATATAAAATTAGTTCCATGTTCTCATCATTACAATCATTTTGTTGTTCTGCATCATACCTGTGAACCGTCTGGTTACCGAGATATTGAAGGGAAAACTTTTTTTTATATATTTTTATCTCCACGGCCCCTCTGTACTGTTGCATGAATCTGTAAGCACAATAGCACGCAATACATTACACGCTATTAAGTCTTTTTTGACTTCAAAATATAACTCGTTTTCCATCAATATTGTTGCAGTATGTGTAGTTATATCTTATAAAATTTCCATTACTTTTTACTGCAAAAGAAAGTACACACGGCTAAATATCAAGCTAAACATTTCCAGTATAAGTTGACCTCTCGTTGTATAGAAATCCTTTACAATGAGAGATCAGCATTAACTGGAAATGTAAAGCTTGATGTGTAGCCGTGCATACTACAAAATTTGTATGAAAAAATCCATTCCATCCAAATTCCAAATTACTAAAACCAAAAATTGTTTTTTTTTAGTTAAGTATTTAATTTTAAGTCTTTGCTCATTAATTCCATGATTGTTTTTTTTTTTTACTTTTAATTTATAAGTATTTGAGTTGTGATGAAAACATAACTTAAAAATTGCTTTAATTACTACAAAAGGTATTTTTAATACTTCTATTGAATTGTCTAAAAAATAATTGTGAAAAAATGAAATAGGTTAACATTAAAAATACTTGATTTTCAAAAAAATATCTTAAAATTGCTTTCTAATATTATGTCTGCCACGTCAAAAAAGCAAAAACGTGCTCTTTCATGAGTTTTATTTGCGAAACAAGTTTGTCACGGGATCGTGACCGTGGCGTGCTGGGCACATTTTGCTTTGTCATCTATACATGACGGTGGTAGTCAAAAGGTTAAAATATTTAGTACCTGTGTAAATAGTATTAGAAAATTGGAGTTTAAGTCATAGGGTGAGGGCACCTATTATAGTTTGTGTATAGAGATTTATTTTACAACAAAAAAAAACGTATAAATATTTCTGGTTGTTTTTGTAGTTGCGTGGATGAAGAGGTCTCTGCCACCCTAAGTAAAGCCATTGATACACTTGAGAATTCACTTGTAATGAGATGTAGCGACATCTATCGCGCGACATGCAAACTAAAACTACAACTGACGTTTCCTTCATCACGTTGTCAAAGTTCTCCGCGACTGTCGCATGTATACAAAATCCCGACAGCAACAGTCGGGCAGTAGCCCACCAGACACAACACCCGTCTGCTCGGAGGATCCTCCCTTCACAATGGAGGATGAGGAACTTTACACTCAGTTTCTCATACCTCCACAGATCATTCTAGTCCAATGTTAAAATAAATAGGAGCTTGGGGTCCTGGGTTCGGGCCAAAAAGAGTTATTGGGTATTTATATAGGAATTTTTCAGTAGCAGCCCGGACTTTGGAAGTTGGTGGTGTGACACCCCCGTGCTTTGGAAAGCACATGTCTCCCTTCGTCCGGGCTGACATTCGTAGATCTTTGACAGTCGTTACGGATAGTCAAAAGTCTTGTCAACCAGTCTTACCAAGAAGTATCGTGTTGCCCAGTAACTGGGTTGTGGAGGTCAGATAGGCAGTCGCTCCATGTAAAACACTGGTATTCAGCTGCATCCGGTTAGACTGGGGTCGACCCCGACATAGTTGAGAAAAGGCTAGGAAGTAAGTAGTGGAAGCTCGATGATCTGTTACGAGTGAATGCTTAAGTATATCAATACCTTTGTATAACATGCACAATTAATATATTATTAGTTATTAACACTATGAAGGACACTAAACGCCCATAGGCGTCATAACAATAAAGTTAAGGGTCTTTTAGATATTTATTTATGTGTTTTTTTTATTATTTGGGTTGGCCTTTATCATATTGGGTCTGACGCAAAAACGCGGCTCTTTTTTTAAACTGGACGTAGTTACCCAGAAATGACCCTTTATCATTGGATGACAAACAAGCCTACGGCCCACCTCATGTTCAGTCACATTTGCAATACTAGAGGCCTTGCAAATGTGTTGCCATCCCAGAGACAAAGTTGAAACGTCTCGTGTGCCCTGTAATTGTACCGAAACACAGCTGCTTTGCGGCAGAAATAGGTATGGTGGTAGTACTTCCCCGGACGAGTATCTTCTCAAACAGCTCTAACCTAACCCACACAAACGCCAAAATATAGTTACACATTCTAAGTACATAGTAAAGATCCATATTTTCGTTCAGTAAAAATGAGCCAGAGATAAACATGACGTTTTTGTGTTTATCAAGATGTCTATAATTTTGTGTAATTACATTTTTGAGTTTTTGTTGGTTGGAATCTTTTTCAAGTTAAAAGACACTTTTGAACGTCATTAACAAGGACAATATAGTAGTCACCAGCACAAATGTCAAGTTATTTCTTTGGATTCCTTTTGTGTTTTGGGCAGCCGACGCTGCACGCAATTGATCCGTCAGTTGGACCGATCGCGTGCAGCGTCCGCGCCCCAAAAATACCCCGATAGGAACCCAAAAATTAACTTGTTATTGTGCTAACAACTCGTGGAAACTAATATAATAATATTGAATCTAGATTTTTCGTAACCTTGTCCTAATGGGAAGTATATTGATAAGTGTTTTTCCCGCCAATTTTCAAACTTTTAGGTTAGGTCCAATATGAATGAGGTTTTAGTTATAAGATGTGGCTATAATGTTAGGGTATTTTAATTTATAGCGCTTCATGTAACAAATAAACAGGTTGGTTATTGTAAAGAATATTTAATAAAAATAAAGTATTATAAATATTTCGAGATCGATATTTCGAGTTTTTTTTCGACTATTCATCTTAGTACTTTCGTGTTTTTGTTAGTACATTAATGTGTGTGTCTGTGGCATCGTAGCTCCCGGACGCATGAACCGATTTTGATTTAGTTTTTTTGTTTCAAAGGTGAATTAGTCGGGAGTGTTCTTAGCTATGTTTGATGGAAATCGGTTCAGCGGTTTCAAAGTTATCAGCTCTTTTGTTAGCTACGGTAGAGATTTTTATTTGTTTTTTTTTTTGAGATGACCCCTAATTCTTTTTCTAAACTAAAAGCTAAGATAATACATTAATAAGTTACTCCTTATATCATCTTCTAGTGAAAGTCCCGTCAAAATCGGATCAGCCGTTTAGGGGATTAGCCGGAAGAAACACAAACAGACAAGATTAAAAAAATATGTATTTTTCCTGTAACAAACATTCTGATTCATTTTGGAAAAAATATTTTGACATTTACATGCAAACACTTCATTTTTTATTTATTTTAATGTGATCAATTCATTAATTTATTTCATGGATTTTTTTCAGTGACAACCCGTACCCTAATTCATATTTTCTTTTGACAATTTTCCCAATAAAACGAACAAGCTTAACAATAATATTTTTTTATTCATTTCTTAGTAAAGACAACGGAAGATACGACACTGCCTACTTTCCCGCCAAATTTGAACTGCGGCGTCGGTATCACTCGTTTGAGTTTCATTTTTTCGGAGAAATGTCTCAATAATTCCTCTTCAGTCCAGTTGCATGATGTTATTACGAATAAACCTGGAAAATAAATATATTTACTTTATTAACTGCCTCGTTGGCCTAGCGGTCCTAAGCGCGACTGTTACGCTGGAGGTCTTGAGTTCGATTATCAGGTCGAGCAATTCTCAGTAGCAGCTCGGAGTTAGGATTTTAGCCCGATTAAAGGCAATAGGCTCGCCCCCTATCACATGAGAACTAAACATACCGTGAACTCTGAGGTACATTGTTACAGCCCTGCCTAACCCTTCAGGGAATACAGGCGTGATGGTATGTTATGTTAAAAAAATCTTCAATCTTCGTCTGCTTCCGCCTTCCATTCCATCTAGAAGGGTGAGCGTAGCAGTTCGGGTAAGCTCGGTTGATCGACGCTCCACTGTATTGTTATGTATGTTGAGTTTCCTACCTTCATCATTCAACATGTCAGCGACTTGTTCTATATATTTCTGTCTGCATTTCTTTGGGTCTTCAGGATTGAGTCCTATTGCATCATAGGTACCTTTATCGTGTACTATCCCGAACTTACCAAGCTCTTTTACACAGTCTTGTGTAATATCGAAAACCTGAAAACGATAAAACATTTTTTTTATTAGGCAAGGACATATCTTTAATGGCCTGTGCAAACTGGCGGGTGGGACGCCAGAGGATATTAAATGTATATCATAATTAGATAAGAAAAAACAACATTTTGTTTTTACTCTTACATAATAATATTATTTAACTGCCTCGGTAGCCTAGTGGTCCTAAGCGCGACTGCTACGCTAGAGGTCTTGGGTTCGATTCCCAGGTCGAGCAAAGTGTTATTGGGTTTTTCTACGAAATTCTCAGTAGCAGCTCGGAGTTAGGATTTGTGCCCGGGTTAATGGCAATAGGCTCGCCCCCTATTACATGGGACTTAAACATACCGGCGAACTGTGGGTGTACATTGTTACACCTCTGCCTAACCCTTCGGGGAATACAGGCGTGATGGTATGTAATAATATTATTTATTTGAATTTTTAATTTTCAAACATGAACATACCATCACGCCTGTATTTCCCAGAGGGTTAGGCAGAGTACACCCATAGTTCGCCGGTATGTTTTTAGGTCCCATGTAATAGTGGGCGAGCCTATTGTCATTAACTGGGCACCAATCTAACTCCGAGCTGCTACTAAGAAATTCATAGAAAAACCCAATAACACTTTGCTCCACCTGGGAATCGAACCCAAGACCTCTAGCGTAGCAGTCGCGCTTAGGACCACTAGGCTAACGAGGCAGGTATAGATAAAGAAGGTTAAAAGAACTTGCCTTATATTTTATATAAGGAAACTCAGTGTTAGACACCTTCTCCGCAAGAGTTATAGCTTCCTGACAGTAGTCCACACCAAGAAGATTCGTGAACCCTTCTCTGGCTAACTCTGACAACGTATAGCCGTTACCGCAACCTGGAAGTTTGTAAGAATCCACATCATTATAAATGCAAAAGGAACTGTCTATTTGTATATTTGTCATAATGGCAAGATCAATGATGATTCAGATGACATTTTACATTCAAAAATGCCTTTGAATGGTTTAAGTAAAAAATAAAATACTATTGTTTTTTTAAGTTTTTGAATGTAATATATAACGGAAGAACATTCAAATTCTTTTTTTAACGTTGCATGTCGAGAAAGCCCGCGGCCCATCTGATGTTAATTGGACTATAGACATCTGCAATACAGAGGCCTTGCAAATGCGTTGCCATCCCAGAGACAAAGTTGAAACGTCTCATGTGCCGACACCCATGCTTCTAACTGGTACACAGCAACACTGTGCTTCCTCTGGACGAGGTCCCTCACAAAGAGCTCTACTACTATGTATTAAAATTCAGTGTTCATTGTCGAAGCCTTTAATTTTTTTTTACAAAAAACAACAACAGCCTTCAAATACTCGAGAAAAACAACTTCAGCTTTGGAAGTCGGCGGCTTTCGTTCTGTGTGTTGTTTTGTATAGCCACTGACTTCCAAATTTGTGATAACTTTTGAGTGTTTAGGTAAGTATTTTGTGTTTTTTGTAAAAAAGTATTAATTTTTCGCTTTTTAATATCAACTTCCTGTCATCCAAATCCACGAAGGAACAGTTATTCTATGTAAATTAACAAGACTCCACTTAAATGTCACAAGAAAGCAGAATACACTTATACATTTACTTGGATGACATCTTTTCAGTTATTTAAATTTTTTTACCAAATTACTTAACCAATTTCGATAAAATTTATATTGGGCTACCTCCGAAGTATGACCTATCAAACAAAATACATATTTACCCGAAAGCAGCAATCGCGGTTGATTTGCTGCAATTTTTTGAAGAATTCTGCCGGTCTAGTCCGGAGTTCATTATCAGAACTATATGAAATTTCAATGGAACCATTTCAAAATAAACCCCTTTCAAACAAAAAAAGATTTTGCAAATCCGTCCACATACAACGGAGTTACGCCCGAACATACATAAAAAAAAATATATATATAGGGTGACTGGTAATTAGTGACCGATATTTAAACACGTGATTGTACTCATGATTACAAACAACTTTCCCAAATAAACTTTTCTTGTGTACTCATTAGTTTCATTTTTATCACTAGGGCGAGGCCCTAAAATACTAGTCTTGGATATTATTTTATCGAAACATGTACTGTGCATTGCCTACGCGTCGACAACGCGGGCGCGGGGCCTCGCCGCTAACAGCTGATCGGGCGTCGAACTTTGCACGCGCGCCATTAAGTATGATGTAGTGATAAAAATGAAACTAATGAGTATACAAAAAAAGTTTCTTTGGGAAAGTTGTTTGTAACCATGAGTACAATCACGTGTTTAAATAGCGGTCACTAATTACCAGTCACCCTATATATAAACATCCAAATGAATTGATAACCTCCCCTTTTTTGAAGTCGGTTAAAAGCTCACCTAAATCTATAACAGCAGTATTCTTATCAACTCCGCAGTCACAGATCCAACTTATAACCCTGTCTGCACTGTCTTCACCAAACCACACATCTCCAGGATCTCCGTGTTCAACGAAGTTCTCTATCTCCTTGGTGTAGGCCTTCTGCCAGTACTCTTGTGTACCAAGCTCTGACGAGTCAAGTTCTGAGTCGTCCATTTAGCTGGAATATGAGTGGATAAGGGTAAAAAATAAAAATGGTTTTACGACAAAAATATGTATGAAAAAAATATAAAAAGGCTAAAGTTCATACATTTATGTGTTCTCTATCATCATCTGCTTAGCCTTTTTACCAACTATGTTGGGGTCGGCTTCCAGTCTAACCGGATGCAGCTGAGTACCAATGTTTTACACGGAGCGACTGCCTATCTGACCTCCACAACCCAGTTACTGGGCATCACAATACCTCTTGGTTAGACTGGTTGTCAGACTTCCTGGCTTCTGACTATCCGTAACGACTGTCAAAGATCTACGACTGACGCTTTCCGAGGCACGGGTGTGGCAAACCACCAGCTTCCAAACTCCGGGCTGCTGCTGAGAAATTCGTAATGGAAAAACCCATTAACACTTTTGCCTGACCCGGGAATCGAACCCAGGACCCTGTGCTCATCAGTCGCGCTTGAGACCACGAGACCAACGGGGCAGTCCACAGGGTTATGTGTTCTCTATACTAATAGAAATGAGCTGAGAAGTTGTTATTTGTTTGGTTTAACAGGGTAACCTATGAAACTGACAGTTGAATAGTTAGTAGCCTCATGAGAAATAGTACCATCATCACGCCTGTATTCTCCGAAGGGTTAAGCAGAGGTGCACCAATGTACACCCACAGTTCGCCGAAATGTGTAGGTCCCATGTAATAGGGGGCGAGCCTATTGCCATTAACCGGGCACAAATCCTAACTCCGAGCTGCTACTGACAATATCATAGAAAAAACCAATAATGCTTTGCTCAACCTGGGCAACGAACCCAGGACCTTTAGCGTAGCAGTCGCGCTTAGGACCACTAAGCTAATGAGGCAGTCGAGAAATAGTATATGCTATATAATATAACGCTACGACTCACAGGAGCGTAGCAGTAACCATATACTTAACTGAACATGGGTGCTACTGCAGGGCATTGCTAGTCTATACTATTATTATAAAAAGGAAAGACTTGACTGTTTGTTTGCATTGAATAGGCTCCAAAACTACTAGACCGATTTGAAAAATTCTTTCACCAATAGATAGCTACATTATTCCTGGGTAACATAAGTTATATAACATCATGCTACCACCCACAGAAGCGGAGCAGTTCCCAAAGACGTCACAAAACTTACTCAAACTAAACAAATTATGTTTTTTTAAAATCGCAGTCAGATTAATTATTGTTAACTTGAAACTTTATAACGAAAAAATTGTCGCTTCAAATGAATGTATTACAAAAAGAAGTAAACAATAAAATTATTAAGGTTGTTTCCTTAAGAAGTTAGGTTATAAAATACACAGAAATGTATTGAATATTTGAGTACATGTTTTATTCTACAAACAGAGTTAAATTTATATAAGCATACCTGTATTAAAATGATAGTCTGAATCAACGAATAAAGTGAAAATTCTGAAAATAAAAATACTGTATTCTTATTTTGACAACCGCGTTTATTGTGCTTAGTAGTGATGCGAATGTTGTTGTTGACTTTCACTTTCTTAGGCGATTTCTAATAGCGAAACGTAAATTGTAATCGATTTGTAAAAATCGTCATTAAAATGACACTTATGCAATAATCATGGTGATATTTGAATAAGAAGTTGGTTGGTGTGTAAAGTTGGTAGACTCGTCCCACAATTAGTTTGTTATATTTCTCCACCTATGTATTTTGATCTCTCTCTACTTCGTATATTTTGTTTGTATGTATGTATATAATGTATTTATTATTATATTTTATTCTAGGAAATTTTCTTTTCCTCTTCTTTGCACTACTATGTTTTGTTCCTGCATCACCCTAAGGGAGACTGGTAGAAAATGCCCAAGGCATTAAGTCCGTCTTTGTACTATGTATTTTTTTGCATTTGTGCATAGATTTAATTAAAAAAAAAAAATCCATTCTATGCATTTTACTTTTTATCTATGTAGATTATTGATGGCTACACGTTTTTCGAGTAACTACGAATCACTAATTGTGTACTTGGAAAAGAGTTGAGTTTTAAAAGTAACACTATAAATAATTAAATAAGTTATACGTAAACCAATTATCAATAAACGCAACTCGACTAAAAACATTGGGTGGATAAAAATGGAAATCACTATAAACGTCATTGGTTAACAGATTGGGAAGTGCGTTTGTTTCATTGACACAAATATTAATAAAAACTTTGAATTAAATCAAAAACATACCCAACATAAATTTATTTATTGCTCATTTTTAAAGTTAAAAATCAATAAAACAACTGAAGGAAGATCCAAGTTTACTTAGAAATATGAGAAGCTTTCCGTTTATAATATCCATATTTTGTAACAACCCGTGGAAAATAATTATAATACACTAGTAATAAAATGTGAAATGATAATATTGACAATTTGACATAGTAGACGAGTTGTGACCACAAACGTCAACTTAATTTTAGATTTTTTGGGTTCCTTCCTGGGCTTTATGGGCTGCCGACGCTTCACGCGATGGTCCCGTCAGTCAGACCAAACGCGAGCAACGTTGGCGCCCCAAAAAACCCAGAGAAGAACCCTAAAATTCACTTGGACGTTTGTACCTTTGACTCGTGGCGGCTAATATTTTACAATAGAATTGATGCGGCAAATTACAAAATAATAAAGCAGTACGTCGGCCGCAGACTGCCACACAGTGCCCGCCATTTTCCTAATCCATTTGCAAAGCAGAATTGCTTTTGCCAAATTAGTACCGCAAAGATTTTTTTTAAATCAATGAAACCCAATAGTTAAATATGGAAAATATATGTTTTATAGATATCACAAGGACTACCCACAATCAATTAGATTTAACTACAATTTTGAGGACAGCTGCCATCAGAGCAGCGAAGTCACGTAGTTGGGCTGAAAAGAAAGAAAAAAATAAAATTTTTTCTTCACTAGTTTAATCAATCTGAAGAGTTTGTTCGTTTCAACACGCTAATCTCTAGAACTACTAGTCGGCTTGGGAAAAAACATAGATTCATGAGGAATAGTTGCCACCACGAGCACAAACGTCAAGTGAGTTTCTAGGTTTTTGGTTTCCTTTCCGAGTTTTTTTGGGGTGTCGACGCTGCACGCGATTGGTCCGTTATTTGTACCGATCGCGTGTAGTGTCGGCGCCCCATAAAACCTAGAAAGAAACTCAAAAATTAACTTGACGGTTGTGCTCACGACTCGTGGCGACTAGTATAATTGTTTGTTTGGTACTTCATCAAAACCAACAGAACCGATCGTAGTGCAATTCAATAAAGTGGTATAGTAGCTGCACTGTCGGACCGATCACGTGCAGCATCGGCGACTCAAATAACCCAAAAAGGAACTAAAAAAATAATTAAGTAACTCATAGTGAGCTGGCTACGTTTAAAAATACAAAATTTAAAATTGTATGTAACCCCCGACAGAAGAAAAAAATCACTACCGTAGCTTACAAAAGAGCTGATAACTTTGGAACCGCTGAACCGATTTCCATCAAACAAAGCTAAGAACACTCCCGACTAATTAACCTTTCAAACACAAACAAAATCAGTTTATGCGTTCGGGAGCTAAGATGCCACAGACGGAAACACACACACAGACACGTCAAACTTATAATACCCCGCCGTTTTTGCGTCGGGGGTTAATGAACTTGACGGTTGTGTTCACGACTTGTGGCGGCTGATATAGCTTGGACTCTAAATAGGGACATAGCCTATGTAATACTTACAGTAACAAACCAAAAAGAATCATTTCTAAATATGAGCCGAGATATGAATCCCATTTCGGAAGCAGGCGCGATAGCGTGCAAGTGAAGATGTTTGACGCTACGGAAAGGAGGCCAATGGTATCCTAAACGAGCGTCGGTGAGGGAAAGATTATTTTTCGCTAACTGTTCGTGAGCAACCGCCAGCATTTTGTCCACTGAAAAACAATAAAAAAAAAATGTGGTAAAGTATTGGCAAATTGAACTATAATATGAATAAACATTTTATTTAAAAAAAAAGCATAAAGTCATTATTTTGATTATGTCAAATAATGTTTTACTGGATCGTTTGCAGATTTCAGTGTTGCCAAGGTTTTATGTAAAAAAATATATGGGAAATACAAAATGTTTCGTTGCGACAAAAACTTGCAATCTAGCCTAGTCTTTAAAACACGGTTTAATTGATGACGGCGCGCAGTAGTGCTTTCTCGAGAACATTGTTAGGGAAGAAAAAATATTTAATTTTAAAGTTATTTACTCTGGTTATTCGATCTGGAATGGAGATAAGTTTCAATACAAAACTTGTTTGTAATATTTTGTAAATTTTTAAATTTGAATTTTAAACACTAAATAATATTATACATTTAATTAATACAACAAGCACAATATGAAACACTAGTATAAAACTTACTTAAGTAATAATAAAATGCAAAAAAGGAAGCTTATAGGGCATCCAAAATACAATACAAAACAACAAATGATGTGTTTAAAAATTTTAATGTCTGTCGCATCAGTAAATATTTCCAAAACCACACAGATAAATGTAGTCCAGAGACAAAACGGGGAGACCGTGTCTTCGAACTATGCCACCCCACCCATAACAGGATTATTTGATAACACTTTTAATCACTTCTAAGTCAATTAAAAACTTGATGTGAGTAACAAAACTACTTACCAAGATCCTTATCAGTAGGTGTTAAGCATTTAACGTCTTCAATATGCCTTTTAGGTATAATTAGTAAGTGTAATTTGCTCGCAGGTTTGATATCGGGAAAGACACAAACATCATCGTCTTCATAAACGATTTCTGTACTTTCGAACTTGTTAACTATATTACAAAATATACAAGATGACCTTTGGGCTGTTTGGACAGCGGGCGCAGTCATTTTTGATTTAAAATACCGAGAAATTCTGCGTTTAGCAGGCTTTGTTTTCTTTTTCCAACCCGACGACTATTCGCTCGTCGCTGTTTGGTGTAGGTAAGCTGTCACTCACTGCTGTCACTATGATTTGAAGTCAACTGTCAAGTGTCAGTTTGACGTTTGACGTTTGTTGGTACTGGTTTAAGTTAAAATGCTATTCCATTCATAGCAGAATTCCTAATCTAAATTGCTCACTGCAATTTTTAACAAAACACATAATTTAATTTACAGTCTCTAAAAATGTAACACCATTATGGCGGTGTTTTTTGAATCTGAACAGATTATTATAAAGTAACTTTTTTATGCTTTACATTTTAATGGAAATGTAGCTGCAATACATCCGTCCGCTATCGCGGCGACTGTTGTTCTGAAGTCCCGCGCGGCGGCGCTGCGCGTATTTATACGAGCGCGCGTACAGCAAGTTTGGCACGCGAGAAACCTACTAGAATCTTATTGGTCGATCCGTATTAGAATAAAGTGTTGTAAATCCACTACTTGTAATACACTAGATAGCTATAAGTTCTGTACATATAAAATTATTCGGTATTCTGTAACCTACTTCAATATACAAAGTTTACACATCTGGAGTATTATTCGCTACACCACCTCAGCGCTACAGAAATATGGGAAGACGATTATAATATGTTAACAACAATCTTTTGTTTGTTTATTTAAACGCAGTAACTTTAGAACTGCCAGTCGCATTGGAATAAATCTCTTTGTTTATGATAGACAGATTCATGAGGAATAGGACAAAATCACAAAACCATCCAAAGATGTACCCTAGCGCTGGTAACGACCGGGTGTCACCATTGTGTGGATCGCCCCGAGGACACGGTGGAGCACACCGTGGCGGTATGCCCCGCTTGGGCGAAGCATCGCTGAGTCCTCGTGGCGGCCATCGGCGGCGGCGAACTCTCGCGTCCGGCCCAGGTGCAAGCCATGGTCCGGAGCGAGAGGGAATGGGATGCAGTCGCCTCCTTCTGCGAGGCATTAATGCTTGAGAAGGAGGCGGCGGGACGACTCCCGGCCACCGTAGATCACCGTCCTTACGTTGCATAACGACAGTCCGTGTCGACGGCGCGTTCGTGTTCCACGCGCGCAAAGATGTGTCAGCACTTGGAAGGGGCCACTGAGGGCCGATGCCTGCCGGGGCTGCGAGTTGTTCGCAAGTGATACCGCGCCCCCGGAACGCAAAGAGCACAAGAAGGAACATGGGTGGGTTTTAGTCAGTAAAAGTCTGACACTCTCTCCCGCCCCGCCCAGGGCGGGAGAAGTTATTTGATGATTTCCCGCCACCCAAAAAAAAAAGAAAAAAAAAAAAAGCGCTGGTAACGAGAGGTTTACATATCTAGTCGAACTAGCTGTCATCATCTGCTTAGCCTTTTCCCAACTATGTTGGGGTCGGCTTCCAGTCTAACCGGATGCAGCTGAGTACCAGTGTTTTACATGGAGCAACTGCTTATCTGACCTCCACAACCCAGTTACAGGGCAACACGATACCTCTTGGTAAGACTGGTTGTCAGACTTTCTGGCTTCTGACTATCCGTAACGACCGTCAAAGATCTACAAATGACAGCCGGGAGCAACGGCTTTACCTGCTTTCCGAGGCACGGGGGTGTCACACCACCAACTTCCAAACTCCGGGCTGCTACTGAGGAATTCGTAATGGAAAATCCCAATAACACTTTTTGCGACCACGAGACCACCTTCGAGCTATTTATTGTATTTTGAATCTTGTGATGACTGATTTTAGGCTTTAAATACAAAATCGACAACAGTGCCTTGCTTTTTAAGTTGCTTTCCAAGGAAAATATATGTCGGAACGTCGGTAATAATTGGCACTATCATCAGCCATCGTGCGGGCGTTTTAACGGGTAATCGAGCAAGAGAAACAGCGGTTACATTTTAATCACGTTTTATTTAGCTTCACAAACAAATTAAAAAAGTAACGGATACTGATTTAAACGAGATACAGTTCCTATATTGGAGGTAGTGATCTTCACGGCGGCAGAAAGATAAGTGCGCTCTCGTCCCAGCGCTCTTCCACCAACTAGGCTCCGACAACGCACGAAGTTAGCCGAGTATGCGACGTCATCGCGACGGTGCTGCCATCTCTCGGAACTAGCGGGCGATTCGTTTCGTGTCCATACTATTGACCGTCTCCGACATATATTTATTTAGCATTATTTTGTTGCTATTAGCGTATATTATTTTTTATAGCCACGTACCGTTTGTCTGTGTACGAGGTTTCATACAAAACTAGCTTCTGCCCGCGATTTCGTCCACTTGGATATTTTCACCCGTGTTAAGTAACGTCTTTGGTTACTGCTCCGCTCCCGTGTGTCGTAGCGTGATGTTATGTACCCTATGGCACTCACAAATAACGTGGCTTTCTATGGGTATAAGAATTTTCAAAATCGGTTCAGTAGATCCAGAGATTACTCCCCACAAACTCACATACTTTGCCTCTTTTTAATATTAGTATAGATGATCCACACTTCCACATTAATATTATAAACGCAAAAGTAAGTCTGTCTGTTTGTTTATTGTAATAAAATTTGACAAAGAGGTCGCTTAATATCTGCATAAGAACATAGGCTACTTTTTAATCCACAACTTTATCTGCGTTCATAATAAATCGACATTCAGGCAAAAAAGTCACAAGCAAAAGTAAATAAAACAATAAATTATCGAACATATGTTTAAGTACAAAAGATGGCTGCAGTAGATTAATAATTAATTATGTGTAAACAATATGGTTTCATTGACATTTTGTAAACGTTTTTATAATTAACTAGCGACCTGCCCGCGATTTCGTCCGCGTGTCTTATTTCACCCGTGTTAAGTTACGTATTCCGTAACTGCTCCGCTCCCGTGTGTCATAGCGTGATGTTATAAACCCTATGTTACTCAGGAATAGTTTAGCTATCTATTGGTGTAACAATGGTTAAAATCGGTCCAGTAGTTTCGGAGCCTATTCATTACAAACAAACAAACAAACAAATCTTTCCTGTTTATAATATTGGTATAGATTATTACAGTTGTTTGACGTAAATTGTAATTGTTTAAACGTCACTGCCTGCCCCGTTTATGATGTTCTAACAAGCGCTGATTAGCTTGGACAAACAAGCCGGCGGCCCACTTGATGTTAAGTGGTGACCTCTGCCTATAGACATCTGCAATACCAGAAGCCTTGCAAATGCGTTGCCATCCCAGAGACAATATTGAAACGTCTCATGTGCTAACTACACCGGCACCCATACCCTTCATGCCGGAACACTACAAGCTGCTTTGCGGCAGAAATAGGTATGGTGGTAGTACTTCCCCGGACGAGCTGCTTCACAAAGAGCTCTACTGCTACTAGATCAAGCAAAGTAATATTAGTTTTAATAGGAATTTCTCAGAAACAGCCCGGAGTTTGGAAGGTGGTGGTGTGACACTCCCGTGCCTCGGAAAGCACGTAAAGCCGTTGGTCCTGCGCCTGATCTCTCCCCGGTCCTGTCGGATTGCCGTCCCATCGGTCTATTACAGTGAGTGAAGAGGGAGTGCACCTGTGTTGCCCGGGACCGCATAGATTTACAGTCTTACTCCTCCATTAACTTTTGTGAATATTTACGTTGCGGGATTCAAGACAGTTACATCGTTCTTCCGGGACTCGTCGAGCTTCTTTGCCTCGGCGCTTTTCTGGCGGTCTCTACTGTTGATTCTGGCTTTCGGAGATGCAGTGGATAGAAATTGTGTGGCCGGATTGTCGCAGTCCGCCCCTTCCTTCTTGCCACCTACCCTTCCGCGGAATAATAAGCAGGATTATCAGCTTTTCCAAAATAAAACTTCGAACAACAAACGTTGTTTTATACAAACCCAATACCTACAAAAAAGTCATATTAAATTCACAAATCTTTACGAAATATCAATAAAACATATTAAATACATATTGTAATTGGAATCGGTGTAATTTGGACCATATTTCATGTCTATGTTTGATCAGCTTGGGCTCAAACAAAGAATTTCGGCTTGTTTTTCTTTCTGTAGTTCATATAAAATAGATTGCGCATTTAATTTTGGCAGCCATTTTGTAAAATGAAGTGGGTTGTGGTGTTCCTGTTTGTGGTGAGTGAAAATATTTGTTTAACTTATTTTAATCTAGCTGTCAAATTCAAAAGTCCAATAATCGTCTTCTACGATGTCCTTCTCACCGCTCTGGTTTTCTTAAATCTTCTTTTCTTGTCCAGGCGGTTTTCCTTTGGAATGCGCTTCCTCAGAATATCAGGATGGCTACCAGTCGTTTCATATTCAAAGTAAAAGCTCGTGAACACTTGCTTATGAAGTTGGCAGACTCGTCTCACAATTAGTTTCTTATATTTCTCCACCTATGTATTTTTTTGGCTTTCTCTACTCTGTATATTTTGTTTGTATGTATGTATACATGTATTTATTATATTTTATTCCTGGAAACTTTCTGTTCCTTGCACCTACTATGTTTTGTCTCTGCATCACCCTAAGGTAGACTGGTAGAAAATGCCAAAAACATTAAGTCCGCCTTTGTACAGTGTAATATTTACATTATGTGCAAAAAGTTTTAATAAATAAATAAAAGTCAAACTAAAGCATTTATTTCAATTGGGTAGTAGCCACTATTTAACAATAATTCCAAGACACAATTTCTCTAAAAAATCACTTTATTTTAGCCCTCAAAACTAGAATTTTGTTTGTGTAACTGTAAAATTAGATTTTTAGATGCTTTGAAATCAATAAATATTGAGTGAATTGAAATGTCAAAAATGTGACGTGTGATAGTTTAGTATTTATTATCATACAAAATCTTAATAAGTGCGTCAATTGATTAGTGGTATCATCTACCCAATTATATCTACCACTAGCTGACCCGGCAGACTTCGTACTGGCTCAATCGATGAATAAAACACCCAAACATTTGTATAAAATAATCTTAAAACCAACAAAACGAATCCGTATTTAATAAAAAAGCATTTTTTGAATGAAGCATGAAGTTTTATTATTATTTTCGACACATCATGTTGCTTACTTACAAAACAGAGTTTTCCTGAAATACTAATTTAATATGAACTTTATTGAGTAGCAATAAATTTCAAATTAACTCTACATTTTATTTTGAAAACGTTTATATGGGAAAAAGAAAAGGGCTGTTTTTAAGGTTTTCCCGGCAATTATTCGAATGTTTCTCACCTTTTAAACCTTCCCTAGGCCTCCACGAACATTTTAAGACCAAGATAAGATAAATTCGTTCAGCCGTTCTCGAGTTTTAGCGAGACTAACGAACAGCAATTGATTTTTATATATATAAGATAAATAGATAGCTTAGGTGGTTCGGTCATGTTAAGAGAATGAGTGAAAGGCGACTAACAAAAGGGATTTATATGGCAAATGTGAGTGGCAACGCCGGGAGAGGACGCCCTAGAAAGACCTACCCTGACCTTATTGGTGAGGTTCTTCAGAAAGGTCGGGTGCGCAGTACTCGTAACCGACGTGCTTGTATGAACAGATATGAACGGTATGAACGTGGACGAGGCGAAGGAACGTATGTAAGGATTGTAGCGTAGTAGGTGGCGTTCTGTGGTTTCTGGCTACCCCCATGGGAAAAGGCGTGAGTTTATGTATGTATGTATGTATAAATATATAGATTTACAAGCACTTTTGAATTGTCAAGGAGTCGTTCAGTAAGTCAGAAAGTTAAAGCTACA
Organism: Caradrina kadenii; assembly: GCA_947462355.1. Classification (NCBI taxonomy): domain Eukaryota; kingdom Metazoa; phylum Arthropoda; class Insecta; order Lepidoptera; family Noctuidae; genus Caradrina; species Caradrina kadenii. Next base: position 4,245,886 of record OX381702.1, on the reverse strand, counting down.
AGCCCGCCACACTATTCCCAACCACTGCAACTTCTGTAAGCCAGAATCAACAGTGGAGACCGCCAGAAGAGCGCCGAGGCAATGAAGCTCGACGAGTCCCGGAGAAACGATAAAACTGTCTTGGATCCCGCAACGAAATTAATCAGAAAAGATTAGCGGAGGAGTAGGAAAAAATATTGTTTCCACTTCCCTCCAAACAAGCAGGAGACAGAACAGAACTAGGCCAATAGGCACAAGGGGATGTTTACAACTGGGAGAAGCCCAGATTGCCAAGCACCACGGTTTGCAATTGTTACTAACTTAATGGGTCCTAATGTGAGCTGTTACATTTGATTCCAGTAATAGGTATGGCAAAAACTCTAAAAAACTCTATGGAAAAGAACGAGCAAGAAACTCCATGGACACTCTTTTCAATTAAATTTTCTGAGGCCGTGGTTTAGCTAACGTGGACTTAAGTGTAACAGAATTAACTGTTAAATACTATGTCATTAAAATCAAAGTCAAATAATTAATTTTAATCAGTCCATTAAAAGGCAGTTTCGAACGTCCTAAACAAGGAAAAAAATAATCTATTTGCTCTTTCCAAAGGGTACAAAGGTAACTAGAAAGGACAAAGGCTACTTTTTATTTCGCGCCCTTATTAACGTCCGCGGTAACCGACATTTACGTGGACGAAGGCGCGGGCAGAAGCTAGTGAAGAAAATACATACATACATACCATCACGCCTGTATTCCCCGAAGGGTTAGGCAGAGATGTACCAATGTACACCCACAGTTCGCCGGTATGTTTAGGTCACATGTAATAGGGGGCGAGCCTATTGCCATTAACCGGGCACAAATCCTAACTCCGAGCTGCTACTGAGATTTTCATAGAAAAACCCAATAACACTTTGCTCGACCTGGGAATCGAATCCAAGACCTCTAGCGTAGCAGTCGCACTTAGGACCACTAGGCTACCGAGGTAGTGAAGAAAATAAGAAAAAGATTTTTCAGAATAGGCCGGTTGGGGCACTATTGTCTTTCAGAATAGGCCGGCTCGCATACTATTGATTTTAAGAATAGGCCAGCTGGGGTACTATTGTTTTTCAGAATAGGCCGGTTGGGGTGCTATTATGCTTCAGAATAGGCCAGCTGGGGTACTATTGTTTTTCAGAATAGGCCAGCTGGGGTACTATTGTTTTTCAGAATAGGCCGGTTGGGGTGCTATTGTGCTCCCGTCCAAGCCGTCGCGATAGACGGTCCGTGCGTCGGGAGCCGTGAGACGACTCCCTACGACACCTAAATTAACTGAGGGAGATATTTTCATAGAATAGCACTTCTAATCGTTTTGTCTTCTTCCTCAGGCGTTGCTGGCCATCAACGGTTTGTCAGGTAAGTTATAATTATAATTATTTATTTATAGTTAATTAAAACGGGTACACACCAATTACAATAATTAACCTAGAACACAATACTAATATTATTATTAAATCTACTACACACTTAATAAATAACAGTGGATATTCTCTGATACTTCAAACACACTCGCATTATCTCTCTCCATTCATCGGCAAACAGATCACAATCAGGATTGACTGCCAGGAGGGCATTGAGGGCTTCCAGAGTCCGACACACCGGCGACTCTGCTCTAGTGACCGTACGACATGCTGGCTGTTAATCCAACACTTCGATCACTTTTTTGTACCAAAGCTAGTTACTGCTTGATACTTCACCTTTTTCATCAGTCAAAGATTTGCTTTTAACGGAACCTTCCAGAGAAAAAGTTGTACTTTTTTATAAAAAACCATACTAGCTTTTGCCCGTGGCTTTGTCCTCGACTAGTGCTTCCAGAGGTACTAACAAACGTTACCTCTTTATTAACCCCCGACGCAAAAACGACGGGGTGTTATATGTGTGACGTGTCTGTGTGTGTCTGTCTGTGGCATCGGAGCTCCCGAACGCATGAACCGATTCTGATTTTGTTATTTTTGTTTGAAAGGTGAATTAGTCGGGAGTGTTCCTAGCTATGTTTGATAGAAATCGGTTTAGCGGTTTTTACTGTGTTTTACGTGTTACTTTTGCTCAACTTGGGAATCGAACCCAAGACCTCTAGCGTAGCAGTCGCGCTTAAGACCACTAGGCTACCGAGGCAGTTTAATTTTCATGACTTTTTTATTTTATTTTTTGAATTTTTAGTTTAATTTTCATGAAGTACATACATACATACAAACATAAACTCACGCCTTTTTCCCATGGGGGTAGGCAGAAACAACAGAACGCCACCTGCTACGATCCTTTTTGGTGGGTGGGAAATCATCAAATAACTTCTCCTGCCCAGGGCGGGACGGGAGGGAGTGTCAGGCTTTTACTGACTAAAACCCACCCATGTTCCTTCTTGTGCCCTTTGCGTTCCGGGGGTGCGGTATCTCTTGCGAACAACCCGCAGCCCCGGCAGGCATCGGCCCTCAGTGGCCCCTTCCTTTTGCTGACATCTCTTTGAGGCGCGCGTGGAACACGAACACGCCGTCGACACGGCAAATCTTCTGCATTGAAGTCCTCATTTGAACCAGTGACTTGGTATTCAGATACACGCGCGACATCTTCATTTACATAAGCTCCAGAATGTATTCTTTTTATCCATCTCCCAGTATGACTAGGTCTAGCATTATTTTTAGTTTGACTTTCATAACCTCTATTTTCATTTTCATAGTGTTCATTTATATTATTGACAAGTGTTTTAGAAGTGTCCTGGCTTGGTCTATAGGTCATGGAAGTACGTTTAGTTGGACCTCTGCGTAAGACTGTCGGAGAACCAGGAGTATCTGATTCTTCTTGGTTGCTGTTTCTCATTATTTAATATTCTATAGCTGATTCTATATTTTGTAGCACTGGATCGAGTTCACACATCCGGCACTTCAAGCGGATCGAAGTACCCCAATGAAGATGGCTTGGTCCTGGCCCCTGAAGAGGCGAAATCTCGTCAGGAACACACGAAAGAACGCAACCAACGGAACAGCAATGAAAGAACAGAATCACAAAGTAAGTGAAAATAATATCGTTCCGACCGAAATTCTGTCACGGCGGTTAATCTCAATAGAGACTGCCCCGTTGGTCTCGTGGTCGCAAGCTCGCCTGATGAGCGTGGGGTCCCGGGTTCGATACCCAGGTCGGGCAAAAGTATTATTGGGTTTTTCCATTAGGATTTGCTCAGTAGCAGCCCGGAGTTTGGAAGTTGGTGGTGTGACACCCCCGTGTCTCGGATAGCACGTATAGCCGTTGGTCTCGGCTGTCATTCGTAGATCTTTGGCAGTCGTTACGGATAGTCAGAAGCCAGGAAGTCTGACCACCAGTCTTAATAATAGGTATCGTGTTGCCCAGTAACTGGGTTGTGGAGGTCAGGTAGGCTGTCCCCAACATGGTTGGGAAAAGGCTAAGGAAATGATAATGATGACGATGGTTAATCTCAATAGAGACTAGCCAAGTACATAGAAGACTTTATAGTGTACTGATAAGTGTGTACACAAACACAGGTGCACTCCCTCTTCCCTCACTCTCATAGTCCGATGGCACGGCAATCAGCTAGAGAGAGACCAACGGCTTTACATGCTTTCCAAGTCAACGTCAACTTCAACGTCAAAACATTTATTTCAATTAGACCATTTACAGGCACTTTCGAATTGTCAAGAAGTTACTCATACAAAAAGTTGAAGCTAGTTGCTCGTTCCAAAACGTAGGTCTCTATGGAGAAGAACGAGCAAGAAACTCCATGGACACTCTTTTCAAATTGGTTTTTACAAAATCTTGGTTACAATATTCTTGTTGCTTCTACATGTGAAAACAATGAAGTTGAAGACACAGGGATGTCACACCACCAACTTCCAAAGTCCTAGCTGCTACTGAGAAATTCGTAACGGAAAACCCATTATAACACTTTGTGGCCAACCTGGGAATCGAACCCATCACCCCATGCTCATTCGTGCCAAAGCCAATAAATTGATAATTTATTACATTGAATCTAAAAAGTAAAAGTTTTCGTAGTGATGAACGCCTAATGAACGCCACAACGCAAAATTGTTTGTTTGGATCCAAGCTGAATAAATATTACGTCATTAAAAACTATTGCCCTATGCCACTTGAGTTTCGCAAATTCAGAACCTTACAGTCACCTTAGATCTTCTGCGGCCGACACAGGTCTAAATGGGCAGGGCACATAGCTCGGAGAATGGACGGCTGTTAGGTTCGTAAGGCTGTCGAGTGGCGACCACGCACCGGAGGGCGCGGCGTGCGAAGGCCTCACACAAGGTGGACCGACGACCTGGTAAAGGTCGCGAGAAATCGCCGGATGCGGGCGGCGCAGGACTGGGCATTGTAGCTATCTTTAGGGGACGCCTATGTCCAGCAGTGGACATATGATGATGATGAATAAATTGGTCACATAATAAGCATTGTTTTATTTTTAATTCTAGGTCTACAAAACAGCAACCAAGAAGAATCAGACACTCCTGGTCCTCCGACAGTCTTACAAAGAGGTCCAACTAAACGTTCTTCCGTGACCTATAGACCAAGTCAAGACACTTCTAAAACACTTGTCAATAATCAAAATGAACTCTATGTAAATGAAAATAGAGGTTATGAAAGTCAAACTAAAAATAATGCTAGACCTAGTAGTCATACTGGGAGATGGATAAATGGAATACATTCTGGAGCTTATGTAAATGAAGATGTCGCGCGTGAATCTGAATACCAAGGCACTGGTTCAAATGAGGACTTCAATGCAAAAAATTCTAGATTTGTTACATCTGGTAATGGATATGGGAGTTCTGATACGAACGAGGATTTTAATGTCCCCAATCAAGGAGAAAATTCTGGAAAACACGTAAATGGAATTTACTCTCATGGTGCTGATAATGTGAGATATATATCAGGGACTGACTCTAATGACTTCATTGGTGGAGTCCTCAATCAAGGACCAAACAAACTTCACATTGTAAGTGGAGACCAAGAAGTTAAAAATAGAAAATACATGGCTGGAGCTAGAGCTGGAACCGGTCACGAAAATGGAGATTTAAGTGCTGTCCTCAATCGAGGACTAAATAAACCTCGTATTTTAAGTGAAATTGTAAATCCAGGAACTGTTTCTAGGAAATACTTTAACAGAATTTCAGAAGTCGATAATGTAGATTATGTGGCTGGTAACACCTACAGTCCTCATCAAAATGAATATCTATATGGCCTCCTTAATCAAGCTCGTGATGCAGTAGACTCCTCAAGTGGAACAGTTAACCCTGGAGCTGTTCCTGTCAATTATGAAAATGGAATCCTCCCTCAAGAAGGCAGCACAGGCCAATATGCTGTTGTTGAGAGCCAGGATGCAAATTCCAAATATATAAGTGATATTTTAACTCAAGTTCAACGTCTCTTGAAATATGGAGCTGTGCCGTCCAGCTATGGGGTTACCTCTGCCTATTATCGTCCTATTTCTAATAAAAGATGGTCTGTATATAGACCTCTCAATCATGGAATCAGGGTTTATGATGCAACTACTGGTTCTTATATGACTAATCCTTCATCAGCAGTAATCGATGACGAGGGTAGTTTCAATGAAGGGATTCCTGCCTACGTTATTCCTGCTCCAGGATTTAATGGTTATCCAAACAGACCTGGCTACTACAGTCCCTCAGGACCAGGGTATATGTTCGGGACTGACAGAACAGTCCCAACTACTATATTTGGTAGAAATCCTGAAGATTTCTACCGTCGAGGACCTGTATTAATTGGCGGTGGAACTCCTGAAAACAATTATGGCAATGGAGATGTAACAGAAGGTCTGTTTGATAAAACTTTAACTAATACTGATTATGTAGTTGTACCTTTTGATAATAATGATGAAGGAACTAGTACAGGTGCTTCTGAAACTGTTATTGGTACAGACAAAACAAAATATGGCACTAGATCATTTAGACATGATGGCAGATTAAAAAGAGATGGAATTACAACTATAATTGATAAAGATTTAAAGACAAGACATCTAGGTAGTGATAATGATAGTGAAATTGACAATGGACCTTTTGTTGACAAAAATCTGCAACACAATGATAAACATCGGGCAAATAATGGAAAAGTACATGAAAGTTTGACTAAAATTACAGAAGCAATAGAAACTGACAATCAAGATACAACTAGCAACAATGGAAAGTCAACTGTAGTTGAAGAAACTACAGTGGTTGATGATATTAATAACCATAACTCTAATGAGGGTAAAAAGGACTTAAATGTTACGAAAATTAATGATAACTATAATGTTAGAGATGGAGCCATCAAGCGTGGTAATTCTGATGTCAAAGAAAACACTACGGTAATCAATAATACTTATAAAGTTGGGAAAAAAAATGATAAAACAGTCAAGATTATTGAAAAAGATGAGAGATTAGATATAACTGGCAATAATGACGATTTTATCATTAAAGACAGTGAATCTATTCCTATCAAAGATACTGTCAAAGATGGCAAAGATAACGGCAAAAAAGCTGAACCTGTCAAGACTATTAAAAAAGTTACAGGGACTAAGGATGGATCAGACGTATCTGTCAATGATGGTAAGAGAATTACTAAAACCGGTGAAATTGTTGTGATCAAAAATATAACAGTGATTAAAAATACTAACAAAGATGGAGAAACTAATAACAAAAAGAATACAACTGTGAAGACTACTGATGAAGGTTCAGGAAACGATGAAAATTCTTATCTAACTGGCAGCAATGATGACGGAATTACCAAAACTAGAAAAACTATTGTGATCAAAAATTCTGATAAAAATGGGAAAAGTAACGAAAAAGAAGATACAATAGTCACTACTATTGAGAAGGGTTTAAAAATAGATGATTATGAAAACAATGAAACTAAACAAGACAGTAAATTTGTTGTGATTACAAATACTACAGTTACAAAAACTTACAGAGATGGAGGTAGTAAAGAAATTGTTGATGAATCTTTAACCGCCATTAAAAAGGTTGATGGAAAAGATATTGAGGGTAGTGATGATCAAACTAGCAAAGGTGATAAACCGAGAGTAACTATTAAAGTAACGGGAACTAAAAGTATTGAAAAGGGAGGAAGTAGTAATGGGTTGGAATCATCTGTGATTGATAAAATATCAAAGTCCAAAAACGACAACAGTGAAGAAGGTAATGAAGATAAAAATGATGATATTAGCAGTGAAGACTATGTTCACGACGACGATGATGATGATGATGATGATGACGATAATGATGCAACTAAGTCCATCAAAGGTGATAAATCTAGTGAAACTCGCAACCACAAAAATAAACAATCTACCAAAATTAACAAAGTTTTAGAACAAAAAAGACAAAATAATGGTATTAAAATTAACTCTACAGATAGTAAAAACGATAAAAGATCTAAAGATAAAAATATCAAGTCTATTAAAACAACTACAGGGACTAACGAAGACAGCAAATATAACATTGAAGATAATGATACTAGTAAAGATGATGAAATTGGTGAAAATGATAAAACAAGAGTAACTATTAGAAGAACAGTAACTAAAAGTATTGAAAAGGGTGGAAGTAGCAACGGGATTAAATTATCTGTGGTTGATCAAATATCACAAACTAAAAAGGATAATAGTGAAGAAAGCAATGAAGATCATACTGATGAAATTAGCAATGAAGACTATGATCGTGATGAGGACAATGATGAATCTGATGAACACATCAAAGAGGGACCTGATGACAACAAAGATAGTAAATCTACCGAAAGTGATAGAATTATAAAACGAAATAGACAAAAGAATGGTTACAAAAATAAATCCGCAAATAATGAAAATGGTGGAACTCCTAAAGATGGCAAATCGAATGAAATTGATCAGAAAGCTAATGAAGATGAATTTAAAAATGATGTTGGGTCTAGCAATGAAGACAATAGTGTCGATGATGTTAGTGATGCATCTGATGATACTATCAAAGCTGGTGAACTTAAAAGAAATAATAACAAAACGGATAAAAAATCTACCCAAAAAAATGATGATGGAACTATTACTGCAGATAGCCAAACTTATTTAAGTTCTGACAACGGCGGTTCAAATAAAATTATTAAAAAAACTGATCAAAATGAAGTCGAATCAGAAAACGATTCTAGCAATGAAGAATATGATGAATATGATAATGACGATGGTTCGTCTCTTAAGTTCAGAGATAGTGAAAAAGATGAAATTGGAAGTGGTGAATCTGTAACAAATGATGGCATAAAAGATAAGAATAATGTTAAAACTGGTCAAAATGTAAACGGTGATAACAAACAAGAACATGAAAATAGTGGCGGCTTTAACAACAGTGATTATATTGATGATGATGATAGCAACGGTAAATCTGGTGAGTCTGACAAAAATGATAAAGTTGTAAGACATAACAGTAAAAAAGATAAAATAAATTTTCATGAATACAACTCTGCAGTCAGTGAAAATGATGGAAGATCTAAAGATGGAAAAATACAAGTAATTATTAACAAAACTGATAAATACGAAAATAATGATAGACCTAAATATGGTGACAGTTCTAGCAGTGAATACTATGATGAGGAAGATGATGATGATCGTGATAATGACACTGATACATCTGAGGAGTCTGACGAAGATAGTACATATGAAAGAAATAACAGTAAAAAAGATAACATGAATAATAAAGTCGACATTTTAGAAAGAAAATTACCAAAGAATGATCTTAATACCAGCTCTACTAATAGTGCATCTGATGGAACTGCTAAAGAAAGCACATTAAAAGTAATTATTAAGAAAGCTGATCAAGATGGTGACAATGACGGTAAAAAAGATGAATTTAAAAATGGTGATGGCTCTATTGATGAATACTATGATGATAATGATGCTGATGGACATGCCGAGTCTGACGAAGATGGTACTTTTGGAAGAATATACAGTAAAATAGATCAAAGAAATAATAAAATCGTCATTTTAGAACGAAAAAGACAAAAAAGCAATGATAATATTAACTCTACTGGTAGTAGAAAAGATGAAACTTCTAAAGATGAAAAATCCAAAGTGATCGGTATTAAATCGATTCAGGATGATGTTAAAAAATATGGACCTAAAAATGGTGATGGCCCTCGTCATGATGATGATAGTGCATTTAAGTCTGTCAAAGGCAAAAGTCATGATAAGAAAGATATAACATTTACCAATATTGATGAAGTTTTCGAAACACAAGGACAAAAGAATTTTCGTAGCTCTGCAGACAGTAAAAATGTCAAAAATTCTAAAAATGGAAATTCAATAGATATTAATATAACAACTGGTCAAGATGAAAATAATGGACATAAACATGATGATGGTGAGAGCTCTAGCAATGAAGACTCTGATAAGCTCGACAGAGATGGCAGGAGTGACAACAACAAAGATATAAAACCTATCAAAATCAATGAATTTTTAGTACGAAACGATCGGAACATTAACTCTACAGAAAATGATGCGAAATCTACAGATGAAAAAGTAATAGTAATGGTTAAGAAAACTGGTCAAGATGAAAACAACGTTGGCAAAAAAGATGAATTTAAAAAAGAGGCTCGCTTTAACAACGACAATTACGATAACGCAGATGATAAAACAATAGACAAGTCCATTAGAGATGATGACTCTGACAGAAATGGTGGCATACAAGGTAAAAATAATATCAAAATTGATCAAATCAAAAAAAGTCATGACAAAAAAGAGGCATCTAAAAATGATGACGGCTTTAACAATATAGACAATAATGGTGATTCATCTAATAAGTTTATCGAAGATGATAAATATGAAAAAATTGACTACACCAAATATAACAGAAATAACAAAGCTGACAGAGTGTCAGATGATCAAACTGACAAAGATAGTCAATCAAAAGTAACTACAAAAACATCAGTAATGGAAAGTAGTAAAAAAAACAAGAGTAGCAACAATAATCATTCAGCTATAATCTATAGAATTAAAGAAAACGAAAGAGAAAGGAAATACAAATACAATGAAAAAGATTTTGAATTAAACAATGCCTCTAGTTCTGACCTTGGAGAACGTAATGATGATGGTAATAGCGAAAATGATAAATCAATTGTTTTAAACAAAAAATCTGATGACAGTGGAAGCAACAGTGGCAAGAAAATTAAAATTCTCCCCAAAACTGACAATGTTTTTAGACAGGAGAGTGACGGTGATGACTCTACAGACGGTGGTGAACATAAAACCAAGAAAAATAATGAATCAATAATGAATTCTAAAGAAGCTGCAACCGACAATACTGAAGATAGTGAAAGTCATGGTATAATTACTACGACTCAAAAAATAGTTCCACATATACATGGTAATGGCTGTGGTCATAAAAACTGTGATAAACAAACCAACAAAGAAACTAATGAATACGACAGCAAGGATGAAATTCAAAATGGCGATGAAGACATAACTTCAATGCTTACAAACAAACATACAGATACTAAAGACGACAATGGACCTTATGACACTGATGCAAATGCCAATCAACATGGAACTTCAACTGAAGAAGATAAGGCTGCAGTTGCCAAAAATAACAAAGATGTGCAAAATAACCAACTTAACAAAGATTCTAAATACAATTCAACAGAAACAAGTAAAACAGATGAATCAGCTGAAGTTTTAGAACAGAAGAATACAACTTTTGACTTAAACAATGCTTCTGAGATTAAAGATACAGAAGTGACAAACGAAAGAATTAAAACAGACAATATAGTTTTTAAAACTAGGAAACCTAATAAAAGTAAGTTAGCTAAAATTAGAATTATCATACAGAGTAAATCTAGAAAATCTAAATCGGCTGATAATGTAGGTACTAATAATTTTGCAGGAAGCAAGGATACTATAGACTTTAGATCCAGACGAGATGATGGACATGGAAGGAACAGACAAGAAAGCTTCCGTGGAACAGCTAACTTTTATGGCTGCAGAAGATGTGATGTAGCAACAAAGCCTAAACAGAATAACACATCAGCCAGACGGTGTTTCAGAACAAAGACTTACGGCCCCAAAATCCAAAAAGAAGAATACAATAAATCTCCTGCTGGAACCGAATCTGTTTCAGAAGAGAGTTTAGTTAAAGAAGGAAAAAAAAACACTTATAAAAATCGTGCAAAAAACAATGAGCATAATGCTGAACCAGAGGATTCTAAGTATACAGAAGAGTTTGAAGATTCAGAATCCAAGGGTATTAAGTCTGGTCAAGATAGCGCTTCTGAAGATGGGGACAGGATGTCTTCTGATAGCTTTATAAAAGTAAACGATGGTGAAGACAATAAGAAGTTGAAGAAAGACTTCTCTAGTAAAGAAGATAAGACGAAACCAACGTCATCTGGTAGAAAATCCAAGACAGAAGATTCAAATGGGAATATAACAGAAAATTAGTAAAATTCTAATCATCGTCTTCTGAAGAAGACTTGAGTAGAAGTTAGACTTTTAATATTTTGTGCAAAATATTTTTATTCCTATGTCTCTATTGAGAGTGACTTAAATATTTTTGTCAAATATAATAAAATATTATGTACAGTATTGTGTTTATTTTGTCTGTCATGTTAAATTTTGGAAAGTCTAACATTGAAGTCGGCTCGTGTTATAAAACTGAAATCTGAATGAAAAACTGCCCACGACTGCGTTCGCGTGGTTTTTTTCTCCGCGCTAAGTTACGTTTTTGGTTACTGCTCCGCTCCCGTGTATCGTAGCGTGATATTAAGTATATAGCCTAAAACCTTCCTCGATAAATGAACTATTCAACACAAAAATATTTTTTCAATTCGAACCTTCCTGAGATTAGCGCGTTCAACCAAACAAACAAACTCTTCAGCTTTATAATATGAGTGTTGATGATTGATTACTATTGATTGTTACTAAAAATAATAATAATATATGTTACCGACTTAATGGAGACTAGCCAAGTACGCAAGAGACAATTAATTATTATAGTAAGTACACAAACAGAGAAGTATTATAGTAAGTACACAACCGGGGAAAGATCAAGCGCACAGTGACCCGTGCTTTCTGAGACACGCGCGTGTCACATCACCAAACTCCAAACTCAGAGCTAGTACTTAAAAATCGCTTATGGCAAAATTGAAAACAGTATGCACGACCTGAGAATCTTGCCTGCAACCAAGAGACCAACAGGGAAGTGGAAAAAATATTATTTTACAAATAAACACCCTTATCGCAAATAGCAAAAAAAATGGTGTCGAATTCCGTAATTTCCTTCCCATTTTTATTTTTAAATAATTATACACACATCACTAACATCTCGTTACACGGATTAGTTGCAATGAATTATCCTCAATTATCTGTGGTAAAAAATGGCGGGAACTTTGACATTTACGAAGACAGAGTAATTGATACATTAGGCGGGTGTCACACTGAATTTGTTTCGTAGGTATGGAAGAATGAAAAAATTGCTTTTTTTTTAGTTATTAATAATACCTAGGTGTTATTGCATGCAACTTTAGAGTATAGTAAATGCAGATAACTGTATTAATTGGTTACTTTACACGCAGTATAATGCCTTACAAAATAGGGTAACCAGTTGATGAAACCGCCATATGACTATAATATTTTCTTCTGCTTCAAGCAAACACCAAATGGTCTCAAAGCTTATTTAACACTTTTTTTATTGACGGTTCATTTTTTTTGTTAAAAAGTTTTTAATTTTTTTGTGGCTATAATCTTAATACACAACTCAGTATTAATCAATCAATAAATCACCCCTATTTTCCCTTCGAGTATGTTTTTTTTCCAAATGTATATGGGACCACCTTCGGGGAATGCCCTTTCCAATAAAACGAATAAAGAATTATCAAAATCGGAGTTCACTGTAAAAAGTTATGCGTGATCATGAATACATGAAACAAAATATATATTGATAGCCTCCCCCTTTTTTTTTTCGTCGGTTAAAAGGTGTTCCTTACGCCAGGACCGCAACAGCCAAACATCAACATTTTCTTTTCAAGATATAGCACAATATACCCTTTTTTTTTTTGGGGTTAGGAAATCATCAAATAACTTCTCCCGCCCTGGGCGGGGCGGGAGGGAGTGTTAGACTTTTACTGACTAAAACCCACCCATGTTCCTTCTTGTGCCCTTTGCGTTCCGGGGGCGCGGTATCTCTTACGAACAACCCGCAGCCCCGGCAGGCATCGGCCCTCAGTGGCCACAACATACCCTTAATGCCATACTAACATTTGTATATAACTAACCTACTGTTACAGGAACAGGAAACACCAAATATCCACACTATTTTGATACACCTGATTTCAAAACAGATAAACGTACCTATTTGATTTGAAATAGAAATACAATTCTAACAAACCGACCATGTGTACCACTTTCTTTATCGCACACAAAAACGCGGCAAAACTGACATCTGAACTGTCATTTGACACGAGCCGTGTCAATGTTTTTTTTTTCGATAATTAACAAGGCATGGGCGTGATCGCACCCAAGGGTGTTAACGCGTGCGAGAATATTCTGAATTGGGGATGAAATAACTTTGTTTTAAATTGCTAGTTTTTATATTTAGTGTGAATATTGTTAGCGATGTAAAGTATAAATGCCTCGTTAGCCTAGTGGTCCTACGAGCGATTGCTACGCTAGAGGTCTTGGGTTCGATTCCCAGGTCAAGCAAAGTGTTATTGGGTTTTTCTATGAAATTCTCAGTAGCAGCTCTGAGGTAGGATTTGTGCCCGGTTAACGGCAACAGGCTCGCCCCCTATTATATGGGACCTAAAAACATACCGGCGAACTGTGGGTGTACATTGGTACACCTCTGCCTAACCCTTCGGGGAATACAGGCGTCATGGTATGTATGTATGTAAAGTTTAGTAGTCGCCATGAGTCGTGAGCACAAATGTCAAGTTAACTTTCGGGATTTCGGGTTCCTTCCGGGGTATTTTGGGCCGCTGGCGCTGCTCGCGATTTGTTCGTCTGTCAGACCGATCGCGTGCAGCGTCGGCGGCCCAAAACCGAAAAATAAACTTGACATTTTGTGCTCATGATTCGTGGCGACTAATATAGGTACCTACTTTATAAGCATTGCTACAGGCCAGTATATATATTAGCTTACCTACTGCTGATAACTCCGCTAATGTATAAAAATAAATAAAACTAAATGTAATCATAACAGCTTTTTACAAAACAAATGTGAATGTTTACCTGGCACTAAAATGAAAACAACAATTAAAAAAAAAAGGTGACTGTTTGTCGGTTTGTTCTGGCTCATCTCCGAAACGGCTAGACCGATTCACTGAAACTTTCACAGGGAAATAGCTGCTTTTATAAGATGTAACTTAAACTACTTTTTTTAGGAATACAATTTTAGGGTTCCAAGTAAAAAATAACTCGTGATAACTGACATTTACGCAAACTACTTAGACTATAAAGCTGCTGGAATAGGTACCGCTTTTTTAAAACCATTAATTATATCCGAGAAAGTAATCATCATTGCATTCAACAAACAAATCCATAATCAAATTATGGCGCGAATGTCAACTGTCAAAATATTGACAATAAAAATAAATTATCCGCAACCACAGATAATAATAGTGATTGCAATATCGTGTTCCACAGATAATAATATAATTACTCCGATAGAGAGTTGAGATAGGGAGGGGAGTGTAATTAGATTAAGGAGTGATTATAATCGATGTTTGGCGTTGCGGTTCTGTTAATTGTTTTGTTACGTACTTCACGCCTTTTATGGGGTTGTATAATTGGGATACAATATACAATGTAAGCTACAAATAAAACCAACCAAAAGTGATTCTGACGCATTAAAAAAAATCTTGTTTTTCTGTACATAAGTAATATAAAGAGGAATGATTTTTTTGTTTGTTTGTATCGAATAAGCTCCAAAATTCCTGGACCGATTTGAACCATTTTTTCGCCAATGGATAGCTACATTTTTTTTGAGTAACTAAGGCTATAAATCATCATGCTACGACCGATGGGAGCGGAGCAGTAACCAAAGACGTAAATTAATGCGGGTTATAAAAGCCACGCGAACGAAATCGACGGCGGAAGCTAGAAACTAATAATTTAATGTTTGTTGTTATATTATATTATTATCAGAAGTATCTACAGACAGGCGGACGGACGGGTTGAACTCAAGACCACACCTTTTGAATCAAATGATATTAAACACACATACCATCACGCCTGTATTCCGCGAAGGGTTAGGCAGAGGTGTAACCACGTACACCCACAGTCCGCCGGTATGTTTAGGCCCCATGTAATAGGGGGCGAGCCTATTGCCGTTAACCGGGCACAAATCCTAACTCCGAGCTGCTACTGAAAATTTCATAGAAAAACCCAATAACACTTTTTGCTCGACCTGGGAATCGAACCCAAGACCCCTAGCGTAGCAGTCGCGCTTAGGACCACTAGGCTACCGAAGCAGTTGAAAATGAGAAAAAGAGAGTTGTGAAATGATATTAAAATTAAATACAACAAATAACGACACGGTTGCCGCAGTGGCTGGGCGATTTGCTGCTGCTCTACCAGTAACGGGTTCGATTCTCTCACGGAGCAAATGTATGCAAAGCCCACCAGTAGTTTATATGTTTGTAAACAACATTTTGGCAAATTCTTAATTCCGTATTTTTTTTTAAATTACGGAATTAAGAACTTTATGACCAATATTTTTAATCACTTAGACTATAAGAAAAAAATGGCAAATAATAAAGCTGTAATTAGATTGCTGAAAGAAAAGGATGGATGTAAGGAAAAGGAACGTGCGGAAGAGAGACAAACAGGAGTTCTAAAGCTCCACCCTAATTGGGCGGGGTTAAAACTTTCAGCTTCAGAGTTCACCAATAAAATGAGGTAACTGAAAACGAAATGTAATAAGTGAGATTTATATTACGAATTTAATAGAGCGAGGAATCTGCTTTCTTTTCACATCAAAACTTACAAATATAATATACAAGCTCTTACCGGCGACTAGATCTAGATTACATTTCAGAATTAAGTAAAAGTTCTAAATTATTCACAAAAATACAAACACAGAAATTAAAACTGCCTCGTTGGCCTTGTGGTGCTAAGTGCTACTGGTATGCTAGAGGTCTTGGGTTCGATTCCCTGGTCGACCAAATCTGTTATTGGGTTTTTCTATGATATTTTTAGTAGCAGCTCGGACTTATGATTTGTTCCCGGTTAGTGGCAATACGCTTGCCCCATATTATATGGGACCTACACATTAAGGCGAACTGTGGGTGTACCTACATTATTACACCTCTGCCTAACTCTTAGGGGAATATAGGCGTGATTATATGTAGAAATTAAAATTATTCTATGTGATAAGCAAGATCAATATCTATACTTATAAAGAAAAATAATCTCGAATAAAGAAAAAAAGCTAACTAATTTCGTTCACCCGTTTACGCGTGAAAGAGTAACAAACATTTATTTCTAATTCATCCTCAAAAAAAATTGTGTTTTTAATAGTAGTAGTAGGGCTAGTTTTTGACAATGTTTTAACGTTTATGTGTCTACCTACGTATCCTAAAAATTGACATTGAAATAATAGAAATATGAAGCCGCACGCACGCAGTGATATAGTCGCGTGATAGTTCTTTGAAAGAGATATATTCTGAAATACTGACAAACATAAACAACACTTAAACTTTTTTACAAAAAAGACAAATACTCAAAAGTGAAAAATAACTTTAACTTTGGAAGTCGGTGGCAATACAAAAAAAAAACAAACAGAGCCAAAGCGGCCGAATTCCAAAGTTAGTTATTTTTCACTTTTGAGTATTGAAGGCGGGTGTCTTTTTGGTAAATAAGTTTATATTTTTCGCTTTTTAGTATCAACTCCCTGTCATCCAAATCCATGAAGGAATAGTAATTCTACATAAATTAACAGGACACTACTTAAAAGTCACAAGAAAGCAGCATACTCTAATTCGTGTTCTTGGATAACACATTTTTTTAAATTATATTTTTTTTAACCAAACTGAACTCTGAAGTATGATGACCCATCAAACAACAATGCATATTTATGCGATGGCATCAATCACGATTGATTTTTTGTAATTTTTTGAAGAGGTCCATTGTCTGTCTCCGGAATTCATTGTCAAATCTACTTATATGAATTTTAAACGGGATCATTTCGGAATAAACCCCTTTCAGATAAAAATTGAATTTTGCAAATCCGTCCACACACGACGGAGTTATGTCCGAACACACATATAAAAAATAATAATTGTATATAAATATAAACATTGATAACCTCTTCCTTTTTAAAGTCGGTTAAACAACACAAGTATTAATTATTGACCAAGAATCATATATTTATTCCATTATTCACCTCCTAAAATTTGAATTAAGCAAAGAACAAATTGCACGTACACCTCTTTGCATCTACATCGTATCGCTCCCTAATAAAGAAGCTCCGCCCACTAAGCCGAACCAGATAGGAGTCTTCAAAAAGCGCCAGTCACTAAAAGCGCGCGAAATACCATGTCACTCGTCTGTCAAACCGTTTGACAGTCGTTGATGATTTAATTATTGTATAAATATTAAAATAAACAAATCTTGTGTGTTCTTCTTTATTTATAATAAGTGGTATATTTAATTAATTATTTTCGTTATATTGTGTTAAAAAAAGCGGTGTTGAAAAAAATTCTTAAAAAAATAAGTTTTTAATCAGATTTTTAGTAGCTACGTAGTGATGTGTTTATAAAAGTTTTGAGTCTGTATTTTATTTATCGATTTTTACGGTAAGTTTTTTTTTTAAATTTAATTATGAAGTAAAATTTTAACCTTCTCCCTTTTTTATCTATTATTATTATTCTCAATAATTTATTCAAAATACATATTAAATTACATTTTTAAATATTGATATGAAAAAAAAAGTATTGAAGCTGCGTAAAATATAGCCAAATTAGAAGTCTTTTTTTTAATTAGGAAATTATGTAATAATACTGTAATGTTAGCTTGCTCAAAATTGTTATTATTTTTTTTTAATTAAGTACCTCAGTCCCTTAATAGGGAGGGAGGTAAACAGTAATTATTCACACCAAAAAAATTATCTCGTTTTCCATCAATATTGTTATCTCAATGTTACTTAGTTGGATGAGCAGTACCTGTAGTTAATCACAATATTATTATGATGTATCATTTTAACCGACTTCAAAAAAGCAGTAGGTTCTCAATACTGTTGAATTTTTTTAAAATTTTGTCTAGATCTTCGTCATTTATCGACCGATTCAGAATATTCGATTTTTATTTGATAGGATATTCTACCTTCAGATTAGCCCCATAGAAATTTTGTCAAAGTCGGTTTTTACAACCCATAATTATGTAAACGCAACATTATTAATGGACTTTCGTTGATGACCATCATCATCTTCCTGCCCTTATCCCATGTTACTTGGGGTCGGCGCAACACGTTTTCTTCTTCCATGCCGTCCTGTCAACTGTCATGCTATGGCTGACTCCCTTCTCTTTCATATCATTCTTCACGCAATCCATCCATCTTTTCTTTGGCCTCCCTCTTCCCCTCCATACATCCACATTCATATTCATAACTCTTTTGGTCACATGCGTCTCATCCCTCCTCTTCACATGCCCATACCAAGACAAACGGTTCCCTTTCATCTGTTCTGTCACTGGAGCTACTACTTCCAAAACTTACATACCTACATAAACTCACGCCTATTTCCCATAAGGGTGTGCAGAAACCACAGAACGCCACCTGCTATGATCCCTACACACTCCTTTCGCCTCGTCCAAGTTCATACAAGCACGCCGGTTACGAGTACTGCGCACCCGACTTTTCTGAAGAACCTCACAAATAAGGTCAGGGTAGGTCTTTCTAGGGCGTCCCCTCCCGTTGCCACTCACATCTGCCATATAAATTCCATTTTTTAGTCGCCTTTCAGTCATCCTCTCAATTTTTAAATTCCCCCTAATATACTAATTCCTGATCTTGTCCATTCTTTACGTTTTTTGATCACCATACTATCCAAAAATGTCACATACCATCACGCCTGTATTCCCCGAAGGTGGTGCTGAGGTGTTCCAATGATGGTGATGGTATGTTTAGGTCCCATGTAGTAGGAGGCGAGCCTATTGCTATTAACCGGCCACAAATCTTAACTCCGAGAATTTCATAGAAAAATCCAATAACACTTTGCTCGACCTGAGAATCGGAACCAAGACCTCTAGCGTAGCAGTCGCGCTTAGGACCACTAGGCTAACGAGGTAGATGTCTAAAATATCAACATCAAAATAATAATCGCTGTTCGAGAACATAAAACTACAAAGTTCGGGGCACACGTGTTCCACATTTGGTTATCAAATGATTTTGAACATAAACAATTTATGTTAAAAAGACAATATGTCGTCGATTTTGACCTTAATACCACAATATTAGTGGTGTACACTTCCGTTTTATTAAATAGCTATTTGTTATTAACCCCCGACGCAAAAACGACGGGGTGTTATAAGTTTGACGTGTCTGTGTGTATGTCTGTGGCATCGTAGCTCCCGAACGCATGAATCGATTTTAATTTCGTTTCTTGTGTTTGAAAGGTTAATTACTCAGGAGTGTTCTTAGCTTTGTTTGATTGAAATCGGTTCAGCGGTTTCAAAGTTATCAGCTCTTTTGTTAGCAGCGGAAGGGTCTTTTATTTTTCTGTCGGGGGTTACTTAAAATTTTAAATATTGTGTTTTTTTAAAAGCTGTTAATTTGAAATTATATAGAGACACTTAAATTTTATTTATTTGTATATAGATAATGTTTGTACGATAATCAATGGCAGATGGCAGAGGTGCTAATTAAAAAACATTTCAGGCTAACAAAATGAGTATTGAACTTTTAAGATTCCGTCTCATTTATGTACCCACTTTGCTCACATTTGTACTCAACCCTCAGCTGATGTACAGTCTACCCAACCTCTGATACAGTTACACTATCATTACTGACATCTCAAGTGGCCCACTTGAGACGTTCAGACCACGAGATAATGCTACCGTTGTTTAGATGGTGCAACCATATGCTTTCACCATTTTTTGTAACTACTCGGGGTTTCTTTGCGAATTGCATAGATTACACATACCATCACGCCTGTATTCCCCGAAGGGTTAGGCAGAGGTGTAACAATGTGCACCCACAGTTCGCCGGTATGTTTAGGGCCCATGTAATAGAGGGCGAGCCTATTGCCATTAACCGGGCACAAATCCTAACTCCGGGCTGCTACTGAGAATTTTATAAAAAAACCTAATTATAACACTTTTTGCACGACCTGGGAATTGAACCCAAGACCTCTAGCGTAGCAGTCGTGCTTAGGACCACTAGGCTACCGAGGCAGTTGAAAATAAAACGTAATAACGTAGTATGTCATAAAATTGTAGTTACCATGTTACGTTTTTAGTTACTGCTCCGCTCCCGTGTGTCGTAGCGTGGTGTTATATAGCCTATACTATTCCTCATGAATCTAACTACATACATACATACATAGCATCACGCCTGTATTCCCCGAAGGGTTAGGCAGAGGTGTACCAATGTACACCCCATGGTTTACATGAATCTAACTATCGTATACAAAAATAATTTTTCCTAACCCATTGGGGATTTCAGAGATTTAGGCGTTTAAACAAACCAACAAAAAGCTCTGTAGCTTTTTTATACTCGTAACTAGCTACATGCATAAATATTTGTCGCCACGAGTCGTGAGCACAGGTGTCAAGTTAATTTAACTTGAGACTTGTGCGCATGACTCGAGGGGACTAATATACCCCACTGTAACTAATATAAACTGCGTTTAGTTACGTCGTTTACTGCTCCGCTCCTGTTGGTCATAGCGTGATGTTCTATACGTAGGTGTAAACCATCCTCTTGAATCACTATCTATTGCTGAAAACTGCATTAAAATCCGTTGCGTAGTTTAAAAGATCTAAGCGTACAGACGGCGGGAAGCGACTTTGTTTTTAACCACAGACGCTAAAACGACGGAGTGTTATACGTTTGACGTGTCCGTGTATGTGTCGTCTGTGGCATCGTAGCTCCCAAACGCATGAACCGATTTTGATATAGTTTTCTTTTTTTGTAAGGTGAATTCGTTGGAAATGTTCTTAGCTATGTTTGATGGAAATCGGTTCAGCGGTTTCAAAGTTATCAGCTCTTTTGTTAGCTGCGGTAGGGATTTTTATTCTTCTGTCGGGGGTTACTTAAAATTTTACATTATATAGAGTATCCAACACTCCTTATTAACAACAGTTACTTGTGCAGGTTCAGCTCAATGTCGAGTTATGGCAGCATGTCTCCTTCAGACGAAGGTTTCGACAGATACGAACCGTCACCGTACTACTGCCAGCCCTCACATCAAGGTAAAAGAAATGCAAATTTATAAGGAACAGAGTGCGAAATCCCTCATCGTCCATTCAACGATAGGATAAATATTAAAAGGAAAAGATTAATTTTATACTGTTGTCAAAGCATTTATTTCAATAAAACCATTTTCAAGGATTTTGAATTGTCAAGAAGTCGATCAGTTAGTTAGAAAGTTGAAGCTAGTTGCTCGTTCCAAAACGTAGGTCTCTATGGAGAAGAACGAGCAAGAAACTCTATGGACACTCTTTTCTATCAATATAATTATTATTTTCCTATTGCATCTGCCTCGTTGGCCTAGTGCTCCTAAGCGCGACTGCTGCGCTAGAGATCTTGGGTTAGATTCCCAGGTCGAGCAAAAAGTGTTATTGGGTTTTTCTATGAAATTCTCAGTAGCAGCTCGGAGTTAGGATTTGTGCCCGGTTAATGGCGATAGGCTCGCCTCCGATTACATGGGACCTAAACATACCGGCGAACTGTGGGTGTCAGTATGTTATGTATCCCATTGCAGGACAAAGGCTTCTTCTCATATAGAGAAGGCACGAGCATTGTTCACCACGCTTGCTGAAGGCGGATTGGCGTTTTCAGACTTATTTTCATTACTAGCTTCTGCTCACGATTTCGCAGTGCATATTTTCACCCGTGAGTAACGTCTTTGGTTACTGTTCCGCTTCCGTGTGTTGAAGCGTGATGTTAAAATAAACTTGACGTCGCTCGTGACTCGTGGCGGTTTCTACTGTTCCAGAGATTATTGAGTTTAAACAAAAAATAATCTGTCCATATTAAATGACTCCATTTTATGATTCCCAGGAAGCCCCATGGATGGAGGAGTGTACTGGCCAGCTGGTAACGGAGAAGCACACGAGTTCGATACCCAGGACATGTACCATGACACTACGCATTACATTGGCAGGGGATATGGTGAGTCTTTTATATAACGAACTGCCCGCGACTTCGTCCGCGTGGCTTATTTCACCCGCGTTACGTTACGTCTTTGGGTACTGCTCCGCTCACGTGGGTCGAAGCGTGATGTTGTACAGCCTATGTTATTAAGAAATAAAGTGGCTATCTATTGGTGTAGAAATGGTTAAAATCGGTCCAGTAGTTTCGGCGCCTATTCGGTACAAACAAACAAACAAATCTTTCCTCGTTATAATATTAGTGTAGACTAGCTGTTGCCCGCGACCTCGTTCGCGTTCACTATTTTATTGGTTTCAATTTTGTTTTCGCAAAACCCTCTTATTTTTTAAATTAAAGTAAAAAAAATAGCCTTAATTACTTCTTATAACATTAGCTATCTGCGGGTGAAAGTCCCGTCAAAATCGGTCCAGCCGTTTCGGAGATAAGCCGGAACAAACAGACAGACAGACAAAGTTGTAAAAATTATTTTTTTATGTTAGTACCGTAGGTATATACTTTCATATGCATTTAGTGAAAAACTGGTAATTTGAAATTACAAACAGACCCTTCAATTTTATTTATTTGTATAGATGGCAAACAAGCCGACGGCCCACCTGATGTTGAGTGGTCACCGCTGCCAGAGGCCTTGCAACTGCGTTGCCATCCCCGAGACAAAGTTAAAATGCCAAAGGGTTAGACAGAGGTGTACCTATGTACACCCACAGTTCGCCGGTATGTTTTAGGTCCCATGTAATAGGGGGCGAGCCTATTGCCATTAACCGGGCACAAATCCTAACTCCGAGCTGCTACTGAGAATTTCATAGAAAAACCCAATAACACTTTGCTCAACCTGGCAATTGAACCCAAGACCTCTAGCGTAGCAGTCGTCCTTAGGACCACTAGGCTAACGAGGCAATTGACGTACTTTTTATGAGCTGTCAAAACGCGATTCCCTATAGATTTGGTATGACAACACTAAACTATGACGTCACTTTTTTGACATCTCAATTTACTAACTATTAATTGATTTCAAAGCAACTAAATAGAATTTTATAGTTATTTAAAATTCATCGGGTTTTCAGGGCTAAAATAAATTGCTGTTTTGAGAAGTGTCTTGGAATTCTCGTTCAATGGTGTGATGGTGTCATCTGCCCAATTAATGTACTTAACAAGAGTATTGTTTCAGGGTACGAGGACATGCAGATGGCTGGTAATGAACCGTATGACACTTACCACCACAATATGGCGCATAATTTCCCGCCAAATAATACAGGTAAGCTATCACAATCGGCATATGTTGAGCTTAAAATTCAAGTTAATTTTTGGGTCTCTTTGGCGGAATGAAGGAGGCGGGGGGTGACCACACCACAAAACTAATCTTTTTTCTTTCTTCTCCTAGGACTAGACTGTGACCTTCAGTCCCTTCCCCTCCGCTACGACCGCCCCGCACCCCCCTCCTTCGTGAGGGTAGCAAAGAGAAGAACGACAGCCAACAAGAAGGAGCGGAGAAGAACGGAGAATATTAACACCGCCTTCTCTGATTTACGGGACTGCATCCCAAATGTACCACCAGATACAAAACTATCAAAGGTATTGTATATTTATATATATATATTTTTATCATTATCATTATATTAGCCGAACGACGTCCACTGCTGGACATAAGCCTCCCCTAAAGATAGCCGCAATGCCCGGTCCTACGCTGCTCGTATCCAGCGATTTCCCGCTACCTTTACCAGGTCGTCAGTCCACCTCGTGGGGGGCCTTCCCACACTTCGCCTTCCGGTGCGTGGTCGCCATTTAAGTGACTTACGATCCCTACGGCCGTCTGCCCTACAAGCTATTATGTCCCTATTTTCCTAAAAGTGTAATTTTTTTTTAAACTCTGGTGTGGATATGTTTTTAACAGATTGCATACTGCTGAGCGTCTTGGGTTCGATTCCCAGGTCGGGAAAAGTGTTATAAAGATTTTTTCGTTAGAAGTTTCTAAGTAACAGCCTGAAGTTTTGAAGTTGGTGGTGTGACACCTCTGTGGCCGTTGGTCCTGCACCTGATCTCTCCCCGGCCGTGTCGTGCCGTCCCATCGGACTATGAGAGTGACTGAAGAGGGAGTGCACCGGTATTTGCGCACACACTTGTGCACTATAATATCTTCTACGTACTTGATTAGTCTCCAAAACGGTATCCAAAACATTATTATTACTTGACAATTAAAAAATAGAACGCACTTATACACTCATCATTTAAATTTCGACAGTTAAAAAATTTGCGTTCTAATTTCAAATAATCCGCGTAACCTTCCATTCAAAAGCCGCACCGACGGACATAACTCCGTCTCACTCTCGCATCTCACATCGCCAGATGGTGCGAAAGAGATCGCAGAACATCAATGGCGCGTTCTCGAATCTCAGACAGCATATACCTAACGTCCTTCCTGACACAAAGATGACAAAGGTTAGTACGACTTCTGGGATTGAGAAGAAGTTTCTGTTGGTACTTGACACTTATAAAGGTGCTGCTCTACTGCGCACGGGCACGCTGTGCACGCTATGTATAAAAAATTATGTGAGACGTCCACTGCAGCCCACGAATACACTATGTGGTTGATGATGTCATTCATACATGCGTGGCTTGCTCGAACATAATGCCCATGCATGCGCACGCTATACACACGGACCACAGTAGCTGCGAAGAACGTACACGAAGAGGCTACGCACGTTAACAGCGTGGGTGCATTTCTTTTTTCCAATATCAAATCACACATCCGTGCGTAGCGTGGCCGTGTGTCGTTGTACTACAAAGCCGTCGGTGACCACGAATATACGAGCATTCAGTGGACACGTGATATGAATCATGGACCCATGTAGCTAGCGTGGGCGTGCACATCGTGCTTCGCGTGCTCCGAAGTGGAACAGTGACACTCTTTTCTATCAATATAATGAATATTATCCCACAGCAACTGCCTCGTTAGCCTAGTGGTCCTAAGCGCGACTGCTGCGATAGAGGTCTTGGGTTCGATTCCCAGGTCGAGCAAAAAGTGTTATCGGGTTTTTCTGTGAAATTCTCAGTAGCAGCTCGGAATTAGGATTTGTGCTCGGTTAATGGCAATAGGCTCGCCTCCTATTACATGGGACCTTAACATACCGTCGAACTGTGGGTGTACACTGGTACACCTCTGCCTAACCCTTCGGGAAATACAGGCATGATGGTATGTTATAGCTTCGAAACTATGTATTTTTGGACCACATATTCTATGGCTTTTTGTATTATTTTTACTTATGGGATATAAAAAGAAAACACGCAGTATAGGGGAATGATTTTTGTACAGAACAAAGCACCAACAGAAACTCGCCTCATTCCAGAAGTCACAAATCCATTCTCAATTTTTAATCCGCCATTAACCTTCCTTCTCCTGTTAGATCAAGACTCTGCGGCTGGCGACCTCCTACATCTCCTACCTGCTGAAGGTCCTGGAGACGGATGGGGAGCCCGCGGGGGGGTTCAGGGCGGACCTGCATCATACGCCCCCGAGGAGACGGACTGTTGAAGGGAATCAGGTGATTTATTTGATATTTGTCTATGGATTATTATTATAAGTCTTAGTAAAAAATTTGAAAAAAAGTCAATATATTATTAGCTTATACAGGGTGTTAGGGTAAACGAGGGACTTGCTTTAAGAGAGTGCAGTTCTCATGAAAATGAACAACTTTTACTAATACTATTTTAGTCGCCACGAGTCGTGAGCGCAAGTGTCAAGTTAATTCTTCGGTTTTTGACTTTCCTTCGGGGTTTTTTGGGGCTCCGATGCTGCACACGATCGGTCCAACTGACGGACCAATCGCGTGCAGCGTCGGCGGCCCAAAATACCCAGAAAGGTACACGAAAACCCGAAAATTATCTTGACATTTGTGCACACGAATCGTGGCGACTACTATGCGTACCGTAAAATCGCCAGCTCCATACATTTACGTTCGCATAACTCGACAACATGTAAGGAACAGCTGATTTTTTTTCTTGCAATTTTAAGTTTGATTTCATAGTGAAAGTGGTTTATTTTCATAAGCACTACACTCCCTTATTGTATGTCCCTTGTTTAGACTAACATCCTGTAAATTATATTAAGGTATATCTGAAGTCTAAAAGTAGGGAGTATTTCTTGTGGGGGTACATTTCATTCTTTTTTTAATAGGGGGCGACGAGCCTATTGCCATTAATTCTTTTCAGAGAATTTCATAGAAAAACTCGATAGCACTTTTTGCTCGACCTGGGAATCGAACCCAAGACCTCTAGCGTAGTAGTCGCGTATCACCACTAGACTAACGAGGCAGTTATTAGTTAGTTATATTTTTAACCCCCGACGCAAAAACGACGGGGTGTTATAAGTTTGACGTGTCTGTGTGTGTGTCTGTCTGTGGCATCGTAGCTCCCGAACGCATGAACCGATTTTGATTTTGTTTTTTTTATTTGAAAGTTGAATTAGTCGGGAATGTTCTTAGCTATGTTTGATGGACACCGGTTCAGCGGTTTCAAAGTTATCAGCTCTTTTGTTAGCTGCGGTACGGATTTCTATTTTTCCGTCAGGCGTTACTTAAAATATTTAATTTTATGTTCTTTTTTATCTCGTACAATACTTTGCACCTGGCATGTTTTCTCCTCACCACCTTTGGTTGATTCATTCTTGGTGTTTAAACTTACCCCGTACCAAATTTCATCGAAATTTGGTTAGTAGTTTCCAAAGATTTATGTTTTGACTTTTGACACAGTCCGCATCTACCTTTTTAGGGTTCCGTACCCAAAGGGTAAAACGGGACCCTATTACTAAGACTCCGCTGTCTGTCCGTCTGTCACCAGGCTGTATCTCATAAACAGTGGCAGTTAGACAGTTGAAATTGTCACAGATGATGTATTTCTGTCGCCTCGATAACAACAAATACTAAAAAACAGAATAAAATAAATATTTAAGGGCGCTCCCATACAACAAACACACCTAATTTTTTTTCTCGTTTTTATAGATACGGAACTCTTCGTGCGCGAGTCCGACTCGCACTTGGCCGGTTTTTTTTTAATAACCGACGAAAGATTTCATCTCTTTGTGGTCCAGGATCGTATGTACTGAATCCACGTTAAAATTTTTCGCAACGATGTCTCTTCAACCCGTTATACCTACCTACATTACTACACATACCACAGAGCTATCGTCATGAGGCAGTCACTGGCGCCAGTAAGTACTGCACTTGAACTACACCATCTGGTGGTAGATAACACCCAGATTCCCGAGAGAATGTTGCGCCCGCGCCGTGCACTCGAATGCATACGTAGATCGCTTTTATTTTTAAACTAGCTGGTGCCTGCGACTTCGTTCGCGTTCACTATTTTATTGGTTTCAATTTTGTTCCCCCATAACCCCCTTTTTTAAATTAAAGTAAAAAAAATTGCATGATTTACTTCTTATAACATTAGCTATCTGCGAGCGAAAGTCCCGTCAAAACCGGTCCAGCCGTTTCGGCGATACGCCGGAACAAACAGACCGACAAAAATTAAAAAAAATGTTTTTTTATGTTAGTACCGTACGTACTTTCATATGTATTTAGTGAATAGCTTGTAATTCGAAATTACAAACAGACCCTTCAATTTTATTTATTTGTATAGATTAAAAGTCTGTGCATTTGTTTGGGAAAAATAATCATATCATCCATTACATTATTTTTTTATGCCATTGGATGGCAAACAAGCCGACGGCCCACCTGATGTTAAGTGGTCACCGCTACCTATACACATCTGCAATACCAGAGGCCTTGCAAATGCGTTGCCCTCCCAGAGACGAAGTTGAAACGTCTCATGTGCCTGTAACTACACCGGCACCCATACCCTTCACACCGGAACACTACACGCTGCTTTGCTGCAGAAATAGGTATACATGCAATATCGAGGAATACAGGCGTGATGGTATGTCATCCCAAAACAAATTACTGTTCCGTCGCTCCGCTTTTGTGTATAGCCGTCTTACGCGGACAAAGTCGCGGGCAAAAGCCAGTCAAAAATAAAACTTGTTTCCTTATAATATTGTTAGCTCTATGTTACTTAGTTTGATGTGAGCAGTAGGTGTTAGTTACCGGCTATGTGGCTCCGTACGTGGCATTGTATACATAGCACCACAACGTCAGTGGTAGACAGATACCAGGTACGATGACAATAAATGTACAATAAAATGTAGTTCGTAATTATGTATAGCCCAGCACGTGGCCATGTGTGGTACAAGATACAAGAGACAGCGATTACTGATCAAGGGTACCAAGATGTGTGACGTTTGCGTTGGTAAGAGGGTCTAAACGAAATTCATCCGTTACTAATTTATCAGCACAGGTTACATACTGAATGTTTATTTTTAAAATATATTTTGATGACAAACTAGCTGACTGCCCACCTGCTAATAAATGGTTACCGCTGCCTGTAGACCTCTGTAATACCTGAGGCCTTGCAAATGCGTTGCCATCACAGAGACAAAGTTGAAACGTCTCATGTGCCTGTAACTACACCGGCACCCATACCCTTCACACCGGAACACTACAAGCTGCTTTGCGGCAGAAACAGGTATGGTGGTAGTACTTCCCCGGACGAGCTTCTTCACAAAGAGCTCTACTACTAACTCCTGTATATTACCAACTGCCTCGGTAGCCTACGCAAGAGGTCTTAGGTTCGATTCCCAGTTTGAGCAAAAAGTGTTATTGAGTTTTTTTATGAAATTCTCAGTAGCAGCTCGGAGTTAGGATTTGTGCCCGGTTAATATTGGCAATAGGCTCGCCCCCTATTACATGGGACCTAAACGTACCGGCGAACTGTGGGTGTACATTGTTACACTTCTGCCTAACCCTTCGGGAAATATAGGCGTGATGGTATGTTTGTGTGTTGTATTGTTTGATAAAAAACAAAAACTCACATGAGGGATGAATTTCAATTTATAACAAGTTCAATTATTTTTTATCGAACTTATATGTACCTTCGTCATGCAATGTGCGTATGAATTCAAAATTCCAGCTTACTCGAACGTCGGGAAGTGGGTCAAATTTAACTTATAAAATTTGAGCCATAGACACTAGGGCTAAAAAGTAAATGAAAGGTTGTAAAATTGACAACAACGCGACCGCCATTAACTTGGACCATCTCCCTGATAAAATTACTCGCCGCCACATGGCCTCCCATTCGCGAGTAATCAAATAATTTACAACTGAGATAAACAGATGTTTTTGTAAATTCTCTTTTCACTGAATTTCCATTAGATCAAAGTCAAGCATTTCTTTCAATTAGACCATTTACAGGCACTTTTGAATTGTCAAGGAGTCGATTAGTTAAAAAGTTGAAACTAATTTTAAAAATGTAAATGTATTTTCCAGACCAATTCCGGTCACGGTGGTTAATCTTATTCTTACACAGGTGCACTCTCTCCACCCTCACTCTCATAGTCCGATGGAACGGCAATCTGACACAACCGGGGAGAGATCAGGCGCAGGACCAACGGCTTTATGTGCTTTCCGAGACACAGTGGTGTACAACCACCAACTTGCAAACTTCTTATGGGAAAACCCAATTTGCAACCCTTGTTGCCGACCTGGGATCGGACCCAGGACCCCACGCTCAACAGTCTTGCTAGCCATCACGAGACTAACGGGGCAGCTAAAATGTAGATAGGAGACGTCAGCTACGAATGGATTTCATTTTGGATTACATGCAGACGGAGTTGCGGACAAAAGTAGTAGTAGCAGAAGAGCTCTTTGTGAAGGAGCTCGTCCGGGGAAGTACTACCACCATACCTATTTCTGCCGCAAAGCAGCTTATAGTGTTCCGGTTTGAAGGGTATGGGTGCCGGTTTAGTTACAGGCACATGACACATTTCGACTTTGTCTCTGGGATGGCAACGCATTTGCAAGGCCTCTGGTATTGCAGATGTCTATAGGCAGCGGTCACCACTTAACATCAGGTGGACCGTCGGCTTGTTTGCGAATGTCAAAGCAACTAAAAATCTATTGCAGTCAAAGAGTCAATGTATACTATTGCATGGTATGATTTAATGTCTTTTATTGCAGTTCATTGAGAATGAATCGAGCTTTCTAGTGCAGACCTTAAGATATCACTTGAGGCTTTCCCAACATTAAAAAGAAAACGTATTTCGCTCCGTGGATAACCCGCTCATCGCTCATGGCTTGAGCCAATTTTCTAATACAATTACGCTGTGCCACATGGCCCGGCAGTTCACGCGCTATCTAATATTTTATAGCTGCTAAGTAGGTTTTCCGATACAATCATTCATTTTAGTGAAAATCTTCTCGTTATTTCTTCAGCCAGACAGACCAGACTATTCTGTCCTACTTCCTTCTAATATTATAAACAGATTGCGTACCCAGGTAGGCTGATACAAACATAATCTGGTGAAATGGGGCATCATTGACCAGTCTGGCACCCAATGCGACTGCGGAGCTCTTGATCAGACAATGTCCCAAATGCTGGAGTGTCCCAATTGTCCGTTCAACTGCAATACGTGATTTCAAGACGTGATTTGCACCTCTGACACTGCAATAAATGGGGCCAGCTACTGGGCCCATGTAGTATGAATAATAATAAAAGTACCGTCAACATGAAAAAAAAAGTAGAGAATATTATAGATGCTGAAGTTTGCGAGGGTGTATGGATGTTTGTTACTCTTTCACGCTTAAACGGCTGAACGGATCTGGATTAAAATTGGCACTGAGATAGATTGTTGTGTGGAAAAAACACTTAAGATACTTTTTATCCTGGAAAAATGTACGATTCCCGTGGAATAATATATCAATTTTGACGTGGACGAAGCTGCACGCAGGAGCTAGCACGAAATATTGTAAAAAAAATTACTGAATTTTAGAAGATTCAAGAAGGCCTATTCTTCTCCATACGAAACTACCTTTTAGAAGGGCTATTTTCTCTCCTATAAGTCGTTCAAAAGTGCCTTGTAATGGTCTAAATGAAATCAATATATTTCATTGGATGGCTAACAAGCCGACGGCCCACCTGATGTTAAGTGGTCACCGCTGCCTATAGACATCTGCAATACCAGAGGCCTTGCAAATACGTTGCCATCCCAGAGACAAAGTTGAAACGTCACATGTGCCTGTAACTACACTGGCACCTATACCCCTCAAACCGGAACACTACAAGCTGCTTTGCGGCAGAAATAGGTATTTTTTTTTAGGGTGTCGGAAACCATCAAATAACTTCTCCCGCCCTGGGCGGGGCGGAACGGAGTGTCAGACTTCTGCTGACTAAAACCGACCCATGTTCCTTCTTGTGCCCTTTGCGTTCCGGGGGCGCGGTATCTCTTACGAACAACCCGCAGCCCCGGCAGGCATCGGCCCTCAGTGGCCCCTTCCCTTTGATGACATCTCTTTGAGGCGCGCGTGGAACACGAACGCGCCGACGACACGGCCTGTCGTTATGCAACGTAAGGACGGTGAGCTACCCATTGCTCACCGTCCACAGGTCCGTATCTACGATGGCCGGGAGTCGTCTCGCAAGAAATAGGTATGGTGGTAGTACTTCCCCGAACGAGCTGCTTCACAAAGAGCTCTACTACCAATAAAATGTATATATTTAATTGACGTAAGGTTTAAAGACGCCAAAATCTCAGTCCACTTAAAAAAAAAAAAAATAGATACTTTTACAAAATGGCGGCCACACCTGCAGAACAGTGAATATATATTTCATGCATCCGGCGCGAGCGTAAACAAGGGAAGTAAGTTGTTAAAAAATAATATAAACAGACGTCGCGTGCGCATGTAAACAGATACACAGGTGTAATGAGTGTTTGTATATATATATATTTATATATATAACTGCCCGTTGGCCTAGTGGTCCTAAGCGCGACTGCTTCGCTAGAGGTCTTGGGTTCGATTCCCAGGTCGAGCAAAAAATGTTATTGGGTTTTTCTATGAAATTCTCAGTAACAGCTCGGAGTTAGGATTTGTGGCCGGTTAATGGCAATAGGCTCTTTCCCTATTACATGGGACCTAAACATACCGGCGAACTGTGGGTGTACATTGTTACACCTCTGCCTAACCCTTCGGGGAATATAGGCGTGATGGTATGTGTTATATATAAGATTTCACCCGCACTAAGTTACGTTTTTTATCCCCCACGCAAAAACGACGGGGTGTTATAAGTGTGTCTGTCTGTGGCATCGTAGCTCCCGAACACATAACCCGATTTTTATTTTAAGTCTTTTGTTTGAAAGGTGAATTAGTCGGGAGTGTTCTCAGCTATGTTTGATGGAAATCGGTTTAGCGGTTTCAAAGTTATCAGCTCTTTTGTTAGCTGCGGTAGGGAGTTTTATTCTTCTGTCGGGGGTTACTTAAAATTTTATTTTGTATTTTTGATTAGTGCTGATACTAATATAGAGGTAAAGTTCGTGAGCTTGCTCTGGATCTAGTGAACTTTAAACATTCATTTACCCACAGAAAGCCACGTTATTTGTGATTATCATAGGCTACATAACATCACGCTACGACAAACGGGAGCGGCGGTAATTTACTTGTCAAAAATAACTCAAAAACATCCCTTATTTTTGGAGTTAGAAATACTGTAACTACAGGAATGTAAATTCACAATATAACCACACTCTCACACAGGCACACAAACATACAACACACACACCCTCTCACTCACACTCATACACTCATCCCCACACATAAACTATGACTTATGCCAATCTTGTATGCCTATGTTAAATATGTTATTAATCTTTTTCTTTCTCTTGTTATGGAAGAGTCAGGCATTATTTTTGCTTAAAAGAAGGCCCCAATCACAAACAAATTACTGTAATTTTGTTAAAGAGGTAAACAATTTTGAATTTCTTTTTTTTTTTGAAATTCTCAAGTAGGAACAAAATTATCTGCAGTGATACAAAAAATCCAACCGCGGGCTACCGTGAATCGTAAAGCAAATTTTTTGTTTTTGTTTTTTTACGACCGCGTGAACAGACATAATTTAAAACACGTGCCTCCACAAATAGATACGTTTGTCTATGGAACTAAAATGTTAAATTACTTAGTTTATGGGAAAAAATGACGTGAGGTAGATCCGTTGTCTATGGGTGTTGTTGTTTTTTTGTAGCGGAGCCCCTACTTCGTTCGCTTGGTTTTTTCACCGGTTACTGCTCCGCTCCCGTGTGTTGTGGCGTGATGTTATATAGCTTATACTGTTCCTTATGAATCTGGCTTTTATTAATTACTTCAACGTCTTTTTCCAATTTGACTGGTACTTCCAAAATTCAAAGTAAAAGTTTTAGTTACATTTTCCCCTTGGCCACATTTTCTTTTTTAGTCTATATTGTCCAACTGCTTGGCAAAGTCCTTCCAAGTATAAGTTCTTTAGGACCATTTACCTTAAAAAAATAACGCTTGCACTTAAATACTAGACTGCCTTGTTAGCTTAGTGGTTCTAAGCGCGACTGCTACGCTAGAGGCCTTGGGTTCGAGTCCCAAGTCCAGTAAAGTGTTATTGGGTTTTTTTATAAAATTCTCAGTAGCAGCTCGGATTTAGGATTCGTGCCCGGTTAGTGGCAATGGGCTTGCCCCCTATTACATGGGACCTAAAAATACCGGCGAGCTGTGGGTGTACACTGGCACATCTCTGCCTAACCCTTTGGGGAATACAGGCGTGATGATGGGTAGGACTAAAATGTAGTACGACTTAAAGTTAGCGCAACGTTGACAGGTTTTAACCTACATAAAAAGGTTCATAATCATCTACTCAGCCTTTTCCCAACTATGTTGGGGTCGGCTTCCAGTCTAACCGGATACAGCTCCACAACCCAGTTACTGGGCAACACGATATCTCTTGGTTAGACTGGTTGTCAGACTTCCTGACTATCCAACAGACTGTCAAAAATCTACGAATGACAACCGGGATCAACGGCTTTACGTGCTTTTCGAGCTACGGGGATGTCACACCACCAACTTCTAAACTCCGGGCTGCTACTAAGCAAATTGTAATGGAAAAACCGAATAACACTTTTTGCCCGACCTGGGAATTGAACCTGGTTGAAGTTGTGTTGGCAACCTGTATGAGAAGATTGTATTCATGTTATTGTTTCTTTTGTTACAGCAAACAGCAGCAGCGGAGAAGAGAAGTAAAGGCCGCACAGGCTGGCCGCAACACGTTTGGGCTTTAGAACTGAAAAGCGAACAGAATCTATAACAAAATAAAAGTAGAATTATTACTTAAAGTCTGGCCAATAAAAGCTATCCATAAAAGTCACAAAATAAAAAATTTTAAGTAACCCCTGACAGAAGAATTAAGATCCCTACCGCAGCTAACAAAAGAGCTGATAACTTTGAAACCGCTGAACCGATTTCCATCAAACATAGGTTAGGATACTCCCGACTAATTCTCATTTCAATCAAAAAACTTCAAATTAAAATCGGTTCATGCTTTCGGGAGCTACGATGCCACAGACAGACATACACGCCACTTTGCGTCAGGGGTTAAAATTTGCGGCAGTTTTACAAAATCACAGTTGAAATGTCTGAATTTTTTAACCCCGGACGCAAAAACGACGGGGTATAAGTTTGACGTGTGTGTGTCTGTGGCATCGTAGCTCCCGAACGTATGAACCGATTTTGATTTTGTTTATTTTGTTTGAAAGGTGAATTAGTCGGGAGTGTTCTTAGCGATGTTTGATGGAAATCGGTTCAGCGGTTTCAAAGTTATAAGCTCTTTTGTTGTTAGCTGCGGTAAGGATTTTTATTTTACTGTCGGGGGTTACGTAAATTTTATAATTTTGTGTTTTTTTTTAAATGGAATAAACTTAAATCAAGTCACTTATTAACTGAAATGTAGGCGTAGGCGGTGAGTGGATGATTACATGAATAAGTATGTAAATAATCATAGAAAAAAGGTACTAAAAATACACATAACGAAGCCAATACTTACATGTTCTTCTCATCAATGCCGTAGATATTTTTTTTTGGTCTAGACCAAGGATGCTCAACTTTTTTAACAGTCGGGCCAAACGTTCGATTTAGAAATTTTCGGCGGGCCACTAACGAATCCAATTTTAGTTACGTTCAGGACTTCTTTTATTTTTTTTTATAAGTCGTAGCGTGATGTTTATAGCCTGTAGCCTTCCTCGATAAATGAACTCTAAAACACAAAATTATTTTTTCAATTCAAACCCGCAGTTCCTGAGATTAGTGCGTTCAAGCAAACAAACAAACTCTTCAGCTTTATAATATTAGTATAGATTACTATAGCTTTACAAATAGCACTTATATATAACGTAGATTTTAATTAGCGCCAGAATTTTCAGAATCAGATCAGTAGTTTTGGAGATGAACACGTTGAAACAAACAAATTCTGCAGCTTTATAATATTAAGTGGCTGCCCGATGGTCTCGCGGTGGCAAGCACGACTGTTGAGTGTTGGGTCCTGGGTTCGATTCCCAGGTCGGGCTAAAATTGTTATTGGGTTTTTCCATATTGAATTTCTCAGTAACAGCCCGGAGTTTGGAAGTTGGTGGTGTGACACCCCCGTGTCTCGAAAAGCATGTAAAGCCGTTGGTCCTGCGCTTGATCTCTCCCCGGTCGTGTCGAATTGCCGTCCCATCGGACTATCAGAGTTAGGGTAGAGGGAGTGCACCTGTGTTTGCGCACACACTTGTACACTATAATATCTCCTGCGTACTTGGCTAGTCTCCATTGAGATTAGCCGCCGTGACCGGAATCGGTCAGGATAATTATTTAAGCAAAGATGATTACGGCGCGTTCGTGTTCCACGCGCGCCTCAAAGATATGTCAGCAAAGGAAGGGGCCACTGAGGGCCGATGCCTGCCGGGGCTGCGGGTTGTTCGTAAGAGATACCGCGCCCCCGGAACGCAAAGGGCACAAGAAGGAACATGGGTGGATTTTATTCAGCAAAGTCTGACACTCCCTCCCGCCCCGCCCAGGGCGGGAGAAGTCATTTGATGATTTCCCATCCGTAAAAAAAGAGTAAAGATTATTAATATTTAGTTGTACTTATAAAAATAGAAATTGTAAAATAAGATAATTACTTATGTACCTAATATAATTTACTGTACCAAAGACTTTGTGCCAAATATATAAATAAATATCGTTGTAAATACTTAATAAATTGTTTTATTTTTCATTATAACTAGCCACGAGTAGCAGCAGAGCTCTTTGTGAAGGAGCTCGTCCGGGGAAGTACTACCACCATACCTATTTCTGCCGCAAAGCAGCGTTGCTGTGTTCCGGTTTGAAGGGTGTCAGTGCCGGTGAAATTACAGGCAAATGAGACATTTCAACTTTGTCTCAATCATCACTTAGCCTTTTTCCAAATTACGTCGGGGTTGGAATATGGTTAAATTAGTTACCTAAGATTCCATCACATAGTTAGATACATACAGGTCGACCTAATAAAAGTACTGTGTTAAATACGAGTGCGAAATAAAATCCACGCGGTATTTATTACGCAATATTGACCTCTATTTCTGCAACATTTTCGTACATTTTCAAATATCAGAAAACTGCCTCGTTAGCCTAGTGGTAATAAGCGAGACTGGTACGCTAGAGGTCTTGGGTTCGATTCCCAGGTCGAGCAAAAAGTGTTATTGGGTTTTTCTATGTAATTCTCAGTAGCAGCTCGGAGTTAAGATTTGTGCCCGGTTAATGACAATAGGCTCGCCCCCTATTACATGGGACCTAAACATGCCGGCAAACTGTGGGTGTACATTGTTACACCTCTGCCTAACCCTTCGAGGAATACAGGCGTGATGGTATGCTTCGTTATACAGGGTTATTTGTAAAACAATGACAACCTCTCAGGACTATGTTACTAACATCATAATCAACAACTTTTGTTCTATAACATTTAAAAATGTTTCATATTTTAGTTCATCAGATTTTCATACAAAAATAAAAACTTTTAAATTGAACGCTCTAAATGTTACGAAGTCTATGCGAAGCAAACGAAAGCGATAGTAAAATAGCAAGGGGAGCGGGGTTAGGACGGCGGGGGTGTTTGTACATGACCTATTTACAATTTTACGGAAATCCTTCAGTCGGTCATTCGCTTCGATGCGCTCGCGTTGCTTGATTCTGTAAAAATGTATAGAACAAAAGTTGTTGTCTATGATGATAGTAATACAGTCCTGCAAGGTTGTCATTGTTTTACAAACAACCCTGTATAGGTAATCCTACAATTTAATGCACCTACCTGTCTATAAATAGCAGGTACATAAAGTGTATGTATATATATGTAACAGTTTATACTTTGTATCCGGTGCCGGGCCATGTGGCTTCGGCAGGCGCGTGCGCATAGGGTGAGCATATTTGAGAGAAACTGTAGGACTGTCTATGTAATTCAAGCACGTTGATAAACATATCTCATTGAAAGTAATGTTACGAGATACTTAAGTATCTCTTAACTGCCTCGTTACTAAACGTAGGTAGGTCTCTATGGAGAAGAATAAGCAAGAAACTCCACGGACACTGTTTCCTAAGAAGAAGACACTAGACTTGGGTAGCTCGCGAGCTAGTGATAGAAAAGAGATAAAGGTAGGAAAAAAATATAAAGGTCTTATCGATTGATGTCACTCGGCACACTTTTTTTTTTTTTTTTTTGGGGCATGGAAAATCATCAAATAACTTCTCCCGCCCTGCGCGGGGCGGGAGGAAGTGTCAGGCTTTTACTGAGTAAAACCCACCCATGTCCCTTCTTGTGCCCTTTGCGTTCCGGGGGCGCGGTATCTCTTACGAACAACCCGCAGCCACTTGGCACACGTACAAATACGAACTACAAAGCCACCGAGCCGTTCACCGATCGGTGATTAATTCGCTTAACGCTACGTGTTTTTGTACTCAATAAAAGAGTTCATATTTCCAAAGAGCTACTGGCTATTGAGCGAGCCGAACCGTCTCATGCAACGCGTGTGCGGCCGTGCGGTGTGAGTCAAATGATCTAACAGTCTGCGTCTGAGCGATTGAACTATAGAAGAGCTAGTGAGGTAAAAGATTGATATTATTTTCTTTTGAGTCAAAGAGCTAATCACTCTTTTTCTTTTCTGTGAGCTATTTATCCCATGTCTAGAAGACACGAGCATTAATCACCACGCTTGCTCAAGGCGAGTTTGCGATTTTAAACTTATATTAATTACAAGTCCAGGTTTCCTCACGAATTCTTCCAATCCGATTGGTAGCTTCAGAGATTTGCGCATTTAAACAAAGAAATCTTAGCCTAGTGGTCTTAAGCGGTTCGGTTCTCAGGTCGAGCAAAAAGTGTTATTGGGTTTTTCTATGAAATTCTCAGTGGCAGCACGGAATTGTGCCCGGTTAATGGCAATAGGCTCGCCCCCTATTACATGGGGCCTAAACATACCGGCGAACCGTGGGTGTATATTGGTACACCTCTGCCTAACCCTTCGGGGAATACAGGCGTGATGGTATATATTATATATAGTTTATAGCTACCCTGACCTTACTGGTGAAATTCTTCAGAAAGGTCGGGTGCGCAGTACTCGTAACCGGCGTGCTTGTAGGACCAGATGTATGAACGTGGACGAGGCGAAGGAAGTATGTAAGGATCGTAGCAGGTGGCGTTCTGTGGTTCCTGCCTGGTATAAATGTGTGAGTTTATGTATATATGTGTATGTACTATCCCTTTGCTGGGCAAAGGCCTCTTTTCATACCGAGAAAGCTGGCAAAGCCAGTACCAATCTATAATTATAAGACTGTTCTATAACTTCCAAACTCATAGTCACCCTACAACCAGAAATACTCGTAATTTGTTTTATAGACTATACAAATTGAGATAAACAGCATCTTTTGATGTTTAACCGAACTATTAGCTAAAACAGATCAACTAAATATAGTTTTTAGTAAATTTTCTGGAATTTTAAGACGTTAGCTACAAGCCGTCACGGTGTCTACAATATTTATGCCATATTATCATAAATAATTTAACATAACACATACCATCACGCCTGTACTCCCCGAAGGGTTAGGCAGAGGTGTACCAATGTACACCCACAGTGCGCCCGTATGTTTAAGTCCCATGTAATAGGGGGCGAGCCTATTGCCATTAACCGGACACAATTCCTAACTCCGAGCTGCTACTGGGAATTTCATAGAAAAACCCAATAGCACTTTGCTCGTAGATATGTTTTATCAGAATCTGTTTAGCCGTTTCAAGGTTATCAGCTCTTTTGTTAGCTGCGGCAGGGATCTTTATTCTTCTGTCGGAGGTTATGGCATAGTAGTAAATTAAAAAAAAAATTAATATCTCTTGCAGTAAACCGGAACGCTTAGCCGACGGGTGTCGAGTCCGCGTGTGTGTTACCCGACCGTTGTAGGTACTTTCAGCAATAAAAAAATAAGCAAATGGATGTTCGTCAATTTATTATTTCAAACCAAAACACAAAATTTGCATTAAAAAAAAAAGAATAAAAAAAACAACATTCCAAATTCGAAATTTCGAAAAATTTAATAATTATTAAATCGGTTCGGAGTCAATATTCGTAAAAGTTCATATTGAAAAAAAATATATAGACCTAAATAGTCCATTCAATATATCGTTAAAAGAATAACGTTACAACGCTATCGTTATTTTTAGTTTTAGCGTATAACAAGTTATGTTATTTCTGCTAACTGCTGCACGGTGGACCGACGATTTAAGGGGTTGGCGGGCTGCGGATGGATGCGGGCTACCCAGGACCGGGATGGTTGGCGCTCTTTGGAGGCCTAAGTTCAGAAGTAGGCGGCTTCAGACTGATCATGTATTGATGAATTTAATGATCATAACCGGATAACTAAATAAGTACCTCTTTACTACTATAATTAATGAGGAAGTAGGGATGGATGGATGTTTGTTACTCCATCACGGCAGGACGACCGAACGGATCTGGATGAAATTTGGCACAGGGATAGATTATAGCATAGGCTACGTTCCACATTGGAAAAATATACGATTCCCGTGGGATAATATATCGACGAAGTCGCGGGCAGTAGCTAGTCACAAATAAA
Source organism: Caradrina kadenii (assembly GCA_947462355.1). Classification (NCBI taxonomy): domain Eukaryota; kingdom Metazoa; phylum Arthropoda; class Insecta; order Lepidoptera; family Noctuidae; genus Caradrina; species Caradrina kadenii. The sequence continues at coordinate 4,205,565 of OX381702.1, read as the reverse complement.
TGGACAAATGATTGGAAACTTAAGAATTTATGAACGGGTAAGTAGATTATATTTTGGCTTTAATATGAACTTATCTGGTCGTTAGTTAGTGGAAAATAAATATTCGCACTATAATTGGTTAAAGATACAACACTGTTTTCCACTTAAATGTAACCTTAGAGGGTAGCCATTTTGATTTTGCTTGTTTCTTCTTTCAATAAATGCAACGTAGTAAAAATCAAAATGGCTGCCCCATTCCGTTTTAATGTTTTACAATAATTATCTGTCAAACTATTCAAATATTAATTAACCGCTAATTCATTTTAAATATCTAATCGTTAAGTTAAAAGGGTTAGTTAACATTATTAACTGTTAAAGGCATATTGAATTAATTTGACGTAATTATTGACAGATACTCCTGATTGGGCTCTCCACATACCATCGATTTTTTGACTGATTTTTCAAAAATCAGTCAAAAAATCGGACAAAAAAGCAAAAAAATTACATGACAAATTGGGTAGATGACACCACTAATCAATAGACGTACTTTTTATGAGCTGTCAAAACGCGATTCCACCATAGATTTTATATTCACCTTTATTGTTTTCACGTAAGGAAGCAACAAGAATGTTGTAACCAAGTTTTTGTAAAAATTCATTGTTTTTAAACTATCTAAAATGGCCTCCCCCATGTCCTTGTAAATATTTTTTTCTTGCGCTTCGAGGTCAAGATCTGATTTTAAATGAATCGGAATATCAGTGCTAAAATAAAGTGTTTCGTTAGAGAAGTTACGCCATGGAATTATTGGTTAATGGTGTTTTATACCTAATTATCAAACGCGCGAAAACTGCTGTGATTGGCTATCGATACTTCAGAGAACCAATCACAGAGTTTACGCGCCAATTTCTTCAAATTTTTTCGCCCGGAAAACCAGAAATAATATGCGTTGAATGTTATAATTATTCCCTATCTACATCAGAAACGATGTCTGTCTTGATACATTTAAACCTGTTATCAAAACTACTTTCATCATTATCGTAGTTACTTGTATCACTGCTTACCCAAGGACCATGAACCTGTTTTCTATCATACTCTTCAGATTTGATATTTCCACTATCATCTTGGGCCACAACTTCTTGTTTTTTCAAAGTTCCATCAGCACCACGTTCGACCTTAACACCATGGTATCTGTTGCCTTGTTCATCCTGTTCCAAGGCTTTATGATGAACTTTTGTCACTCGAGTTCCTCCTATATTGCTCTCAGATCTGCTATCTTCATAATCCTTTGCATCTGCTTTGTATGTGTTAAATTCTTGGGTATTATAAGTCCCGTCGCTGGATTGTGATATCACTTTCTTTTTTGCCGTATGCTTGGTTGCTGAGGATTGCTTGCGGGTCTCACTGACATGGCTGTTCCCACCCCCACTATGACCATGGACCTTGGTGACTCTAGTACCAACTGGAGCTGTTCCTGTGTTGCAGCTATGACCTGTGTTTGTGGCAGTTGCAGTACTTCCAGATGCTGTGGTAACTGTGTTTCCAGAAGCTGTAGCAACACCGGCTGCAGTAGCTGTTGCTGTACCACTATTTCCTGTCACAGTTCCAGTGCTTCCGGAAGCCGAAGTAACGGTGCTAGTGCCAGCGGAATTTGTAGCGGTGCCAGTGCTGGTTCCGTAAGCAGTGGCTGTTCCAGCTTGGCCATTATTTGTGGCAGATGCCACACTATTACTGGTAGAAGTGACTACAGTAGATCCACCTCCATGCGTGTTGGTGACGGTTCCTGTGCCTGTATTGGTGACAGTTGCAGCTGCATGAGAAGTCGATGTGACGGTGTTAGACCCACCTGAATTCGAGCCAGTGGCACTGCCATAACTGGTTCCAGAAGAAGTTACTGTACTGCTACCTTGGTTACCTTGCGCGGCGGTCACAGCTGTATGAGAAGTTGATGTTACAGTATTAGACCCGCCTGAATTCGAGGTAGTAGCAGTACCATTAGCAGTACTGCTACCATGAGCTGTATGGGTATTACCACTATGATCTGTATTCGTAGCTGTTGCAGTAGTATGAGAGGTCGATGTAACGGTACTAGTGTTATCAGTGCTCGAAGAGTTGCAATCAGTGTTATCTGAAGAACTGTCGTCATTGATAGCTGTGGCAGTTGAATAAGTCTCAGCAGTAGCAGTGGTTTCGCTCGAGCCATCTTCATTTGTAGTCGTGACAATTGCAAAAGTGTCGCTATTTGCAGTGGCGTCACTCGAACCGCCTTCATTGGTAGCCGTAGCTTCTGCAGAACCCTCAGCAGTAGCAATGGTTTCGCTAGAGCCATCTTCATTTGTAGTCGTGACAGTTGCAGAAGTATCGCTATTTGCAGTAACATTGGTAGAGCCATCATCACTGCTTGCTGTGGCAGTTGAATTAGCCTCAGCAGTAGTAGTGGTAGTGCTGCAGCCATTTTCATTTGTAGTCGTAACAGTAGTAGAGCTGTTGCTACTTGCAGTGGCGTCACTCGAACCGCCTTCATTGGTAGCCGTAGCTTCTGCAGAACCCTCAGCAGTAGCAGTGGTTTCGCTAGAGCCATCTTCATTTGAAGTCGTGACAGTTGCAGTAGTGTCGCTACTTACAGTGACTTCACTCGAATCGCCTTCATTGTTAGCTGTGGCAGTTGAATTAGCCTCAGCAGTAGCAGTGGTAGTGCTGCAGCCATTTTCATTTGTAGTCGTAACAGTAGTAGAGCTGTTGCTACTAGCAGTGACGTCACTTGATTCGCCTTCATTGGTAGCCGCAGCTTCTGCAGAACCCTCGGCAGTAGCAGTGGTTTCGCTCGACCCATCTTCATTTGTAGTCGTGACAGTTGCAATGGTGTCGCTACTTGCAGTGGCGTCACTCGGACCGCCTCCATTGGTAGCTGTAGCTTCTGCAGAACCCTCGGCAGTAGCAGTGGTTTCGCTCGACCCATCTTCATTTGTAGTCGTGACAGTTGCAGTGGTGTCGCTAGTTGCAGTGACTTCACTCGAACCGCCTTCATTGGTAGCTGTGGCACTTGAATTAGCCTCAGCAGTAGCAGTGGTAGTGCTGCAGCCATTTTCATTTGTAGTCGTAACAGTAGTAGAGCTGTTGCTACTTGCAGTGGCGTCACTCGAACCGCCTTCATTGGTAGCCGCAGCTTCTGCAGAACCCTCGGCAGTAGCAGTGGTTTCGCTCGACCCATCTTCATTTGTAGTCGTGACAGTTGCAGAAGTATCGCTATTTGCAGTAACATTGGTAGAGCCATCATCACTGCTTGCTGTGGCAGTTGAATTAGCCTCAGCAGTAGTAGTGGTAGTGCTGCAGCCATTTTCATTTGTAGTCGTAACAGTAGTAGAGCTGTTGCTACTAGCAGTGGCGTCACTCGAACCGCCTTCATTGGTAGCCGTAGCTTCTGCAGAACCCTCAGCAGTAGCAGTGGTTACGCTCGAACCATCTTCATTTGTAGTCGTGACAGTTGCAGAAGTATCGCTATTTGCAGTGACATTAGTAGAACCGTCGTCACTGCTTGCTGTGGCAGTTGAATTAGCCTCAGCAGTAGTAGTGGTAGTGCTGCAGCCATTTTCATTTGTAGTCGTAACAGTAGTAGAGCTGTTGCTACTTGCAGTGACGTCACTCGAACCGCCTTCATTGGTAGCCGTAGCTTCTGCAGAACCCTCAGCAGTAGCAGTGGTGTCGCTAGAGCCATCTTCATTTGAAATCGTGACAGTTACAGTGGTATTGCTTGTCGTAGTGGCAGTACTCACATCATTAGCCTCAGATTCTTCATCATCTTCGTCATCGTCCTCATCATCATCTTCGTCATCCTCAGAGTCTTCGTCGTCACCAGTCTCACCTACAGTTGTGTTAGCGCTGGCAGTAGCATGTGCATTAGAATTAGCAGTGTTTGCGCTCGAGCCATTTTCGTTTGTAGTCGTAACAGTTGCAGTAGTATTGCTTGTTGTAGTGACAGTACTCTCATCATTAACCCCAGATTCTTCATCGTCTTCTTCATCATCTTCGTCATCAGAATCGTCATCATCTTCAGAGTCTTCTTCGTGACCAGCTTCACCTGTGGTAGCTGTAGCAGTTGAGTTAGCCGCAGCAGCAGCAGTGGTGTTGCTTGATCCATTGACATTCGTAGTCGTTACAGTTGCAGAGGTGTTGCTAGTTGCAGTGACGTTACTAGAACCGCTATCGTTGGTAGCTGTAGCATTTGCATCACCTTCAGCTGTAGCAGTGGTTTTGCTCGTACCACTTTCATTTGTAGTCGTGACAGTTGCAGAGGTGTCACTAGTTGCAGAAACGGTTGTTGTTTTTTTATCAATCTTGGTGTAGTCATCGACATCATTTGCATCATCTTCATCAACATCTTCGTCACTATCTACATCTCCACCATCACCATAGTCTTCGTCATCGTCGAATTCTTCATCATTTTCTTCATCTACATCACCTTCCACATCGCCAGGCTCTGTGTCATTATCACCATAATCATCATCATCGTCATCGATCTCGGCATCAGACCAGCTATCGGCGCTAGTGCGTCTACCACGGCCTCTGTAGTAGTCGTAATAACTATCCCTTCTTCGACTAATTTCAGCACGAGACCTACTACGACTGTGTGCAGAAATGTAATGTTTGTGATCACAGATCTTGCATCCTCTGCCTCTTCCTCTTCTACTGTGCCTGTAAATATGACTGCCAGCATTTCCATGAGCTGAACTTCGGTATACATCGCCATAGTGTCCAACATGACTTCTAGCGCTGGTTCGTACTGAAGTGTGACTTCGTCTTCCACAGGTATTGCATCTTTTAACGTATCCACCGTGGCCGGGCCTATAAATGTGATTCCAGGGGGAATCACGGCGTCTGTAACCACCAGGATAAGTGTGGACTCCACCACAGGTTTTACACCTTCCAACATGTCTGTTAATATAGCTGTGGGCGTGGCTGTCAGCTGTAGCGGGGCCATTACCTTGGATTTCGACCTGACTTCCTGAATTGGTTTCGACTGAAGTGTGGTCATTGGTTGCTGTAGCGGTTGCATGACCCGCAGCTGTAGCAGTGGTGTTGCTTGATCCATTATCATTTGTAGTCGTGACAGTTGCAGAGGTGTTGCTAGTTGCAGTGACGTTACTAGAACCACCATCGTTGGTAGCTGTGGCATTTGCATGACCTTCAGCTGTGGCAGTAGTTTCGCTAGCACCATCTTCATTTGTTGTCGTGACAGTAGCAGAGGTGTCACTAGTTGCAGAAACGATGTTAACGTCACCAGTTTCAGCATCTTCGTCGTCTTCACCATCGTCTTCGTCATCAGGATCTTCGCCATCCTCTCCATCATCGTCATCGTCAGAGTCTTCTGCATCACCAGTTCCACCTGTGGTAGCTGTGGCAGTTGAATTAGCCTGAGCAGTAGTAGTGGTGGTGCTGCAGCCATTGTCATTTGTAGTTGTGACAGTAGCAGATGTGTCGCTACTTGCAGTGACATTGGTAGAGCCGTCATCACTGCTTGCTGTGGCAGTTGAATTTGCAATAGCAGTAGCAGTAGTGGTGCTCGAACCATCTTCATTGGTAGTCGTGACTGTAGCAGAGCTGTTGCTACTTGCAGTGGCGTCATTGGAACCGCCTTCATTGGTAGTTGTAGCTTCTGCAGAACCCTCAGCAGTAGCAGTGGTTTCGCTTGATCCATTGTCATTTGAAGTCGTGACTGTTGCAGAGGTGTTACTAGTAGTAGAAATGGTATTAACGTCACCAGTCTCAGCATCTTCGTCGTCTTCATCATCAGGATCTTCACCATCCTCTCCATCATTTTCGTTATCTTCAGAGTCTTCTTCGTAACCAGTTCCACCTGTGGTAGCCGTGGCAGTTGAATTAGCCTCAGCAGTAGCAGTAGTGGTGCTGCAGCCATTTTCATTTGTAGTCGTGACAGTAGTAGAGCTGTTGCTACTAGCAGTGACGTCACTTGATCCGCCTTCATTGGTAGCCGTAGCTTCTGCAGAACCCTCAGCAGTAGCAGTGGTTTCGCTCGAGCCATCTTCATTTGAAGTCGTGACTGTTGTAGTGGTGTCGCTACTTGTAGTGGCGTCACTCGAACCGCCTTCACTAGTAGCTGTAGCTTCTGCAGAACCCTCAGCAGTAGCAGTGGTTACGCTCGAACCATCTTCATTTGTAGTCGTGACAGTTGCAGAAGTATCGGTATTTGCAGTGACATTAGTAGAACCGTCGTCACTGCTTGCTGTGGCAGTTGAATTAGCCTCAGCAGTAGTAGTGGTAGTGCTGCAGCCATTTTCATTTGTAGTCGTAACAGTAGTAGAGCTGTTGCTACTAGCAGTGACGTCACTAGATCCGCCATCATTGGTAGCCGCAGCTTCTGCAGAACCCTCAGCAGTAGCAGTGGTTTCGCTCGAGCCATCTTCATTTGAAGTCGTGACAGTTGTAGTGGTGTCGCTACTTGCAGTGGCGTCACTCGAACCGCCTTCATTGGTAGCTGTAGCTTCTGCAGAACCCTCAGCAGTAGCAGTGGTTTCGCTCGAGCCATCATCATTTGTAGTCGTGACAGTAGCAGATGTGTCGCTACTTGCAGTGACATTGGTAGAGCCGTCATCACTGCTTGCTGTGGCAGTTGAATTAGCCTCAGCAGTAGTAGTGGTAGTGCTGCAGCCATTTTCATTTGTAGTCGTAACAGTAGTAGAGCTGTTGCTACTAGCAGTGACGTCACTTGATCCGCCTTCATTGGTAGCCGTAGCTTCTGCAGAACCCTCAGCAGTAGCAGTGGTTTCGCTCGAGCCATCTTCATTTGAAGTCGTGACAGTTGTAGTGGTGTCGCTACTTGCAGTGGCGTCACTCGAACCGCCTTCATTGGTAGCTGTAGCTTCTGCAGAACCCTCAGCAGTAGCAGTGGTTACGCTCGAACTATCTTCATTTGTAATCGTGACAGTTGCAGAAGTATCGCTATTTGCAGAGACATTAGTAGAACCGTCGTCACTGCTTGCTGTGGCAGTTGAATTAGCCTCAGCAGTAGTAGTGGTGGTGCTGCAGCCATTTTCATTTGTAGTCGTGACTGTAGTAGAGCTGTTGCTACTTGCAGTGACGTCACTCGAACCGCCTTCATTGGTAGCCGTAGCTTCTGCAGAACCCTCGGCAGTAGCAGTGGTTTCGCTCGAGCCATCTTCATTTGAAGTCGTGATTGTTGCAGAGGTTTCAGTATTTGAAGTGACGTTGCCTTCGTCACCAGTCTGAGATTCTTCGCCGTTTACTCCATCGTCCTCTTCGCCAGACTCTTCGTATTCCTCTCCATCCTCTTCTTCATCAGAGTCTTCGTCGTCCTCTTCATCATCATCGTCATCGTCAGAATCTTCTTCGTCACGAGTTCCACCTGTGGTAGCTGTGGCAGTTGAATTAGCCTCAGCAGTAGCAGTGGTGGTGCTGCAGCCATTTTCATTTGTAGTCGTGACTGTAGTAGAGCTGTTGCTACTAGCAGTGACGTCACTTGATTCGCCTTCATTGGTAGCCGTAGCTTCTGCAGAACCCTCAGCAGTAGCCGTGGTTTCGCTCGAGCCATCTTCATTTGATGTCGTGACAGTTGCAGAAGTGTCGCTATTTGCAGTAACATTGGTAGAGCCATTATCACTGCTTGCTGTGGCAGTTGAATTAGCCTCAGCAGTAGCAGTGGTGGTGCTGTAGCCATCTTCATTTGTAGTCGTGACAGTTGTAGAGGTATTGCTACTTGCAGTGACGTCACTCGAACCGCCTTTATTGATAGCTGTAGCTTCTGCAGAACCCTCAGCAGTAGCAGTGGTTTCGCTCGAGCCATCATCATTTGAATTCGTGACTGTTGCAGAGGTTTCAGCATTTGAAGTGACGGTGCTTTCGTCACCACTGTGAGATTCTTCGTCGTTCCCTCCATCGTCCTCTTCGTCAGGCTCTTCCTCGCCTTCTTCATCAGTTTCTTCCTCGTCGTCTTGATCAGATTCATCATTTGCTTCATCACCTTCTTCATTTTGACCCTCATTTTCCTCTGTTACTGTATCGTTCTTTGTAGCACCAGAATCACATACGTGGTTACTGGTTGTGACTGTTGTATTGGCTTCTGAAGTTACAGTTGTCGTATCAGTGCGGTAGTCTCCTTTTTTCGGACGTCCTTTGCCGCAACGTTTTCTTCCCCGTTTACTATGCTTGATACGGCTACCAGCATAGCCATGAGCTGAACTTTTACACTCACCTTCTTCATTCGTGACGTGAGCTTCGGATTGGCTGACTACAGTAGTTTGGCTTCCATCATCGCTGCTCTCGGCGTAGCCTGTGGCTCTGCTATCAGCTGTAGTACTACCTGTAGCGCCTGAGGTCTCAACTTGGCTTTCAGAAGAGGTGCGGCTTGTTACTTTATGCCCATTACAACGACCTTTTCTTCCACGTCCGCGATGTTTGACATGACCGCTGGCTTTGCCCTTTGCAGTGGCTTTGCCTCCATCGCCCTTACTTTCAACCTTAGTACTGGATTTAGAATGGACTTCAGTGTGATCTTTTCTACCACATTTTTTGCCTCCACGGCCCCGTTTACCAACGGAACCGCTGGCTTTGCTTTTGGCTGTGACTTTGGCACCATTGCCCTCACTTACGACCTCACTACTGGATGCAGAATGGACTTTAGTGTGTTTGCCTCTACCACATTTCTTGCCTCCATGGCCGTGGTCAACGACATGACCGCTGGTATTGCCTTTGGCTGTGGCTTTGCCACCACTGCCATCACTGTGGACATCAGTACTGGATTCAGAATGGGCTTTAGTGGTTTTGCCACTACCACATTTCTTACCTCCATGGCCGTGTTCAACGGTATGACCGCTGGCGTTGCCTTTGGCTGTGGCTTTGCCACCATTGCCTTCACTATGGACCTCACTATTGGATTCAGAATGGACTTTAGTGGTTTCGCCTCTACCACATTTCTTGCCACCATGGCCGTGCTCAACGGTATGACCGCTGGCAATGCCTTTGGCTGTGACTTTGCCATAATTGCCCCCACTTGCAACCTCACTACTGGATTCAGAACGGACTTCAGTGCGTTTGCTTCCACCACATTTTTTACCTCCACCGCCACCACCATGCTCAACTACGTAACCACTGACTTTGCCTTTGGCAGTCGCTTTGCCATCATTGCCTTCAGTTTGTTTGCCTTTACCACATTTCTTGCCTCCATGGCCATGGTCAATGCTATGACCGCTAGCGTTGCCTTTAGCTGTGGCTTTGCCACCATTGCCCCCATTTGAGACCTCACTACTGGATCCAGAATGAGATTCACTGAGTTTGCTTCCACCACATTTCTTGCCTCCACCACCACCTCCGTGCTCAACGACATAACCACTGGCTTTGCCTTTAGCTGTGGCTTTGCCACCACTACCCTCATTATGGACTTCGCTCTTGGATTCTGTTTTGGTGTGAGTTGAGGTGCCCCCTCCACCCCCACCAGAAGTAGTTTTTATTCTACTTGATGATGAACTCTTTGCTGCAGTTTTTCCTCCGCCACCAGAACAAGCTGTTTAAAAACACAATAAATTAAAAATTGTAAGTAACCCCCGACAGAAGAATAAAAGTCCCTAACGCAGCTAACAAAAGAGCTGATAAGTTTGAAACCGCTGAACCAGTTTCCATCAAAAATAGCTAAGAACACTACCGACTAATATACCTTTAAAAAAAAAAACTAAATCAACATCGGTTCATGCGTTCGGGAGTTATGATGCCACAGACAGACACACACATACACGTCAAACTTATAACACCCGTCGTTATTGCGTCGGGGGTTAATAATATGAATATGAATATTTAAATTATAGTTAGAGTATTTTAAAATTATTTACGAAAAATGACGTATAAGAAAGTTGTCAATTTGACGTTCAATATTATCCTAGGTTTCCAGATATGGTGCAGAACAAAAAAATAATCGGAATAATGAGAAGAACATAATTATGTCTTTTTACTTAATAAAACATGCAAATAGAAAGTAATTAAAAATAAATAGGAACCCGCCATTTTTGTTCTTATTGAAAAGTAAGATGGCGGCGATGGGTAGGTACTAGATTGTTTTTTAAATCATCTTTTTTCAAATACCTATCTGAGACTGCATTACAGTTTGTTATTTTGCATTTAATATTTTGTTTAAACCTTTTAAATAAAAATAAAATATATACTTACGTTGCGGGAACGCCTGCTCAACGGCTACTAGGGCCTGAGAAAAAAAAAATAATCTGTGAAAACTTCGAGGCTCTCTCCCGCCATTCAACGTAACATTTAAAAAAGTAACGTTACAACGTTATCGTTATTTTATAACATCCGTTACTTTACGATAAATCTAAAGCAATGTTAATTATTATCTATTTAAGCGTCTCCGCACTCGACCGATTATCGGGCCGATTTTTGACAGATTTCTTTGTCTACGAGAAGAAATACCGAGAAGCTTACCGATTCAATAAATTCATAGTTGCGTGGGACCGACTTTTTGTAGGATGGAACGTATAAATTCTAATATACCAACGCTGTGTGCGTTGGTATATTCTTGCTGGTAAAAAATCGGTCACCGATCGTCTGAAGTGAGCGGGCAGCAAAGCGCTGCCCGCCCCGCGTACCCTGCCACACGTCCTACAAAAGTTGGTTCTTAAAACTATGGATTTATTGAACGGTCCGATAATCGGTCCTACAAAAAGTCCGATATGAGCGGAGGCTCTAATTATCTACTCCCATTTTTAGTCCTTTACTGTTTTCAGGGTCATAATTGGGTAAATGACACCACTAATCAATTGACGTACTTTTTATGAGCTGTCAAAACGCGATTCCCTGTAGATTTTGTATGACAATACTAAACTGTGAATTGAGATGTCAAAAAATTGACGTCATGTCACTTTTTTGACATCTCAATTCACTAACTATTTATCGATTTCAAAGCAACTAAAAATCTAATTTTATAGTTATTTAAGAATTCATAGGGTTTTCAGGGGTAAAATAAAGTGGTTTTTTTTAGAGAAATTGTTCATGGAATTATTGTTAAATGGTGTCATCTACCCAATTTAGATATTTTTACAACAAAAGTTCTCAAGCATTAAGAAAAAAAAGGAGTACTTACCGCCAACACAAGCAGCACCGCTAAAGCCTTCATATTGAGTTTATGCTTTACCAAACAGAAACACTGACTTTTATATCAAATAGACACAATATCAAAATGAAAAACATCATTTGTGCAAATATTTTTATTAAAAACCCTTTTATTTATTTGTTAACTTAGTAGCTGCTAATTACAATTCATAATTAGTTAGCATAAACTATAATAAATGACGTAAATTAATACACAACAATAATTATTAATATTATTTCATACTATCGAACTGACCGCGACTTCGTCCGCGTGGCTTATTCCACCCGGGTTTTTTTTTTGGGGGGTGGGAAATCATCAAATAACTTCTCCCGCCCTCAGTGTCAGACTTTTACTGACTAAAACCCACCCATGTTCCTTCTTGTGCCCTTTGCGTTCCGGGGGCGCGGTATCTCTTACGAACAACCCGCAGCTCCGGCAGGCATCGGCCCTCAGTGGCCCCTTCCCTAATTCCACCCGGGTTAGGTTACGTTTTTGGTTACTGCTCCTCTCCCATGAGTCGTAGCGTGATGTTATATAGCTTATGTTACTCAAGAATAATGTAGCTATCTACATACATACACATACCATCACGCCTGTATTCCCCGGAGGGTTAGGCAGAGGTGTACCAATGTACAACCACAGTTCGCCGGTATGTTTTAGGTCCCATGTAATAGGGGGCGAGCCTAATGCCATTAACTGGGCACAAATCCTAACTCCGAGCTGCTACTGAGAATTTCATAGAAAAACCCAATAACACTTTTTGCTCGACCTGGGAATCGAACCCAAGACCTCTAGCGCTCTGCTCTGCTACTCTGGCCTCCGTAACTGTCTATTGGTGAAACAATGGTCAAAATAGGTCCAGTAGTTTCGGAGCCAATGCGGTACAAACATACAAACAAAAAAATAATTACTACTTATAATAGTTTTATTGAAATAATGAAAGAAAGAATAACGTTTTGTTGCACCTAGTTTATTTTTGCAATGCGGTACAAACATACAAACAAAAAAATAATTACTACTTATAATAGTTTTATTGAAATAATGAAAGAAAGAATAACGTTTTGTTGCACCTAGTTTATTTTTGTATTGTATTTGTTAGGTATCGGCAAATAGATTTACAGCGAAACAAAGAATCCGTGGTCACTGCCTATGACGTGGGTTATTTTAACCCCCGACGCAAAAACGACGGGGTGTTATAAGTTTGACGTGTCTGTGTATGTGTGTCTGTCTGTGGCATCGTAGCTCCCGAACGCATGAACCGATTTTGATTTAGTTTTTTTTGTTTGAAAGGTGTATTAGTCGGGAATGTTCTTAGCTATGTTTGATGGAAATCGGTTCAGCGGTTTTAAAGTTATCAGTTATTTTCTTAGCTGCGGTAAGGATTTCTATTCTTCTGTCGGGGGTTGCTTGAAATTTTTAATTTTTTGTTTTTATAGTCACTTAAAAAGCCGACAGTTACATGTTCTCAATACTAAATATATCTGTATTGCTTTACCATATTAATATGTATACTTAGGTGGTAAATTAAATTTGAGATCATTATGGATCCTGTGGGGTACAACAACATAGCATTAAGAGTTCTTCCCACCTTTTTTTTTTTTTGGGTGGTGGGAAATCGTCAAATAACTTCTCCCGCCCTGGGCGGGGCGGGAGGGAGTGTCAGACTTTTACTGACTAAAACCCACCCATGTTCCTTCTTGTGCCCTTTGCGTTCCGGGGGCGCGGTATCTCTTACGAACAACCCGCAGCCCCGGCAGACATCGGCCCTCAGTGGCCCCTTCCTTTGCTGACATCTCTTTGAGGCGCGCGTGGAACACGAACGCGCCGTCGACACGGCACAACATAGGGTTAAGAATTCTTCCCACCATTGCGATAATGTTTTTGTTCTAGACTTTTTTTTGGGAACCTGCTGGTTTCGGAGATATTGAGTGTTCCAAATACTTTAACTAAAATAAGACACGTCTGCTTCAGACCACACGACTGAAGAAACAGCATCGGTCGTGTCACTTGAGGAAGAGAGAAAAATAATGAGCGCGCGTACCTATTTTAATTTTTTCTCGTGGGGACATCCTCATGGAATGCCTCCGCCTCTTGGAAGGTGCAGGGGTGTGTCGGACTCCTACCGACTAGAACCCCACGGTGTTCCTCCAACTACCATGAGCGAGCGCACTGCTCTCTCTTGCTTCTACAGTAATATACGAAACGTAACTCTCTCTCTTTCTATCTTCACTAACTTATATCTCTCAACTTCCGTTCGCCCGATCTCACTCATTTCTGTAACGCATTTACCAGCTCACTCCCCAAGTCAACCATGCGTAAAGAAGTTTTACTTCAAAAATTCCCTTACGAAACCTGTAATGTAACCAGGATTTTGTAAATATATATATATATACCATCACGCCTGTATTCCCCGAAGGGTTAGGCAGAGGTGTACTAATGTGCACCCACAGTTCGCCGGTATGTTTAAGTCCCATGTAATAGGAGGCGAGCCTATTGCCATTAACCGGGCACAAATCCTAACTCCGAGCTGCTATTGAGAATTTCACAGAAAAACCCAATAACACTTTTTGCTCGACCTGGGAATCGAACCCAAGACCTCTAGCGTAGCAGTCGCACTTAGCACCACTAATTCTACATTTGAGTATGCCTCACACGCTAATTCCTTGTCTTTGAAATGTATAAATGTATTCAATATTTCAATTAATTTAGCTTTCATTTCTAATTTGTAGCACTGAGTACGTATTGCAGTACTTTGAGTGACTTTTATTTTTAATAGATCGTTTTGACATCAGTATAGTTTTATGGAATTGTACAACTTATTGTAATACATTTTTTTTAAAGAGTACCTATGTATGGAGCTTCTTGCCCGTTCTTCTCCATACGAAACTACCTTTGGAATGTGCAACTAGATTTAATATTATTAATTTTAACATGTAATTGACGTTCAAAAGTGCCTTTTAATGGTCTAATTGAAGTAAATGATTTGACTTTGACTTTGGCCCAGGGCGGGGGCCCCAACCGCTGCCCTAGTCCGTCTCTGTGTAATGATTTATATAAATAAATATGTTAACTTATTTCTATAAACAAATACCTTCAATAAAACTGTTGACAAGATTGAACGGTTTATTGCCACAATCTTATTTAAATAAAAATGCATCTGTTCCAATATTTTAATGTCAATACTGTCACTTGTGTTGCCTGACGTTTCATTTAATTTATTTATTCTTAGTGTGGTAGGTCTTGATCGTGAATTGCAGGCCCTGGAAAGAAAAGATCGGTGGGGGGACCAAGGTAACCTCTAAAAAAAATGTGTGTGTGTCAGCTCCGACTCACGGCTGGGGTTTACTTGTTAGTATATATATTTAGTCCATGCAGTCGTGCTAACTCTGTGGTGGGGAATGGGAGAAATGTAGCTTGTAACTCATGAAGTGTCCCTGCCGGGGCTGCGGGTTGTTCGCAAGAGATACAGCGCCCCCGGAACGCAAAGGGCACAAGAAGGAACATGGGTGGGTTTTAGTCAGTAAAAGTCTGACACTCCCTCCCGCCCCGTGATGACTCATGACGTGTAACATTTAATTTTATCAACATACATTTTCATACCCCGGGCGTTCAAAGTCAAATCATTTATTTCAATTAGACCATTAAAAGGCACTTTTGAACGTCAATTACATGTTAAAATTAATAATATTGCATCTAGTTGCCCATTCCAAAAGGTAGTTTCGTATGGAGAAGAACGGGCAAGAAACTCCATACATACTCTTTTAAAAAAAATGTATTACAATAAGTTGTACAATTCCATAAAACTATACTGATGTCAAAACGATCTATTCAAAAGAGTCACTCAAAGTACTGCAATACGTACTCAGTGCCACAAATTAGAAATGAAAGCCAAGTTAATTGTAATGTTAAATACCTTTATACATTTCAAAGACAAAGAATCAGTGTGTGAGGCATACTCAAATGTAGAATTAATGTCGAAGAGAAAAATAAATAATTAAGTTAATATGAAAATCGATTCTTAAGGAGTAAACTCCAATAAATCGTGTGTGCCTGTGTCGGGCCACACGGCCGTTGGTTGAGCGTGAACCGTCTATGTCAGCGAGTCACTTTTAGTGTTAAACATTGAACCCTATTTCGTTATAGTCCGCTTTTCTGATTTGGTATAGTAATCGCCATGAGTCGTGAGCACAAATGTCAAGTTATTTTTTGAATTTTTAGGTTCCTCTCGGAGGTTTTTTGGGGCGCCGACGCTGCACGCGATCGGTCCGACTGACGAACTAATCGCGTGCAGCGTCCGCGGCCCAAAAAACCCAGAAATCTTAAAAATAACTTGACATTTGTGCTCACGACTCATGGCGACGACTATAAAAACACGGTTCCTTCTGTATTTTACGTGTTAAGGATTTCATTCTCAAAATTGTATTATGTAACCACTTTCACAGCATGACTAAGATATATCCATGACAAATCACAGTTAACCGCGACTGCTACGCTAGAGGTCTTAAGTTCAATTCCCAGGTCGAGCAAAGTGTTCATGGGTTTTTCTATGAAATTCTCAGTAGCAGCTCGGAGTTAGGATTTGTGCCCGGTTAATGGCAATAGGCTCGCCCCTTAGGGACATAAACATGGCAGCGAACTGTAGGTGTACACAGGTATACCTCTGCGTAACCCTTCGGGGAACACAGGCGTGACGGTATGAGTAGTTCTCTAAGCTAATCGGGGGACAAACAGACAGAGGGACACGGAGAAACTTTATTTTAATATATATTATAAAAAAAAAACGTTGCTCCACTCTACTCAGCCATCACGACATTGCACAAAATCCAAAATGATACCACTAGCGTCTGCCCACGACTTCGACCGCGTCAAATTATTTATACAATCCCACGGGAACTGTAAATTCTTCCGAGATAAAAACTATCATACATATGTGTTATTCCACACTACAATCTATCTCAGTGCCAAATTTCATCCAGATCCGTTCAGCCGTTTAAGCGTGAAAGAGTAACAAACATCCATCCATCCTCACAAGCTTTCGCATTTATAATATTAATAGGATAGTAGGGAGTAGGATTTAGGAGAAAACTAATAAATAAAACAAAGTGTTAAGTGTATACCGCTTACAATAATTATAAGTAATAAGCATAATATTTTATTACATACACATTTAACATTTAAAAAAGGGCAGTGATTCATTTCGTTACATTTTTTACATTTAAAAACTTATATCTAAAAAGTATATTAGAAATAGGCTCGCCCCTTATTACATGGGACCTAAATATACCAGCGAACTGTGGGTGTACATTGTTACACCTCTGCCTAACCCTTCGGCGAATACAGGCGTGATAGTATATTTTTCTTTTTTTGATGGTATATTATATTAGAAATTTAACTGTGAATATAATCATTTCTACGAAATTCTCAGTGGCAGCTCGGAGTTAGGATATGTGCCCGGTTAATGGCAATAGGCTCGCCCCCTATTACGTGGGACCTAAACATACCGGCGAACTGTAGGTGTACATTAGTGCGCCTCTGCCTAACCCTTCGGGGAATACAGGCGTGATGGTATGTAATATATTTATTTAAAATCAGATAGATCCACTGATCACCAACATTTAAAAAAGGCCTTAGGTATTATATAACTTGTTTTTTTGATATCCCTTATCTCTAGGACATGAATGAGACCATATCAAAGGATCAACTGGCATAGGAATTTATTTCAATCATATATTTTATTTTATTGGTCTTGGGTTCGATTCCCAGGTCGAGCAGTGTTATTGGGTTTTTCTATGAAATTCTCAGTAGCAGCTCGGAGTTAGGATTTGTGCCCGGTTAATGTCAATAGGCTCGCTTCTTATTACATGGACCTAAACATGCCGGCGAACTGTCGGTGTACACTGGTACACTCTACCTAATCCTTCGGGGAATACAGGCGTGATGGTATGTTATGTTGTATTGTATTTTCATACAAAATAATTCAAGAAAGTCACGATTATTAATGTGGAACACTCTTACGTGAAACATGATAACGTCGCATTCTCTTAGCTTTAAATTATGAATGATTATCAGATGACAATCTGCACTATCCTGCTATGTACGCAAAAGTAAAGATTCGTCATACAGTTGTCGATTTTTGGACCACGTATTCCAGTACTTATTGTATTATTTTTACATATAAAACATAACCCTAGAATTGGGAAGATGACACCACAAATCAATTGACGTACTCTTTATGAGCTGTCAAAACTCGATTCCCCCATAGATTTTGTATGACAATACTAAACTATGACGTCACTTTTTTGACATCTCAATTCACTAACTATTTATTGATTTTAAAGCAACTAAAAATCGAATTTTATAGTTATTTATAAATCAATCGGGTTTTCAGGGCTAAAATAAACTGTTCCTTTTGTGAAGTTGTGTCTTGGAATTATTGTTTAATAGTGTCATGTACCCTAGAGATGAGTCCGATATCATGTCACATGTAAAAATCATCGATATTTTAAAATCATTTCATCATGCAATGACAACGACAAAATCATCAATGCTTTTAAATCATTTTTCGAATGAACGCGAACTTCGGTGACTCGGATCGGACGGGCTCGGGCCGTCTCGGGCACTGCGGTGTGAATTGCGACGTTACTGAGAGGCTATTAACACTAAGTACTATAACTTTGTCAGCACCCACCAAAAAAAAAAAAAATCTCTAATGTACCCAGTTATGGGGTATCAAAAATAACACGGAGTATATTAAAAACCTCAGTTCCCTTTTTTTTACTAGATAAAAAAGTTTGGTGAACCCCGATCCACGTCCAACAGGACTGAACGGAACTCACTCTTGTCATTCGGATTGAACCCACTTCCATTCACTTTCAATTCAGTGAACGTTTGAAAATGAATGAATGGTTTAATTGTGAAGAAAGAACGGCTGAGTTTCGTTCAGTCTCGTGTACGATGATTTGACGCGAGACTTCGGATCTCGAAGTAATTAGAATATAGTATCATAAAAGACACTAAGGCTACCTGTCAACTGAAGCGAAGCGAGGCTGCGGAGCGGAGAAACGGAGAGATATTAACCAATAGTCCAATAGGACTATGCAATCCTAATCTAAATATATATAACTCAGAGGTGACTGACCGACTGACATAGTGATCTATCAACTCACAGCCCAAACCACTGGGCGGATCGAGCTGAAATTTGGCATGCAGGTAGATGTTATGACGTAGGCATCCGCTACGAAAGGATTTTGATCAATTCTACCCCCAAGGGGATAAAATAAAAGATTAAAGATTGTATGAAACTTTGTCAATTTTAAACCGATCGGGCTGAGACTTTATGTTATAAGAAGTAACTGAAGCTTACTTTAATTAAAAAAAAGAGGGGTATACGAAAACAAAATTAAAACCAATAAAATAGTGAACGCGAACGAAGTCGCGGGCATCAGGTAGTGGTTAATATTTCTCCATTTCTCCGCTCCGGCGCCTCACTCCGCTTCAGTGGACAGGCAGCCTTACGTACCGCATAACATAAAATGAAGCTAAAGCCAACTTAACCAATATTTGCCACACATAGATTACTTTGTTATTTCCAAATCGCCGCTATTAGGTACGGTAACCGGCACGAGTCGAGAGCATACACTTTCAGTTTATTTTTGGGTCTCTAGCGGAATGAAAAAGGTGGGCAGGGACTGACGCTGCACGCGATTGGTCCGTCTGTCGGACCCGGCGCCCGGTGGTCGATACTTGAAGTTCGTGCTTGACTCCTGCCGGTTACTATGTTGTATCTTTACAAATCGTCACTCCTATTAGGCCGCTTTCACATTAGAACGTTAGCAGCGCGACAGTAGCGCGGCACAAGCTCATGCCTTATCTTTTTTACCGTTGTTTTACGCGACATCGATGGCGCTGAATGAGTACTATCAAAAGCAGAAACAAGTGTTTCCCCATCGGAATCAGATTTTGAAATATTTGAAGGCATGTGCAAGGCTTCTGCCGCGCTACTGTCGCGCTGCTAACGTCCTAAAGTGAAAGCGGCTTTATATTAAAATTCTTGATTTTTAATATTGTAAGAATTATTTCCCATTGCCTCTTCCTCGATATGGGGCAGAGCTTAGAATATTTTTGGGGACATTTTTGAATAGCTTATTGGCTTTTTAATATTCACAGTTATATTACAAATAAACATAGTTACATGTGTGTGTTATGTATACATATAAAATTAAGTAGACGACACCACAAATCATTTGACGTACTTTTTATGAGCTGTCAAAACGCGATTCCCCCATAGATTTTGTATGACAATACTAAACTATGACGTCAGTTTTTGTCATCTCAATTCACTAACTATTTATTGATTTCAAAGCAAATAAAAATCGAATTTTGTAGTTTTTTTAAAAATTCATCGGGTTTTCAGGGTTGAAATAAACTTTTTTTTTTGTGAAGTTGTGTCTTGGAATTATTATTTAATGATGTCATCTACCCAATTCTGCAATACTCAACCAACAATGGCAATCTTCACTATTAACCTTTTGACCGCCACGTAAAATATCAAAAACGTGCCCTCAGCGCCAAGCTACGAATTCACCCTTAAATACCTACAAAATAGTAGTGAGTTTGGAACTATATCGATGATGTTTTATGAGTTTTATTTACCTATAAAAGTCTGTCATGGGATCGTGACCGTGGCGTGCTGGGCACATTTTGGTTTGTCATATATACATGACTGGCGGTTAAAAGGTAAAAATCATAACATGCCATCACGCCTGTATTCCCCGAAGGATTAGGCAGAGATGTACAACTGTACACCCACAGTTCGCCGGTATGCTTAGGTCCCATGTAATAGGGGCGAGCCTATTGCCATTAACCGAGCAAAAATCCTAACTCCGAGCTGCAACTGAGAATTTCATAGATAAACCCAATAACACTTTTAGCTCGACCTGGAAATCTGACCCAAGACCTCTAGCGTAGCAGTCGCGCTTAGGACCACTAGGATACCGAGGCAAGTACTACTAAAACCACCGCACATTTACAACACACACATACAACACAACACATTATAATTTGTCATTGAAGTCAGACCTTTAAGCCGTGTGCGTCGGAAAAGTATTGTAGATAGTACATTTAATTAATTACTTAATTAATTAATTAATTACACTTAATTAACAAACATGCCGTCTAAAACACAACCTTTTATTTAAAATGAATAGTAAACGCATTTGGGAACGTCATCTGTTAGGCTTATTTTTCTAAAAGAAAAAAAATTTACCAAGGATTCAGTACAAGACAAACAACTGCCTCGGTAGCCTAGTGGTGCTAGGTGCGACTGCTACGCTAGAGGTCTTGGGTTCGTTTCCCAGGTCGAGCAGTGTTATTGGGTTTTTCTATGAAATTCTCAGTAGCAGCTCGGAGTTAGGATTTGTGCCCGGTTAATGGCAATAGGCTCGCCCCCTATTACATGGGACCTAAACATACCGGCGAACTGTGGGTGTTCATTGGTACACCTCTGCCTAACCCTCCGGGGAATACAGGCGTGATGGTATGTGGTATGTGTGGTTCTTTTTCCTACATACTGCAGTTTATAATAGGTTCACTGAAAACCTTAGTTTTGTATAATTTAACATAATTTATTTCAATTTTGTGAATGTGAGTACCATGAAGCCATTTACTTGTTAAGTTACTATGTTTTGGACACTATAAGCATGGTGGTTGAGAGCTTTGTCATGCTCACATAAATGCCTCGCTGATGGTGGCGCGTGCGTTGGATCGTTCGGCTCCCTTCAAGATGGCTGAGCTAAATGGTGCTGATGCACGCGTCATGTTCGTGAACGGGCGCTGTCAGTTGGGATTGGTCATCTCTTAACTGCCATGGCTTACATCTTTAGTACTATTTTTTTTTTATTGTTTTATATTCATCTTCATTGTTTTCACATATAGAAGCAACAAGAATATTGTAACCAAGATTTTGTAAAAACCAAATTGGAAGAAAAGAGTGTCCACGGAGTTTCTTGCTCGTTCTTCTCCATAGAGACCTACGTTTTGGAACGAGCAACTAGCTTCAACTTTTTGTATGAGTAACTTCTTGACAATTCAAAAGTGCCTGTAAATGGTCTAATTGAAATAAATGTTTTGACTTTGACAATAAATAATTCAAGACGTCATTTGATGATTTCCCCTCCATGCTAAGGAGGTGACGCCCCGTTTAACCGCCTAGTTGGTCTCATGGTCGCAAGCGCGACTAATGAGTGTGGGGTCCCGGGTCGGGCAAAAAGTGTTATTGGGTTTTTCCATTAGGATTTGCTCAGTAGCAGCCCGGAGTTTGGAAGTTGGTGGTGTGACACCCCCGTGCCTCGGAAAGCACGTAAAGCCGTTGGTCTCGGCTGTTATTCATAGATCTTTGACAGTCGTTACGGATAGTCAGAAGCCAGGAAGTCTGACAACCAGTCTAACCAAGAGGTATCGTGTTGCCCTGTAACTGGGTTGTGGAAGTCAGATAGGCAGTCGCTCCATGTAAAACACTGGTACTCAGCTGCATCCGGTTAGACTGGAAGCCGACCCCAACATAGTTGGGAAAAGGCTAAGCAGATGATGATGCTAAGGAGAAGGCGCATGTCCTGTGATGGTGCTCCACACAGGCACGGCGTAATAATGTACTGAATTCATGGTAAAAGTTATCGTTATGATGTCGCATTTAACATCACGCTACGACAGAGGAGCGGAGCAGTAACTAAAGTAACTTAGCGCGGGTGAAACAGCGAGCGATAGCTAGTAACGTAATGAACTAATACTTGAACACAGTTATGGTGTATGGACGCCAAATTGTATTTACATTATATTATCAAAATTGAATTATTATTAAAATTATAATCTTTATACAGGGTGTGAGAACACACTTCACATAGGGGTTACTACCCACACTGCTCATCACACAAAGTAACATTGCGCTGACGAGATTTATTTTTAACCGACGTCAAAAAAGAAGGAGTTTATCAATTCGTCTGTTTGTTTTTTTTTTGGATGTATGTTATAGCAGTCGCCATGAGTCGTGAGCACAAATGTCAAGTTAATTCTTGGGTTTCTGGGTTCCTTTCGGAGGTTTTTGGGGCGCCGACGCTGCACGCGATCGATTCGGCTGACGGACTAATCGCGTGCAGCATCGGCGGCCCGAAAAACCCCAGAAAAAAATCAAAAGAATTCACTTGACAAGTGTGCTCACGACTCGTGGCGACTACACTACGCGATAACTCCGCAAATTGTGAATCGATTTTGATAATTTCTTTTTTGTTTCCTAGGTCATAATTCAGAGGTGGTCTCATATAAATGTTATGGTAATTGGTTCAGAAGTTTGGTAAAAAAATTTAAATAACTGAAAAAAATATGTCATCAAAGTAAACGAATTAGCGTGTTCTGCTTTCTTGTGACTTTCAAATGGTGTCTTGTTAATTTACGTAGTATATCTGTTCCTTCATGGATTTGGATGACAGGAAATTGATACTAAAAAAGGAAAATTAATAAGTTTTTCGTAAGTTATAGGGTTCCGTACCGAAAATGGCAAAAAAAAATCATGTCTGTTGTATGGGAGCCCCTGTTAAATATTTGTTTTATTTTAAAATTATTTATTTTTAAAATGAATATACAGGGTTATTTGTAAAACAATGACAACCTCTCAGGACTATGTTACTAACATCATAATCAACAACTTTTGTTCTATGACATTTAAAAATTTATCATATTTTAGTTCATCAGATTTTCATACAAAAATAAAAACATTTAAATTGAACGCTCTAAATGTTACGAAGTCTATGCGAAGCAAACGAAAGCGATAGTAAAATGGCGAGGGGAGCGGGGTTAGGGCGGCGGGGGTGTTTGTACTTGACCTATTTACAATTTTACGGAAATCCTTCAGTCGGTCATTCGCTTCGATGCGCTTGCGTTGCTTGATTCTGTAAAAATGCATAGAACAAAAGTTGTTGTTTATGATGATAGTAATACAGTCCTGCAAGGTTGTCATTGTTTTACAAATAACCCTGTATAACTAAATATTCTGTGAATATTTCAAGCGTCGCTGTTGCTGTTATCAATATCGAGCAAAAAAACATCACGGCTGTTGTATGGGAGCCCCCTTAAATATTTATTTTATTTCATTTTTTTGTATTTGTTGTTATACCAGCAACAGAAATACATCATCTGTGAAAAATCCAACTGTCTAACTGCCACTGTTCATGAGACACAGCCAGGTGACAGACGGCGGAGTCTTAGTAATAGGGTCCTGTTTGACCCTTTGGATACGGAACCCTAAAAAATATCGTAACGATAAGAACATGTAACTGTCCGCTTCATTAAGTGTCTCTTTACACCCGGCATAGAAATCATCTGTTAGATAAGTTAACCGGGACTTATCAGTAGGTGGCAAAACACGTAAAAATTAGTTACAAACTATTTGCCCATTAAAGGGTACCCATTTTGACTTATAATTAATTTATATACTATGGTTAAGAAAATTATATTATATGCATAATACAGCGTGTTCCGGAAAGGGTATATACATATCAAAGGCACGGATTCTATGGGTGTTAACAAACCACTAAACAACATTTTTTTAACTGCCTCGTTAGCCTAGTGGTCCTAAACGAGACTGCTACGCTAAAGGTCTTGGGTTTGATTCCCAGGTCGAGCCTACAAAAACCTAATAACACTTTTATTAGGTTTTTGTATGAAATTCTCAGTAGCAGCTCGAACCCAAGACCTCTAGCGTAGCAATCACGCTTAAGACCACTAGGCAAACGAGGTAGTTAGTAAAAAATCAAAGGTTTCACATCATTACACATCACTACACCAAGTCAGCTGATTGGTGTCAATAAACTACACACAAAGAAACAACTCCGTAAAAGATTTGTTTCTCCTGACACGTTTGTTATGATTTAAACTTAATAAACTGCCGAAATAAAAAAGATATGATGCATTTTCAAAGTTATTGCTTTTGAGCTGAAATGTTGTATAGAGATTCAGTACCGGATACACTCTTCACCCCGTTTGTATGGATATACCCTTTCCGTAACACGCTGAATATTTGTTTACTATGGTTAAAAAAAATCTACTTAATATACTAATGTGGGTCTACCACCATCTCTGTCAGTACCATTATAAAATTACATTGTAATTTCAGTCGTTGGATTTTCAACTCTTAGCACTTATCCGAGGGTTGAAAATCCAACAGTGCGTAAAGCAGAGTAATATTAAAATTATATTGTTTTGTGAGATGATGGTAGGGCTCTAGGACTCGAATGCTGAGCGTAGGGTCCTAGCTTCAGTTCCCAGGACCGGCAGTGTTTTCATTAAAAAATTCTCAGTAGCAGCCTGGAGTTTGATAGTTGGTGGTGTGACAGCATCCCGGCTGTCATTCGTAGATCTTTGACAGTCGTTACGGATAGTCAGAAGCCAGGAAGTCTGACAACCAGTCTAACCAAGAGGTATCGAGTTGCCCAGTAACTGGGTTGTGGAGGTCAGATAGGCAGTCGCTCCATGTAAAACACTGGTATTCAGCTGCATCCGGTTAGACAGGAAGCCGACCCCAACATAGTTGGGAGTGGCTTTAGCAAGAGATGAATACTCAGCGCCCTCTACCGGTAAAGCTTATAGTTTACTTCTCCATATAAAAATATTCGTAGAAATATTTGTTTTTTCGTATTATTTAAATAAAAGTCAGAAAGATCATGGTTGCCAATAAGGGAGCAATATTTGAACATTCTCACAACACAAGCTGCACAATTACCAGTCTTCTATCATTACTGATCGATTTGATCGTTCTGATCAACTTAAGCTCACTGATCAAATTGAGCTTAGTGATCAACACGCGCTCCCTGAAAAACACAAACACATTTATTAGTACTTATGTAATAAAATATTTAAATCTTAACAGTTAAATTAAGTTTTATTTTTGATGACTGTTGAGCGTGGGGTCCTGGGATCGAATTCCAGGTCAGGAAAAAAGTGTTTTTGAGTTTTTCCATTAGGAATTCCTCAGTAGCAGCCGGAGTTTGGCAGTTGGTGTTGCCTCCATGCCATGGAAAGCACGTGACGCCTGGTTCTGCGCCTGATCTCTCCCCGGTCGTGGCGTATTGCCATCCCATCGGACTATGAGAGTGAGGGAAGAGTCCACCTGTGTTTGCGCACACACTCGTGCACTATTACATCTCCTGCGTACTTGGATAGTCTCCATTGAGATTAACCACCGTGACCGAAATCGTTCGGGAGAATATTATAAAAAGGTAGTGGGTTTCTCCTTCATCAATTTCTACCTACCTTGAGATGACGTAGAGCGCATCTAGCGGCTGTGCCTTTAGCAATGCGGTAGTTGCGACCGACGCCCTTGAACGTGCCGCGTCCGAACACCTCCACACACACGCGGACTCGACGCCCGTCGGCTAAGCGTTCCGGTTTACTGCAATAGATATTAAAATTAATATATTTTTTTTTAAATTTAGGCATAAAATTAAAACACATACCATCACCCTGTATTCCCCGAAAGGTTAGGCAGAGCTGTGCCAGTGTACACCCACAGTTCGCCGGTATGTTTAGGTCCCATGTAATAGGGGGCGAGCCTATTGCCATTAACCGGGCACAAATCCTAACTCCGAGCTGCTACAGAGAATTTCATAGAAAACCCCAATAACACATTTTGCTCGACCTGGGAATCGAACCCAAGACCTCTAGCGTAGCAGTCGCGCTTAGGACCACTAGGCTACCGAGGCAGTTTGAGCAGCAAAATGAATTTTGTTACAAAATAAAAGACATGATGGCTGAACGGATTTTGATAAAACATATCTAACAACAATCACTGGAAATACTGCTTTCAAATAAAAAAATCGCATTCGAATCAGTTCACGCGTTTACGAGTTACGATGCCACAGACAGACACACAGACACGTCATACTTATAACACCCCTCTTTTTAAGTCGGGGGTTTAAAAATACACTTGAATTGGATACTAGCGTGTCCTTACTAGGCCTCCTTCAATCAATCCAAAGTCTTTATTTGTAAACATAAGGGCTGAGCTTTGATTCAAAGCGTATCTCACAGGGGGTGAAAGTACTCACCCCTTGAGGGGGCGATTAAAAGTCAGCCTGTATGTTTACAAATATATACTATTGATTTGATTTACCGATTGACTGTTGTATTGATTCAGTCAATCGATCAAATGTTTGAAGGGGCATCTGGAAGCCAAGCACGAGCGATGGAAAGCTGCTCAGTGAATTCAAATTCTGTAGGATGCAACATCGCCCTCTCTCCGTTTCCTATCCCCCCTCTTTTCTCCTCCATTGTCCTTAAACACAATACGAGCATACTTCGCCAAGGTAACGGTTAACTCACCCGAATTTTGCGGTGTCTGGCTCCGCTTCCAAGAGTTCTCTAACAGGCGACTTGGGAGCGGCTGCACTGAAGGCTTCCAACTCAGCGCCCATCAGGTTCACGTAAGACTTCCATACCGCACCCAGCGACATGCCTATGGGGAATTATACGGGGTGTAAGGAAACATCTCATAGTCGTTAAATACCAAACTGGCGAAGCGCAGTGGCCTGTGTATTTGTATAAATATAGATACATAAACTCACACCTTTTACCTATGAGGGTAGGAAGAAACCACAGAACGCCACCCGCTACGATACTTACATACTGCTTTCGCCTAGACCACGTTCATACATCTGGTCATACAAGCACGCCGGTTACCAGTACTGCGCACGCGACCTTTCTGAAGAACCTCACCAATAAGGTCAGGGTAGGTCTTTCTAGGGCGTCCCCTCCCGGCGTTGCCACTCACATCTGCCATATAAATCCCTTTTGTCAGTCGCCTTTCACTCATCCTCACAACATGACCGAACCATCTAAGCATACTCTTTTCTACCCTTGTCACTACATCCTCTTTAAATCCGCAACGTTCTCGTATAATCTCATTCCTCACTCTATCGTTCAAAGTTACACCACACATACTTCGCAAGGAACGCATCTCCACAGCATTAATCCTACTTTCATGCCTCGTTTAACTATACTGATATTACAAAGCTTAAGAGTTTGTTTGGTTGAACGCGCTAATCTCAGGAACTACTGGTTGGAATTGAATAATTAGTTTTGTATTGAATAGTCAATTTGTCTAGGAAGGCTTTAGGCCATATAACATCACGCTACGATCAATAGGTGCGGAGCAGTAACCAAAGACGTAACTTAATGCGGGTGATAAAATTACGCGAACGCAGTCGCTGGCCAAAGCTAGTTTTGTAATAAAGTTAATCATTATCCTTCAGACCATTTCATTAATAGATTGAGTGACTCAAGAGGAAGATATACATATGTATAGAACATCACGCCTCGGTAGCCTAGTGGTCCTAAGCGCGACTGCTACGCTAGAGGTCTTGGGTTCGATTCCCAGGTCGAGCAAAAAGTGTTATTGGGTTTTTCTATGAAATTCTCAGTAGCAGCTCGGAGTTAGGATTTGTGCCCGGTTAATGGCAATAGGCTCGCCCCCTATTACATGGGACCTAAATATACCGGCGAACTGTGGGTGTACATTGTTACACCTCTGCCTAACCCTTCGGGGAATACAGGCGTGATGGTATATATGGTAGAACATCACGCTACGACTAACGGGAGCAGAGCAGTAAACAAGGATGTAACTAGCTAGTATAATAAAAACACAAAATTAAAAATTTTATGTAACGCCCGACACAAGAATAGAAATCCCTACCGCAGCTAACAAAAGAGCTGATAACTTTGAAACCGCTGAACCGATTTCCATCAAACATAGCTAAGAACGCTCCCGACTAATTCACCTTTCAAACAAAAAAACTAAATCAAAATCGGTTCATGCGTTCGGGAGCTACGATGCCACAGACAGACACATACACATGCACACACGCAGACATGTCAAACTTATAGCACCCCGTCGCTTTTGCATCGGAGGTTAATAAATTTTAAGAAAATTCAGTTACTTAAAATGAATGTTGTTAATTCTGATGGCAGCCCTCTAGACTGTCCATGTTTATGATTTTCATTGCCTTTATTATCTTCCCTCATCATCATCATCTGCTTAGCCTTTTCCCAACTATGTTGGGGTCGGCTTCCAGTCTAACCGGATGCAGCTGAGTACCAGTGTTTTACATGGAGCGACTGCCTATCTGACCTCCACAACCCAGTTACTGGGCAACACGATACCTCTTGGTAAGACTGGTTGTCAGACTTCCCGGCTTCTGACTCTCCGTAACGACTGTCAAAGATCTACGAATGACAGCCGGGACCAACGGCTTTACGTATTTTTATTATCTTACCTGAATCCAAGAATATAGCTCCGGCGACGGACTCGAACAGATCTCCCAACGCTTTTGGGACCTCCACATCTTCAGCCTGCTCCATCTCATCTTCTTGGATCAAATAGTGCTAGAAGAATACAACACACAAATTAACAAACAAGTCATCAAATAACTTCCCCCGCCCTGGGCGGGGAGGGAGGGAGTGTCAGACTTTTACTGACTAAAACCCACCCATGTTCCATCTTGTGCCCTTCGCGTTCCGGGGGCGCGATATCTCTTATGAACAACCCGCAGCCCCGGCAGGCATCGGCCCTCAGTGGCCCCTTCCTTTGCTGACATCTCTTTGAGGCGCGCGTGGAACACGAACGCGCCGTCGACACGGCCTGTCGTTATGCAACGTAAGGACGGTGAGCTACCCATTGCTCACCGTCCACAGGCCCGTATCTACGGTGGCCGGGAGTCGTCTCGCGGTGTTAATGTCATACGACAATAAATTAGTTTGGAATTTGATATAATAATATTTTACGTGGACAAAGTCTAGAATCTTCACAAACATACCTCCTCACTGATAGAATGGCCATTCTCTTCTTGAATCTTGACATATTTCGTTAAAACCTCGTTCAGTCCCGGAGACATGTGCCTGAAATACCTGAAAAAGAAAATATATTAATGTATGTAATTGTATTCTACAGACCAATTCCGGCCACGGCGGCTAATCTTAATGCAGACTAGCCAAGTACGCAGGAGATATCATAGTGCACAAGTCCGTGCGCAAACACAGGTGCACTCCCTCTTCCCTCACTCTCATAGTCCGATGAGACGACAGACACGACCGGGGAGAGATCAGGCGCAGGAGCAAACGACACGGGTACATCCCAAACTTCCAAACTCCGGGCTGCTACTGAGCAAATCCTAATGGAAAAACCCAATGACACTTTTTGCCCGACCTGGGTATCGAACCCAGGACTTCACGCTCAACAGTTGTGCTTGCCACCACGAGACCCACGAGGCAGTTATAATCTATACTAATATAATAAAGCTGAACAGTTTTTGTTTGTTTAAACGCGTTCATCTTTGGAACTGCCAGTCGGATTAAAACAACATTTCTGTGTATGATAGCCAGATTTATGAGGAATAGTATAGGCTATATAACATCACGCTGCGACACACGGGAACGGAGCAGTAACCAAAGATATAAACTTACATTATGAAATTTCTCAGTAACAGCCCAGAGTTGGAAAGTTGGTGGTGTGACACCCCCGTGCCTCGGAAAGCACGTAAAGCCGTTGGTCCCGGCTGTCATTCGTAGATATTTGACAGTCGTTACGGATAGTCAGAAGCCGGGAGGTCTGAACACTAGTCTTACCAAGAGGTATCGTGTTGCCCAGTAACTGGGTTGTGGAGGTCAGATAGGCAGTCGCTCCATGTAAAACACTGGTACTCAGCTGCATCCGGTTAGACTGGAAGCCGACCCCAACATAGTTGGGAAGAGAGATCTCTCGTCTCTCTCATTGGCTAGGAAAATGATGACTTACTTATGAAATCCGTGCCTGGCCGCTAGGGTAGCGAATATAGTGTTGTTGACTAAAGCTGAGCGCAGGTCCGTGAGGGCGCCGGGCGAGTGACGCCGCGGGTCCTCGTATAGGTGGCGAGTTATTAAGTAGTCTGCAACCATAAGATATTTTGTAGGATTCATTTAAATCAGGCAACAGGGTGATGAGATTGGATAAAATTAAGCTTTGGAAGTCAACGAGCTCAGGGGAGAAGTCATTTGATGATTTCTCATCCGGAACAACAAAAAAGGGCTTAGGAAGTCGGCGGCTTCGGTTCTGTTTGTTGTTTTGTATTGCCACCGACTTCCAATGATTTTTCTTTGTGTTAAATGAGAAATCATCAAATGACTTCTCCCCTGAGCTCGTTGACTTCCAATCCTAAAGTTATTTCACTTTTCAGTATAAGTAAGTAATAGGTATGGTGGTAGTACTTCCCCGGACGAGCTCCTTCACAAAGAGCTCTACTACTAACATTATGAATAGGTACCTAATATAGCATCTCCTAGGAACTCCAGTCGTTGGTAGCAGTCGGTGAGGCGGTTGCTCTGATGTGATGCGTGAGTGAGGGCTTGCAGGAGGAGGGAGCGGTCCTTGAATCTGTATTGAAGAGTACTTTCCAGTGCGTCATAGCCTGTGAAGGAAAATTATGAGAATTTTTAAAAGTGAAATCGCGGTTATCGGTTAGCTTTGAGCGATTTTTGGTAGGGGCAAAACTTATGTGTTCACGTCACCGACATGCTAATATGATCGCGTTACCGACATGCTAAGACGACCGCGTCACGGACATGTCAAGATGAACACGGCATCGAGCGTCACCGACATGCTAAGATGACTGCATCACGGACATGGTAAGATTACCGCTTCACCAACATACCAAAGAGACTACGACACGGTCATGCTAATGTGACTGCATCACCGCACTTGTGACGTGGCCCTGTCACCGACATGTCACTGTGGCCGCGTCACCGACATACCAAAGTGACAGCTCCACCAACATGTTAAGATGAACACGTCATCGTCATGCAAGGTGAACACGTCATCACGCGTCACCGACATGCTAAGATGACTGCATAACGGTCATGGTTATATGACCGCGTCAGCAACATGCTAAGATGAACATGACACCGGCATGCTCAGATGACCGCGTCACCAACATACCAAAGAGACTGCGATACAATCATGCTAATGTGGCCGCGTCACCGACATTGTAAAATGACGTTAAGTTTTCACTTCTATCGGCAGTCCCCAATGACTGAATATTTAGTTTTTTTAAATCGAGTAAGCTTATTGGTTCGGAATCATCATGCTACAACACATGAGAGCGGAGCAGCAATCAAACAACTTTCTTCACGCGAGTAAAACCGCAAAGTAAAACTAGTTCTAAATAAAATAAACAGCAATATCGTACTTCCAAATTAATTGGACATTTAAGTAATCTTAGTAACATACCATCACGCCTGTATTCCCCATAGGGTTAGACAGAGGTGTACCAATGCACACCCACAGTTCGCCGGTATGTTTAAGTCCATGTAATAGGGGGCGAGCCTATTGCCATTAACCAGGCACAAATCCTAACTCCGAGCAGCTACTGAGAATTTCATAGAAAACCCCAATAACGCTTTGCTCGACTTGGGAATCAAACCCAGGACTCCATGCTCATCAGTCGCGCTTGCGACCACACGGCCAACGAGGTAGTTACATTGAACAATTTGTCAATTAGAAAAGATATAATTTCCTTTTTTCTTATTTATTCCCGACTCAAAATGAGGGGTGTTATAAGTTTAACGTGTCTGTGTGTCTGTCTGTGGCACCGAAGCTCTTAAACGGGTGAACCGATTCGAATGCGGTTTTTTTTATTTGATAGCAGGTATCCTAGCGATGGTTCTTAGATATGTGTAAAGAAATTATAATTTCATTAATACGTTTGATAGTGTCCTCTGTCGGTAAAGACTGTACTATAGTACTCTAAAAGATGGCGCTATGCGAAAGAGGGTGAGTAAAACAGGTTGGATCATAGAAGGAGCTATTCTGTGGATGGGAATTTGACAACTGTTTTTATCATCGCATTTATTGTTCGATTTAAGTAAAAAGGAATTGTTATTATGTTATACACTTTTAATGTCGTTTCTTTGTTTCTCAGGTAGGATAAAAATATTAACTGCCTCGGTAGCCTAGTGGTGCTAAGTGCGACTGCCACGCTAGAGGTCTTGGGTTCGATTCCCAGGTCGAGCAAAAAGTGTTATATTGGGTTTTTCTATGAAATTCTCAGTAGCAGCTCGGAGTTAGGATTTGTGCCCGGTTAATGGCAATAGGCTCGCCCCCTATTACATGGGACCTAAAACATACCGGCGAACTGTGGGTGTAAATTGGTACACCTCTGCCTAACCCTCCGGGGAATACAGGCGTGATGGTATGATAAAAATATTATTAGTGTACCTATATATTAGTTATTAGGGCATTTAAGTTTGTTCTAAAATAAAACTTTGTTTTTCAGAGCAACACATGTGTTTCATTAACAATTCAAACTCAACATAATACACGTCTTATACATGTTTTATCAAAACCGGTTCATTGGTTTCAAGGTTATCAGCTCTTTTGTTAGCTGCGGTAGGGGCCTTTATTCTTCTGTCGGGGGTCACTCGAAATTTTGATTGTTATTACTTGTGTTGCAAGTGTGATGTTTTCTGGCCTGAGGACGGTGAGCAATGGGTAGCTCACCGTCCTTACGTTGCATAACGACAGGCCGTGTCGACGGCGCGTTCGTGTTCCACGCGCGCCTCAAAGAGATGTCAGCAAAAGGAAGGGGCCACTGAGGGCCGATGCCTGCCGGGGCTGCGGGTTGTTCGCAAGAGATACCGCGCCCCCGGAACGCAAAGGGCACAAGAAGGAACATGGGTGGGTTTTAGTCAGTAAAAGTCTGACACTCCCTTCCGCCCCGCCCAGGGCGGGAGAAGTTATTTGATGATTTCCCACCCACCAAAAAAATAAAAAATGTGATGTTTTTTGAAATACTTACCAGACAGCATTTGGTTCAGCTCGCCTTCGGGATCTTCAATATACCGGAGCAGAGGTGACGGAGGCGCTTTCAGTTCTCCAAATATTGGCTGTAGATGGAGCAATTATATTTTATTTAATTGTTATATATATACAACATACCATCACGCCTATATTCCCCGAAGGGTTAGGCAGAAATGTAATAGGGGTCCCATGTAATAGGGGGCGAGCCTATTGCCATTAACCGGACACAAATCCTAACTCCGAGCTGCTACTGAGAAATTCATAGAAAAATCCAATAACACTTTCTGCTCGACCTGGGAATCGAACCCAAGACCTCTAGCGTAGCAGTCGCGCTTAGGACTGCTAGGCCAACGAGGCAGTTGAACTATGACTTTACGCTGGCGAAAATACCATACGGACAATATACCTGCATCCATTTCCCCTGTGCATCTTTGTAAGGTTGCAAGGAGCCCACGGCCCGGGCTGGCCACGACCAGTCCTCCTCCGGGAACAACTCCTGGTTAAGAGGAGCCTCGTCATCGGAGCACGATGAAGCTGATGATGGAGACCGCTTGTGGTCTGGTGATGAAGGTGTTGATGAAGAAGACTGGAACAAGATTTAAAAGTTAGTATATTTGAAATAAAACTTCTCTACGCACGCTTGACTTGAGGAGTAAGCCGGTGAATGCGTGACGAGAGCGTTACGGAAATTAGTGTGATCGGGCGAACGGAAGTTGAGTGGGAGGTATAAGTTAGTGAAGATAGAAAGAGAGAGAGTTACGTTTCGTATATTACTGTAGGTGCAAGAGAGAGCAGTGCGCGCGCTCATTTTCTTTCTCTCTTCCTCGAGTGACACGACTGAAGATTTACTTCAGTCGTGTGGTCTAACGCACACGAGTCTTTTTATTTGTCGTAGTTGCATGTGTCGAAGTGGGTTTAATTACCGGTCAGGCAAAAGTGTTATTGGGTTTTTCAATTAGGAATTTCTCAGTAGCAGCCCGGAGTTTGGAAGTTGGTTGGTTGGTGGGGGTGTCACACCCCCGTGCCTCGGAAAGCACGTAAAGCCGTTGGTCCCGGCTGTCATTCGTAGATCTTTGACAGTCATTACGGATAGTCAGAAGCCAGGAAGTCTGACAACCAGTCTCACCAAGAGGTATCGTGTTGCCCAGTAACTGGGTTGTGGAGGTCAGATAGGCAGTCGCTCCATGTAGAACACTGGTACTTAGCTGCATCCGGTTAGACTGGAAGCCGACCCCAACATAGTTGGGCAAAGGCTTGGTAGGTTATATATGTTCTGACTAGCTATGACTGCCTCATTAGCCTAGTAGTCCCAAGTGCGACTGTAACGGTAGAGGTCTTGGGTTCGATTCCCAAGTCGAGAAACAAGTGTTATTGAGTTAATGGCAATAGGCTCGCCCCCTATTACATGGGACCTAAAAACATACCGGCGAACTGTGGGTGTACATTAGTACACCTCTGCCTAACCCTTCGAGGAATACAGGCGTGATGGTATATATCTATACTAATATATAAAGCTGAAGAGTTTGTTTGTTTGGTTGAACGCGCCAATCTCAGGAACTACTGGATTGTATTGAAAAATAATTATTGAGTTCAATAGTTCATTTTTCGAGGAAGGCTGTAAGGCTATATAACATCACGCTACGACCAATAGGTAAGGAGCAGTAACCAAAGACGTGAACCTAATGCGAGTGAAAAACTACGCGGACGAAGTCGAGAGCAGAAGCTAGTGATATACAATTATGTTTTGTCCCCCTCTCACCTCATTCTCTCTGTTTATCCTGGCCGCTCGGCTGACATATGGATGGTCGTCATGTAACGCCACATGGTGACAGGGAAGCACCCTGATGCCAAGCCACGACATGAACAGTAGGGCTCCGCGGGGGCCACACTCCAGTAGATAGGCGCCAATAAGGGCTTCCACGCAATCTGCTATTGATTTATCTGGAAGAAAATTTAATTATAATTTTAGAGTAATTTTTTTTAGGGTTGCGTAACAAAATTGTTAAAAACGCCGGCCAAGTGTCATTCATGTATTTAGTTTTCGATAAAGTAGGTACCCACACAAGTTCAACTTTTTTTTAAAACAAGCAAACAAGCCGACGGCCCACCTCATGTTAAGTGGTCACCGCTGCCTATACACATCTGCAATACCAGAGGCCTTGCAAATGCGTTGCCATCCCAGAGACAAAGTTGAAACATCTCATGAGCCTGTAACTACACCGACACCCATACCCTTCACACCTGAACACTACAAGCTGCTTTGGGCAGAAATATGTATGGTGGTAGTACTTCCCCGGACGAGCTCCTTCACAAAGAGCTCTGCTACTACTACATTAACGTCGGGGATAATGTTATCGTACCTGGTATACTGTGCTGTGTTATCAAATTGTAAGGAATGAAGCATCCAGCAGAGTCCAGTGGAGTTTCAAGATGCTTCATGATGTCTTTGCCTTCTCCCTGTAAATAGAAATAAGTACTATTTATAAATATATAAAAAAACTGCCTCGGTAGCCTAGTGGTCCTAAGCGCGACTGCTACGCTACAGGTCTTGGGTTCGACTCCCAGGTCGAGCAAAAAGTGTTATTGTGTTTTTCCATGAAATTCTCAGTAGCAGCTCGGAGTTAGGATTTGTGCCCGGTTAATGGCAATAAACTCGCCCCCTATTACATGGGACCTAAATATATCGGCGAACTGTGGGTATACATTGGTACACCTCTGCCTAACCCTTCGGAGAATACAGGCGTGATGGTATGTGTTGTCAGGCAATGGGCATATGTATGACAAATTCCAGCTCAATCGAACACTGGGAAATGGGTCAAATTTAACTTGTAAGATTTGGCTAAGTTCCTATGGCAACCTTCCGGCTCCATCATCAGACCTGTTTCTCATACCTCTACAAATTTAATTGAAATAGTAGTTCATGGACCAGCCATATAATAAGGCTTTAAATACCAAATTATATAGTACAAGCCCGCCACATTATTCCCAACCACTGCCAAACAACAACTTCTGTAAGCCAGAATCAACAGTGGAGACCGCCAGAAGAGCGCCGAGGCGATGAAGCTCGACGAGTCCCGGAGAAACGATAAAACTGTCTTGGATCCCGCAACGAAATTAATCAGAAAAGATTAGCATTAGATTAGATTATTATTATATAGTACAGTTGAAATAAAACCAAAGTTGAAAAATAATTGTCATACGGCGGGAAATTCAGGTTGTCATTGTGCAAGGCTGCGCAGCTCGCGCACCCATAGACAATGACACTATTTTTCAATACGCGCCAATGACAAAACAAAAATATGCTATAAAAATCAAAAGTAATGCAAAAAAAAAACAAAAAAATAAAAAAAAAAGAATAAAAGTCAAAAGTAATGTAAAATGTAATAATGCAGTTATTAGGAAATCGAAGGAGAATGCTGAACTGTAATGGTTATTATTTTACGTGTTCATAGACTATGTTTTGAATCCATAATTTGAACATTACGTTGGAAGTGTAGATAAAGTTACATTACGGCTTACTCACATTGATCCTCGGGTGCAGAGTTGGGGGTGGTTTATGACAGGGAGGGAGCCAGTTGTCGTGTGGCTCGAATTTGGAAGCTATCATGCGCGCGCCGAGGCGTTTATTACGCCCTAGGCGGTAGAGATTCAAGTTCGATACCTGTGTAAAACAAAGAGATAATTTTTTTTTTTTTTTTTTAAACGTGGCCCCACACTAGGAATTTCTCCTGTGTCGTGGGAGCGTTTACAAACATACAAACTAACATACACAAACAGCCAGACCCGGAACAACTATCTGTAGGCCATACAAATATTTGTTCCGTGCGGGAATCGAACTCGCGACACGCAGCGCCGCAGCCAATCGCTCAGCCAATGCGCCACCGTGCCGTCATAGCAATATGAATTGATACATTTAGATAATTGGGTACATGACACCATTAAATAATAATTCCAAGACACAACTTCACAATAAAAAGGAACACTTTATTTTAGCCCTGAAAACTAGATGCATTTTTAAATAACTATAAAATTATAGTGGCTTTGAAATCAATAAATAGTTAGTGAGTCAAGGTCCGGTTCGGAG
The DNA here is from genome assembly GCA_947462355.1 of Caradrina kadenii. NCBI lineage: Eukaryota > Metazoa > Arthropoda > Insecta > Lepidoptera > Noctuidae > Caradrina > Caradrina kadenii. The sequence goes on along the minus strand of OX381702.1, from coordinate 4,168,512 downwards.
TTGGGATTTGTGCCCGGTTAATGGCAATAGGCTCGCCCCTTATTACATGGGACCTAAAACATACCGGCGAACTGTGGGTGCACATTGTTACACCTCTGCCTAACCCTTCGGCGAATTCAGGCGTGATGGTATGTTGTTGTTAAGCTGTCAAATAAGTGACGTCATAGTTTAGTATTGTCGTACAAAATCTATGGGGGAATCGCGTTTTGACAGCTCATAAAAAGTACGTCAATTGATTAGTGGTGTCATCTACACAATTAGAAGCTATTAATAATAATAATAAAGATGGCTTAAAACAAAAAGATGGAACGAAACAAAGCATTATTATTTTTTATTTTTTTAAAACGTTGCCCCACACTAGGAATGTCTCCTGTGTCGTGGGTGCGTTTACAAACATATAAACTCACATACACAAACAGCCAGACCCGGAACAACTATCTGTAGGTCATACAGATATTTGTTTCGTGCGGGAATCGAGCCCGCGACACGCAGCGCAGCAGTCGATCGCTCGGCCACTGCGCCAACCGTGTCGTGTCGTGTGTGTAGCATTATAAATACTGTTTTTTTTTAAATATAAATAAAATAAAGAATACTGTTGCTCTGTGTAGAAAAGGTTGGTGTAACAGTGTGTTTGTGGTGTGGGAGAGTGACGCGGGATAGTATATAGGGGGGTGTGATTCAGACATTCCAACTCGTAGTAGGGTATAATTAGGAAGAATGTGGGGTGTGTAGGGTTGTGTACAAGGATTGTGTGGTGATGGGAGGGTGTGTTAGTGCGGGATAGTGTATAGAGGGGTGTGATTTACCAATTCCCATTTGTCGTAGGGTATCATGTGGATGGAAAAGGGGTGTGTAGAGGTATAATATCATACCTGTTTACTCCTCATATGACTCAGTTTCCCTTCATGTACGGTTGGGTGTGCGCAGTACAAGTACGCGGTAATGGCGAATTTTAGGAAGCTGTCTCCTATCGTCTCTAGGCGCTCTAAGTTTATGCCATCGTTCGCGTTCGACATTGTGAGTGCCTGTGGAAGGAAAATGGTATAAATACATAACACAGCTTCCTATTAAATGGGACCTAAAAACATACCGAACCATGGGTGAACATTGATACAACTCTGCCTAACCCTTTGGAGAATAGAGGCGTGATGGTATGTTAACACAGCCACACACACATATTAGTGGATTTTTTTTTTTATATCACTGAATGGCAAACAAGCCGACGACACACCTGATGTTAAGTGGTCACCGCTACCTATAGACATCTGCAATACCAGAGGCCTTGCTAATGCGTTGCCATCCCAGAGACAAAGTTGAAACGTGTCATGTGCCTGTAACTACACCGGCACCCATACCCTTCACACCGGAACACTACAAGCTGCTTTGCGGCAGAAATAGGTATGGTGGTAGTACTTCCCCGGACGAGCTGCTTCACAAAGATCTCTACTACTACTACATTTATAAAATTGGTAACAAAATCTCTCACCTGCAAAATAACACTAGGACTCGGTCCCGGATGCCCCTCCAACGTCGGCTGATAATCAAAATCAAAGTCCCTCCCACATAAAAAGGAGGACAGGGGACTCCCATCCGCATAGTACGGCTCAAATTTTCCCTCCCCTTTACTAATCCCCTCATACCCCTCCTTAGAATCAAACCCAACATTCACCATTTTCTCATTGACATAATTCTCATCATCAATATTAATATCTTTCATAGAGAAACAATTCATTTTTTTTATCTTATCTTCTGGTAGTATTTTCTTTATTTTAGCTAGCAACACTCTTTTGTTCCTCTCTATGCTTGCGACGTCAATTTGGCCGTTTTTGACAGTTAGTTCTTGTGTGCCGAACGGAAATAGTTCTGCGATAGCTTCCTGTTCAGTTTTCTTACATATTACAGTGCTATGGTAGGATTCTTTTGACTCTGGCAACACATCCGTGATGTGATCGTCTTTGGTAATGAGATGGCACTTGTCTATGATGTCTTGTTTATGGCGAGAGACGGAGGCGCGGAATTTGTCTATGTACTGTGGAAGGAAGGCATATATATACAATTTATTTATTTATCAATATTAATATGGACTGCCCCGTTGGTCTCATGGTCGCAAGCGCAACTGATAAGCGTGGGGTCCCGGGTTCGATTCCCAGGTCGGGCAAAAAGTGTTATTGGGTTTTTCAATTAGGATTTGCTCAGTAGCAGCCCGGAGTTTGGAAGTTGGTGGTGTGGCACCCCCGTGCTTCAGAACGCACGTAAAGCCGTTGGTCCCGGCTTTCATTCGTAGATCTTTGGCAGTCGTTACGGATAGTCAGAAGCCAGGAAGTCTGACAACCAGTCTCACCAAGAGGTATCGTGTTGCCCAGTAACTGGGTTGTGGAGGTCAGATAGGCAGTCGCTCCATGTAAAACACTGGTATTCAGCTGCATCCGGTTAGACTGGAAGCCGACCACAACATAGTTGGGAAAAGGCTAAGCAGATGATGATGATCTATACCGATATAATGAAGAGGTAAAGTTTGTGAGGTTGTAGGGGGTAATCTCTGGATCTACTGAACCGATTTTGAAAATTCTTCTACCCATAGAAAGCCACGTTATTTGTGAGTGTCCAAGGCTATATAATATCACGCTACGATCTACAGGAGCAAAGCAGTAAACAAAGACGTAACGTAACGCGGGTGAAATAAGTGAAGCCGACGAAGTCGAGGGCAGATGCTAGTACTACACAGGGTTATATCTAAAACAATGACAACCTCTCAGGACTATGTTACTAACATCATAACCAACAACTTTTGTTCTATGACATTTAAACATTTATCATATTTTAGTTCATCAGATTTTCATACAAAAATAAAAACATTTAGATTGAACGCTCTAAATGTTACGAAGTCTATGCGAAGCAAACGAAAGCGATAGTAAAATAGCGAGGGGAGCGGGGTTAGGGCGGCGGGGGTGTTTGTGCTTGACCTATTTAAAATTTTACGGAAATCCTTCAGTCGGTCATTCACTTCAATGCGCTTGCGTTGCTTGATTCTGTAAAAATTTAACAAAAGTTGTTGTTTATGATGATAGTAATACAGTCCTGCAAGGTTGTCATTGTTTTACAAATAACCCTGTATATCTACAGTATATTCGATTGTAAGGAGTAAAGTCCAGTCGTGGGTCGGTGTTGACACACACATATTTGTTCTTTTTCTTACCTCTTGAGGTGCACTCCCTTGCCGTATCAACTCATCATGCACCGCCCTATCCTCAAGGTCATCCTGTTCGTTGGGCATCGGCGCAGGATTCACCTTCTTCGTCCGCTCTATATCGAACGCTTCAGCTTCGTGTGCCGTCTTATATTCTATTCTGACGCCCATGGATGCTGTGGGGAGCAGGAGATTAGAATGGAATGGAGTAATGACACCACTAATCAATTGACGTACTTTTTATGAGCTGTCAAAACGCGATTCCCCCATAGATTTTGTACGACAATACTAAATTATGACGTCACTTTTTTTAAATCTCAATTCACTAAATATTTATTGATTTCAAAGTAAATAAAAATCGAATTGTATGATTGTTTAAAAATTCGGCTTTCGGGGCTAAAATAAACTGTTCTTTTAGTGAAGTTACCGCGTGTAGCATTTCGTCACATTCGTCGCTCACGCAGGACGATTCGATTCCCAGGTCGAGCAAAAAGTTTTCATGGGTTTTTCTATGAAATTTTGAGTAGCAGCTCGGAGTTAGGATTTGTGCCCAGTTAATGGCAATAGGCTCGCCCCCTATTACATAGGACCTAAACATACCGGCGAACTGTGGGGGAACCTTGGTACACCTCTGCCTAACCCTTCGGGGAATATAGGCGTGATGGTATACGTATATAATATCATTTTGTTTGTAATGTATTTGTTTTAACTGGTTTTAGTTCATTTTATTTTAGAAAAAATCATTATTTGGTACTCACTGTTAGTATTCTTGCTGGTACAGAACCCACTGTTATCTGTGTCTTCATCGCTGCCATCAAAATCTAGATCAGTATCATCTGAATCCAGATCGCTGAAAAACATAATTACTATTTTATTAAGGCTACTTCTTTTTAGGGTTCCGTAACCAAAAGGTAAAACGGGGCCCTATTACTAAGACTCCGCAGTCCGTCCGTCCGTTTGTCACCAGGCTGTATCTCATGAACCGTGATAGTTAGACAGTTGAAATTTTCACAGATGATGTATTTCTGTTACCGCTATAACAAAAAATACTAAAAAACAGAATAAAATAAATATTTAAGGGGGCTCTTATACAACAAACATGATTTCCTTGCCCATTTTATAGATAATGGTACGGAACCCTTCGTGCGCAAGTCCGACTCGCACTTGGCCGGTTCTTTTTCTTGTTCTAATTCCAATAACAAATAACGAAATATAAAGTTAAGGTTTGACTCTAGTCTGGGTCAGAGGTGACAAAGACAAAGTCGACGATGGAGTGAGCTTACCCAGAAGAAGCCTGTTCACTTTAACTTCGAAGAGATTAGGGTTGAATGCGTTCGGAAATACAGACACAGGTAGAGAGTTCCACTCCTTTGCTGTGCGCGTTATAAAAAAAAAGGGTATGGGTGCCGGTATAGTTACAGGCACATGAGACGTTTCAACTTTGTCTCTGGGATGGCAACGCATTTGCAAGGCCTCTAGTATTGCAGATGTCTCTAAGCAGCGGTTGCCACTTAACGTCCGTCAGACCCACAGTTTGACTTTAAATATTGTAGTCAGTATTCTGACAGTTAAAGAGTTACCAGATTATGATAAAAAAAGATAGTGATGTGGTGTAACAATGAACGAAATTGAATGAACTTAACTATTGTACTTATATGAAAACTTGTATTTTAAATTTAATAACTTTGGAAATAACTGTTATTATCAATTATTAATATATGCGAATATTTAAAGATTTATTCAGATTATACCATTTTCATCATTCGCTTTTCACGCAAAATCGTTAGCGAACTCAACACCATTAGTCTTTGAATGGTCACATTATTTTTTTTTGAACTGTCTAGTTACTGAATACAAACAAAAGTCGAACTATAGGTCTACATCCTAGGAACAACGTTACCAACATTTGTTCGGCTAATTAATGTTTTCCGGAATAAGTTATAAAAATACAAATCTATAGTAATATTATAAACCTGAAGAGTTTGTTTGTTTGGTTGAACGCGCTAATCTCAGGAACTGCCTCGGTAGCCTATTAGTCCTAAGCGCGACTGGTACGCTAGAGATCTTGGGTTGCATTCCTAGGTCGAGCAAAAACTGTTGTTGGCTTTTTCTGTAAAATTCTCAGTAGAGGCTCAGAGTTAGGATTTGTGTCCGGCTATTGGCAATAGGCTCGCCCAGTCGCCCCCTATTACATGGGACCTGAACATACCGGTAAACTGTGGGTGTACATTGTTACACCTCTGCCTAACCCTTCGGGGAATACAGGCGTGATGGTATGTTTGTTTAGGAACTACTGGTAACTGAAAAAATATTTTTGCGTTGGATAGTTCGGTAACTGGACTATCCAACACAAAAATATTTTTTCAATTTAAACCAGTAGTTCCTGAGATTAGCGCGTTCAACCAAACAAACAAACTCTTCAGCTTTATAATGTTAGTATAGATTGGCAACACCACGAGAGCCGCCAACTTACATACCATACAAAACAATAAAACTTCAGTAGTGTCACTTGAGGAAGAGAGAAAGAAAATAAGCGCGCACACTGCTCGCTCTTGCTCCTACAGTAATATACGAAACGTGACTCTCTCTTTCTATCTTCACTAACTTATATGTCCCTCTCAACTTCCGTTCGCCCGATCACACTCATTTCCGTAACGCTCTCGTCAAGCATCACCAACTTACTCTCCAAGTCAACCGTGCGTAAAGAAGTTTTACTTCAAAAAAAATTAAGAGGAATATTCACTAACCTGGACATGAAGGAGTCATCACTATCCGCCATGGAGAAGTTCTTGGCTGGGTTGTATTGGCTGAACTTCGGCCTGCCTATATTATCGCACCAATTTGTACCGCCTATATAGAACATTTGATTTCCAAGCATCATAATAAGAGTACATGATGTTAGTATACCGCCACCAAAGTAATAATAATACCAGCTTATTGTCCTACTGTAGGGAAAACTGCCTCGTTAGCCTAGTGGTCCTAAGCGCGACTGCTACGCTAGAGGTCTTCCGTTCGATTCCCCAGGTCGAGCAAAGTGTTATTAGGTTTTTCTATAAAATTCTCAGTAGCAACTCGGAGTTAGGATTTGTGCCCGGTTAATGGCAATAGGCTCGCCCCCTATCACATGGGACCTAAACATGCCGGAGAACTGTGGCTGTACATAGTTACACCTCTGCCTAACCCTTCGGGGAATACAGGCGTGATGGTATGTTGACTCATGTTGGTGTCTTTGTCAATAAATACTCTTGAAAATAGTCTAAATGGGTTGACATGACCAGGGTCATTGGCCCCTGTAGAGGGATAATTTAAGACTGGTATTTATTCTTGAATATAGTTAAGGTAAACCTGATCGCTTACAATTTTTAACCTCAGGCCCGCTTGCACCATTTCGTGTTATTATTTAACTAAGAGATAGTTGCTAACAAGAGTCCATTTTATACGAAGTTTGTTTAAAAAATAAAACGTTGCCCCACACTAGGAATGTCTCCTGTATCGTGGGTGCGTTTACAAACATATAAACTCACATACACAAACAGCCAAACCCGGAACGACTATCTGTAGGTCATACAAATATTTGTATCTTGCGGAAATGGAACCTGATCCGCTCAGTCAACATGCCTCAAATTGTGGAAGGCGCTGTAAAATTTTATTGTTTAACCTCGGGTTAGCAAGTAACTTTAAGTTAAATATACGGTGCAAGTGGGCCTAAGTAGTTTATTTTCAATATTTTGTCAATTCTCCTCTACAATCAGATTCCGTTGGATTTTCAACGTCCGGCGCTACGTCGAGAGTTGCAAATCCAGTGAGCGGTATTTTGACGCGGAGATTACACTGAAAACGTCCTATGGAAATCCAGTACGCGGTAACGACGTATTCTGTGAAGTGGATATTTTATACCGCGCACTGGATATGTGATGTTAACTGCCCTGTAGGTCTCGTTGTTGCGAGCGCGACTAATGAGCGTGGGATCCCGGGTTCGATTCCCAGGTCGGGCAAAAAGTGTTATTGGGTTTTTCCATTAGGATTTGCTCAGTAGCAGCCCGGAGTTTGGAAGTTGGTGGTGTGACACCCCCGTGCCTCGGAAAGCAATTAAACGTCAATCGTTCGTAGTCGTCGTTGGTCCCGGCTGTCATTCGTAGATCTTTGACAGTCGTTACGGATAGTCCGAAGCCAGGAAGTCTGACAACCAGTCTAACCAAGAGGTATCGTGTTGCCCAGTAACTGGGTTGCGGAGGTCAGATAGGCAGTCGCTCCATGTAAAACACTGGTATTCAGCTGCATCCGGTTAGACTGGAAGCCGACTCCAACATAGTTGGGAAAAGGCTCAGTAGATGATGATGATGCACTGGATATGTACGTTACGCCTGATATCAAAAATCCAGAGCGCGGTCATATCGTATTTTTAACTTAGATCTCTTATAAACCGCACTGTAAGTATAGCCTTTCGCCAGGCGTTTAAAATCGAAATCGGAAACAGCGCATTTTTAACGCAGACATCTTATACCGCGAACTGGATCTATAACGTCAAGCCACTCGTCAAAAATCCAGTGAAAATCCAGTGCGCAGTAACTGCGGATTTTTAAAGTGGATACTCAATACTCAATTTTTTATTGCATTCCATAAATATGTACCTTATTAAACTATGATACATGCTAAATAAGAGATCAATATGGACCCTGTCGGGCACAGCAACTATTAGGATAGAGGAAAATTAATTCAAGCAAATCAATAATTATTAACTGAGTTAATTGGGTGATTAATTATGTATATACATATTTATATTTTTATGTTCGTGTATATGAGTATAGTATTATATACCGTGCACTCGATTTGTAACGTCAAACCGGTCGTCAATAATCCAGTGCGCGGTACCTGTGAATTTTTAACGCGGGGACATTTACCACGCACTGGATTTGTAACATCCAGCAGATCATTGAAAATCCAGTGCGCGGTAAAAACACGCGCACTGGATTTTCCACTTAACGATTTGTAACTAAACTGTCTTTGTTACAATCGCACATACCTGAAGCAGACGTGCAGAAGGTCAGGTTCGGAGGGAGAGGTTCCCTCAAATCATCATACTCCGAGGTCTCAGGAATTGATGAAGCCATGTCGTTACTCCATGTTCCTATTTCAAACTAAAAAAAAAAAACCAAAAGAGGATGTATCGGTGTGTGATGTGAAAATAAATGATGTGAGTGTGGAGCAAACGAACGAGTTTGTATACTTGGGCAGTATGTTTACAAGAGATGGAAAGATTGATGCTGATGTGGAAAGGAGAGTAAATGCGGGAAATAAAGTGAATGGTGCTATACATGCGGTTGTGACCAATCAGTCGATGTCCAAAGAGGCTCGACTGGCTGTGCACAATGGTGTGTTGGTGCCTACACTTATGTATGGAAGTGAATGTTGGGTGTGGCAAACGAGGCATGAAAGTAGGATAAATGCTGTGGAGATGCGTTCCTTGCGAAGTATGTGTGGTGTAACTTTGAACGATAGAGTGAGGAATGAAACGATACGAGAACGTTGCGGATTAAAAGAGGATGTAGTAACAAAAATAGAAAAGAGTATGCTTAGATGGTTCGGTCATGTTGAGAGGATGAGTGAAAGGCGACTAACGAAAGGGATTTATATGGCAGATGTGAGTGGCAACGCCGGGAGAGGACGCCCTAGAAAGACCTACCCTGACCTTATTGGTGGGGTTCTTCAGAAAGGACGTGTGCGCAGTACTCGTAACCGGCGTGCTTGTATGAACAGATGTATGAACGTGGTCGAGGCGAAAGAAGTATGTAAGGATCGTAGCAGGTGGCGTTCTGTGGTTTCTGCCTACCCCCATGGGAAAAAGGCGTGAGTTTATGTATGTATGTATGTATGTAATTTATAAATTTGTTTGTCTGTCTGTTTCGGCTAATCTCCGAAACTGCTGGACCGATTTTGATGGGAGTTTTACTAGAAGATGCTGATGTTATAAGAAGTAACTTAGGCTATTTTTATTTTTATTTTTTTATTTACTTAAATAAAAAAATAAAAGAGGTTTATGCGCGAAAACAAAATTGAATTCAATAAAATAGTGAACGCGAACGAAGTCGCGGGCAACAGCTATAATAGAATATTATAAACGGGAAAGATATTTTTGTTTGTTTGTTTGTATCGAATAGGCTCAGAAACTACTGTACCGATTTTAACCATTTCTTCACCAATTGATAGCTACATTAATCCTCAGTGACATAGGCTATATAACATCACACTACGACCAACGAGGACGGAGCAGTAACCAAAAACATACCTTAACGCGGGTGAAATAAACCACTTACACCAAGTCGCTGGCAGAAGAATTATAAATTTTCATTAATTATAACAATTTTATTAATTCTGTCAACGTTATTGTAAATATCTATCCTATTGTATTATTACATAATTGGCGCTTATTACTATGTAAGTTAGCATTTTGTTACAATTATGTGTAAATAATTGTTGATGAACCAAATAAAAAATAAATAAATAAATCTTCTGAACACTTACAGCAGCCTCAGCAGCAGCGTCTTCTTTCTCTTGTAAGATATCGTTAATAGTCTTTTCTTTCACGTCTCTCTCTGGCTCTTGTTCTGTTCTCTTCTCTACTTCCTCATTCTTCTTTCCTTCTTTTTCTCTAGAAAAAATATTAAATGGTGTTATGGCTTTTGTGATGATTAAGTTTTGATTGTCCTACTGTAGGGCAAAAGCCTCGTCTCATACAAGGAACGCTTACTCAAGGCGGATTGATGATTTCAGACTTATATTTAAACTATTATAACAACACATACGCCTGTATTCCCCGAAGGGTTAGGCAGGAGTGTACCAATGTACACTCACAGTTCGCCGGTATGTTTAGGTCCCATGTAATAGGGGGCGAGCCTATTGCCATTAACCGGGCACAAATCCTAACTCCGAGCTGCTACAGAGAATTTCCTAGAAAAACCCAGTAACACTTTTTGCTCGACCTGGGAATCGAACCCAAGACCCCTAGCGTAGCAGTCGCGCTTAGGACCACTAGGCCAACGAGTCAGTTAAACTAATATAATAAAGCAGAAGACATTTTTGTTTGTTTATTTAAACACGCCTCGTTAGCCTAGTGGTCTTAAGCGCGGCTGCTACGCTAGGGGTCTTGGGTTCGATTCCCAGGTCGAGCAAAGTGTCATTGGTTTTTTTCTATGAAATTCTCAGCAGCAGCTCGGAGTTAGGATTAGTGCCCGGTTAATGGCAATAGGCTCGCCACCTATTACATGGGACCTAAACATACCGGCGACCTGTGCGTGTACGTTGTGACGCCTCTGTCTAACCCTTCAGAGAATACAGGCGTGATGGTATGTCATGTGTTACATATTTACAACTTCCTGCATAATATCAAGTTACGACCTAAGAGAATAGAGCAGTAACCAGAGACGTAACTTAAAGCGAGTGAAATAAGCCACGCTGACGAATTCGCGCACAGAAGCAAATTTATACAAATATGATAAAGAGGTAAAGTTCGTGAGGTTGTAGGGGGTAATCTCTGGAGCTACTGAACCGATTTTAAAAATCCTTTAACCATAGAAAGTCACGTCATTTGTGAGTGTCATAGGCTATATAACATCACGCTACGACCTACGAGGGCGGAGCAGTAACCAAAGAAGTAACTTAATGAGGGTAAAAAAATCCACGCGGACGAACTCGCGAGCAGAAGCTAGTTGAATAGTGAATCTTACCTTAACTCTTTATCTTTGTGTTCTTTCTTTGATTCTTCGTCTTCCTTCTTCTTTTCCAGTTTCTCTGAGTCTTGGCTCAACACCTAAATAAAAATACACAAAGTTAATTTTTTTTTAGTAAGACGACCTCCTTCACTGTGAGCTGTACTACTATTGAAATACTTGTATGAACATACCTCAGCCAAACTCCACCCGAAGTCCAAGGGTGGCCATTGGAATTTCGGCGTAAACTTCTCCGTGATCTTGGGTATGCCCAGACCCACGTCTATTGCGACTGCGCGGCGGATTTCATCTGCTATTAGAAGCGCGTTGATTCTGTGGGCAAAAATATTAAAGTCAAAATGAAAGTCAAAGTCAAAAGGAAAGTCAAAGTCAAAATGAAAGTCAAAGACAAAATCAAAGACACCGTCAACGCAGTGGCTGAGCGATTGACTGCTGCGTTGCGTGTCGCGGGTGCGATTCCCGCACGTAGCAAGTATTCGTATGGCCTACAGATAGATGTTCCAAAGTCAGGATGAGTCAAAGTCAAAATCAAAATAAAAGTCAAATTCAATTAGGCTTTGAAGGTTTTGACAAGTTCCAAATGTCGTAAATTATTTCAGAATGGATCCACCATTATGAAATTTGTTTATATTCGTGAGTTCTGTCACCCCCTGAATGGTGGCAGGTGAGTGAAAAGTAACCCTGTTCATTAGGGGGGCACTCTTTAACATCCCCGATAGCCTACATTCAGGCGGGGCAAAGTCACAGGCAAAAGCAAGTTGTTTCATCATTAGATCATTAGTACCTGTACTGCCTCGGTAGTCTAGTGGTCCTAAGCGCGACTGCTACGCTAGAGGTCTTGGGCTCGATTCCCAGGTCGAGCAAAAAGTGTTATTGGGTTTTTCTATGAAATTCTCAGTAGCAGCTCGGAGTTAGGATTTGTGCCCGGTTAATGGCAATAGGCTCACCCCATATTACATGGGACCTAAACATACCGGCGAACTGTGGGTGTACATTATTACACCTCTGCCTAACCCTTCGGGGAATACAGGCGTGATGGTATGTTATGTTACCTGTATAAGACACACGGGAGCGCCACCGTCGCGAACCACAGCGGCGCTGCAAAAGGGTGTACCCTGCATAGCTCAGGTATTAGAATCTGTTTCTGGTCCAGCCGGTCGCGTTTAGCTCGGCGGGTCCGCTCGGATGAGACGGGGAGGGCCACGCCTTTACGGTTCACGTATCTGTGGGGGGAAAGAAAACAGAATATACATAAAAAGTTGGCAGACTCGTCCCACAATTAGTTTGTTTTATTTCTCCACCTATGTATTTTGATCTCTCTCTACTTTGTTTGTTTTGTTTGCATGTATGTATATATGTATTTATTATAAAAAATATATTCTATTCCTGAATATTTTCTGTTCTTTGCACCTACTATGTTTGGTCTCTGCATCGCCCTAAGGTAAACTGGTAGAAAATGCCAAAGGCATTAAGTCCGCCTTTGTACGGTGTATTTTTTTACATTATGTGCATAAAGTTTGATAAATAAATAAAGAAGGAGTTAGATGGAATGGAGCCAGATGACGTAAGTTGGGGAGAGGGACGCGGGGAGATGGGGTGCAAGAGAGAAATGGGGTAGTAAGGAAACGGAGGGGGAGGCCCCCAACGAAATAAGTTTTTTTTAAATCCAAAAAGTACATACCTCGGTGTAAGCAGGTTCAGCCTGGCGCTGGTGTGGTCTACATCCAGCAGCGGCTGATCTCTCTGAGTGAGGCTGACCCCGTACTTGGTGTTGTAATAGTCCCTGAAGCTCTGGTGCGTCGCAGAAGGGAACGAGGAGTCTGGAGTCAGGTTCCAGCATATCTCTGCTACCAGGAAAAACTGGAAGAAGATACCAAGATATCATCATCACGTCTGTATTCCCCGAAGGATTAATCAGAGGTGTACCAAGGTAAACCCACAGTTCGCCGGTATGTTTAGGTTCCATGTAATAAGGGGCGAGCCTATTGCCATTAACCGGGCACAAATCCTAACTCCGAGCTGCTACTGAGAATTTCATAGAAAAACACAATATCATTTTTAGCTCGACCTGGGAATCGAACCCAAGACTCTAGCGCAGCAAATCCACTATCATCTTCGTCATATATATTTTTTTATATACTTGAATGGCAAACAAGCCGACGGCCCACCTGATGTTAAGTGGTCACCGCTGCCTATACACATCTGCAATACCAGAGGCCTTGCAAATGCGTTGCCATCCCAGAGACAAAGTTGAAACGTCTCATGTGCCGGTGTAGTTACAGGACTACACCGGCACCCATACCCTTCACACCGGGCTTACTTCCCCAGATGAGCTCCATCACAAATTGCTCTAGTTTAAAAAAAAACCGGCCAAGTGTGAGTCGAACTCGCGCACGAATGGTTCCGTACCATAATCTATAAAAACGTCAAAAACCCATGTTTGTTTTATTATAATTTAATAATTTATTTTTGAAGTGAATATATAACTCAATATTCTGTCAATATTTCAAGCATCTACCTGTTGCCGTTATCAATATCGAGCAAAACCGAACAAAAAATTCACGTTAGTGGTATGGGAGCCACTTAAATATTTATTTTATTCTGTTTTTTAGTATTTGTTGTTATAGCCGCTATAACAACAAATATATACAAATATACAGGGTTATTTATAAAACAATGACAACCTTGCAGGACTGTATTACTATCATCATAAACAACAACTTTTGTTCTATAATTTTTTACAGAATCAAGCAACGCAAGCGCATTGAAGCGAATGTCTGACTGAAGGATTTCCGTAAAATTGTAAATAGGTCAAGTACAAACACCCCCGCCGCCCTAACCCCGCTCCCCTCGCTATTTTACTATCGCTTTCGTTTGCTTCGCATAGACTTCGTAACATTTAGAGCGTTCAATTTAAATGTTTTTATTTTTGTATGAAAATCTGATGAACTAAAATATGATAAATTTTTAAATGTCATAGAACAAAAGTTGTTGATTATGATGTTAGTAACATAGTCCTGAGAGGTTGTCATTGTTTTACAAATAACCCTGTATACATAATATATAGTCTAACTATCATGGTTCATCAGATCAAGCATGGTGACAGAAGGACAGACGGACGGACGGACAGCGGAGTCTTAGTAATTACTCCATGGCTACGGAACCCTAAAAATGGTGCTAAAAGAACATACCTGCGGTTGATCCTGATTCCTATACCACGGGGTAACGACCGCCTCCCTATATTTCTCCGCGTCAAAAACAAACGTCTCGCCTTTCTTTAACAAAGGATTCGCCATCCTCTTTCTTCCTCGTCTCCTTCTATTGCCTTCTCTTTCCGTCTTCTGCTCATCTTCAGGCGGCTCGTGCCAGATTATCGGCTTATCAATGTCCGTTATTAGTTTCTCTTCTGTATGTCGGTATATGAGCTCTAGGAACGACCAGTCTATGTCTATTGTGTTGGTACCGTCGGGTTGGGTTGCTGGAATGAAGGTTAAGCTGTTTAGTGAGGTTTGGAAAATGATGGGTGGGTGTTTGTGATAATTTTGGCCACACAAGGTATTTCTGTTGTATCGTTGGTGTGTTTTGGGATTTATCGTCTATTTCTGCTGCAAAGCAGCGTTGCTGTATTCCGGTGTAATTGCAGCCACATGAGACGTTTCAACTTTGTCTCTGGGATGGCAACGCATTTGCAAGGCCTCTGGTATTGCAGATGTGTATAGGTAGCAGTGACCACTTAACATCAGGTGGGCCGTCGGCTTGTTTGCTATCCAATGATATAAAAAAAAAACACTTATTGGTGAGGGTATCAGAAAGGTCAGGTGCGCAGTACTCGTAACCGGCGTGCTTGTATGACCAGACGTATGAACGTGGACGAGGCGAAAGGAATATGTAAGGATCGTAGCAGGTGACGTTCTGTTGTTTCTGCCTACCCTCTTGGGAAAAAGGCGTGAGTTTATGTATAAAAGAATCAACCTATCAATAGTGTAAGAGTTGTCTTACAATCCTCCTTACTATTGTTTTCATAAAATATGTATTTTATATGTAAGGATATAAGTATATATGTATGTATATAAAGAGATATGTTTTACGTATATTATTACATACCATCACGCCTGTATTCCCCGAAAGGTTAGGCAGAGGTGTATCAATGCAAACCCACAGTTCGCCGGTATGTTTAGGTCCCATGTAATAGGGGGCGAGCCTATTGCCATTAACCGGGCACAAATCCTAACTCCGAGCTGCTACTGAGAATTTTATAGAAAAACCCAATAATACTTTTTGCTCGACCTGGGATTCGAACCAAAGACCTCTAGCGTAGCAGTCGCGCTTAGGACCACTAGGCCAACGAGGCAGTTATGTATATTATTAGTTGTAGTATATATACTTATTAGAATGAATAACTTTAGTTATGTTGTCTTTTTATATAATTGCATTGAATTCTTTTTTTTTTAGACTGCCCCGTTGGTCTCGTGGTCGCAAGCGAGACTGATGAGCACGGGGCCCTGGGTTCGATTCCCGGGTCGGGCAAAGTGTTATTGCGTCTTTCCATTGCAAATTTCTCAGTAGCAGCCCGGAGTTTGAAACTTGGTAGTGTCACACCCCCGTGCCTCGGAAAGCACGTAAAGCCGTTGGTCCCGGCTGTCATTTGTAGATCTTTGACAGTCGTTACGGATAGTCAGAAGTCAGGAAGTCTGACAACCAGTCTTACCAAGAGGTATCGTGTTGCCCAGTAACTGTGTTATGGAGGTCAGATAGGCAGTCGCTCCATGTAACACACTGGTACTCAGCTGCATCCGGTTAGACTGGAAGCCGACCCCAACATAGTTGGGAAAAGGCTAAGTAGATGAAGTTGCACCTGCCACGTTATCTCTTCACCGCCTTTGGTTGACTGGTAGAGAATGCCTGAGGCATTAACTCCGCCATTGTACTTTTTGTTACATGAAGTTTTGATAAATAAATCAACCCAATTTTCTTGTTCAACTTACCTTTAATTGTAGGTACTATATAATAGTTATTGTGCGTGGACCCTTCGCTTTGCAGCTTCATACCACGACGGCGGACCCTCAGTACTTCGGAGAACACGAAGCGCATGAACCTGCAGGCAAAACCGAGAAACATCAATATCATGTATTTCACAAGGCAAACAGATGTGTTGTGCTGTCATATTGAATTAGTATTAATTTCATAGAAGGGAATATAATGGAACTGAAAAAAATAACAGCATGGTTAAGACATTTCATTGGATTACTGCCTCGGTACCCAGTGGTCCTAAGCGCGACTGCTACGCTATAGGTGTTGGGTTCGATTCCCAGGTCGAGCAAAGTGTCATTGGTTTTTTTCTATGAAATTCTCAGCAGCAGCTTGCAGTTTGGATTTGTGCCCATTTAATGGCAATAGGCTCGCCCCCTATTACATGGGACCTAAACATACCGGCGAACTGTGGGTGTACATTGGTACACCTCTGCCAAACCCTTCGGGGAATACAGGCGTGATGGTATGTGTAGAATGGGATGAAAAGTAATAACATGTAAATTCTTACCTCCTGACAAGTTTAGCTCGTCGCGGCGACATTCTGACGTCAGCATCTGGAACATGCTCCACGGAAACCCTCACTTCACCAGATCGGGTGTAAACAGGAAACGATGGTATCTGCAAACTGAAAAAAATATGGGAGATTATTGTCAAATGGGTTCCGTGTAATCTATACTAGCTTCTGCCAGCGACTTCGATCGCGTGGTTTTTTTCACTCGCGTTAAGTTACGGCTCTGGTTACTGCTTCTCTCCCGTGTGTCGTACCGTGATATTATAAGGCCTAAAGCCTTCCTCGATAAATGAACTATCCAGCACAAAGAATTTTTCAATTCAAACCAGTAGTTCCTGAGATTAGCGCGTTCAAACAAACAAACAAACTCTTCAGCTTTATAATATTAGTATAGATGAATAGTGTAAAGTATTTGGCGCAGTCGCTGCGTGTCGCGGGTTCGATTCCCGCACCGATCAAATATTACTTTGACCTACAGATAGTTGTTCCGGGTTTGGCTGTTTGTGTATGTGAGTTTATATGTTTGTAAACGCACCCACGATACAGGAGTGTACCGTGGGTCTGTGGACGGTGTGCAATGGATCACTCACCGTCCTTACGTGTCAGCAAAAGGAAGGGGCCACTGAGGGCCGATGCCTGCCGGGGCTGCGGGTTGTTCGCAAGAGATACCGCGCCCCCGGAACGCAAAGGGCACAAGAAGAAACATGGGTGGGTTTTAGTCAGTAAAAGTCTGACACTCCCTCCCGCCCCGCCCAGGGCGGGAGAAGTTATTTGATGATTTCCCACCCCCCAAAAAAAAAAAAAAAAACCGTCCTCACGTCACTTGACGACAGACCGTGTCGACGGCGCGTTCGTGTTCCACGCGCGCCTCAAAGAGATGTCAGCAAACATCCGAAGGGGCCACTCAGGGCCGATGCCTGCCGGGGCTGCGGGTTGTTCGTAAGAGATACCGCGCACCCGGAATGCAAAGGGCACAAGAAGGAACATGGATGGGTTTTAGTCAGTAAAAGTCTGACACTCCCTCCCGCCCCGCCCAGGGCGGGATAAGTCATTGGATGATTTCCCATCGGTACAAAAAAAAACCCCACGATACAGGAGTGTAAGGCAAAATGAGACTTACCTGTCAGGCTCGTGTCTTGACATAAGGATGCCAATCGCTTGGCTCGCCAACTGAGGAGCGTGAAGTCTCCTCCCTCGAGTGTTATACCTCTCCGGTAACGCACACCATAGCTTTGATACTATCGCGTAGAGCATGTTGCGTTTTTTAGCTGAAAACCAATTTAAAAGAGTCCAAATGAAGTAAAACTTCTTTACGCACGCTTGACTTGGGGAGTAAGCTGGTGAATGCTTAACGAGGGCGTTACGGAAATGAGTGTGATCGGGCGAACGGAAGTTGTGAGAGAGATATAAGTTAGTGAAGATAGAAAGAGAGAGAGTTACGTTTTGCATATTACTGTAGGAGCAAGGGAGAGCAGAGCGCGCGGTCATTATCTGACTTGAAATAGTAGACGGTTATCAATCCGTCTGTATGTTTTTTTTTTGTATGTGTGTTACGCGATAATTCCGCCAATCTCTCTTCTTTTTGAAATCGGATAAATATACACATAACTGACGGCCTCACCTGCCCCCTCCTTAACTTTGGCCTCTTTATGCTTCTCCTTATATTTGCCCTCTTTCTTGGGCACTTCAGTGTCACTCTCAATGTCCATCATTTCCGGATCCGCATCGGGGTATATCTCTTTATCGGTCGTGTCTATCACTGGCTGGCAATCGGTGAAGGCCCAGGCAGTCTTAAACAAAAGATTAAAAATTAAAATGGCCGTTAAGTCCGTCCCCATTTCCTAGGTCAGGGTAGCGAAATTTGTTCGAAAGAGTCACCGCGGCCCTGGAACGCAAAGGGCATTAGGAGGAACACGGAAGGATTTTAGTCAGTAAGTAAAAGTCCAAAAAAAGCACGTAAAGCCGTTGGTCCCGGCTGTCATTCGTAGATCTTTGACAGTCGTTACGGATAGTCAGAAGCCAGGAAGTCTGACAACCAGTCTAACCAAGAGGTATCGTGTTGCCTAGTAACTGGGTTGTGGAGGTCAGTCGCTCCATGTAAAACACTGGTACTCAGCTGCATCCGGTTAGACTGGAAGCCGACCCCAATATAGTCGGGAAAAGGCTAAGTAGATGATGAGACCATTTACAGGCACTTTTGAATTGTCAAGAAGTTACCCATACAAAAAGTTGAAGCTAGTTGCTCGTTCCAAAACGTAGGTCTCTATGGAGAAGAACGAGCAAGAAACTCCATGGACACTCTTTTCAAATTGGTTTTCACAAAATCTTGGTTACAATATTCTTGTTGCTTCTATATGTGAAAACAATGAAGCCCGTTCGTGCGCCCGTTCACGAACATGACGCGAGGATCAGCACCACTTAGCTCAACCATAAGAGTCTGACACTCCCTTCCACAGAGCGGAAGAAGTAATTTGATGAGGGTAGTGTAATAACAGATACGACAGATAGGGCCTAATGCTTGGCCGATCGGGTGTTCCCGACCGCACTATCAATCAATCTCTCGCCTTATCAATAAGGCCCTACCGGATGAGAATGTCTCAGTAGCAGCCCGGAGTTTCAAAGCTGTTCTGGCGTGATTGAGTTACCAACGTCCAAACACCCCCACAAACTTTCGCATTTAGAATATATCATAACTGGTCCTTTTTTTATGCTATTGGATGATAAACAAGCCGACGGCCCACCTGATGTTAAGTGGTCACCGCTGCAATACAAGAGGCCTCGCAAATGGGTCACCATCATCATCTACTTAGCCTTTTCCCAACTATGTCGGGGTCGGCTTCCAGTCTAACCGGATGCAGCTGAATATCAGTGTTTTACATGAAGCAACTGACAATCTAAACTCCACAACACGATACCCCTTTGTAAGACTGGTTGTCAGACTACCTGGCTTCTGACTATCCGGAACGACTGTCAAAGATCTACGAATCACAGCCGGGATCAACGGCTTTACGTGCTTTCCGAGGCACGGGGGTGTCACACCACCAACTTCCAAACTCCGGGGTGCTACTGAGCAAATCATAATCGAAAAACCCAATAACTCTTTTTGTCCGACCTTGGAATTGAACCCGGGATCCCACGCGCATCAGTCGCGCTTGCAACTTAACTACACCGGCACCCATACCCTTCAAACCGGAACACTACAAGCTGCTTTGCGGCAGAAATAGGTATGGCGGTAGTACTTCCCCGGACGAGCTGCTTCACAAAGAGCTCTACTTCACAATGGTTCAGGACTTACTCGCTTGTAATAGTACTGCCGCCTCTTGGTGGAGCCGGGTCTCGCTGAGTCAGCTGTGTCCGTATGCTCTGCACCCATGTAAGTACACATAATATTCCCAGCCTCCAATTCTACCGCCTTGAAGTTTTCTTTGCCTGCGAACAATGCCAACACTAAATTATATACATACATACATAAACTCACGCCTTTTTCCCATGGGGGTAGGCAGAAACCACAGAACGCCACCTGCTACGATCCTTACATACTTCTTTCGCCTCGTCCACGTTCATACATCTGTTCATACAAGCACGCCGGTTACAAGAACAGCGCACGCGACCTTTCTGAAGAAAGAAAGGTCTTTCTAGGGTGTCCTCTCCCGGCGTTGCCACTCACATCTGCCAAATAAAACCCTTTTGTTTCCACTCATCCTCACAACATGACCGAACAATCTTAGCGTACTCTTTTCAACCTTTGTCACTACATCCTGTTTTAATCCGCAACGTTCTCGTATAATCTCATTCCTCACTCTATCGTTCAAAGTTACACCACACATACTTCGCAAGGAACGCATCTCCACAGCATAAATCCTACTTTCATGCCTTGTTTGCCATACCCAACATTCCAAATTATTATTACCAAATTATTTATTTTAATTAAACCATTAACGGGCACTTATGAACGTTATTTACAAGAAAAAAACACAAAATTAAAAAATTTAAGTAACCCCCGACAGAAGAATAGAAATCCCTACCGCAGCTAACAAAAGAACTGGTTACTTTGAAACCGCTGAACCGATTTCCATCAAACATAGCTAAGAACACTCCCGACTAATTCACCTTTCAAACAATAAAAAAGAAAATCAGAATCGGTTCATCGGTTCGTTCGGGAGCTACGATGCCACAGACACACAGACACGTCAAACTTATAACACCCCGTCCTTTTTGCATCAGAGGTTAAAAACAATTGGGTCAAAAATTAGTTGTGTTTGGAGAGGAATGGGAAAGAAACTCCATACTTATTCTTTTCAAATAAATGGTTTATAACTGCCTAGTTAGCCTAGTGGTCCTAAGCGTGACTGCTACACTAGAGCTCTTGGATTCGGGTCCCAGGTCGAGCAAAGTGTTATGGGGTTTTTCTGTGAAACTCTCAGTAGCAGCTCTGAGTTAGGACTTGAGCCTGGTTAATGGCAATAGACTCGTCTCTTTTACATGGGACCTAATCATACCGGCGAACTGTGGGTGTACATTGCTACACCTCTGCCTAACCCTTCGGGGAATACAGGCGTGATGGTATTTCATGTGTTATGCATGCATTTTCTTAAGGATCTCTATTCTTTTTACTAATAAATGGTAACGTATAGCACTCAGAGATAACGTAGCCTCCTATGAGCAAAAGAATTTTCAGAATGGAACCAGCAGTTTAGAAGATGAGGGAGTTCAAACAAAGAGACGAAAATATCATGAAACTCACCGATAGGCATCAGCTGGTTGTCCAGTTCCCCAGATTTATGGAGGATCCTGCAAGCTTGGAGCGCCACCATCCTCCTAGCTAGCACCCTGGTTGGCATCGGGTGGCCCTGGAAACAGATAGTTTAAAAAAGCTGTCTAAGATTTGCCAAATATGCTGGTCATATCAGCCGATCGACGTACACAGCTGGACATAGGCCTCCCATAAAGATAGCTACAATGACCGGTCCTGCGCTGCCCGCATCCAGCGATTTACAGCGACCTTAAACAGGTCGTCGGTCCACCTCGTAGGGGGCTTTCCCACACTGCGCCTACCGGTGCGTGGTCGCCACCGCTGTGGTGGTGGGTCTTGAGTGGCGGAATATACATACTTGTTACTTACTGCCTAGCCTTTTCCTAACTATGTTGGGGTTGGCTTCCAGCTTAACCGCATGCAGCTGAATATCAGTGTTTTACATGGAGCGATTGCCTATCTGACCTCCACAACCCAGTTGACTAAGCAACTCTATATCCCTTGGTTAAACTGGTTGTCAGACTTCTTGGCTTCTGACTGTTCGTAACAACTGTCAAAGATCTACGAATGACAGCCGGGACCAACGGCTTTACATGCTTTCCGAGGCATGGGGGTGTCACACCACCAACTTAGAAACTCCGGGCTGCTACTGAGAAATTCCTAATGGAAAACCCAATAACACTTTTGCCCGACCTGGGAATAGAGACTAGGACTCCACGCTCATCAGGCGCTAGCTTGGCAGTTCGGGTTAGAGATTTATATACTTACGACTATATTATATTTGACAGGACAATTCAGAGGCAGACGCAGCGTGCATATATAAGCTGTTCTGGTGTCAGAGGACCCTGAGAGGGGCAGCTGAACCTCTTCCATCCACCATTGAGGGGCGAGGCGGGTAAATGTATCAGAGGGGAGTTTACCACAGTACCTGTTAAAAAAAAGGAAAATTGGAACATCGAAATCTTAAAAAAACCTTTCTTTCTTCAGAAAGGTCGCGTGCGCAGTACTCGTAACCGACGCGCTTGTATGAACAGATGTATGAACGTGGATGAGGCGAAGTATGTAAGGATCGTAGCAGGTGGCGTTCTGTTGTTTCTGCTTACCCCCAAGGCGTGAGTTTATGTATGTATGTGAAATCTTAAAAAAAGAATTTTACCCTTAGGCTGCCTGTGCACCGGAGCGGAGTAACGGAGAAATTTTAACCAATAGTATTGCATACAATTTTCGTTCCGCCCCAGTTCCGCAATCCTATTGGTTAAGTTCGTCGATTGGTAAGTAAGTCTCCGCAGCCTCGCTCAGCTTCTGTGGACAGGCAGCCTTATTGTCCCACTGCAGGGCAAAGGCCTCGTCTCATACAGAGAAGGCACGAGCATTGATCACCACGCTTGCTCAAGGTGGATTGGCGATCCAATACTTATATTAATTGCCTAGTTCAGGTTTCCTCACGATGTTTTCCTTCACCGATGGGAAACTTAAAGGATGTGGGGGGAATACATCTCAGCAGCAAATGGGTAGATGACACCATTAAGCCTATTTTCCACCAAAGCGGAGAGGGGAAGAGATGTCTCCTTACAACCAATCGGCTTGCGTTACTAGCACATCACGCCGCTTAATTTCCACACAAGACAGTATCCTATTGATTGTTTACACATCTCTCCTCTCCACTTTGGTGAAGTCCAGGCTTGAACCAATAATTCCAAGACACAACTTAACAAAAAAAATTCTTTATTTTAGTCCTGTTAACTCGATGAATTTTTAAATAGCTATAAAATTCGATTTCTAGTTGCTTTGAAATCAATAAATAGATAGTAAATTGAGATGTCAAAGAAGTGACGTCATAGTTTAGTATTGTCATACAAAATCTATGGGGGAATCGCGTTTTGACAGCTCATAAAAAGTACGTCAATTGATTAGTGGTGTCGTCTACCCAATTACAAGTCTTCGCGTTTAGACAGTCACTACATTTGTGGTATGAGCATACAAACAGTAACATATTCCACACACATACCATCACGCCTGTATTCCCCGAAGGGTTAGGCAGAGGTGTACCAATGTACACCCACAGTACGCCGGTATGTTTAGCTGTCCCATGTAATAGGCGCATGCGGCCACGAGACCAACGAGGCAGTCTAACCACGTTGTATAAATAGTGTGTAACTGCTCCGTTAGTCTAGTGCTACGCTAGAGGTCTTGAGTTCGACTCCCAGGTCGAGCAAAGTGTTATTAGGAATTTCTATGAAATTCTCAGTAGCAGCTCGGAGTTAGGATTTGTGCCCGGTTAATGACAACCGGCTCTCCCCCTATTACATGGGACCTAAACATACCGGCGACCTGTGGGTGTACATTGGCACACCTCTGCTTAACTCTTCGGGGAACACAGGCGTGATGGTAGGTATATATGCATATATAAAAACTCACCTATTAATAAGAGCAATGGCCGAATTCATATCCACATTCGCCGTATTATCACAATCACTTATATTCTTCCTATTTTCACTCCTACTTGCAATATTAGCTTTAGCTAGGAACTGGTAATACAAATTTACATTCCCACACAGACACACACCATTCAGTTTCACATTAACACATTTGTTGCATTGGACACTAGACACAACACTGTAAATGGGATGTTGATTACGTTTCTGAATATTATTTGTAACTTCATCTTTATCTGCTTCTATGGGTGCATTTTGAATTTTATTTTTATCCGCATTCAAACTTTGTATTTTTGAAATTTCATTTTGATCTTCTTCAATAGGTACATTTTGGACTCCGTTACCTGCTTTTATACTTTGAAATTCATTAGCATTTTCAAAATTGCTACTATCAACACTTTCTTGATTTTTATTACTATCAAGATTAACTTCAATCTCTCCCGTCTCATTATTCTGAGAAGTTATTTCATTAGGAAAGTTTCCAAAAGTCGTCAAATCCTCCATTTGATTAATAAGATCATCCATTCCATCTGTTTTAATTGCTTCATTAACTATCTTTATTGCTTGATTAACAGTACTTATTGTTTCATTAACTATAACCATAGCTTCATTTACTTTATTGTTAGTTAATATGTTATCGTTATCATTTGATTCTGTTATCCTATTATTATTAAGTCCGTTATTATTATCTGCGTTATTATTTTCAGTGTCATCTGTAGGTATATTATTACTACATTCACGGTTATCAATTGTGTTATCATTATTACTAGAAATGTCTTCACATATATTTTTATCATTTTTCCTATTTTCTTTATGAATTTTTTTACTTCTATCTTTTCCAGTTTCATTAGCTACGTCTTGTTCTTCGTTTCTTTTATTAGCTTTCTTATCTTTTACATCATTTAGTGTATCTTTAGCTTTACTTTTATCTTTGAAATCTTTGTCAGTTCGTTGATTAATATTTTTGTTAATGTGTTTGTCATTGATTGAAGTATTTTCACTTGTCGATGGATTTTCAACGTTATCTTTAGGGGAGTAAGGTTTGACAAAGTGTGTGAAGGCATCAGCGTGGTCCTCTTCGGACTGTGGTGGTTCGTCTTGTATACCGCAGCCGCATTTACGGCTGATAATCTGTAGAAAGAGTAAAAGAAATAAGTCAGACACCATTAACCAATAATGGCAAGTCTCAACTTCTATAAAACACAACTTCTATAAAAAAAAAAAAACAGAAAAGATTTTTTCGTTTGTAATGGATGAACTCAAAAACTACATAACCGATTTTAAAAACTCTTTTATCTATTGCAAGCTACATTATCAGCGAGTAACATAGGCTATACAACATCACGCTACGACCTAAGGGAGCGGAGTAGTAATCAAAAATGTAAATTAACGCGCGCTTCTCTAAAAACAACTTTCAGGTGACTCAAGTGTTATTTCCCTCCAGATTAATTTTCAACTGTAAAATTATATTTTTTTCGTTCTTTTAAACCATTATTACCTCGCTGTAGTAGAAATATAAGTGAAGGAGTACACCTTTTTTAAGGATTGTAAATCATCAAATGACTTCTTCAGCTCTGGGCGAAGCGGAAGAGAATGTCAGACTCTTACTAACTAAAATCCATCCGTATTCCTCCTAATGCCCTTTGCGTTCCAGGGCCACGGTGACTCCTTCGAACAATTTCCGCAACACTGATAGGCACTGGCCCTAGCGGAACCCGTCTATTATGCTAAAATCTCTTTGAGGCGCGCATGGAACAAAACGCGCCGCTGACCGGGGCCTGGTTCTAATCGGACGGCTAGCCGCCCTGCGACTGCCGACGCCCGGGACGTATCCTTCTGTTGAGGCAGCTGCGGCGTGAAGTTTCCCTCTCACTCACGCGTTCCGCCGTCTCCATCGCTAGCATAACTGCTTCCCATCCCCCCTCGCTCCGGACAATGGACTGAACCAGGGCCGAACGCGAGATATCGCCACCGCCGATCACCTCTACCTGAACGCGACACTAAGCCCACAATATCTACATAACACACACATACCATCACGCCTGTATCCCCCGAAGGGTTAGGCAGAGGTGTGCCAATATACACACACAGTTTGCTGGTTCAGAATATCTTACCTGATCAAGTTCTCTATAAGTAGCAACGTTATGTAGTAACATCTGTGTGGTCTCAGGGGTGTTGCTGCATAGCAGGGCCGCTGTGGAGCGAGTCGCTCTAGCTCGGCCGCGGCAGAGACCGTATGAGCGGTACCTGGCACAAACGAAGCGAATACCAATAAGTCTGGTTTAGCTGCACTCTGAATGAATTCACATGAGCTGCATTCTATAATATTTCATCATGATAAGCATTCATAACTACTCTTTTTTTTTTGGTGGGTGGGATATCATCAAATAACTTCTCCCGTCCTGGGCGGGGCGGGAGGGAGTGTCAGACTTTTACTGACTAAAACCCACCCATGTTCCTTCTTGTGCCCTTTGCGTTCCGGGGGCGCGGTATCTCTTGCGAACAACCCGCAGCCCCGGGTTCATAACTACCCTAATAAATAAATAAGTTTAAAGCCTAATAATAAAAAAGAATACCAGCCTAGTTGTCCTTCTCATACAGAGAAGGCAGGAGCATTGATCGCCAAGCTTGCTCAAGGCAGATTGGCGATTTCAGACTTATATCCTAATAATACCGTCACGCCTGTATTCCCCGAAGTGTTAAGCAGAGATGTAACAACGTACACCCACAGTTCGCAGGTATGTTTAGGTCCCATGTAATAGGGGGCAAGCCTATTGCCACTAACCGGGCACAAATCCTAACTCCGAGCTGCTACTGAGAATTTCATAGAAAAACTCAATAACACTTTGCTCGAGTTGGGAATCGAACCCAAGACCTCTAGCGTAGCAGTCGCGCTTAGGACCACTAGGCCAACGAGGCAGTTACTACTAAGACGACTACGAGGTACTTTTTAAGAGCTGTCAAAACGCGATTCCCCCATAAATTTTGTATGATAATATTAGTATTATCATACAAAATTTATGGGGGAATCGCGTCACTATGACGTCACTTTTTTGACGTCTCAATTCACTAACTATTTATTGATTTCAAAGCAACAAAAAGTCGTATTTTATAGTTAATTAAAAATTCATCTGGTTAAAATAAAGTGTTTATTTTTTTTGCGAAGTTGCGTCTTGAAATTATTGGCTAATGGTGTCATATACCCATATGTCCTTCTCATACAGAGAAGGCACGAGCATTGATCACCACGCTTGCTCAAGGCGGGCTGGCGATTTCAGAATTATATCCTACTTCCAACTAATATTATAAATGCAGTTTTTAAGATGGATGGATGGATGTTTGTTACTCTTTCACGCTTAAACTACTGCACGGATCAGAATGAAATTTTGCACTGAGATACGTATTAAATGTGGTGTGGATAATTTACGGTTCCCGTGGGATATACCGGGTTATTTGTAAAACAATGAGAACCTTGCAGGACTGTATTACTATCATCATAAACAACAACTTTTGTTCTATAAATTTTTACAGAATCAAGCAACGCAAGCGCATTGAAGTGAATGACCGACTGAAGGATTTCCGTAAAATTGTAAATAGGTCATGTACAAACACCCCCGCCGCCCTAACCCCGCTCCCCTCGCTATTTCACTATCGCTTTCGTTTGCTTCGCATAGACTTCGTAACATTTAGAGCGTTCAATTTAAATGTTTTTATTTTTGTATGAAAATCTGATGAACTAAAATATGATAAATTTTTAAATATCATAGAACAAAAGTTGTTGATTATGATGTTAGTAACATAGTCCTGAGAGATTGTCATTGTTTTACAAATAACCCTGTACATCGAAAGTTGCGAGCAGAAGCTAGTAATTAATATAAGTCTGAAATCGCCAATCTGCCTTGAGCAAGCGTGGTGATCAATGCTCGTGCCTTCTCTGTATGAGAAGAGGCCTTTGCCCAGCAGTGGGACAATAATAAAGTGTTATTATAATATTGTCGTGATGGCCTAGTGGTTAAGGATTCCGCCTTTTCTGCATGAGGAGACGGGTTCGAAACCGGCACGTATCAATGTGACTTTTTCAATTCATATGTACTTTCTAAGTTTATCTTGAACATCACTGACATCGGTGAAGGAAAACATCGTGAGGTAACCTGGACTTTTAAGATTATTCTGAAATCGCTAATCCGCCTTGAGCAAGCGTGGTGATCAATGCTCGCGACTTCTCTGCTGAGGCCTTAGCCCTGCAGTGGGACAATAATAGGCTGGTATTATTATTATTAAGTAAATTAGCAATACTTACGACACAGGGATATCCCATCTCAACACGAGGTTACATCGAGGTAAATCTATGCCTTCTTCTAGCGCCGACGTCGTTAGCAGCAAGTTACATTCATGCATACGGAACCTGTGGACAATAATAGTTTCAACTTGTGTATTCCCCGAAGGGTTAGGCAGAGGTGTACCAGTGTACACCCACAGTTCGCCGGTATGTTTAGGTTCCATGTAATAGGGGGCGAGCCTATTGCCATTAACCGGGCACAAATCCTAACTCCGAGCTGCTACTGAGAATTTCATAGAAAAACCTAATAACACTTTTTGCTCGACCTGGGAATCGAACCCAAAACCTCTAGCGAACTGCAATCTGTCTGGAACTAACAGGTTACAAAAAACATTAAATGAAGCTGACGCGTCATGTTCGTGAACGGACGCTGTCAGTGTAGACTTTTAGACTGGTCTTGTCTAAACTGTCACAGTTTTTTAAGAAGAACCATAGAATGGTAGCGACCACGTTCTCGATCGTGGTCGCCCGGTGAGTAGAGGCATGATAGTTCCAGATTTTTTCATATCAACGGAATACTCAGAACAGGTAGGAGATCTTGAAGAAGCAACTGCTTCTTCAAGATCTCCTACCCCTTACCCTGGCGCTGACCCCATTCCGATGTGGTTGGAGGTCTTGGTGGCGCAGTACCACACGGATATGTACCTGTACGGACATCTATCGCTCAGCATGCGAACTACTACGACAAACTGACGTTGCCTAGATCGTGCTATCAAAGTTCGCCGCGACGTTAGCATCATCATCTGCTTAGCCTTTTCCCAACTATGTTGGGGTCGGCTTCTAATCCAACCGGATGCAGTTGAGTACCAGTGTTTTACATGGAGCGACTGCCTATCCGACCTCCACAACCCAGTTACTGGCCAACACGATACCTCTTGGTTAGACTGGTTGTCAGACTTCCCGGCTTCTGACTATCCGTAACGACTGTCAAAGATCTACAAATGACAGCCGGGACCAACGGCTTTACGTGCTTTCCGAGGCACAGGGGTTTCACACCACCAACTTCCAAACTCCGAGCTGCTACTGAGCAAATCCTAATGGAAAAACCCAATAACCCTTTTTGCCCGACCTGGGAATCGAACCCGGGACCCCACGCTCATCAGTCGCGCTTGCGACCACGAGACCAACGGGGCAGTTCGCCGCAACGTTAGCATACATACAAAATCCCGACAGCAACCGTCGGGCAGTAACCCACCAGACACAACACCCGTCTGCTCGGAGGATCCTCCCTTTTCTATGGAGGATGAGAGACTTTACACCCTGTTCCTCATACCTCCAAATACCTAAAGTAGCTGTTACTACAGGACTTCAAAGCCCGCGACCATGGTCGCCGCGCCCAAAACTAACACAGCGTAAACTGTAGATCATGGAACACTTACTTCTTCAAGACCTCCTCCTGCTTCTTGCCCTGACGCTGGCACTCGCGCGGCTCCGTCCCGGGGTCAGCAGGGGTCTCGGTGGCACAGAACTGAGCTGATATGTAATTGAGGCGGCTGTTACTGCGAGACATATCCTGGAAATAAACAGTTTTAATCTATATTACCCATGAAATCGAGCTATGGAGAGGGCTATGCTTAGTCTTTCTGCGAGATCGAATCAGAAATGAGGAGTACCGCAGACAAACCAAAGTTACCAACATAGCCCAGCGTATTAGCGAGTTGAAGTGGCACTGGGCAGGGCACAAGACACACGGAGCTGATGGCCGATGGGGCCGCAAAGTTCTCTAATGGACACCACGCACCGGCCAGCGCAGCGTAGGACGTCCACCCGCAAGGTGGACAGACGACCTGATTAAGACCTCAGGAAGACGCTGGATGCAGGCCGCTCCCAACCGGTCCTTTTGGAAATCTATGGGGGTGGCCTATGTCCAGCAGTGGACGTCCTACGACTGATTTGTTAAGGATGATGATGAAAAAATAAATAAATAATAATATAATAAATGATAAAGCAAAATAGTTTTTTTGTTGGTTTGTTTAAGCGCACAAATCTCAGGAACTACTAGTCAGATTGGAAAAAATATGTTTGTTTATGATAGCCAGATTTATAAGGAATAATATAGGATATATAACATCACACTACCACACATGAGAGCGAGGCAGTAACCAAAGACTCAACTTCACGCTAACGCTAGTTGAATTTCTTTATTTATTAAAACTTTATTTGACATCATAACTCACTATTTATTGATTTAAAAGCAACTTAAAATCTACATAAACATACCATCACGCCTGTATTCCCCGAAAGGACAGAGGTGTACCAATGTACACCCACAGTTCGCCGGTATGTTTAGGTCCCATGTAATAGGGGGCGAGCCTATTGCCATTAACCGGGCACAAATCCTAACTCCGAGCTGCTACTGAGAATTTCATAGAAAAACCCAATAACACTTTGCTCGCCCTGGAAATAGTCTAGTAGATAATAGATAAACATTATCACTTACTATCATAACACTGAACATGATTTTGGCTATCAATGGCTCCTTCATGTACACGATACCACACAACGCGTCCGGGTTCTGCTGCATCTGCAGCACCCTTGCTGCATTATTTCTTTGTAGCCTCGTTCTGCCCCTAAAAAATTAACAAAAAAATATACATACATACATATATAAACTCACGCCTTTTTCCCATGGGGGTAGGCAGAAACCACAGAACGACACCTGCTACGATCCTTACATACTCCTTTCGCCTCGTCCACGTTCATACAAGCACGCCGGTTACGAGTACTGCGCACCCGACCTTTCTGAAGAACCTCACCAATAAGGTCCGGGTAGGACATATACTCACGCCTTTTTCCCATGGGGGTAGGCAGAAATCACAGAACGCCACCTGCTACGATCCTTACATACTGCTTTCGCCTCGTCCACGTTCATACATCTGTTCATACAAGCACGCCGGTTACAAGTACTGCGCACGCGACGTTTCTGACGAACCTCACCAATAAGGTCAGGGTAGGTCTTTCTAGGGCGTCCCCTCCCGGCGTTGCCACTCACATCTGCCTTATAAATCCCTTTTATTAGTCGCCTTTCACTCATCCTCTCAACATGACCGAACCATCTAAGCATTATCTTTCAATATTTTCAATTCAATCTCAAAAAAGTTTAGCCCTGTTAATATGATTTAGTCTACAATATTTATATCATATAATAATAATAATATATTCTCAAAACAATGGCGGTCACGGCGGCTAATCTCAATGCAGACTAGCCAAGTACGCTGGAGATATTATAGTGTACAAGTGTGAGCAGACACAGGTGCACTCCCTCTTCCTTCACTCTCATAGTCCGATGGGACGGCAATCCGAAACGACCGGGGAGAGATCAGGGAGATCATATTTTTGACGGCGCGGTATCTCTTACGAACAACCCGCAGCCCCGGCAGACATCGGCCCTCAGTGGCCCCTTCCTTTTGCTGACATCTCTTTGAGGCGCGCGTGGAACACGAACGCGCCGTCGACACGGCCTGTCGTTGTTTAAACGTAAGGACGGTGAGCTACCCATTGCTCACCGTCCACAGGCCCGTATCTACGGTGGCCGGGAGTCGTCTTGCGAGGACCAACGGTGACACGTACTTTTCAACACACG
Organism: Caradrina kadenii; assembly: GCA_947462355.1. Taxonomy (NCBI): domain Eukaryota; kingdom Metazoa; phylum Arthropoda; class Insecta; order Lepidoptera; family Noctuidae; genus Caradrina; species Caradrina kadenii. The sequence continues at coordinate 4,136,946 of OX381702.1, read as the reverse complement.
GAGGAGTCACACAATCAACTTGCAAACTCCAGCTGCTACTGAGAAATTCGTAATGAAAAACCCAATAACACTTTGGGCCCGATCTGGGACACGAACCCGCGACACGTGGTGCAGAAAGCGGAATAACGGGCTCAGAAGGCTAAACTAAAGCTTGGACTAAACTTAGTACTCGTTTTGTAACAAGATAGATAAAGTTAAATAGATAGTAAATATGTAATACCATACCTGAGTCTATATCCGGAACGCCTCGTGAATCCTATTAGACCTCTCTGTTGCACCATAATTTCGTTACCGCGAATATCCATGCCACTTAAACGAATATCCTGTGTATCCGTCTTAGTCATTCCATCTTTGTCTTTAGTATCAGTCTCACTTATGGCAGTATTCGATGGCATATTTGAAGTATCATTGCTATTGTCAATTTTATTTTTAATATCCGTCTGAGTATGACTATCCGGATTTAAGACAAAGTTATTATCGGTGGGCGAGTCGAGGTCTTTTAAATTAGACTCATACGTGTTTACTCTATCCTGTATTTTATTTCCTAAATTAGTGAAATCACATCCATCGATATCATTCAACATTTTCTTTATATTTTCACTTTTATTTACAGTTTCACTCACGGAAGTCTCACTAACAACCTTAGTATCCGTCTGGATATTACTACTATCAGGTCTAATAGTGATCTGGTTTCTAATATCCGGCGGTTTAAATTTCTCTAGAATTTCGGCGAATCTCATGATTTTCGGCGATGAAAATGTCTTGATTACTTCCCATTCGTCGTCGAATTTGTCGAATAGCAGCTCGGCATAGCCTCGTATTTTTATAAAGACTGTCGTACACAAACACATAAGAATAAAATGTCTTTCGTAGGGTATTTTGATTTTAAGCTTTTCGAGTTTCGAGAGCAGAGAGAAAGCGGCTTTATCAGCTGCGTAGGGGCCTGAAAACAAAAATGTCTTATATCAGGCGCTAAGCACACAGGAACGCCTTGGATGGCTTCCTCAGGAACCGAAGAGAAGAAGCACAATATAGAGAACATAGAGAAAAGTGGAAGGAAAGGGGGGAGGCTTTTGCCCAGGAGTAGGACAGTGACGACTGGCAAAAAAAAAGCATGCAGAGCAACTTTGACGAAGAGAACCAGCTGTTTATATCTCTTCTAATATAATAAAGCTGAACAGTGTGTGTTAACATAATTATGTATATCATAGCTAGATTCTTGACGTATAGTATAAGCTAAATAACATCACGCTACGACACATGGGAGCGGAGCAGTAACCAAAGACGAGGGAGAAAAAAACGCAAGAGAAGTCGCGGGCAGAAGTTACATGAAGATACTAGTTGCCAGCTTAGATGATCGACAACAATTTTTAGTTACTGCACATGTAAATTGCTAGACCATTTACAGGCACTTTTGAATTGTCAAGAAGTAGGTCAGTTATTCAGAAAGTTGAAGCTAGTTGCTCGTTCCAAAACGTAGGTAGGTCTCTACGGAGAATAACGAGCAAGAAAGTCTAATGGCCTGTGCACACCAGGTTTTGAAAACGCGCCGTCGACGCGCGTTCTTAAAACGTATTGTGCACAGGCACTAAGGGCGTTATCACACTAGCGATTTTCGAGCGAATTCAAAGCGAGGCGAGAGCGCAGCGGTTTCGCCGCGAATAGCGCCGCCGAAACCATTTTGTACAGTCGCATTCGGCAGCCCGCTCCGCCACACTCAGGCGGCGGTAACGTAGCGCGCCCGTCGCGTGCTCGCTGTGCCTCGAACAAACGCCAGTGTGATAGGGGCCTAAGCCGCGTCTTAAATACTCACCTAATTGATCCAAAATATAAAGAAACTGTTTAAATATATTCTTGGGGTCAATGGCGGGGTCTGGAATGCTCATAAATTCGTCGTACATCTCATCGCCGTAAATCTCTGTGGGGTCGTGTCTGAAACAAATTAATATATTTTTTTCTTATTTATACAACATACCATCACGCCTGTATTCCCCGGAGGGTTAAGCAAAGGTGTACCAATGTACAACCACAGTAAGCCGGTATGTTTTAGGTCCCATGTAATAGGGGGCGAGCCTATTGCCATTAACGGGGCACAAATCCTAACTCCGAGCTGCTACTGAGAATTTCATAGAAAAACCCAATAACACTTTTTGCTCGATCTGAGAATCAACCTCCACTAGGCTACCGAGATAGTTATTGGTGTTATTTATATTTACATAAAAATAAATTTCCACGTGTATGAAACAACAATTATATATCACAATTGTATGATGATGATGTATGATAATGATGATAATGTATGATGATGATGTATGAAAATGATGTATGATGATGGTGATGTAAGATGATGATGTATGATGATGATGTATGATGATGATGTATGATAATGTATGATGATGTATGTTGATGATGTGTGATGATGATGACGTATGATGATGATGATGTATGATGATGATGTGTGATGATGATGTATGAAAATGATGTATGATGATGGTGGTGTAAAATGATGATGTATGATGATGATGTATGATGATGGTGATGTATGATGATGATGATGATGGTGATGTATGATGATGATTATGTATGATGATGTATGATAATGTATGATGATGTATGTTGATGATGTGTGATGATGATGACGTATGATGATGATGATGTATGATGATGATGTGTGATGATGATGTATGAAAATGATGTATGATGATGGTGGTGTAAAATGATGATGTATGATGATGATGTATGATGATGGTGATGTATGATGATGATGATGATGGTGATGTATGATGATGGTGATGTATGATGATGATGATGATGGTGATGTATGATAATGATGATGATGATGATGGTGATGTATGATGATGATGTATGATAATGATGTATGATGATGGTGATGTAAGATGATGATGTATGATGATGATGTATGATAATGTATGATGATGTATGTTGATGATGTGTGATGATGATGACGTATGATGATGATGATGTATGATGATGATGTGTGATGATGATGTATGAAAATGATGTATGATGATGGTGGTGTAAAATGATGATGTATGATGATGATGATGATGATGGTGATGTATGATGATGATTATGTATGATGATGATGTATAATGATGGTGATGATGGTGTATGTTGATGATTATGTATGATGATGATGTATAATGATGATGATGATGTATGATAATGATGATGATGGTGATGTATGATGATGGTGATGTATGATGATGATTATGTATGATGATGATGTATAATGATGGTGATGTTGTATGATAATGATGATGATTATGATGGTGATGTATGATATGGATGTATGATGATAATGATAACCGTTAGACTTACCGATGATCTTCAATGAAGTCTAAAGCATCTTGTACAGTGTTCCTCATGAATGTCTCCAATTCTATGTATATTGGAGGAAGCTGCTCATCTGCTGGGCGGGCGGAGTACTCTATTATCAGCTCACGAGGCTTGGCTGAAGACGATATTCTGAAAACAAAATGGCAGCACATTACAGGAGGGATTCTTGAGACGGGACGTTAAGGGCAGGTACTGTAAGTCTGTAACCTTTATAGTTACAGGAAAAACAGAAAAACAGTCAGCAAAAACATTCAAAAATACGTATTTTTTTTTTTAATACGCCATTTGATCCTTTTTCATGTAGGGATCAAAAGACTATAGTGTTCCGGTTTGAAGGGTATGGGTGCCGGTGTAGTTACAGGCACATGAGACGTTTCAACTTTGTCTCCGGGATGACAACGCATTTGAATGGCCTCCAGTATTGCAGATGTATATAGAAAAAAATCTAGTCCTCACCTCTTCCCTCCATCAATATCCTCAGCCAAATCCATCTGGCAACACAGCTCATGCTCCAACTCCTCAATCTTCCACTCCAACTTCTCATACATATCAAAGTCATCCACATTCTCATACAAACCCATTTCCTCATACTCCATCACAACCATTCTTGGTAAAGCACCGGATGCGTCATCTGTTATCTCTTTCTCACTATCTTGCGTCTCTCTCTTTCGTAGTAGAGCGGTCGATTGTGCATTTTCTGTCTCTTTCTTATTTCCGTGTTCTGCGTCTTCCTTTTCTTTCTCTCTGATTTCTTCGGTCTCTGGCTGCTTCTTTTGTGGATCGTCTTTTTTATTTGGTGAGAAGAGAGGGTAGGTGAGAGCTAGGATCGTTGGTTGGTCTGTCTGTGGGCATTCTTTGTACGACTGCATTATCTGTGGGTAAAACAAAAATTTAAAATTATTAGTAACCCCCGACAGAAGAATAGAAATCCCTGCCGCAGCTAACAAAAGAGCTGATAACTTTGAATCCGCTGAACCGATTTCCATCAAACATAGCTAAGAACACTCCCGATTAATTTTCACCCGTGTTAAGTTATTACGTCTTTGGTTACTGCTCCGCTCCCGTGTGTCGTAGCGTGATGTAGCCTACGACACTAACAAATAACGTGGCTTTCTATCGGTTAAATAATTTTCAAATTCGGTTTATTATTACCCCCTACATCCTCACCAACTTTACCTCTTTTTTGGCATAGATATTACGGCAATCTATTATGGGGATGCTGGGGAGGTCATTTGCAATCAAATGACTCCTTGAAACTCCTCTTCCCTCAGTGTCATAGTCCGATGGGACGGCAATCCAACACAACTTGGAAGAGTTTAGGCGCAGGACCAACAGATTTACGTGCTTTCCGAGGCACGGGGGTGTCACACCACCAACTTCCTAACTCTGGGCTACTACCAAGAATTTTTTTATCGAAAACCTATTAATACTTTGCCCGACATGAAAAACGAACCTAGGACCCCACGCGCATCAGTTGTGGCTACAAGACCAGAGGGGCTGTTCGGGTATCTCTTCAGTATACTTACAAATTTCAAATCCTGATCCCTGTATATCAGATGGCAGCTGTCTACAATAAGAACATTGATATTCCTCATCGTTAGAAGTTCGTCTTCCAGGATCCGCCTAAGCACTGTAGAAGTGCAGATTATTACCTGAAAAGTAAGAGTAGAAATATCTAGATTATACAAAATTGTTAATAATACCAGTCAATGCAGGGCAAAGGTCTCGACGGCGCGTTCCACGCGCGCCTCAAAGAGATGTCAGCAAATGAACGGACCACGATGCCTGCCGGGGCTGCGGGTTGTTCGAAAGAGATACCGCGCCCCCGGAACGCAAAGGGCACAAGAAAGAACATGGATGGGTTTTTACCTTCCGCCCCACACAGGGTAGGGGATGCCGTTTGATGATTTCCGAGCCAAAAAAAAAGGCAAAGGCCTCTTCTTATACAGAGAAGGCACGAGCATTGATCACCACGCTTGTTCAAGGCGCACTAGACTTACATTAATTATAAGTCCATGGTTCCTCACGATGCTCTCCCTCACTGATGTCAGTTGATCAGTTCAGTCTTACTTACATCCTCAACAGTCCACCCTTATCTATTTTCTTATCAGTCCATCCTTACTTTTTTCCTCACTAATCTACTCTCACTTCGTTCCACACCAGTCTATCGTTACGATTTTCCTCATCAATCCACCCTTACTTCTGTCCTCACCGGTCCACCCTTACCATTTTCCTCACCAGTCTATCCTTAGTTCTCTCCTTACCCATCCGCCCTTACTTCTTTCTTCACCAGTCCACCTTACCCTCTTTCTCCCCATCCTTACCTCCTTAGTCTCCAGTTCAGCCATCCAGTCATAAACATCTTCGTATGCTTGTGCAGCTACCGTTCCCAGGTCTGTAAGGATCTTGAGCTCGAAGGCGACCACTTGGACGCGAGAAGCTCGAGTTACGTAGACAGAGCGTTTCTTGCCATCACATAACGACCTAAAACGAATTCAAGTTCATTACAATTTCTTTTTACACCTGAGGTATGAGAAACAGAGTGTAAATTCTCTCATCCTCCATAGTGAAGGGAGGATCCTCCGAGCAGACGGGTGTTGTGTCTGGCGGGCTACTGCCCGACGGTTGCTGTCGGGATTTCATATTCATATTTATTTATTTGCATATCATAATATGCATAAAAGATGTATAAAAAAGCTTACAGCTAAAGAACAATTATGGGCCCTGATAGGGCACAGCAACATGGTTTTAAACTAAAAATTAAAATTTAAAATTTATAAAATAAATATTAAAAATAACAAAATTCTTGTAAAATTTTGTAAACTTATGTACCTATTAAAATGTATTGTTAGTAGTTACTTATAATTCTATTGAGATCATTTATTTTTATTAATATAAATAAAGATATTAAATAAAAAAAAAATAGAAAGTAATAATAATGACAATTCTTATAAAAAATTCGTGAGCTTATGTATTTATCTAAGTATTAAAATGAATAGTATAGTTCGAAATTTTCATTATATTAATATTGGTGTTTAATCATGATATATTATTTATGTATTAATATTATAATTATTTGGGTTTTTCTATGAAATTCTCAGTAGCAGCTCGGAGTTAGGATTTGTGCCCAGTTAACCCATATCATCCCAGTGTTCCATTTTTGAAAAACACTAATTTAAAAATGCGTTCAAAAATTATAATAAAAAAATAAAAAGTAACCGTTTCAAAAATGGAACACTGGGATGATTTGAGTTAATGGCAATAGGCTCGCCCCCTATTACATGGGACCTAAATATACCGGCGAACTGTGAGTGTACATTGTTACACCTCTGCCTAACCCTTCGGGGAATACAGGCGTGAGTGTATATTTATTTTATTTTATTATAATTATATATTTTTAATGTTTGGTGTTTAAGATTTTATGGTGTAATGCTAACGCAGCGGCAAATTTTAGTCAGTAGTTAGCATGCTGTGTGATAGTTGTGGCTACATGTATATTCTGTTTGTAAATAGATGAATATGATAGAAAGCAACTCATTTTGCTTTTTTTTTCGGATGAGAAATCATGTAATGACTTTCCCCACACTGGGCAGGGAGGGAAGGAGTGTCAGACTTTTACTGACTAAAACCCATGCATGTTCCCTTCGCGTTTCGGGGGCGAGATATCTCTTACCCCGCAGCCCCGGCAGGCATCGGCCCTGAGGGGCCCCTCCAATTGCTGACATCACTTTGAGGCGCGCGTGGAACACGAAAGCGCCGCCGACACGGCCTATCGTTTTGCTTAAGTATGTATTTTAAATTTTAAACTTAACTTACCCGCGTATCTGATAGGCCTTCTCATAAAGCAGCCGCACCGGTATGAAGCTAGCATACTCCACAGCGAGGATGTTCTTCGTAGTGGCGGCTGCAGCAAGTCGGGCTCCGCCCTCGGCGGCCGTGAAGCGAGAACAACAGCCCTCCATCATTGTAGACTGGAAATATAAATTTATATGTAACTGCGTCCTTAGCCTAGTGGTTCTAAGAGCAACTGCTACGCTAGAGGTCTTGGTTCCACCCACAGTTGACCAGTATGTTAAGGTCACATGTAATAGGGGGCGAGCCTATTGCCATTAGCCGGGAACAAATCCTAACTACGAGCTGCTACTGAGAATTTCATAGAAAAACCCAATAACACTTTTTGCTCGATCTGAGAATCTAACCCATGACCTCTAGCGTAGCAGACGCGCTTAGGACCACTAGGCTTATGAGGCAGAAAGTTGATTTTTAAATAAATTTCAGTAAACTTATATTAGCTAGCAGATATCTAATTTTATCATAATAATGTCAGCCAATAGACGTCCCTCATAGATTTCCAAAAGGACCGATTGGAAGAGGCCTGCATCCAGCGTCTTCCTGCGGTCTTAATCTATGGGGGAGGCTTATGTCCAGCAGTGGACATCCTGCGGCTGATATGATGATCATGATTAGATGTGCACTGCTAGGCCTCTCTTGAAGACACCCACAATGATATTTCATTTAGTACAAAGGAATATTCTGACATTGCCAATTGGAGTTGTATATTATGGAATAACTTCCCCATTGCTTTGGCAACGAAGAGATGCATTATCAATATTGTATAAAAAAAAATCTCAATTCATTTATGTTGTTTCTAAGTTTATCTAGGACATCACTGACATTGGTCAAGGAAGCATTGAGAGGAAAACTGAACTTAATATAACTCTGAAATCACCAATCTGCCTTGAGCGAGTGCGGTGATCAATGCTCGTGCCTTTTTGAGATGAGAATAAGCCTTTTCCATGCAGTGGGATAATAAGAGGCTGGTATTATTCAAATTTTAACTTAAAATGGTGTCCTTTTTTTTTGTTTTTTGGGAGGTGGGAAATCATCAAATAACTTCTCCCGCCCTGGGCGGGGCGGAGGGAGTGTCAGCCTTTTACTGACTAAAACCCACCCATGTTCCTTCTTGTGCCCTTTGCATTCCGGGGGCGCGGTATATCTTACAAACAACCCGCAGCCCCGGCAGGCATCGGCCCTCAGTGGCCCCTTCTCTATGCTGACATCTCTTTGAGGCGCGCGTGGAACACGAACACGCCGTCGTCACGGCCTGTCGTTATGAAACGTAAGGACGGTGAGCTACCCATTGCTCACCATCCACAGGCCCGTATCTACGGTGACCGGGAGTCGTCTCGCGGCTCCCGACGTCCGAAGCGTCTACCACGGCGGCTGGGACGTGAGAGCCTCTGTCTCAGCCGTCCCGCCGCCTTCTTCTCTAGAAAATGGTGTCCTAAGGCCAAGATTGTGAAAGTGAAATGTAACTCTTATTAGAATTTAATATATTAGAGAACTTAATAAAACTTGTACACACGGTTCACGTAAATATGTATTAAATACTTTTTACAGTATTAAAAGTAAATGAAGCTAGAAACTAAATATTAACAGTGCCAAAATAGAGGTTACAAAGAATTTCTATTGAGCATAAAAAAATTATCGAATACTTACGTCTGACACACTCTGTGGCTAGTAAATCGTTAAACACGAACACGATACTTTGTTTCTCATGGAACAATCAAACAAATGTTTATAAGAACTATGTAATACGATCTCAGAACGCCGACACATATTTTTGATCACATTGTAACTCCGATAAGTAAGTTTAGCCCAAATTTTAGGCAAAGAAAGATCTTAAATGTATTTCCGGCAAATTATAAGCGTCGTAGTGATTAATTTATTCGTTATTTAGAGTAACAAACAATATTTTACAAAAGCTTGACGACCGATCATCGCAAACTTTGCGAAAATTGCAAATTTCAAAACGTCAACTTTGATGTCAGTGTCTCAGTTGACATGCCAAAATTTGTGTTGTTATGCTATCAATTATAAAAACTACTCTTTTACTGAATAAAACCAAAGCAGGAAAGAAAATAATCTTATTAATTAGGTTTTAAATAAAGATTAACAACATATAGAAATCTATGATTTTAAACACATTATTTAAATGTGAAAGATCATGATATGAATGTGGATGGATGGAGGGGAAGAGGGAGGTCAAAGAAAAGATGAATGGATTGTGTGAAAAATGATATGAAAGAGAAGGGAGTTAGCGATAGCATGACGGTTGACAGGACAGCGTGGAAGAAGAAAACGTGTGGCGCCGACCCCAAGTAACATGGGATAAGGGCAGGAAGATGATGATGATGATGATTTAAATGTGAAAGATTGGGAAATGAAAGAAAACTTTATAATTGTGGATATAACAAAAACAAAGTTGAGTACCATTTTTTTTTGGGTAGAAACCCTCTAAGTACAGATTAAAACAAACAGGTTTTCGAAACTTCCCAGGAGTTCCCCGACATTGTTCGCGGAAAGTAAGGCAATACCACACTACGGCGAACGTTATCAATAAACAAAATATAGTGCGAAGTTCGAATTTTTATGTTTGTAAAAGTTTGACTCGAAATGCAGTGAGTTACAGAGCTCACTGCACTTAATCAGTTATTTTACCGATTCTTCATCACTGCGGAGACCAATGATATGACACCGTTATTGTAACGTAAGCTTAAAGCTCTCTGTCGTTTTACATTAATAAGCCTGACAATACAGTGGCATTGCTCAAGCACCACATTGCATCGTGTGGCTTCACTCTAAAGGCTGATGCCAAAAACTTGCCAAAATACAAGTAAATAAAATCGAAATATCAGTATGTAAAGTCAAAACAAAAGCTTTTAACAAAATAAATATTAAAATTTACTCGGCAATTACACAAAAAAAGCATATTTTTAAAATTTTGTCTGTCTACCTGTTTATATTGCTGCTTGTCTGCTGTGAGAGTCCTGTCAAAAGCCGTTTCGGAGACTAGCTGAAACAAACAGAAGGACAATTAAAAAAAATAAGATAAAAAAGACTCTGTGCACTCACTTCTTTCAAAACTTAAAATAGTCTTTAATTTGCTTTTTTTTTTTCAAGTATTTTTAATCTTGTTTATTGTATCTACTTGTGCGGGATACACATTTGTTTGCTGGGTTGGTGGGGAATAAAACCAGTCTTGAAGGCTTGAAGGTGTTTATTCTTTCTTCTAGTGTTCCTGTTTTCTTCCTATTTCTTCTATTGCTGCTCGCCGACTGTGTCGACACCGAAATCCGGCCCGATATTTATATAAAATCTCATAAGAAAATTTACGCCGTCTGATTGGTCAGCCAATCAGAATACGAGAATTTTCGTCCAATAAGAAAAGGAGTCGATTTCGGCACAGTTAGCTTAAGTATGACAAAACTTTACCCTAACGAGAGCCGTGTGACATTATTTACGTTTTTCTTATTATTTTTCTATAAAAACATATTACAAATTACACATTTTTCATTTCTATAAACTATTATCTATTTAACAAAAATATAAAACATAGGAAAACGATATATCTAATAAAATCCAATAACGATAAGAATACAACGAATCAAATAAGAGTGTACTATAAGTCCTTATGTAAACTATAACTATTAACTATACACTGTTTTATCAGTTCACTTTGTCACTTTATCACTTGTCCCGCACATCACTCCCGCCGTGCGACTTCGTCGCATTATTTTCCGGTGCGGGCACGTCGTCCGTAGGCAGGGGCAGGATCACTAGCTTCCTCACCGGCCGGCGCAGGACACCTCCCTTCGTCTGCACATCCACCGTCCGCACGATGTTATCGGGCCCAGGATACACCACAATGACTCGTCCTCGTATCCACACGTTGCGGGGCAGGTTCGGGTCGACGATCTGCACGAGGTCATTCACTTTGACCTCTTGACCTCGTCCGTGGGGCTCCCGCCGGTGTTGGAGCTCGGGAAGGTACTCCTTCACCCAGCGGAGCCAGAAGACGTCGGCGAGCCTCTGCGCAGCTCGCCAGCTGGACCGGGAGATGGTGTCTTGTTCGGAGAATGTGCCTGGCTGTGGCACGCGCCCAGGACCTCCCAGTAGGAAGTGATTGGGAGTCAGGGCCTCTGGATCCTCTGCGCTGACGGAGACGTGGGTCAGCGGACGACTGTTGACTGTGTACTCTACCTCAGCTAGTAGAGTGGTGAGGACTTCTTCGGTGGGGTGGCGCTCGTGCAGTGTTGCTGCAAGCGCGGTCTTCACGGAACGCACCATGCGTTCCCAGGCGCCGCCCATGAATGGAGCTCCAGGCGGGATGTAACGCCAGGAGATGGTCCTCTTTGCTGCTTCTTGTAGTTCCAATCTTGGTATGCTTGTCAACTTTAGCGGTGCCACCTTTGCCTTGGCCATGATGAGTGACACGCCAACTTCGCCGTCCGGTGTTACTGCCCTCCAGAATAGGACCGCAGAGTAGGCCGCTTCGCTGGCGTCGCTGAAGACGTGGAGTTCGGGAGAGGCGGCGTCGCTGTAGTGTAGATACCGCCGCGGAATTACTACGTCGTGGAGACTTTTCAAGCGTCCCATCCACGACTCCCACTGCTCCGCTAAGTCTTCATCGATGCGGTCGTCCCACGCTGTTCCTCGGCGCCAAACTTCTTGCAGTAACTGTTTCGCCCTGATGGTGACAGGCGAGGCGAATCCTAACGGGTCGAAGAGTGACATGACGATGCGCAAGGCTTCTCTCTTCGTTGGCTGTTTCCCTTCGATTAGTGTCGAAGGTATTCTTGCTAAGTTGAGGTTGAGCGTCAGCTCGTCCGAATTTATCTTCCAGATAACGCCCAGTACTCGTTCTGTTTGTTCTTCCGTCTTGTACAGCTCCAGATCTTCTATGTGGTGTTCTTCTCCCAGTGCTTCTAGGAGTGACGCTGAGTTTGATTTCCATTGCTTTAGTTCGAAGCTGGCCTTCTTGTGTACTTCGCGCACACTCGTTGCTATCTTCACTGCGTCTTCCAGGCTTCTGAAGCTATCGAGATAATCGTCGACGTAGTGCTTGTCTATGATGGCTGCTGCGGCTTCCGGATGAGTCTTCTCATGCTGCTTGGCATTCAAGTTCTTGATATAGATTGCTGTTGATGGTGAACTCGATGCCCCGAAGATCAATGAAGTCATCCTGTACTCTTCCGGAGGTCGGTCGTCGCGGCGATCCCCGCGCCACAAGTACCGCAGTGCATCTCGGTCTTCGGTGCGTAGCTTCACCTGCATGAACATCTCCTTGATGTCCGCTGTTACCCCGATGAGATGCTGTCGGAAGCGCATGACGACACCCGGCAGCGATTGGAGCAAGTCCGGACCTTTGAGGAGCATGTTGTTGAGAGCTACTCCTCTGGTCTTGGCGGCGGCGTCATGCACAACACGTAGTTTGTCTGGCTTCATGGGGTTGATGACCGCAAAGTGAGGCAGGTACCAGGTCTTCTCTGGAGTTTTCTGTGGCGGCGCGGGCTCAGCGTAGCCTTTTTCTGTAAGGGCGTCCATTTGTTCGACGTACTTCTTCTTGAGGGCCGGGTCGCGATCGATCTTCTTCTCAATGTTGAAGAGTCTCTTCAGTGAATTTTCATAGTTGTCTGGGAACTTGATGTCTTCCTTTTTCCAGAGGAGGCCGGTCTGGTATCTTGTTTCTTCGATCTTCTCAGTCTTCTGTTCCAGTATTCGAAGTGCCTTCTCTTCTGGATCGGTCTTCGGTCTCTTCGGGTTTATGCAGAGGGCATCCATTTCGAAGTATCTCTTCACCAGGTCCTCGAGGTCATCTTCGTCTTCCTTCATGTGAGACACGAAGTCAATCTTCTGACCAAAGGAGTTCGTTTGGCTTCCATGGAGTACCCATCCGAGCGGCGTGAGAGATGCCACTGGATGGTCCTTGTCTCCTTTCCTGGTCTCCTCAGTCAGCAGAAGATGCCAGTTGTCTTGCCCGACGAGGACGCGTGGCTTCGCATTGGAGTATGTGAGATGTCCCTTGATGTCAGATAGATGTGGACATCCTTCCACTAATTCTCGTGGAACCCGTTGAGAGGAGACTTGTAAGTTCTTCACTGTTCTTGCTTGAATCTGCTCTTCTCGATTGTTGACCCCTTTTAGCCCGATGGTAACCCTTCTTGACGCCGATTCTGCCGTCTTCATATCGTTGATGGTTTCTATCTTCAGTGGATCTACGGGTCCTGTAGCTCCTATGCTCGCAGCGACGTCGTCGTCGACGAGCGTGACCGTTGATCCGTCGTCCATCAGCGCGAATGTGTTGACAGCTCCCTTCGGCCCCGTCACCTGGACCGGCAGGATCTTGAGATAGGATTGCTTCTTTATTGTCCACGTCGAATTGATCACTTCTGTTGCCTCGTTGTTTTCTGTTTTTTCTGTCTTCTCAGCCTTTTCTATTTTCTTTTCATAATGAAGCAGCTCGTGGTGCGTGTACTTGCACCCGTTGACACCACATGGCTTCGGTCGGCAGTTGTGAGTCTTGCTCCTATAACGTAGGCATCTGAAGCAGAGGCGTTTGGACTTCGCAGCATCCCATCTTGTATTGGCTTCCATCTTCTTAAATGTGTCGCACTCCGTCGCGTTGGTGTGGCTTGTCTCGTCGCACACGAAGCACTTCGGCGTATTGTTCTTCTCTGTGACGTTAGTGACCCGCTGAGTCTTCTTTTGTGGTGCGGCTGATGATGGTGCTGCCACCTGTTCAGGTAGCGCGTAGGGTGCGCACAGTTCAGCTTCTCTCTTGAAGAATCTTTCTATCTTGATGAGGCAGGGATCTTCTTTCGGTTGCGTCGATGAGAAGTCGTAGTAGCGGTACCGAAGCGTCGGCGTCAGCTTGTCCACCAATGTCTTTGCAAGTTCCGGGTTGTACATGTAGTTGAAACAACCCAATGTCTTCAATGTTGCTACGACGTTGGAGATCTTCGTGGCGAATATACAGATGTCCCTCGGCGACTCGGAGAGGCGTGGTAAACTTCGAAGCGTTTCCATTTCTATCATGGCGATTGACTCTGGTCTTCCGAATCTTGATTCCAAAGTCTTTATCACTTCAGAAGGGTGCGCGTTGGTGATGAGCAACCCTTCTACCGCTTCTCTGGCATTCCCTTTCAAGTTTCTTCGTAATCTGTTGATGTTCTCGACGGTGCTGAACATTGGTTCAGACTCGTAGTAGGCGGCGCGGAAGGGCAGCCACTCCTGATGCGACCCGCTGAAGAAAGGCAATTCGATGAACTTGGGTCGTTGGGCGGCGCTGACAGCCCTAGTGATGGCTTCAGCTAGGAGGGCTAGGTCACCTTGACCTCCCGCCGGTGTTCGATGAACCTCTTCTTGTTTCGGTGGTTCTTCGTGGACGATCGTTGGCTCTGGCGGAGGGTGGTGAGGCTCGTTGGCGATGGCTAGGACGGGGCGAGTCACCTGGTTATCCAACCAGTTGTCCACTCGAGCGTTGACTTCTGAGTAGAGGGAGACATCATCTTCTCCTTCTTCTTCGTCGGAGTTATCTGTTTCTAGCGCGGCCAGGCGTGCAGCAGCTAGTTCGACTTGGAGGCGGAGCAAATCTTCCTTTGCTTCGGCAATTTTCCGCGACTTCGTCTTGCTATATGTCGATCCCCCCCCTCCCCCCTTCTTGCTAGGGGGGCGGAGGAGCTGTGGGCCGGTTGGTTTCGACGTACCGGCGTTCTTGACAACTCGTTTCACAGTCGAGGCGTCAGTGTCACGGCGATTTTCTCTATAAGTGACAGCGGCGGGCGGCTTCATCAGCTGTTTCGATTTCGCACCCGCGGTGAGCGTCGTCGTGGCGGAGGGAGCGACGGAACCAGCGGGGTGCGAGGCTGGGGGCGCGTTGGCGACTGAGGAGGGGCGCTCAGTAGCTGCCGACGCGGGAGCGCTGGCGGCTGAGACGGAGACATCGGTGGTGGCGGCGGAAGTCACGGTGGTTGGGTCGGTCGTCACGGAGGTGAGGGTCTGGTCGGAACTCTCCGTGGCAGTTGTCCCTGTCTGTGTCGATTCGGATGTGGCTTCCGTGCTGGTACCGGTCGCGGAGGTCTCAGGTGTGGCCTCCGACGATGACGGCTTCTGTTCACTCGACGGCTTGCGGCTCCTTCCCTCAGAGCGCGTAACGGGCATGACGTCAGCTGATTTTCTAACACGAACGCGAAGTACTATTCTTCAAGGCTTCTACTGTAGCACTATCTTCAGGCAATATTCCCCACAATATCCGGCTCGAAGGACCATTAAATGTGCGGGATACACATTTGTTTGCTGGGTTGGTGGGGAATAAAACCAGTCTTGAAGGCTTGAAGGTGTTTATTCTTTCTTCTAGTGTTCCTGTTTTCTTCCTATTTCTTCTATTGCTGCTCGCCGACTGTGTCGACACCGAAATCCGGCCCGATATTTATATAAAATCTCATAAGAAAATTTACGCCGTCTGATTGGTCAGCCAATCAGAATACGAGAATTTTCGTCCAATAAGAAAAGGAGTCGATTTCGGCACAGTTAGCTTAAGTATGACAAAACTTTACCCTAACGAGAGCCGTGTGACATTATTTACGTTTTTCTTATTATTTTTCTATAAAAACATATTACAAATTACACATTTTTCATTTCTATAAACTATTATCTATTTAACAAAAATATAAAACATAGGAAAACGATATATCTAATAAAATCCAATAACGATAAGAATACAACGAATCAAATAAGAGTGTACTATAAGTCCTTATGTAAACTATAACTATTAACTATACACTGTTTTATCAGTTCACTTTGTCACTTTATCACTTGTCCCGCACACTACTATTTATTACTACTATTTTTTTTTTTTTTATTTATGTTGTTTGTATTTTGTTTATTGTATATAATTATAACTATGTGTATGTATGTGTGTGTATGTATGTGTATGTCCTGTTTATTGTGTCTACTACCTATGTAAATCTAACTATGTATACTTGTTTTTTTTTTTTTTTTTTTTGGTGGGTTGGAAATCATCAGAAAACTTCTCCCGCCCTGGGCGGGACGGGAGGGAGTGTCAGAATTTTACTTACTAAAACCCACCCATGTTCCTTCTTGTGCCCTTTGCGTTCCGGGGGCGCGGTATCTCTTGCGAACAACCCGCAGCCCCGGCAGGCATCGGCCCTCAGTGGGCCCTTCCTTTTGCTGACATCTCTTTGAGGCGCGCGTGGAACACGAACGCGCCGTCGACACGGCCTGTCGTTATGCAACGTAAGGACGGTGAGCTACCCATTGCTCACCGTCCACAGGCCCGTATCTACGGTGGCCGGGAGTCGTCTCGCGGCTCCCGACGTCCGGAGCGTCTACCGCGGCGGCTGGGACGGGAGAACCGCTGTCTCAACCGTCCCGCCGCCTCCTTCTCAAGCATTACTGCCTCGCAGAAGGAGGCGACTGCATCCCATTCCCTCTCTAAAATTATTAAAATAAAATAAATAAAATAAAATAAGAAGTGTTTTCAGCATAAATAGTTTGGTAAATATTTATACACATTTAATTAATAAAAACCTGTTATTTTGACTCAAACATACACTTCAATTTAATTTAATGTATTAAAGTATGTGTAGAAAGCGAATGTCTGAACCCGCAATTATAAAATTTTGACAGTTTGAACACGTACAAAAATAATTAGGTAGTTATCATTACTACAATGCAGCCTTTGTTTCGGTAAACTAATTATTAATCGTGTTTAAACATATTATGAGTTCTAAAATTAGTCCAAGCTGGAAGCCCAAATTCCTCATTAAGTATTTACGTCTTAGACGGAGCAGTATTTTATCAAATATTGTACAGTAAAAAGTTGATGATAAAAAGTTTAGTATTGTTCTATGAAATATTCATGGTAAGAAAATTATCGTGGGTACAATTTAAGTTTTAAAATGAATTATAGGTTCTTTTATTTGCTAGAATACCTATAGGACGTATAGTAGTCGCCCGAGTCGTGAGCATAAATGTCAAGTTTATTTTGGGGTTCGTTTCTGACCGGACTTACTGGGACCGATCGCGTGCAGCGTCGGCGCCCAATAAAACCCCCGAAATAAACCAAAAAACATGACATATGTGCTCACGACTCGTGGCGACTATTGTACCTATATCATTTTCACTTTAGAAGCAACAAGAATATTGTAACCAGCGTTTTGTAAAAACCAATTTGAAAAGAGTGTCCGTGGAGTATCTGCTCGTTCTTCTCCATAGAGACCTACCCACGTTTGCTAATAGGACCTAAACATATCGGCGATCTGTGGGTGTACATTGTTACACCTCTGCCTAACCCTTCGGGCAATACAGGCGTGGTGGTATGTGTTTACACTCTATTTTATTTTATTTATTTATTTAAGGACAACCAACAAAGCTACACCAATATACATGTTAAAAACGCTAACACAAATACAAAATATATAGTGTAGCCTTAATTAAAGGCTGCCACGTCATGCATTAAAGTTAGGGAAATACAGTTTCTTAAAAATCAATTTTTACATTTATTGCACTTGCACAATTAATCAGAATCACTACCTGTAGGCAACACAAATATATGTTCCGTGCTGGGGTTGATCCTGATACCCACAGCGTAACAGACAAGAGTGTCCATGGTGTTTCTTGCGCGTTCTTCTCCATAGAGACCTACGCTTTGGAACGAGCGACTAGCTTCAACTTTTAAATGTAACTTCTCGACAATTCAAAAGTGCCTGTAAATGGTCTAATTGAAATAAATGCTTTGACTTAGTTGTTGAAAAAAAAAATGTTTCTTACATTGTAAGTATTCAACTACCCTAATTGGTCTCGTGGTGGCGAGCACGACTGTTGAGCATGGGGTCCTGGGTTCGATTCCCAAGATGGGCAAAAAGTGTCATTGGATTTTTCCATTACAAATTTCTCAGTAACAGCCCGGAGTTTGGAAGTTGGTGGTGTGATAACCCTGTGTCTCGGAAAGCACGTAAAGCTGTTGGTCCTGTGCCTGATCTCTCCCCGGTTGTGTCGGATTGCCGTCCCATTGGACTATGAGAGTGAGGGAAGAGGGAGTGCTCCTGTGTTTCCACACACACTTGTGCACTACAATATCTCCTGTGTACTTGGCTAGTCTGAATAAAGATAACCCGGTCTGGAGAATACATACATATTCAACCATTCACATACCATCATCACGCCTGTATTCCCCGGAGGGTTAGGCAGAAGTGTACCAATGTACACCCACAGTTCGCCGGTATGTTTTAGGTCCCATGTAATACGGGGCGAGCCTATTGCCATTAACCGGGCACAAATCCTAACTCTGAGCTGCTACTGAGAATTTTATAGAAAAACCCAATAACACCTTTTGCTCGACCTGGGAATCGAACCCAAGACCTCTAGCGTAGCAGTCGCACTTAGCACCACTAGGCTACCGAGGCAGTTAGTTCAACCATTCAGTCACGTAAATCTATCTTCTTCTTCCATACTAGCTTCTGCCGGTGCCTTCGTCCGCATGGTTTAATATTATTGCACCCGCACTAAGTTATGTCTTTGGTTACTGCTCCGCTCCCTTCAGTCGTAGCATGACATTATATAACTTATGTTACTCAGGAATAATGTAGCTATCCATTGGTGAAAAAATGGTTAAAATTGGTCCAGTAGTTAGTAATTGTCTCGTTAGCCTAGTGGTCCTAAGCGCGTCTGCTACGCTAGACGTCTTGGGTTCGATTCCCAGGTCGAGCAAAAAGTGTTATTGGGTTTTTCTATGAAATTCTCAGTAGCAGCTTGGAGTTAGGATTTGTGCTCGGTTAATGGCAATAGGCTCGCCTCCTATTACATGGGACCTAAATCATACCGGCGAACTGTGCGTGTACATTGTTACACCTCTGTCTAACCCTCCGGGGTATACAGGCGTGATGGTATGTGTGTGTGTGTAAGTATAATGGTCGCCACGAGTGGTGAGCACAGATGGGTAGTGGTGTGGGAGTAACCTCGCGCATGTACACTTTCGGCCAAATTAATTCAGTACCGATTTTACTAAAATTATTGTTAGATAGGAGGACTAGTATAGGCTATATAATATCACGCTACAGCTCACGGGAGCGGAGTAGTAACCAAAGAAGTAACAGAACGCGGGTAAAGAACCAAATTGAAAGAAAAGAGTGTCCATGGAGTTTCTTGCTCGTTCTTCTCTATAGAGACCTACGCTTTGGAACGAGCAACTAGCTTCAACTTTTAAATGTAACTTCTTGACAATTCAAAAGTGCCTGTAAATGGTCTAATTGAAATAAATGCTTTGACTTTGACTTTGAACGGGCAGAATCCCAAATAAAGAACAAAAAATTACATATACGCATCGAATCTCCTCCGTTTTTTTTCGTCGGTTAATAAAAATAATGAGAATGAAAAACTGTTTTCTCTTTTTCAGATACAACCACGAACATGCAGCGCCATACTACATACGAAAACAAAATCGCGATCCCGCCGAATTTATTGAAGAACTTCAACGTCTACGAGATTTTGGAACCACAGAAAACTGGCGCCAAAACTAGTGATGCTACCAAGGTCGATAAACTTATCGATATCGATGATTGTTCGGGAGATTCGGGATTTCAGGAGTCCGATTTGAACCCGGTGTACTTAGACAAAATTAAGGACTTTGATTTGGTTGATTTGTATCAGAATATATATGTGACTCCACAGCATATTAAGAAGAAGGAGGCTGATGAGGAAGTTGGTGAAACTTGTACAGCTAAAGTCCCCGATCTTGGTTTTAAGCAGTTCTTTGATATGCTGGAGTCTGGACAGAAGATTGATTGGACGAACACTCCGCAGTCCATTGAAGAAAGTGTTACCAATCATGATTTTATTGATAAAAAACCACGAGTGTTAGTGCCAAAAGTTTTCACGGAACCTGATTCGGATCCCGAAGACGTTATCGATGAAGTTCTGACACAAAAGAACATTGAAAGACTAGTTCTTGGACATAATAGTAATTTGCGTAACCCAACCGCCTCCCAAGATCGAGAGAGTCCTAAAAAGCTAAAAAATCCAGACGTTATTCCAAAATTGACTCGTTTAAATTTAAACAGCGAAAGTAAAGATTCAAATTTCGAAAGCGGAAGTAATAAAAAAATACTTCGTCCTTCTGAAATTGGACCTTATTCGGTAAACAGTCAAATCAGCAACTCTTTACCAACTTTCACTGTAAAAGCCATTCAAAAAGACGAAAAAGTCTATAAGAAGAAACGTTTACTTAAACCAGAAAATCAGACAGTAAACTTTACTTCAGGCCCAGATTTTTACGAGAAATCTGTCGTATTGCCACAAATAATGGCACGTTTGTACGCCAGAATTAATTATTTAGACGAAAGAGCTAATCAGAAAAAGAGATTGATTCTAGATGCAGGGGTGCCAGCCGTCAAAACTGAATGTAGCACATCAAACGCTAACGGCCCAGCTAAACCCATTATTGTATCATGCAACAAGTTGTCAAAAAATGAACAAACGACAAAACCAAATAAGGCTAAGATAAAGGAATTGACACTATGTCTCAACAAAGTAACTAAAAATATCAGCGTTCATGGCACGGATAAACCATGTCCAGATTGCAGCAATCCTACGACAAAAAAGACAAACGAACCTAGAGGAACACCTATCAAAACCGGTCAAGTTGAATTGTCTCCTGTAGTCTTAATGGAAGATTGCAATAAGGAACGATTGAGGGCACTAAAGCAGAGTCAGATGTTTAAAGACTTTGTCCTGAAGGGTAAATATTATGAACAATAAAGTTCGGTTAGAAGGTTGGGAACGAAAGAAAAACTAAATATTGATGACACGCTTGAGCGTTTGGCTGCACGGAACAAATATTTGTATGGACTATATATAGTTGTTCCCCAGAACAGACTCCGCACCCAACTCGGCCGTAGCAAAAATAATCTTCAACGATAGGGTTTCGCAGATGACACCGATCTTCGGTGCTTGTGCGGCGTCTCTCCGTAGACCTAATGACTGCGTCGGCGGATGGTGTTGCGTGGCTGAATTTTAGGCCAAACATAATATTTAAAACATATTTTATTTATATTCTCTTATTTGCCATCGATACGCTAAAAAGTTGTTTCGGGTCTTGTTGTGAGTTTATATGTTTGTAAACCCAACCACGATACAGAAAACACCCTTTTTTTTAATGATAGGAAATTAAAAGACTTTTTCCGGAGCCGAAGGGAGGGCAGACTCTTACTGACTAAAACGTATCCGTCTAATGCCCTATGCGTTTCAAGACCGCGGTGACTCTTTCGAACAGATTCCACAACCCTGGCAGGCACTGGCTCTAGCGGGCACCGTCTAATGTGCTGACATTTCTTTGAGTCGCGCGTGCACAAAGCGCCTTCGACTGGTTCCGATCGGAGCGCGAGCCACCCATTGCTCGCCGTCCGTACGATCGCCGCTAATCGCTCTGCGCCTCTCGACGCCCGGGGTACAGGGAACACCCACAATATAGTCACACTATTAAGTTAGTATTACACGGCGGTCTCTCATGCAGCTAGCAGGTACAATAACGGGCAAGTACCAATGTGAATTTTGCAATTCATATGGTACTTTTTAAAGTATATTTTGGACATCACTGACATCGGTGAAGGAAAACATCGTAAAAAAAGCTGGACTTGTAATTAATATAAGTCTGAAATCGGCAATCCGCCGTGAGTGATCAATGCTCGTGCCTTCTCTGTATGAGAAGAGGCCTTCGCTCTGCAGTGAGGAAATAATAGATTTTTATTATTTAATAATGATGTCACTAATAGACTTTATTGTTTTTTTATTGCATTTTCCTTGTTTTTTAGTGCGTTATTAATTTTATTAGATT
This sequence comes from Caradrina kadenii, assembly GCA_947462355.1. Lineage (NCBI taxonomy): Eukaryota > Metazoa > Arthropoda > Insecta > Lepidoptera > Noctuidae > Caradrina > Caradrina kadenii. The sequence goes on along the minus strand of OX381702.1, from coordinate 4,114,892 downwards.
CCGAACTGGCCGCGACTTAGTCAAAATAGAAAAGAACACAAATTATTACACCAATAAAACATAGGATACCGTAACATAATTACTCTAAAAATAACATTTATTTATTTTAAACCATACTCAACTATTATTGCAGGGTGTACCTAATACAATAGGGCAGTTATGTATGCTATTATATCTATTATATGTATCGCCCCCTATTACATGGGACCTACACATATCGGCGAACTCCGGGTGTACATTTTTACACCTCTGCCTAACCCTTCGTGGAATACAGGCGTGATGGTATGTATGTATATATGTACTTCTATACTATCTATACAAATATTATAAAGAGGAAAGATTTGTTTGTTTGTAACGAATAGTCTCCGAAACTACTGGACCGATTTTAACCATTTTTTCACCAACAGATAGGTACATTATTCCTGAGTAACATAAGCTATCTAACACGCTACGGCTCACGGGAGCGGAGCAGTAACGAAAGACGTAACTTAACGCGGGTGAAGACTAAGTCGCGGGCGAAGACTCAAGTCGCGGGCAGGTCGTCTAGTATATTATAAGTAGATAGATTATTACTTACTATGATTTTACCATATCCTTGTAACTGAATCGTATTTCTTTGATAAAACTATAATTATACACTGTTTTATTTTATTGTACAATATATTCAACGTTATGTCAATAAACGCATTGTACTTATATTCCTCGTATTTTACTCTGGTTTTGAGAATAGATAACCCATTTTTATGCTAAGGGGAATACCTGATCTATAGACTAGGTAGAAATCATTATGTCATAGTGTTGCTGTGAAAGCGATAGTCTATCGATAGTATTGTGATACAATCATGGCCTTGAAAGTCATTTAATACTATTGAAACTATCAATCCTTAACGACGACACTTGATGTAAGTATCGATTTTTAAGAATAAGTAATACTATTGCCAAATATCAATAGCATCAATATAATGCATTTCGATACTGTCGACTGGGAATCAAACGACACCTGGTTGGTAACACATCAACAACACACAACTATCGTAAAATGTTCGACTACCGATAGGGCAACATTTCGATATTATCCGGTTTTTTTTTTACTGTTTTTCAAGGTCAGCTATCGATAGTGGAACTAACACTATTTCAACAACACTATTCTGTCATAGATATTAAAGGGCACTCCCCTAACAATGCGCCTAGTATATTATTTTAGGTGTCATGTGTGAAGGCTTTTAGCCTCTGCACACAATTGACTTTTGGACCCATTTTTGACAGATTGTTTTCTCGGCGATAATAAAACATAAGAATTGCAGTACACCAACGCACACGGCCGACAAAAAATCGGTCTCAAATTCGGTCACGGAATGTACGGCAGATTTTGTCGGCACCGTTGGCGCATTGGCTGAACGATAGATTTCTGCGCTTCGAAGTGGCAGTGGGCAGGGCACATAGCACGCAGAACTGATGGCCGATGGGGCCACAAAGTCCTCGAATAACCACGCACCGGCAAGCGCAGCGTAGGACGTCCACCCTCAAGGTGGACAGACGACCTGATCAACCGGTGCTTTTGGAAATCTATGGGTGAGGTCTATGTCCAGCAGTAGACGTCCTCCGGCTGACACGATGATGATGATGAAATGCATCCACAATACATGAGAAATTGATAGTGTCGGGCAACGTAAAAAAAGGATAAGTTACCAGTGTTGTCAGATATATTGACATAATTGAAGTTTTCTTAGAAATGTTGGAATGAAGACTAATGAATTGTTATTCTCTAAGTAATTATCGAATCCTAACTGGTCCGGTGATGGTGGCGCTGTCGGCGTGGAAAAAATAACAGATCTTGTCCCTTCATATGTTCTGTTTTTTTTTAGTTCCATTTATGGCCACCGGTCAGTCAGTACTAGCGTGACATCATATTAAAGAGATTCCTTCAATGCAGCCCGCGAAATTTAAAACGTGCTATTTTTGCACTATTTCACATAATATTACGTATTACATAATAGTATAATTATGTTAAAATGTCATCATTTGAAACATCAATATGAATATCGATATTATATTTGATAAAAATAAGACACTTAAACGTATAACCTTACTGCAAAAGATTTTTTAGGGTTTTTGATACTTTAGAGCGACCTAAGACGATACAATCTTCAGTTTAACCTTGGAATCTTAATCTAAACTAATAGTGGAACCCTAAATTGACGCAACGCAAATATGTATTTATTCTGATTCGTGCATACTTAGTTTACAATGAAATAAAGATTATTCCTATTAATACAATGACTTTAAATTTCAAATTGTAACTCAATTACAATTTTATTGATTTTTAATTACTTGTTGCATCACTAGAAACTTCAAATATTACAGGCGCATTACATGTACATTTCAAGTTGTAATATTCAGTTGTACAGCATTGTTTTATGTGCTATCTCTTTTACTCTCAAAATAAATAATATGGCTATCTGACTCTTATGCAAATTATGTTATTGTTGCTGTCTTGAAGTGTCATATCATTTGTTGTTTATTTTATTATGTAGAAATTAGCTTTAAGCGAAAATTGTAATTTTACGCGTCCTACAAATAAGTGAATAGAGAAACATCGTCCAAAATGGAACAATTAATCACAATAGAGCATGAAATCAAAGAATTGCGTAAAACTTTAAAGGAAAAAGAGAAAGAACTGGAGAGGATTCGCCGAGAATTATTTGATGTAAGTATATACTTTTTAATAAATTAAAAACTTATCGTTTCCCATTTGTCTTGCTGGCGTAACTTTGCATAGCTGAGTTATAAGGCCGAAATAATATCGTAACATACATCACGCCCGTATTCCTCGAAGGGTTAGGCAGAGGTGTGCCAATGTACACCCACAGTTCGCCGGTATGTTTAAGGCTCCTATCACACTGGCGTTTTTTCGAGGCAAAGCGAGCACGCGACGGGCGCGCTACGTTATCGCCGCCTGAGTGTGGGGGAGAGGGCTGCCGAATGCGACTGTACAAAATGGCTTCGGCGGCGCTATACGAGGCGAAACCGCTGCGCTCTCGCCTCGCTTTGAATTCGCTTGAAAATCGCTAGTGTGATAACGCCCTAAGTCCTATATAATAGGGGGCGAGCCTATTGCCATTAACCGGGCACAAACCCTAACTCCGAGCTGCTACTGAGAATATCATAGAAAAACACAATAACTTTTGCTCGACCTGGGAATCGAACCCTAGACCTCTAGCGTAGCAGTCGCGCTTAGGACCACTAGGGTACCAAGGCAGTTTTATATTTGGTGTGGATAATCACTGTTTATGGTAGTACTGGCTTCAAACCTAAACCGGGTTTATATTGCTTCTTTACAGGCTCAACCGGACTACAGGGATATTAATTCTGGAGTACCTCAGGCCGAGGCCAGTGCTCCAGAGCCGTTGGCCAAATGCGGGCAGCTACCTAAATGGGCGATAGAGAGGTATGTTAGCGTGTTAAGCTTTCATTATTTAAACTTAGGTCACCAAACTTTAATCTATTTAAATAAAGATGGTAAAGGCCGGGGAGAGATCAGGCGCAATACCAACGGCTTTACATACTTTCCGAGGCACGGGGGTGTCACACCACCATCTTCCAAATTCCTGGCTGTTACTGAGAAATTCCTAAGGAAAAAACCTTAGAACGTTTTTTGCCCGACTTGGGAATCGAACTCAAGACTTCTAGCGGTAGCAGTCGCCCTTAGAACCACTAGGCTAACGAGGCAGTCAAAATATCTATCATTGTTTTAATATATCTATTCTCCTACCAGGTACAGTCGCCAGATCCTGCTCCGCGACATAGGAGTTAAGGGTCAAAGCCGCATCTGTGAGGCCAAAGTCCTCATAGTAGGCGCCGGAGGCCTCGGATGTCCAGCGGCTATGTACCTGGCCGCGGCTGGCGTTGGTATGTTCTTACGTTCTGTAGAATATTATGAAGTCCCCCAACGCAAAAACGTGTGTTATATGTTTGACATGTCTATTGTGTGTCTGTCTGTGGCATCATAGCTCCCAAACGCATTAACCGATTATGATTTAATTTTTTTCGTGTGAAAGGTTAATTAGTCGGGAGTGTTCTTAGCTATGTTTGATGGAAATCTGTTCAGCGGTTTCAAAGTTATCAGCTGCGGAAGGGATATACTCTTGTGTTGGGGGTTACTTAAAAAAAAAATATTAAATAAGTTTTTGTTTTTTTTTTTTAATTTTTGGATGGCAAGTTGGTGTGATGATAGAAAAAACATACAAATTGTTACTTTTCCATTAATAATCAGTTGATTTTGTCAAGACTTCAAATTGTCCTATGGAACAGGACCAGCATGTTTCCAGAAGTTAAATGGTCACCGCTGCCTATACACATCTGCAATACCAGAGGCCTTGCAAATGCGTTGCCATCCCAGAGACAAAGTTGAAACGTCTCATGTGCCTGTAATTACACCAGCACTCATACCCTCTAAACTGGAACGGCAACGCTGCTTTGCGGTAGAAATAGGTATGGTGGTAGTACTTCCCCGGACGAGCTGCTTCACAAAAATTTCCATGATATCAAATGATTCTTTTTGGCAGGTGAGATCGGTATCATAGACTATGATGTGGTAGAGCTGACGAACATACATCGACAGATTCTACACTTTGAGCAGGATGAGAACAACAGCAAGGCTGACTCGGCTGCCGCCACATTACGAAGGTAAGTCAGGCTTGCTACACACTTAGGTGGCTAGTAGTCTAGACGCTCCGGGCGCCGGGAGCCGCGAGACGACTCCCGGCCACAGTAGACGCGGGCCACTGCACGCACCGTACGTTGCATAACGACAGGCCGTGTCGACGGCGCGTTCGTGTTTCACGTGCGCTTTAAAGTGATGTCAGCAATTGGAGGGGCCACTCAGGGCCGATGCCTGCCGGGGCTGCGGGTTAAGAGATATTGCGCCCCCGGAACGCAAACGGCACAAGAAGGAACATGGTGGATTCAAGTTTGTAAAAAAGGGTGACTAGTATTATTATCTAAATATATATAACTCAAAGGTGACTGACTGACTGACATAGTGATCTATCAACGCACAGCCCAAACCACTGGACGGATCGGGCTGAAATTTGGCATGCAGGTAGACGTTATGACGTAGGCATCCGCTAAGAAAGGATTTTGATCAATTCTACCCCTAAGGGGATAAAATAGGGGATGAAAGTTTGTATGAAACTTTGTCAATTTTAAACCGATCGGGCTGAGACTTTGCATGCATAAAGCTACTATGACGTAGGCATCCGCTAAGATAGGATTTTGATAAATTCCACCCCTAAGAGGATAAAATAGGGGATGAACAGATAGCTGATGTTATAAGAAGTAACTTAAGCTTACTTTAATTTAAAAAAAGAGTGGTATGCGAAAACAAAATTAAAACCATTAAAATAGTGAACGCGAACGAAATCGCGGGCATCAGCTAGTTATTTATAATTGTAAAAATAATAATTTCTGTTTTTTTTTCCCAGCATAAACTCCCGAATTAAGATTACTCCTTACAATGTTCAATTGGACTCGAAGAATGCTTTGGAAATAGCTTCAAAATATGATGTCATACTCGATTGTACAGATAATGTACCCACTAGGTATCTACTTAGTGATCTTAGCTGTATTACGAAGGTAAAAGTTTTACATGTCTGTCTGTCTGTCTGTGGCACCGTAGCTCTTATTAAACGGGTGAACCGATTTGAATGTGTTTTTTTTTTATTTTTTGAAAGTAGGTCTCCTAGCGATGGTTCTTAGATATGTTTTATCGATATCGGTTCAGCCGTTTCAAGGTTTCAAGCTCTTTTGTTAGCTGCGGAGCTTTAGTCTTCTGTCGGGGGTTACTTAAAATTTTTTATTCTATTTTTGGTTCCTATACACATCTGCAATACCAGCGGCCGTGCAAATGCGTTGCCATCCTAGAGACAAAGATGAAACGTCTCATGTGTCTGTAAGTACACCGGCACCCATACCCTTCACACCGAAACACTACAAGCTGCTTTGCGGCAGAAATAGGTATTGTGGTAGTACTTCCCCGGACGAGCTGCTTCACAAAGAGCTCTGCTACTTTTAAAACATTGAATGGCCAACTACTTTCTAAGTTTATCTCGGACATCACTGACGTCGGTGAAGGAAAACATCGTGAGGAAACCTGGACTTGCAATTAATATAAGTCTGAAATCGCCAATCCGGCTTGAGCAAGCGTGGTGATCAATGCTCGTGCCTTCTCTGTATGAGAAGAGGCCTTTGACCTGCAGTGGGACAGTAATATACTGGTATTATTATTGTAATTATTATTCCAGCGGCCACTAATATCGGGCAGTGCTCTCAAGATGGAAGGGCAGCTAACAATCTATGGTTACAGGAGCGATACTCATTCTACTGAGAAGGTGAGCAACTTTTTAGTGTGGATGGATATTACTGTGCTTGGATATTAGTGTGCATGGATGTTAGCGTGTGTGGATATTGGAGTGAATGGATATTGTTGTGGATGGATGTTAGCGTGGTTAGATATTAGTATGGTTGTAAATTAATGTGAATGGATTTTAGTGGGTATGGATATTAGTGTGAATGGATGTTAGTGTGTACATATATTAGTTAGCATGGATTTTAGTGTGGATGGATATCGGAGTGAATGGATATTGGTGTGGATGAATATTAATATACATCGATGTTGCTGTGCATCGATATTAGAGTACATGCAAAATAATGTCAATGGATATTGGAGTGAATGGATATTAGTGTGAATGGATACTAATGTATTAATTTATCGTTCACATTTACTAAGACTAGATTAAAATTAATGAGTATATGGCTGTTTTAGGGCGTAGTAAGTATTATTTACAAGGCTACATTATGCTCATTTTCTCTAGGGTTTAACGTACAGGGGACCTTGCTACCGTTGCGTGTTCCCCACGCCCCCATCACCAGACGCGGTGGGGTCCTGCTCGGCTCATGGGGTTGCTGGCCCCGTACCTGGAGTTATAGGTAATGAATTTAATTTATAATTATATTTTGGACTCGATTTTTAACTTTACTTGTTACTAGCGAACTGCCCGCGACTTTGTCCGTATTTTCACCCGTATTAAATTACGTCTTTGGTTACTGCTTCGCTCCCGTGTGTCGTAGCGTGATTTTTTTTTTTTTGGGGGGGTGAGAAATCATCAAATAACTATTCCCGCCCTGGGCGGGGCGGGAGGGAGTGTCAGACTTTTACTGACTAAAACCCACCCATGTTTCTTCTTGTGCCCTTTGCTTTCCGGGGGCGCGGTATCTCTTACGAACAACCCGCAGCCCTGGACAACCCGCAGCCCCGGGTCGTAGCGTGATGTGATAAAGCTTATGACACTCAAAAATAGCGTGGCTTTCTGTGGGTAAAAGTTTTTTCAAAATCGGTTCAGTAGATCCAGAGATTACCCCCTACAACCTCACAAACTTTACCTCTTCATTATATTGGTATAGATATGCTTTTGCAAATGGCTCATAATCAAGATAAGATAAGATATTTTTTATTTGTGCAAACATGAGTGTACATACAGTTTAGCATGCAAGATTACAAATTATAAATGAGCTGTCACTTTTGGCCTATCAGGCGTACAAATATACTGGGTTATTTGTAAAACAATGACAACCTCTCAGGACGATGTTATTAACATCATAATCAACAACTTTTGTTTTATGACATTTAAAAATGTATCATATTTTTTTTTCATACACGACCGAACCCAAGACCTCTAGCGTAACAGTCGTGCTTAGGACCGCTAAGCCAACGAGGCAGTTTAAAAATTAAAAATTTTAAGTAACCCCCGACAGTGAAAAAAGAATCCCTACCACAGCTAACAAAAGAACTGGTTACTTTGAAACCGCTGAACCGATTTCCATGAAACAAAGCTAAGAACACTCCCGACTAATTCACCTTTCAACAAAAAAACTTAATCAAAATCGGTTCATGCGTTCCGGAGCTACGATGCCATAGACAGACACACACACACAGACACGTCAAACTTAAAACACACCGTCGTTTTTGCGTCGGGGGTTAAAAAAAAACGTAAATGGAACAATATTATATCCCACAACGCTTACAGATTTAGGCTACCTGTCCATTGAAACGGAACGACGCTTACGGAGCGTAGAAACGGAGAAATATTAACCAATACGGTTGCATAACTGGAGCAGAGCAAAAATTTTATGCAATTCCAATTGGTTAATATTTCACCCTCTTGCTGCCCCGTTGGTCTCGTGGTTGCAAGCGCGACTGCTACGCTAGAGGGCTTGAATTCGATTCCCAGGTCACGCAAAAAGTGTTATTGGGTTTTTCTATGAAATTCTCAGTAGCAGCTCGGAGTTAGGATTTGTGCTCGGTTAATGGCAATAAGCTCGCCTATTACATGGGACCTAAAAAAATCTTACTGGCGAACTGTGGATGTACATTGGTACACCTCTGCCTAACCCTTCGGGGAATACAGGCGTGATGGTATGTATGTAATGTTTCTCCGTTTCTCCACTCCGCAGCCTCGCTCCGTTTCAATGGAGAGGCAGCGTATTTGTGGAACACGATAACATTCATCTCAGCTTAATTTCCTTCTCAGGTACTTTACAAGCCATGGAAGCTCTGAAGTACATCCTCGACATGTCACCACAGAAGTTACTGGTCGAGAGGATGTTCATATTTGATGCTGAAGACATGGTGCCGAAAACCGGTGAGTTTAATCGATAATCTTAGCGAGGGGTAAATTTTCAACCCCCGACGCAAAAACGACGGGGTGTTATAAGTTTGACGTGTCTGTGTGTGTGTGTGTGTCTGTGGCATCGTAGCTCCCGAACGCATGAACCGATTTTGATTTAGTTTTTTTATTTGAAAGGTATATTAGTCGGGAGTGTTCTTAGCTATGTTTAATGGAAACCGGTTCAGCGGTTTCAAAGTTATCAGCTCTTTTGTTAGCTGCGGTAGGGACATTTATTCTTCTGTCGGGGGTTACTTAAAATGTTTAATTTTGTGTTTTTATTAAAATAGAATAAACTTACTGTATAAATGTTTTTATAACATACCATCATCACGCCTGTATTCCCCGAAGGGTTAGGCAGAGGTGTACCAATGTACACCCACAGTTCGCAGGAATGTTTAGGTCCCATGTAATAGGGGGCGAGCCTATTGCCATTAACCGGGCACAAATCTTAACTCCGAGCTGCTGCTGAGAACTTCATAGGAAAACCCAATAACACTTTTTGCTCGACCTGCTAATCGAACCCAAGACCTCTAGCGTAGCAGTCGCGCTTAGGACCACTAGGCTAACGAGACAGGTCGAGTTATTTTCTTTTATTAAAATAATAAATTTGTTTATATATAAAAAGTATATACTATATTCCTAAATATAGTGTTTTTTATATTAAAAAAAAAACCTGTTCGAGAAATTAACATAACAAGAATAATCAGCCAAATCGGTCCAGCAGTTCTTGAGTATTGCGCTTAGCAATACTTGCCCATTCCTTTTTATTTATACACCACTATTTTTTAATTAGTACAAGTAAAATGGGGCTCTGTCTGTACCCGTTACTGATCGTATTTGTGTAGTCAAAAGTAAAAAAAAACAAAATCCCAAAATTGTCCACGAAACTTTGTCATAATAGGTAAATTCACACACTCACGCCTGTATTCCCCGAAGGGTTAGGCAGAGGTGTAACAATGTACACCCACAGTTCGCCGGTATATTTAGGTCCCATGTAATAGGGGGCGAGCCTATTGCCATTAACCGGGCACACAAATCCTAACTCCGAGCTGCTACTGAGAATTTCATAGAAAAACCCAATAATACTTTTTGCTCGACCTGGGAATCGAACCCAAGACCTCTAGCGTAGCAGTCGCGCTTAAGACCACTAGGCTACCGAATTCATAATTGAATCAATAATTCATAACCATTGGTACTACAGAATACTACGCGCAGTGCTCATTTATAAGCGGAAGGGCGCGCACGCTTTTTAAAAAAATATTTCCATAAATTGAGTGACATTTTGGGATATAAACAAACGCTAATAACTTTGCTGTTTATGAATATTATTTATTGAGACTTTACATATGTGATAACAAGACCATCTATAATAAGCCCTTTAAGTATTTGTACTAATTAAAAATTAGTGGTGTATAGATTTTAGTTCACCTTTGGTTGACTGGTAGACCCGTCCGTATTTGTACTTTTTGCAGCATAAACTTTAAATAAATATGTAACTGGTTGCAGTGCGCCTGCGCAAGCGCAACACCATGTGCGCGGCCTGCTCAGACAGTCCAACTATCACACGTCTAGTCGACTATGAAGCGTACTGCATGGCTCCCGCTAATGATAAGGTATGACCCACACATACATAAACTTACGCCTTCTTCCCGTGGGGATAGGCAGAAACCACAGAACGCCACTTGCTACGATTCTTACATACTCCGTTCGCCTCGTCCACGTTTACACATCTGGTCATACAAGCACGCCGTTTACGAGTACTGCGCACGCGACCTTTCTGAAGAACCCCACCAATACGGTCAGGGTTAGTCTTTCTAGGGCGTCCTCTCCCGGCGTTGCCAGTCACATCTGCCATATCTCAACATGACCGAACCATCTAAGCATACTCTTTTCAACCTTTGTCACTACATCCTCTTTTAATCTGCAACGTTCTCGTTCCTCACTCTATCGTTTAAAGTTACACCACACATACTTCGCAAGGAACGCATCTCCACAGCATTAATCCTACTTTCATGCCTCCTTGGCCATCCTACACTAAAAACAACAATATATCCTCAAGCGATGTAGCTAGCAAAAGGTAGGTTTACACCGGTGAGGCAATGCAAGGCTTGGGTAGGCGAGAATTCGAATGACACTGACCTTATCACACCAAAAAATGTACCGAGTCCACCAGGGTTGACACGCGCGTAATATATTTAGAGCTCTTTGTGAAGCAGCTCGTCAAAGTCAAAATCAAATCATTTATTTCAATTAGACCATTTTATTTTTTGGGCGGTCGGAAATCCTCAAATAACTTCTCCCGCCCTGGGCGGGGCGGGAGGGAGTGTCAGACTTTTACTGACTAAAACCCACCCATGTTCCTTCTTGTGCCCTTTGCGTTCCGGGGGCGCGGTATCTTTTACGAACAACCCGCAGCCAATTAGACCATTAAAAGGCACTTTTGAACGTCAATTACATGTAAAATTAAAAATATCCGGGGAACTACTACCACCATACATATTTCTGCCGCAAAGCGTTGCTGTGTTCCGGGTTGAACGGTATGGGTGCCGGTGTAATTACAGGCACATGAGATGGATGAGATGGCTAGTAACGCATTTGCAAGGCCTCTGGTATTGCAGATGTCTATAGGCAGCGGTGACCACTTAACATCAGGTGGGCCGAAAAATAATGTCAATGTAAAATTCTGTATGGATTTGATTATTTTCTCGAAATATTTGAATTGTGGTTTTAAACGCCGCTGTGGGTCGGAACTGGTATTTAGTGGACATAGGATTTGGTTAAGAGAACTTTTCGAGATTTGGGGCCCAGCCGGGCAGGGGCCCGGGGCGGGCCGCCCTTAGTCCGTCACTGGCTGGGCCATCACAACACTCCTCCTAATAATGGTAATAATGATAGTATTTTATTATCTTAACGCTCTCTTGATTACAAACAGGGGTGGTATGTAAGTGACTTTTTAAAATATTTAATTAATTTATAATTATTTAATTCTGTCATACATGAGTGATGTTTTCATACAAAGTGGAAGGGAGATCCACGGAAAAACGTGTCGATATCCCTTCCACCGTTTTTCAATTATGTAATTTTTTAATTAATTAGTGCATGTTAGATTTTTTTTATATATATTTATGAAAGTTCTCGTAAATAGTAGTAGAGCTCTTTGTGAAGGAGGTGTGAAGGGTATGGGTGCGGGTGTAGTTACAGGCACATGAGACGTTTCAACTTTGTCTCTGGGATGGCAACGCATTTGCAAGGCCTCTGGTATTGCAGATGTGTATAGGCAGCGGTGACCATTTAACTTCTGGAAACATGCTGGTCCTGCTCCATATGACAATTTAGGGCCTGGACAGGTGTACAGAAACGGACATGGGGTACCTTTCATCCCGAAAAAAGTACTGTTCCCGAGGAAAACACCAATAGCGTTCTTATGATAATAGATGGCGCCACGTGTCTTTAGAATCAAGTTTGAATTTTGAATGAAACCGACATTTGCGTGGACGAAGTCGCAGGTAGAAGCTAGTCGAACATAATTTAGTGATTAACATTAATTTTAAAGTGTTATTATAAGAAATCAAGATTGCGAATGTTCAAGGTAAGTTTATTTTCAAAATTAATTGTTTTAATTATCAATTTCTTTTTCTGTTTCATTTGTTTTTGTTTTGTGACATTCGCGGTGTTGACCTTGGTTTTTAAATGGGTTTTTTTTTAAATACTTTTTCTTTTTATACCATAACATACCTTCACGCCTGTATTCCCCGAAGGGTTAGGCAGAGGTGTACCAGTGTACACCCACAGTTCGCCGGTGTGTTTAGGTCCCATGTAGTAGGAGGCGAGCCTATTGCCATTAACCGGGCACAAATCCTAACTCCTAGTTGCTACTGAGAATTTCATAGAAAAAACCCAATAACACTTTGCTCGACCTGGGAATCGGACCCAAGACCTTTAGCGTGGCAGTCGCGCTTAGGACCACTATTCTAACGAGGCAGTTTTATATTTGGTGTGGATAATCACTGTTTATATTGTTTTAGAATTTGCTTAAGGTGGTAGTATAGTAACCGGCACGACTCGTGAGCACAAAGTTCATTTCTGGGTTTCTTTGGCGGAATGAAGGAGGTGGGGGGCGCCGACGCTGCCTGCGTTTGGTCCGACAGACGGACCTATCGCGTGCAGCGTTGGCAACACAAAAATTAGCTTGAATCATGTGATCACGACTCGTGCCGGTTACTGCCCCGTTCATCTCGTAGTCACAAGCGCGACTGTGGGGTCCCGGGTTCGATTCCCAGGTCGGGCAAAAAGTGGGTTTTACCATTAGGATTTGCTCAGTAGGAGCCCGGAGTTTGGAAGTTGGTGGTGTAACACCCCCGTGCCTCGGAAAGCACGTAAAGCCGTTGGTTCCAGATGTTATTCGTAGATCTTTGACAGTCGTTACGAATAGTCAGAAGCCAGGTAGTCTGACCACCAGTCTTACCAAGACGTATCTTGTTGCCCAGTAACTGGGTTGTGGAGGTCAGATAGGCAGTCGCTCCATGTAAAACACTGGTACTCAGCTGCATCCGGTTCGACTGGAAGCCGACCCCAACACAGTTGGGAAAAGGCTAAGCAGATGATGATGATGATGATGACTCATGCCGGTTACTATATCTTCTCGTTACAAAACGTGGTCCTAACTTTAGATCAATTTTGAAGGCATACCATCACGCCTGTATTCTCCGAAGGGTTAGGCAGAAGTGTAACAATGTATACCCACAGTTCGCCGGTATGTTTAGGTCCCATGTAATAGGGGGCGAGCCTATTGCCATTAACCGGGCACAAATCCTAACTCCGAGCTGCTACTGAGAATTTCATAGAAAAACTCAATAACACTTTTTGCTTCACCTGGGAATCGAACCCAAGACCTCTAGCGTAGCAGTAGTGCTTAGGACCACTATGCTACCGAGGCAGTTTTGAAGAAAATGGAATAAGTCATTTTATTTGAAGTATTGTTTTTGACAACGTTTGCTTTATTTTTTTGATTACCTCGTACTTAAAATTTTTCCTGTATCGTGGGTGCGTTTACAAACATATAAACTCACATACACAAACAGCCAGACCCGAAACAACTATCTGTAGGTCATACAGATATTTGTTCCGTGAGGGAGAACCCGTGGCAGTTGGTATTGACAAAATCAGTAGCTTAACGTTTTAGAATTTGTTTATGTATTAAGTATTTTATCGTCATCGGAATAAAGGTCAAAATACTATAACTGGCTTAAAGATTTATACTTTATCTAAAGGGCTTATAAAAAACAAAATCTTCTTATATAAGTTAAAATAAAAAGAAACCCATAATATTTCAACAAAACCGTAATTTGAAAACAAAAATCACATCACTATCTCAATTCACTTTCACAGAAAAAACAAAATGGCCGCCTTAAATCACAAAGAAGAATACAAGAAAAAGAAAAACGTATGACAGGCCAAAGTTATTTCGGGTTCCGAACACACACAGAAGGTAAAAAGAAGATTTGGATTCAAGATGTACCAAAGTCAGAAAGAAGATTAGGTCCTCCTTGCAAATCCGAAATCTGCTCAAAGAGTAATACACGCTACTGCAAGAAACTGACAGAATCTGACAGAATTGATATATTCCAACATTTCTGGCAGATAGAATGGAACGAGAAAAAGAAATTTGTCAGATCCCTTATTGACACCGTTCCAGCTAAGCGTAGACGATCCTCCCACAAGAGTAATATATCAAGAAAGGGTGATTCAAAATTATATAATTTGATTTTAAATACAGAAAAAGTACAAGTATGCAGAGTTACGTTTTTAAATACTCTAGGTCTGAAAGAAGCAATGGTTCGATGCTGGCTGCTCAAGGAATCAACTACGAGAACCCCAAAAACACCCCTAAAATCCCAAAACGTGGTTGCTTACATAGAGAGTCTGCCAAAAATCAATCCCAGATGTCAATTCTGTTTGAATTCAAACACCAATATCAAATACATAGATTTAAATGTCAAGAATCAATTTCAGTTTTACAATACATATGTTAGAGAAATGAGGGCTGAAGGGGTAAGTCCGGCTTCTAGGAAAACGTTTTCAAAAGTTCTGAGTAGAAAGAATTTGAGGATATTTAGGCCTAAACATGAAAATGATATCTGTGATTTGAATAAACAACACAATTCTATCAATTTTGGTTTTCAAACAGACAAGGGTGATGGGGTTTTTTATGAAGTCAGTAATTTGAATGGGCAGTGGTCTTGATGGCAGGGGGTTGCAATTGACCCCGTACCCGCCCCCCCTGTCTCTGATCAAACACATAATCATCATCTTCAAAATTTGTAAATTGTTTTTAGAGAAATTGGCAATCTAGAAAAAAAAAGTTGAAAAAGAAGCAGGTCATCAATTCGTCTGTATGTTTTTTTTTGTATGTGTGTTACGCGATAACTCCGCCACTTATGAACAGAGATGTGACATTTTAAAAATAACAGTATTTGAAATGCAAAATACAAAATATCTATTTCCATTTTGTATTTAACTACTTTTTTTGGAAAAGTATTTTGTATTGTATTCGAAATACCTTTTGGGGCATATTTTGTATTTGCAAAATACTGTTTGCTACGTTTTGTAAACGTCAAAGAATTAATAACTAATGTGATGAGAAATGGTACTTTTTTTTCTCACTATGGCAACACTGAATTTCCACTTTTAGAGGGAGATATAGAAACATTTTATGGACGCCTGCTATAGTAGTCGCCACGAGTCGTGAGCACAAATGTCAAGTTAATTTTTGGGTTCCTTTCGGGGTGTTTTGGGCCGCCAACGCTGCACGCTATTAGTCCGTCAGTCGGACCGATCGCATGCAGCGTCGGCGCCCCAAAAAACCCCGAAAGAAACCCAAAAATTAACTTGACATTTGTGTTCACGACTCATGGCGACTAATATACTAGCTACATACATAGATCATTGCACACGATGGGTCACATCGCATATGATATGTTGCCCATGGTCCTTTAAATTAACCCCAGACGCAAAAACGACGGGGTGTTGTAAGTTTGACGTGTCTGTGTGTGTGTGTGTGTGTGTCTGTCTGTGGCATAGCAGTCTCCGAACGCATGAACCGATTTTGATTTTGTGTTTGAAAAGTTAATGAGTCGGGAGTTAGGTTGGGCGTGGATGTCCCATCCACACTGTATAAGTAAGAAGTTGTTATGAAAAAATTAAATATATTTTGTAAAATTTATTGATGTTTTATTGTATTTGGCCGCTTTTTCAATCACTGAATATTTTTTAACTGAGGAACTAAGATGGCGGTTTGACAGTTATTATAAGGAACTATCACATTAGATTCTTCAGATAAAAGTTTATATAAAAATCAGCCTTAAATCGCCCAGAGTTTTGTTAATTCTAATTTTTTGCTCGACCTGTGGGTACACAGGACAACGGGAACGGGAATTGGGTATGACACCACTAATCAATTGACGTACTTTTTCTGAGCTGTCAAAACGCGATTCCCCCATAGATTTTGTATGACAATACTAAACTGTGACGTCAGTTTTTTGCCATCTCAAATCACTAACTATTTATTGATCCCAATGCAACTAAAAATCTAATTTATAGTTATTTAAAAATCATCGGGTTTTCAGAGGTCTTTTTTTTTTTGTTTTTTTGAGGGGGTGGGAAATCGTCAAATAACTTCTCCCGCCCTGGGCGGGGCGGGAGGGAGTGTCAGACTTTTACTGACTAAAACCCACCCATGTTCCTTCTTGTGCCCTTTGCGTTCCTGGGGCGCGGTATCTCTTACGAACAACCCGCAGCCTCGGCAGGCATCGGCCCTCAGTGGCCCCTTCCTTTTGCTGACATCTCTTTGAGGCGCGCGTGGAACACGAACGCGCCGTTGACATGGCCTGTCGTTATGCAACGTAAGGACGGTGAGGTACCCACTGCTCACCGTCCACAGGCCCGTATCTACGGTGGCCGGGAGTCGTCTCGCGGCTCCCGACGTCCGGAGCGTCTACCGTATAATGGTGTCATCTACCCAAACCTTCAAATAAAAGATTGCCAACGATTGATAAATCAGCCTTAAATCACCCAGAGTTTATTGTTAAATCTTACCGTTTTCCCGACCTTGGGTATTGAACACAGAACTCCACGCTCATCACCACCCAACGCGCTTGCAACCACGACCCAACGGTGATAATAATTTTAATGACTATTTGGAAACCTGTAATACTCGTTCACCTCCTATAATATAGCATGTATCATTGTATTTATATTTAACGACCTTGCATGCATCCATTTCTATTGTAATCTTTTTTGTTAAATAAATAAATTGATCTATATTAACGGAGAAATATTAACCAACTAGAGACTTCGTTCGCTTGGTTTTTTGACCCGCGTTAAGTTACGTCTTTGGTTACTGCTCCTCTCATGTGTGTCGTAGCGTGATGTTAATAATAATAATAAATAATAAATAAGTTTATTGACCATAAGTTTAGTTATAAAGCCTAAAGCCTTCCTCGATAAATGAACTATCCAATACAAAAATATTTTTTTAAATCAAACCAGTAGTTCCTGCGATTATCGCGTTCAAACAAACAAACTCTTCAGCTTTTTATAATAATATAATATTAGTATAGATAGGATTGCATAAAATCGTCGCTCCGCCCCCCTAAGACAATCCACTGACCCAGTTATGCACTCCTATTGGTTAATATTTCTCCGTTTGTCCGCTCCGCAGCCTCGCTCCGCTTCTGTGGACAGGCAGCCTAAGACTAGTAAACAGTACGTTAATTAACGAAAGGCGCGTTCTCTTAACGGGTAATGATAGCGTGTTTAGATATACAAAAAGAAATACGCCCATCCAAATTAGTAGTAGTAGAGCTCTTTGTGAAGCAGCTCGTCCGGGGAAGTACTACCACCATACCTATTTCCGCCGCAAAGCAGCTTGTAGTGTTCCGGTGTGAAGGGTATGGGTGCCGGTGTAGTTACAGGCACATGAGAAGTTTCAACTTTGTCTCTGGGATGGCAACGCATTTGCAAGGCCTCTGGTATTGCAGATGTCTATAGGCAGCGGTGACCACTTAACATCAGGTGGGCCGTTGGCTTAATGTTTCCATACAATAATATTTAAAAACAAAATAATAATAACAATGTTTGTTGACTGCCTCGTTGGTCTACTGGTCCTAAGCGTGACTGCTACGCTAGAGGTCTTGGGTTCGATTCCCAGGTCGTGCAAAAAGTGCTATTGGGTTTTTCTATGAAAGTCACGGTAGCAGCTCGGAATTAGGATTTGTGCCCGGCCAATGGTAATAGGCTCGCCCCTTATTATATGGGACCTAAACATACCGGTGAACTGTGGGTGTACATTGGTACACCTCTGCTTAACCCTTTGGGGAATACAGGCGTGATGGTATGTATGTTTGTTTCTAAATTTTAAACATTAATTTTACATACATAATATAACGAGGCAGTCAAAAATAGTAATAATAAATATAAAGATATAAGGTACAAATCCATTATTAATGTAAATTAATGAGTTTAAGGGAACGCCCTCTGTTGTTTAACTTCCTGTATTCTTCCTAAAAATTTACCGCAACCTGTCCAGACTTTAACCCTATAGCATGCTAAAATCCACCTTCGCCCCCAGGAGTTAGACCTCCAAATCCTGCCAAAACGCAACCGTATTTCTGCCCCGGAAGTCTCCCAACTCCTGAAAGAGAAGAAGGAAGTCTACATGGTGGATGTACGAGCTGATGCTGAGTTCCATATGTGTCATATACTAGGAGCACATAGTTGGCCTGTTGATGCGCTGAGTGGAGCAGTTCTGGAGAGACTTCTGCAGTGCGTGGAGCAGAACCAAGACAGTGGTAAGTATACTACGTGTTTTTTAGGGTTCCGTACCCAAAGGGTAAAATGGGACTCTATTACTAAAACTTCGCTGTCCATTAGTCTGTCCGTCTGTCACCAGCATGAATCTCATGAACCGTGATAGTTGGACATTTGAAATTTTCACAGATGATGTATTTCTGTTACCGCTATAACAAAAAAACGGAATATATTTTTTTTTTGCGTTTTTATAGATAATGGTACGGAACCCTTCGTGCGCGCAAGTATAAAAACGCCATGTATATTTTTTTTTTAGTTTGCGTACACTTGTGCACTCCCTCTTCCCTCATCCGATGGGACGGCAATCTGATACAACCTGAGAATGATCAAGCGCCGGTACTTGGTCACACTATCAAATAGCAACTTCAGCGCTGCTACTGAAACTTTTGTAATTAAATAAAAATCGAATTAAGACGATGGCAACTTCCTGACAACTCACCCCTCACGTCACAACTCCGTCCTGACAACTCGCCCCTGTTTTAAAACTGTTTTGATAATTCAATAACACCTTTCCGTCACTACACCTTGATGATTTGCCCCCAACAAGTCGCATTTACGGGTTTTTTTTTTTAATTCTTCTAGTGATCTTCATCTGCCGCCGCGGCAATGACTCTCAGCTGGCAGCCAAGATGGTGCTGGACATGTTACCGGAGGAACACCGGCACAAAGTCAAGGATATGATTGGGGGGCTGCACGCGTGGGCGTACGACGTTGACACTACCTTTCCGGTGTACTAGGGACTGTAACACTTTTACGCCCCACCCACAAACATGCACCCTACAACCCCTTCATAAATACACCCCCAAACACACCCCATAAAAGGGTTGTTATATTTGGGGGCACAACCCAAAACACCCTCCAAACACACCCCTAAACACACCCCCCAAACACCCACCCTTCCCAACACTCCCTACCCAAACACCCCCACGACAACCCCTCGCACACACACATACAACCCCAATTTTCCTCAAAAGGTGTATTCATGTATCTTACACCCACATTCCGTTAGTTATATCAAATCTCATATTTCATAAGATGTAATCAGTAATCCAAATAATCCATTGTAATAGCCATAGATAATAGATCTGTACTCGAATCATGATGTTGTATTAAGGTCAGCGCATATAGAGCAGTAATAGGCTCGAGCAATTTTCATTTTTCAAAATTAAAAATTTTAAGTAACCCCCGACAGAAGAATAAAAATCCCTACCGCAGTTCACAAAAAAGCTGATAACTTTGAAACCGCTGAACCGATTTCCATCAAACATAGCTAAGACCACTCTCGATTAATTCACCTTTCAAACCGAAAAAAAAACAAAATCAAAATCGGTTTATACGGTCGGGAGCTACGATGCGATAGACAGACACACACACAGACACGTCAAACTTATAACACCCCCTCGTTTTTGCGTCGGGGGTTAAAAATGCTTAAGCATATTGTTATTCTGTCTACGTTGAACGTAACTTGATAAATAATGTTTTTTATAATTATTTCCTTTTGAAAATAAATATTAAATAAAAAATATTGTGTTTGTTTTATTCATGTATGTTTAAATGGGTCTCCTGAGACAGAACTAGTGACCCTCAGCACCACAGGCCTACCAATATCTCTTCAAAACCTTACTTTGTAATTTCATACCATCACGCCGGTATTCCCCGAAGGGTTAGGCAGAGGTGTAACAATGTACACCCACAGTTCGCCGGTATGTTTTAGGTCCCATGTAATAGGGGGCGAACTTATTGCCATTAACCGGGCACAAATCCTAACTCCCAGCTGCTACTGAGAATTTCATAGAAAAAACCCAATAACACTTTTTGCTCGACCTGGGAATCGAACCCAAGACCTCTAGCGTAGCAGTCGTGCTTAAGACCACTAGGCTACCGAGGCAGTTTACTTTGTAATTTCAGTTGTTGATTTTTGTACTCTCGGCGTTCCGTTGAGGGTTGAAAATCCAACAGTGCGCAAAGCAAAGTAATCCTTCCACCTAATATTATAAAAGCGAAAGTTTGTGAGGATGGATGAATGTTTGTTACTCTTTCACGCTTAAACGGCTGAACCAAGTCAAGTCCAAGTCGTTTTAAACGCATATCTGATGTGTTCCCAAAGAATAGGCGTGACAATAGCCAACTGTGTCAGGTATCATCTCAAACCGCTTTGATGCGCAACAGTATATATTGCATGGCGCCAATTATATACAATAAATTACCAAGTGGTTGGAAAGATTTAAATACAGTAATGTTTAAGAATAGACTACGTAAATATTTGTTAGAAAAAACATACTACAGTGTAACTGAGTTTTTAACAGAAAAATACATTTATTCAGGATAGTGATTATTTAAAAGCAATGTTATATTTTATTGATAATTTAATACTTTAATACATAAAACATTAATTTAATACTTTAATTTTAATAGTAATGTTACATAATTGATAATTTAAAAACAACGATATATAATTGATAATTTAATTCTATTGTTAATTTTCTAAATATTTGCATGCCGAATGGTAAAATATGGCTAAACTAATTTTGATTTCTAACAACTATTGTGTACCCATATTTGCAAATAAACGTTTATTCTATTCTATTCTAACGGATCTAGATGAAATTTGGCACTGAGATAGATTGTAGTGTGGAATAACACATAGGTTACTTTTTATCCCGAAAAAATGTACGGTTTTGGCATGACGCCAACGAAATTACGGACAGAAACTAGTTTTAAAATGAAACGGTTTTCAGAGATTGTGGTTGGTCCTCAGATTAGAGGTGTAAAGTCTCTCATCCTCCATAGTGAAGGGAGGATCCTCCGAGCAGACGGGTGTTGTGTCTGGCGGGCGACTGCCCGACGGTTGTTATCGGGATTTTGTATGTATGCTAACGTCGCGGAGAACTTTGATAGCGCGATGTAGACAACGTCAGTTGTAATTCGCTTTAGGAATGTTGCGAGTATTCGCGTACACATCCGTAATTGAGAAGCTTCCGTATTAATTTAGACATCTGCACCAGTACCCGCTATAATCAGGAAAATGATCTTTAGATCCGCATCCGCGGATGGCAGACTTAATGATCCGCATCCGCGGATGGAAGAATTGTGAGATCCGCTTCCGCGGATGTGAGTTACAAAATCCGCGTCCGCGGATGTAGCTAAATCTACGTCAGCAACTTTCTTTGTTTGCATGTAGTGCGATAGATAACGCCACATGCTAACAAGATAAAAAGTACAGAACAGCTGTTTTTATTTTGCGCAATTTATTCATGAATATGCAGTTTGAGATAACAGCTTATCACGAATCGATTAAATATTTTATTGATGATAAATTGTTAGCAATACAATCTTTAATTGAATGAGGTTTTACGAGAACGTTGCGGAGTAAAAAATGATAAAGTGACAAAGCTTAGATGGTTCGGTCATGTTGAGAGGATGAGTGAAAGGCGACTAACGAAAGGGATTTATATGGCAGATGTGAGTGGCAACGCCGGGAGAGGACACCCTAGAAAGATCTACCCTGACCTTATTAGTGAGGTTCTTCAGAAAGGTCGCGTGCGCAGTACTCCTAGCCGTCGTGCTTGTATGACCAGATTTATGAACGTGGACGAGGCGAAAGAAGTATGTTAGGATCGCAGGTGGCGTTCTGTGGTTTCTGCTTACCCCCATGGGAGAAAGGCCGGAGTTTATGTATGTAGGTAGAATCTTTAAATTAAGCTTATATTTCGTATTTGCCCAACAAATTCCGAGCTCAAACGAAGCTACCCAAGGGTATAACACCAGTCTATTGTCTATGTCCCACTGTAGGGCAAAGGCCTCTTCTCATACAGAGAAGGCACGAGCATTGATCACCACGCTTGCTCAAGGCGGATTGGCGATTTCAGACTTTACAGGGTTATTTTTAAAACAATGACAACCTTGTAGGACTGTATTACTATCATCATAAACAACAACTTTTGTTCTATAATTTTTTACAGAATCAAGCAACGCAAGCGCATCGAAGCGAATGACCGATTGAAGGATTTCCGTAAAATTGTAAATAGGTCATGAACAAACACCACCGCCGCCCTAACCCCGCTCCCCTCGCGATTTTACTATCACTTTCGTTTGCTTCGCATAGACTTCGTAACATTTAGAGCGTTCAATTTAAATGTTTTTATTTTTGTATGAAAATCTGATGAAAAAAAAAAAGATAATTTTTTAAATGTCATAGAACAAAAGTTGTCGATTATGATGTTAGTAACATAGTCCTGAGAGGTTGTCATTGTTTTACAAATAACCCTGTATAAATAACAAGTCCAGGTTACCTCACGATGTTTTCCTTGACCGATGTCAGTGATGTCCAAGATGAACTTAGAAAGTACATATGAATTGAAAAAGTCACATTGGTCCTCTCGGGGTTTTTTGGACGCCGACGCTCCACGCGATCGGTCCGACTGACGAACTAATCGCGTGCAACGTCGTCAGCCCAAAAAACCCAAAATAACTAGACATTTGTGTTCACGACTCGTGGCGACTACAGTACTATACTTGCGAGTTTGAACAACTTTCTGAAGGTAAGTAAATAGAGGTTAATATTCCAAACATGAAACTTACTTAAATTACAAACTATGTACAGTTTATATTTACAAAAAAGTCAACCTTCTTCAAAAACTAGAAAATCCTTTTAGCTTTGGAAGTCAACGAGCTCAGAGGAGTTTTTGATCTTTTTTGTTAAAAATGTTATTATATCAATCAGTATCAATTTCCTGTCATCCAAATCCATGAAGGGAACGGTTATACTACGTAATTTAACAAGACACCACTTAAAGTTCACAAGAAAGCAGAACACGCTAATTCGTTTACTTGGATGACATATTTTTTTCAGTAAATTTTTTTTTACTAAACTACTGAACCAATTTTAAAAAAATTTATATGGGACCACCTTTGAAGTATGGCCTATCCGTCATCAAAATCGATTCATAATTGGCGGAGATATCGCGTAACATCATACAAAACACACAGACGAATTGATAACCTCCTTATTTTTGAACTCGGTTAAAAAGAAAAGCTCATAGGGCATCAAAAAACTCATCCGCATCGCTGTCAATGGGACAAGTGCCCAAAAGACTGGCAGCATTGCCACGTAGTATGGCAATGCGGATTGTTTGGCCCTGGTAATTCGAATATAATTGATACAGCACTATCAAGGATATAATTATTATCTGTAATATCGAGTGTTGTAGATTTTATATCTACTAATCCGCAATTATCTATACAAATAATTACAATTTAGGTGTCTGTTTGTAATGTCCAAATAAGAGCTTCTCAACCCCCGACTCAAAAAGAAGGGTGTTATAAGTTTGACGTGTCTGTTTGTGGCACCGTAGCTCTTAAACGGGTGAACCGATTTGAATGCGCTTTTTATTTGAAAGCCGGTTTCCTAGCGATGGTTCTTAGATATGTTTTATCAAAATCTGTTCAGCGGTTTCAAAGTTATCGGCTCTTTTGTAAGCTGCGGTAGGTATCTTTATTCTTCTGTTGGGGGTTCGATTTTCATCACATATAGCTAAGAACACTCCCGACGAATTCACCTTCCAAACAAAAAAAAATCAAAATCGGTTCATGCGTTCGGGAGCTACGATGCCACAGACAGACACAAACACACACAGACACGTGGAACTTAGAACAACCCGTCGTTTTTGCGTGTAGGGTTAAAAGAAGATTTAGGGCTCCGCGCAAAAAATAAAAACCTTCCAGAAAACAGACATTTAAGCGAATAAATTGGCGGGCAAAACGTAGTCCTTCTATATTACTTCCTAATATAATCAAGACTAATATTATAAAGCTGTAGAGTTTGTTTGTTTGAACGCGCTAATCTCAGGAACAACAGGTTTGAATTGAAAAAATATTTTTGTGTTGAATTGTTCGTTTATCGAGGAAGGCTTTAGGTTTTATAACATCACGCTACGACACACGGGAGAGGAGCAGTAACCAAATACATAACTTAACGCGGGTGAAAAAACCACGCGAGCAAACTCGCTGGCAGAAGCTAATAATATTATAAATGCGAAAGTTTGTGTGGATGGATGTTTGTTACTCTTTCACGCTTAAACGGATGACCGGATCTGGATGAAACTTGGCACTGAGATAGATTGTAGTGTGGAGTAACACACAGGCTTTTTATCCCGGAAAAATGTACGGTTCCCGTGAGAAAATGAATAATAAATCAAATATGACGTGGACGAAGTCGCGTACAGAAGCTAGTTACTTATAAAATTGAGTACATTGTTAGTGCAGTGGCAGAGAGATGATTGCTGCTCCATTTAAAAAAATCCGGCCAGGTGCGAGTCGGACTCGCGCACGACGGGTTCCGTATATCTATAAAAACGACAAAAAAGACATATCTGTTGTATGGGAGCCCCCTTAAATATTTATTTTATTCTGCTTTTTAGTATTTGTCGCTATATCAGCAACAGAAATACATCATCTGTGACAATTTCAACTGTCTAACTATCACGGTTCATGAGATACAGCCTGGTGACAGACGTATTTACGAACAGTGAAGTTTTAGACATAGGGTCCCGTTTTACACTTTGTGTGTGGAACCCTAAAAATGGGAGATACGCGCAAAAATAGAGCGCAATCAGGGGCTTTAGCTAGTTTTCTGATAAACCTATAATACTACTGATAATATTAGTTTTGATATGTAATTACAATCCTTCAAAAGATAAATAATCATTGGAAGAAACATGGCGGCTGACCGCGGTTGGATATATACATTATGTGTAATGTAAGTAATTGTTATTTATGTATTTACGAGCCGTACGCCTGATGGGGTTTTCATTTGGCAAAAATTACGCAATTCCAACCCTTTTTCAACCACTTTAGGGGATCAGTTTTGAGAAAATCCTTTGTTATTGATCTTCTTTGTTGTTTGGGAACTTTTACCAAGTATTTTTCAAAGTAACTTAGCTTTTTTAACCGTCTTCAAAAAGAAGGATCAATTTCGTCTGCATGTTTTTTTTTTGTATGTGTGTTACGCGAGATCTCCGCCTATTATGAATCGATTTTGATGATTCTTTTCTTGTTTGATAGGTCATGCTTCCAAGGTGGTACCATATTTTATCGACATTGCAGAAAACAAAAAATACCGAAAAAAAAAATGTCATTCAAGTAAACAAATGAGCGTATTCTGATTTCTTGTGACTTTTAAGTGGTGCTTTGTTAATTTACGTAGTATTACTGTTCCCTTACGGATTTGGATGACAGGAAATTGGTAAAAAGTGAAAAATAACTTTAGCTTTGGAAGTCAACGAGCTCAGGGGAGAAGTCATTTGATGATTTCCCATCCGGAACAAAAAATAGGTTTGGAAGTCGGTGGTAATACAAACAGAACCGAAATCCCCTTCTCCCATGACTTCTCCCCTGAGCTCGTTGACTTCCAAAGCTAAAGTTATTTTTCACTTTTTAGTTTTATAAGGAGGTTGTGTTTTTTGTAAAAAAAAAAATCTCTTTTTATATCTATTGAAAATTATATTGAAACTTCTTTTACCCATATAAAGTCACGTTATTTGTGAGTATGCCATAGGCTATGTAACATCACGCTACGACACATGGAAGCAGAGCAGTAACTGAAGACATTACTTAATACGGGTAAAAATGCGCGTACGAAGTCCGGAAGTTAGTGTACAATATTTCCATAAGCAGATGGTTACGACTATGTTTTCTACACTAATATCATAAAGAGGAAAGATTTATTTGTTTGTTTTTAACCCCCGACGCAAAAACGACGGGGTGTTATTAGTTTGAAGTGTGTGTGTCTGTCTGTGGCATCGTAGCTCCCGAACGCATGAACCGATTTTGATTCTTATAGCCGGGGAACGGGTGTAGTGAAACGCTGGTGCTATGAGGTAGTGGTTTATTCTCCAATTACACAGGTCACAAACTTCACAAAGATTAACTCGCGCGTCAAACATTCGCGGGTAGCTCGGACTCTCTGCTTGGCAACTGCCAGATCTCTCTAGAACTCTCTGAGGGCGCCCTCTTACGGGCCGCCGGGTAACCACTTTGGGTTGCCAGTAAATATTTATAGTCTGGCGCACGCTATATTCCTTTTTTTTTGTGTTTGGAAGGTTAATTAGTCGGGAGTGTTCTTAGCTTTGGTTGATGGAAATCGGTTCAGCGGTTCAAAAGTTATCAGCTCTTTTGTAAGCTACGGTAGTGACTTTTTCTTCTGTCGGGGGTTACTTAAATTTTTTTCACCAGTAGATAGCTACATTATTCCTGAGTAACATAGGCTATATAACATCACGCTACGACACACGGGAGCGGAGCAGTAACCAAAGACGTTACTTAACGTGGGTGAAAATATCCACGCGGGCAAAGTCGCGGGTAGAGGCTTATATATTCTTATATTTACTTACAGATTAACAACAAATGTGGTGTTCGGTCATATACCATACTACAATTCCGCTGAGCCAGATGCACCTACATTTGGTAAATATAATAATATGAACTTTACGTTTGTTTTTTCGTACGTAATATGAACTGCCTCGTTAGCCCAGTGGTCCTAAGCGCGACTGCTACGCTAGAGGTCTTGGGTTCGATTCCCAGGTCGAGCAAAAAGTGTTATTGGGTTTTTCTATGAAATTCTCAGTAGCACCTCGGAGTTAGGATTTGTGCCCGGTTAATGGCAACAAGCTCGCCCCCTAATACATGGGACCTAAACATACCGGCGAACTGTGGGTGTACATTGGTACACCTCTGCCTAACCCTTCGGGGAATACAGGCGTGATGTTATAATGATGATGAACTTTACGTCAGTGTAAATTCAGTTCATTTTTTAATAACTACTTTGGTCATTCGCCTTCAAAAACATGTATATAAGTATGTACAGACAGCTTCGTCAAATTATAACACTCTTTTCGAACAAATTTTAATGCAAGGGGGGGGTACCAATTGATGATGCTGTCTGTACGTAAAAAATCCTTTTAAATGTGACTTTTCATATTTCATAATGCTCTTTCTAACTTCATCTCGGACATCACTGACATCGGTGAAGGAAAACATCGTGAGGAAACCTGGACTTGTAATTAATATAAGTCTGAAATCGCCAATCCGCCTTGAGCAAGCGTGGTGATCAATGCTCGTGCCTTCTCTGTATGAGAAGATGCCTTTGCCTTGAGGTAGGACAATAATAGGCTGGTATTTCTTTTTTTTACCTACCCTGCCCTTATTGGCGAGGTTCTTCATAAAGGTCAGGTGTGCAGTACTCCGAAACGGCGTGCTTGTATGACCAGATGTATGAACGTGGACGAGGGGAAACGAGTATGGAAGGATCGTAGCAGGTGGCGTTCTGTGATTTCTGCCTACCCCCATGGGAAAATGGAGTGAGTTGTTCTTTTTTTTTGCAGTAAATGACATCCCTGCCAACAAGATGAGTCGGGAAACCGCTGCGGATCGGCTGGCAGCTGTGCGCAGCGTGTTGGCGGATGTGGCAGTGGATGCCTACATAATACCTACTGCTGATGCACATAATGTAAGAAGGAATCCAAAATTATTAATAGATAAATGTTATTTGACTGCCTGGTTAGCCTAGTGGTCCTAAGCGCGACTGCTACGCTAGAGGTCTTGGGTTCGATTAGCAGGTCGAGCAAAGTGTTATTGGGTTTTCCTATGAAGTTCTCAGCAGCAGCTCGGAGTTAAGATTTGTGCCCGGTTAATGGCAATAGGCTCGCCCCCTATTACATGGGACCTTAACATACCGGCGGACTGTGCGTAACCCCTCGGGAAATACAGGCGTGATGGTATGTAAATGTTAATATTCTGTGACAGATTGATTACCTGATAATTCTTCTGTACATAGTATAAAACAAAGTAGAATATCACGCTACGATCAACGGGAGCGGAGCAGTAACTAAAGATGTAACTGAACTCGGGTGACACGGCTGGGCATGAAGTTAATTATTGTTAAGAATTTAATTTCAACATTTTTCTTTATTTCCTACTTATCACAATTAAAACCACACATACCATCACGCCTGTATTTCCCGAAGGGTTAGGCAGAGGCGTACCAGTGTACACCCACAGTTCGCCTGTATGTTTAGGTTCCATGTAATAGGGGGCGAGCCTATTAACCGGGCACAAATCCTAACTCCGAGTTGCTACTGAGAATTTCATAGAAAAATCCAATAACACTTTTTGCTCGACCTGGGAATCGAACCTAAGACTTCTAGCGTAGCAGTCGCGCTTAGGACCTTCTAACATATCATTATAACTACATTTTACATTACATAATAGCAGCCGCCATGAGTCGACGCTGCACACAATTGGTTCATCAATCTGACCGATCTCGTGCAGCGTTGGCGACCGATAAAACCCAGAAGGGAACCCAAAAATTACCTTCACGTACAGACGTCAAGGTCATTTTTGGGTCACGAGCCCGCCACGAGTCGTGAGCACAGGCTCGGGACTCGTGGCGGGTACTTTGCCTAACGGGTTAACGTACAAGCAAGCATTTTTAATCTACCGCATTATGACCGGTACAATAAGACCCACTTTACGCACTAGTGTGTTAAAAGTAAACTAACCTACCTACCTTTTCACGTTCTACAGTCGCAATACATATCGCCAGCTGATGCCCGTAGAGAATGGCTGTCAGGCCTCCGAGGATCATCTGGCACGGCTCTGGTGACTGCCACCACGGCCCTGGTGTGGACTGATGCGAGGTACTGGACTCAGTTTGAGGTGGAAGTTGACGGTACGCTTTGGACTCTGATGAGACAAGGTAAGTTTAAGTAGTAGAGCTCTTTGTGATGTAGCTCCTCCGGGGAAGTACTATCACCATACATATTTCTGCCGCAAAGCAGCTTGTAGTGTTCCGGTGTGAAGGGTATATGTGCCGGTGTAATTACAGGCACATGAGACGTTACAACTTTAGCTCTGGGACGGCAATGCATTTGCAAGGCCTCTGGTATTGCGGATGTCTATAGGCAGCGGTGACCACTAATCATCAGGTGGGCCGACAACTTGTTTGCCATCTAATGATATAAAAAAAAACTGACCTTGATGTTATTCTGTACAGAAATGCATTGTAAAATTAATTGTCGCAAAGGTCTTGTAGAGTTCAAATTTGTTTGTTTTATCCACAGGAACGGATCTGTCTCTTCAAGATTGGTTACTTGCTAATATGCCTGTGAATTCTACCGTGGCTGTTGATCCCACCACCTATACTAGAAGCTCCTGGCGTTCTTTAGAAGTATGTATACTATCATCTGTATTTTTAGGCAGAAACCACAGAACGTCACGCGATCCTTACATACTCCTTTCGCCTCCTCCACGTTCATCCATCTGGTCATCACCCGACTTTTTTGAAGTACCTCACCAATAAGGTTGCCAGTATTGCCACCGGCTTTGTTTACGCCCCTTATAACCAGATGCCGCTGAATACCAGTATTTGTATTTCTGTCTCATCATCCTGCCCTTGTTACTTGGGGTCGGCGCAATACATTTTCTTCTTTCATGCCGTCCTGTTATCCGTCATGATATCACTGACTCCCTTCTCTTTCATATTTACATGTCATTCTTCACACAAGTCATCCATCTTTCTTTGGAGAGGAAGAGGAAGGCCCCTCTTCCTCTCCATCCATTCACATTAATATTTATATATCTGACTACATGGCTGTTATTTGTTTTTTTTTTCAGGCAGCATTAGCTAGAGTAAATGTCAATCTTGAAGCTATTTATGACAATTTGGTGGACTTGGCGCGGCAGAGACTGAACGACGGGCCCCCAGAGAGACCCCACAATGACTTGTTACCTTTACCCGTCGCATATACGGGTAAGCCTTTTTTTTTGTTTTTTAACTAACTTGCTTGTAAAAACGCTTTTGGGTTTTTGTTAATGTAGCGTGGTTTTTACATTACATTACAGAACCAGTGCTGTAATGGTTTTCTTGTTTAATCTTGCTATGAAATTTTAATACACACCAAACACACCATACACCATCACGCCTGTATCCCCCGAACTGTTAGGCAGAGGTGTACTAATGTATACCCACAGTTCGCCGGTATTTTTAGGAGCCATGTAATAGGGGGCGAGCCTATTGAATTTATTGAAATTTTAATTGTTTTCATATATATGTAAATATTTTGTGAATAAATAAACTAAATACCATATTGGTTCAGTAAACTATTGAATGTAATAAATCTACGTCGTGTACCCTTTTTTTTTTACAAATCTTTGTCCAAAATATAATAAAGTATATTATTTAATTTTCCTCACTAGTTTGATAAATATTAATAATTTTAAGTAACCCCCGACAGAAGAATAAAAATCCCTACCGCAGCTAACAAAAAGAGCAGACAACTTTGAAACCGCTGAACCGATTTCCATCAAACATAGCAAAGAGCACTCCCGACTAATTCACCTTTCAAACAAAAGGAACAAACTCAAAATCGGGTCATGCGTTCGGGAGCTACGATGCCACAGACAGACACACACACAGACACGTCAAACTTATAACACCCAGTCGTTTTTGCATCGGTGGTTAAAAATGTCATATAAACCGCGAGAGATCATATAAACTCGGGCTGCAACTCAGCCTCGACCGTAATGCCAAACTTGTATCGTAATGAACTTTTTTCGCTTGCAGGACAGCAGTCATCTGAAAAGATATTGGAGTTAGTTCAGCAAATGAACGCTAGGGGCGCTTCTACATTACTCCTTACAGCTTTAGACGATATAGCATGTAAGTATCTTACAATAGTAGTAGAGCT
Organism: Caradrina kadenii; assembly: GCA_947462355.1. Classification (NCBI taxonomy): domain Eukaryota; kingdom Metazoa; phylum Arthropoda; class Insecta; order Lepidoptera; family Noctuidae; genus Caradrina; species Caradrina kadenii. Next base: position 4,083,556 of record OX381702.1, on the reverse strand, counting down.
CTTTGTGAAGCAGCTCGTCCGGGGAAGTACTACCACCGTACCTATTTCTGCCGCAAAGCAGCTTGTAGTGTTCCGGTGTGAAGGGTATGGGTGCCGGTGTAGTTACAGGCACATGAGACGTTTTACCTTTTAGCCTGTACCTGACTTGTTAGCCTAGTGGTCCTAAGTCCTGGAGGTCTTGGGCTCGATTCCCAGGTCGAGCAAAAAGTGTTAGGATTTGTGTCCGGTTAATGGCAATAGGCTCGCCCCCTATTACATGGGACCTAAACATACCGGCGAACTGTGGGTGTATATTTGTACACCTCTGCCTAACCCGTCGGGGAATACAGACATGATGGCAACGCATTTGCGAGGCCTCTGTTATTGCATAATCTTGTATTTTTTTATGCTCATTTTATTTTCAGATACGTTGAACATTCGTGGCTCCGACATTCCTTTTAATCCTGTATTCTTCTCTTATCTTCTTATCAGAACTAGCCCAGCTTCGGTAAGTCAATTCATACAAATGCTAACTAATATTATAAATGAGAAAGTTTGTGAGGATGGATGGATATTTGTTACTCTTTCACGCTTAAACGGCTGAACAGATCCGGATGAAATTTGAAACTGAGATAGATTGTAGTGTGGAATAACACATAGGATACTTTTTATCCCGAAAAAACGTACGGTTCCCGTGGAATAATATGTCAAATTGGACGCGGGCAGAAGCTAGGATGCAATAATATATTATAAATGCGAAAGTGAGTTTGTTTGTCACCTTTTCACGCCTAATCCACTGAACCGATCATCCTGAAATTTTGCATATACGTTGTCAGGTGTACACAAACGGACATAGGGTATTTTTCATCCTGTAAAAAAACTGCAAACAACAATAACGATTTTAAATCCATTAATTTATCTGTTATCGTGGACGAGGCGAAAGGAGTATGTAAGGATCGTAGGAGGTGGCGTTCTGTGTTTTCTGCCTACCCCCATGGGAAACAAAGTTTTATAAAAACAAGCTTTTATTTTGAGTTATTTTTAGCAAGCCCTTTCATTTGATACTCATATTTTAGTAATGCATTAAAAATAACTAGTCCGCCATTTTGGGTGTTCCGCCATGTTGGATTTTATATGACGTCGCAGAGCTTACCATGCATTGTCATCCAAACTAAATTATGTGATTATGTATAAAAACATCAGCTTAATCGGTTAAAAATATCTGCTTTAAAATTAAGTTGTAAGATTCCACCCGAACAAACACATAGCAAGTTAAATAAAAGATTGTGAAAAAGATTGAACTGATCCTTGTCTATGAAATGTGTGTTGGTATTAGATATTACAATTAATTTAGCTTTTATTTCTAATTTGTAGCTGAGTACGTATTGCAGTACTTTGAGTGACTTTTATTTTTAATAGATCGTTTTGACATCAGTATAGTTTTATGGAATTGTACAACTTATTGTAATACATTTTTTTTTAAGAGTATGTATGGAGTTTCTTGCCCGTTCTTCTCCATACGAAACTACCTTTTGGAATGGGCAACTAGATGCAATATTATTAATTTTAACATGTAATTGACGTTCAAAAGTGCCTTTTAATGGTCTAATTGAAGTAAATGATTTGACTTTTACTATGAAGGCGTGAGTTTATGTATGTATCTGTTATTCAACAGGGGACAAACAGAGTAATTCTGTTCTGGCACGATGGAGTACTCGCCAACGATATCCGTGTGCATTTAGCTGCAGAACGAACACAAATTGATGTTCAACCCTATGAAAACATATTCGATTACCTGAGAGATTTATCGGTAAGTCATACATAGTCCATACATATCCATACAACAAAAAAAGAATACTATCAGCACCATCGCGCTGTATTCACCGAAGGGTTCGGCAGTGGTGTGTCTATCAATGTACACCAACAGGTCGCCGGTATGTTTAAGTCCCACGTAATAGGGGGCGAGCCTATTGCCATTAACCGGGCACAAATTCTAGCTCCGAGCTGCTACTGAGAATTTCATAGAAAAACCGAATAACACTTTGCTCGATCTGGGGCGAACCCAAGATCTCTAGCGTAGCAGTCGCGCTTAGGACCACTAGGCTAACGAGGCAGTTAAATAAAAAAAAAAAAATTGTTTTATAATATTTTAATAACACTAGTCTTTTACTAACACAACACACCACAGTACCGAGCAACTGATGAGCTCAGGGTTCCGGGTTCCTTTCCCAGGTCGGGCAAAAAGTGTTATTGGATTTTTCCATTAGGATTTGCTCAGTAGCAGCCCGGAGTTGGAAAAATGGTGGTGTGACACCGTGTCTCGGAAAGCACGTAAAGCCGTTGGTCCCGGCTGTTATTCGTGGATCTTTGATAGTCGTTACGGATAGTCAGAAGCCGGGAAGTCTGACAACCAGTCTTACCAAAAGGTATCATGTTGCCCAGTAACTGGGTTGTGCAGGTCAGATAGGCAGTCGGTCCATGGTACACTGGTATTCAGCTGCATCCGGTTAGACTGGAAGCCGACCCCAACGTAGTTGGGAAAAGGCTAAGCAGATGATGATGAACATCAGTCTTTTACTGTTCCACGGCAAGGCGTCTTCTCATACAGAGAAGGCACGAGCATTGATCACCACGCTTGCTTAAGGCGGATTCGCGGTTACGGTAATTACGAGTTTTTGTTTTGTTTTAGATTGAATTGGGAGATCAAGAGAGTATTTGGGTATCTGATGAAGCCAGCCATGCCGTGTTGTTAGCAATCGAGGTAAATATGTTTTAATTAAAAATAGGCATATGTATACTATAAAGGTTCGATCTGGGAGAGAAATAGAACACGTCTTTATAGCAACGAATATGATTTATTACTCCCATATAATCGATACTTACATTATTTAATACACTTAGAATCTAGGTATAGCATGACCTCATTACATAGGTATTCTTCCACTATACGCCCAACAAAAACAGAAAAAAAAAAAATTACATTAGGTATGTTTTTTTTTTTTTTTTTTTTTTTTATACTTAACTTTGTAGCATACATGACATACAATATTAATTATTGTCATTTATTATAAAGTTTTGTCCTGTTCTTATGTATAATTTCCGCTTTATTATTTCTTAAGATTTTAACATTAGGATCAAGATCTTCTAAAACTTTAAAAGGACCATGGTATACATTATCAAATTTATTTCCTGTCTCATTTTTAACTAATAATAAGTCATCTTTGTTATACATCACTGGTTTTAAATACTTATCAAATTTACATTTTCTTTTTAATTTACTTGTAATTAAATTATGTCGTGCTTCAGATTGCGCTTTTTGTAACTTAAATTTTAATTCTAAAGGGTAGCTATCTATGTTATATAAAGGATCAACAGAACAATTTTGAAAATTACTAGGTATATTACATGATTTTCCGAACACTAGTTCGTAGGGAGTATACTTTGTTTCCGAGTGTACAGAGGTATTGTACGAGAAGCACCAATACGGAAGCCATTCACTCCAATATCTACTGTTGTTGTCTGTTTGAATTCTCAAATAAGCATTAAGTGACTTATGTGAGTTCTCAAGTGAACCTATCGATTCATGATGATAAGCACTAGCAAATGTTTGGTTAATATTTAGCAACTTACATACCTCAGTCATAGTACTAGAGATGAACTCCGTTCCCCTGTCAGTCGCGATCTCACGAGGGATACCATACCTGAGTATGAAGTTGTCGACGAAGGCACGTGCTACACTTACGCTATCTTTTCTTACTAATGGATATGCTTCTACATACTTACTTAACTCACATTGTAATGTGAGAATATATGAGTAACTATGATAATCCTTATCTAAGGGCCCAACTATATCTAAATATATTTTATCAAATGCTGACTGCGCAGTCGTGGTTATTACCATTGGTTGCTTTGTATGCAACGAATGCTTTTGTTTTTGACATTTGTCGCATTTTTTTACAAATCCTATAACGTCTTGTACCATGTTTGGCCAAAAGTAATAACGCTGTATATTATTTGTCATACGTTTAATACCTGCATGTCCACTAGTGGGAAGCAAGTGAAAATCATTTAATATTACCCGTTTATCGTCGTCATTTGTTATTCTTATTAAATTCTTCAATATTAAAATTCGTGGACCGGTCCAATTATGACTTCTACAATATTTGGTTAACCATTTTATATATTTCTCACTTATCTCATTTTTAATGATATAAATTTCATCAACTGATATTTTTTTACAGATAGATTCCAAATCTCTCACGAAAGCGTCTCGCGCTGAGCATGATCGAGAAATTGGGTCTAAATAAATTGTCAATTTAGATGGTACATAAATAAAGTCATTTACTTTAATATATTTAGTATTATCTTTAAGTATATACCGAGAAAATATTAATTCAGTACAATTATTCGGCTTTTTAAGAATTTCAACGATTTTCGGTTGATCAGACCGACCATATGTTTTGTTCTTATCGACCGAAGAATTGTCATCTAATTTATTTTTTGCCATACTTCGTGTCATGACATTTAAGACATTCCGATTTATATTTTTTAATTCTACAGATGTAATCACGATGCGAGATAACGCGTCTGCAGCCACGTTATTCACACCTTTAACATATTCAACTTCGTAGTCGTACTCATCTAAGGTTAATCGAAACTTTATTAGCCTACTAGACGGGTTATTGAAACCAAATAAATAAAGTAAAGGTTTATGGTCCGTTTTGATCTTGAATTTTTTACCAAATAAATACGGTCTAAAATATTTAACGGACCAAACAATAGCAAGGAGTTCCTTTTCTATTGTTGGATAGTTTAGCTCGGATTTATTGAGCGGCCGGCTTGCATAAGCAATCGGCATATCATTTTTATTACATAATACGGACCCTACAGCTACACCCGAAGCATCTGTGTGCAATATGAATTCATTATCGTCATCAAAATTTGGATATTGTAAAATGGGTGGATTGGCTAAACTTTGCTTTAACAGATTAAATGAATGTTCACATTCTGTATTCCAAATGAAATGAGCACCTTTCCTGCATAGCCTATTCAAAGGTATTGTTATATCAGCAAAGTGTGGAATGAATTTACGATAGTAATTCGCGAAAGCAACGAAACGTCGTACTTCGTCACTATTTTTTGGCGTGGGGTAATTTTGTATTACTCGTGTTTTTGCAGGGTCAGGCGAAACTCCTTTACCGGATACAATGTGGCCTAAATACAGTAATTCTTTCTTTAAAAACTGACATTTTTCAGGGTTAATTTTTAGATTTACACTTCTAAGTCGTTCAAAAATGTCAATTAAATTTTTATTATGCGATTGTAAATTGCGTCCTATACATATAAGATCATCCAAATAGACCAGACATTTTTCATGATTTAAACCAGACATTGCTACCGTCATTAACCGACTAAAAGCACTTGGGCTGATTTTCAACCCCATTGGGAGTCGTTTCATTTGATATTGTTTGCTTGTAGTAAATGCAGTGTATTTTCTACTTTCTGGGCATAATTCTAATTGATAATAACTTTGGCTAAGGTCTAAATGGCTAAAATATATTGCTCCTGATAAAGAATCCAGTATGTCCGAAATATTTGGTAAAGGGAACTTATCGTCTTTAAGATTATTATTTAATTTCCGATAATCAATAACAACTCGCCATTTTTTATTACCGCTGTTATCACATTTTTTCGGTACCAAAAGAACAGGGCTAGACCATTCACTAATACTCTCCTCAATAATATCGTTACGTAACATATCGTCGATTTGTTTATCAATCTCAGTTTTTTGACTTTTAGGGAGTCTATAGGGTTTGGTGTATACTGGGTTAGTATTTTCTTTTAAATGAATTGACTGTTTATATAAATTTGTAACGCCTAATTTGTCGCCTGGTAAAAAAAATACATCTGAGTACTTTGCACAAATGTTTTCGATCGAAATTTGTTCTTCTTTATTTAAATGCTTTAAATTCAAAACCGAAAATAATTGTTTTACACGATTCGCATTTAAGTTATCACTTTCAAAAGAACATACAAAATATTCATTTAAAGGTACAATCTCGGGCGTGAAATAACTTAAACATATGTCTGTCTCTCGGGTATTCAAAAATTTTAATGGTATTTTACCATTTATAGGTTTTACTATAACAGATGCTAAAAATACGCCTTCGCTTAACTGTTTAGACATAACAACACATTCATCTTTTAAACTTGTCTCTACTAAGTGAGTAACTTCGCACCTGGCCGGTATAGTCATGTAAGTATTGTAGCCGAGTTGCCCCATTTGTAATGGGATAATAATGGGTACATCATGGTTAATTGTCAATATATTTTGCTCAAAATCTAATATGCAATTAAACCTACTCAAGAAATCTTGCCCTAATATACCATCCGTTCTACAAGTAAAGTTCTTGAGTACATAAAACTTATGCGCGAACTCATAATTATTATAATTTAATTTAAGATAAACAAAGCCATCACAATACACATGACCACCTATACCGTTTATTTTAATGATCTCTATATGGAAAGGAATGTGCAGGCCCTCTAATGCCTCCTGCCTAATTATGGACATCGAAGCGCCGGTGTCAAGTAACCAACTACGCGATACTTGGAATACATCTAAATTAATCGAGTTAATATTCTGACAATAAAAATGTTCATGCACGAAAAAACAAGTTATTATTTTGAGTTTCAGTCTGTACTTCAGGATTTTCTTGTAAACGCCCACTACCACTCGACTCAGCTTGCCTAATTTGGTGTTGTTGGACCGGGCGACGGAACGTTGTGTGGCCACGAAAACCACCACGACCGCGATAAGTGGATGAATTATTAAAGTTACGTACACGATTGGAACAATTGTGATAACCACGACTGGGATTATTATAATTTTGAGAATTAGGAAATACTCTAGACGCACCCCGGTTAAAACTATTATTATAATTACGATGACCGCGGTTTGACCTACCTCTGTTATGATGAAAACTCATCACCCGCTCTTCACCTCCACTCGATAGTTTCTCGTCCAATGCACCCTGGATCGCGTCCTTCAATGTGCTATAATTTCTAGCTGCAATTATTGTGCTAAGACGACTATTTCTCAGACCATCAGAAAATCGTTTTATAGCAATCCGCTCGTTTATTGGCTTCAAAGTTTGGTACAGATCAGTGTTTCCGTTGGCCTGAGTAATAGTCAGATCGACGAACAACTGTTCTAATTCCTTACCGTAATTCTCGATACTCTTGTCGTTCTGTCTCATATGCTGCAGCTTGCTGTGGATCGCAGTATCGGATTTTTTTGGCAGTAAAGTACTACGCATGTCTAAAATCAAATCTGTAACAGACGAATAAGTATTACGCATGCGCAGTTTAGCGCTTTCAGATAACCGTGACTTTAAAACAAATTGAATGAGTTGCTTTTTACCCGTATCATCTATCATAGACTCATACATCTCGATGTTTGAAATTAATTGTTTGGTGATGTTTTCATCACCCGTCATTACAGGTAACAAAGCAATCGCAGTTTTCAACTCAAACTTTTCCATGGTGCTTTTCGTATCCTCTGTACTATCAGAACAAAGTTGAATTATTTTTGAATACAATTTATTAATACTATCAAATAAGTTTGTAATTATCTGAATGTCACTGTCATTAATTTCTTTATTTTTTATTCCAATTTCAATGGCTATTTGTAAGGCACAAAATTGTTTATACAAAATATTTACTTCGGTAAGTTTAGCTTGTTTTACATTAATTGTCCTTCTAATTGGACCTAACTTTGTAAGGTAATCTTTAATATATTTCAATTTATCAAATATCTCTTTAACCTCACTAGCCATAACATCATTACATAAAGTTGCGTATGATTATTTTTATATTAGTCATCATAATTATACACAAAAATATGGCAAAATTATTTAAAATAACACAATAGTACTACCGTATTTAATAAACTTTAAAATGGGAGTAAACACGTGCATAATATTTAAGACATAAATGTTGTACCCTATACTTGTATCATTACCGTATTTTTTTTTTTTTTCGTACCCTTTTTACACTAGTCGCACTTTATCTTGGGGTGACCGCACTTTTATTATTTAATCACAACACTCACACGGGTGAAGTTCCTGTAGTAGCTCCAAAATTGGCCTCCCGTTGCTGACGACGGAACAAGCTCATCGACCTTCGCAGATCGAAATCACGAACACCTCTTTCAATCCATTTTCCATGGCATTTCCGATAGTAGCGCATTAGCCATATAGTGCCTCCAACAATCAGTATGACTGCGATAGTGATCAACATATAAGTTATCACACTTGTATGCTGCAACACCTGTTCGGCCCCAGCCGAATTTCCTGCGCCGTTTTGTGCGATTATAACTTCCTGGGTCTTAGATTGTTGTTTGCCCATTTTGAAATTAGATTTTTGTAATTAACAAATTGAGAAACGCGGGAAAAGTCACAAATTGAGTTTACAGTACACAAACCGTCACTTCGTAACGTAACAAATAAAAATAGAGCCATCGTAACAAGTCTTTAAAACTGTCCAAATCACTCAATGTTTATAATAAAGTCGCCTTTTATGGGACATTCCACTGAACTGGCAGGGTCGCCATATAAAGGTTCGATCTGGGAGAGAAATAGAACACGTCTTTATAGCAACGAATATGATTTATTACTCCCATATAATCGATACTTACATTATTTAATACACTTAGAATCTAGGTATAGCATGACCTCATTACATAGGTATTCTTCCACTATAATACACTTATATTTTGAGCTCGTCCAGGGAAGTACTACCACCATACCTATTTCTGCCGCAAAGCAGCTTGTAGTGTTCCGGTGTTCACACCCTTCAGGGTATGGGTGCCGGTGTAGTTACAGGCACATGAGACGTTTAAACTTTGTCTCTGGGATGGCAACGCATTTGCAAGGCCTCTGGTATTGCAGATGTGTATAGGTAGCGGTGACTACCTAACATCAGGTGGGACGTCGGCTTGTTTGCCATCCAATGATATTTAAAGAAAACCGCCTAAAAATCTGTAGTTTAGCAGAATTATTTGGCTAAAATGCAGACATGAGAGGGACTTTGTTTTACTATATTACGATACTAGCTGTTGTCTGTGACTTCGTTCGCGTTTTGGTTATAAATAAATAAAATTGTTTATTTCTCACCACAAAAATATTTTACAATATTTTTATTTGTTCGGAACTTAATTTCGAAACACTAACAAGCAATTTTATATTCATGAGTCAACTGTGGTGGCTGTGATAGTTGCCATAAAGTTTGACCCTATACACTGAACTAAGTGGTAGCCTGTATCTCAGGTTCAAATATATAAAACACGAACTACCCGCGACTTCGTCCACGTGGCTCATTTCACCCGCATCAAGTTACGTCTTTGGTTACTGCTCCGCTCCCGTGTGTCGTAGCGTGATGCTATATAGCCTATGACACTCATAATTAACGTGGCTTTCCAGAGGTAAAAGAATTTTCAAAATCGGTGCAGTAGATCCAGGGATTACCCCCTACAACCTCACAACCTCTAACTCTTTATTTAGTTAGTAACATCAATTTTTTTTTTAGGAAGGTCCAGCTAGAATCGATTCCACATCAATATCTCCAGTTGCTTTGAAGAAATGTGTGAAGAATGACATAGAACTACAGGTAATCCAATATTTAAAATTCTCGAGTCGCACTGTTTGTTACTAAACTCCTCCGAAACGGCTGGACCGATTTTTATGAAATTTTGTATGGCCAAGATCTTTTTTCATACCGCTAAAAAAAATATGGCAAAACAACGTTTATCGGGTTTTTTTTTTTTTGGGGAGTGGGAAATCATCAAATAACTTCTCCCGCCCTGGGCGGGGCGGGAGGGAGTGTCAGACTTTTACTGACTAAAACCCACCCATGTTCCTTCTTGTGCCCTTTGCGTTCCGGGGCCGCGGTATCTCTTGCGAACAACCCGCAGAACGTTTGTGGAGTGAGCTAGTAATTAATAAAATTAGAAATTTTATGTAACCCCCGACAGAAAAATAAAGATCCTTACCGCAGTTAGCAAAAAACAGAACCTCCTTCAAAACCTAAAGAGTGAAAAATAACTTTAGCTTTAGAAGTCGGCGGTTTTGGTCCTGTTTGTTGTGCATTGCCACCGACTTCCAAATCTTTTTTTTTGTTCCGGCTGGGAAATCCTTAAAATCGATTCATAATTGGCGGATATGCATAAATTAGTTATGGTGTTCTTAGCTTAAGTTTTGATGTAGTTCCACTTTTATTTTTTGTGTGAGCAGTGCGGGTGTTGTTCACACCATCTCTGCCAGTCTGTTTTTATAAGTGAACACTTGTAATTGGCTGTCGGTCTCACCTACTATTTTATATTCTGTTTAGTTTAGCTGTAAGTCCTTCATGATCATATAATTAAATAAATCGCGTAACACACAAACAAAAAAAAAACATACAGACGAATTGATAACCATATTTTCTGTCTCGCATATTTTCTGTCTCGGACAATATTTATTTAATTTTTTGCTTACATCTTTAGTACTATTTTTTTTTATATTGTTTTATATTCATCTTCATTGTTTTCACAAATAGAAGCAACAAGAATATTGTAACCAAGATTTTGTGAAAACCAATTTGTAAGAAAAGAGTGTCCATGGAATTTCTTGCTCGTTCTTCTCCATAGAGACCTACGTTTTAGAACGAGCAATTAGCTTCAACTTTTAAATGTAACTTTGACTTTGATTTTTTAGATGTAACACCAATTTGTTTTTGTTTTGGAATTTCGTAAACAACTATTGTGTAGATGACACCATTAAATAATAGTTCCAACACTACATAAGTACACAACACAACTTCACAAAAAAAAAAACAGTTTATTTTATCCCTGAAAACCCGATGAATGTTTAAATAACTCCATAGTTATAAAATTAGATTTTTAGTTGCTTTGAAATTAATAAACAGTTAGTGAATTGAGATGTCAAAAAAGTGACGTCATAGTTTAGTATTGTCATACAAAATCTATGTGGGAATCGCGTTTTGACAGCTCATAAAAAGTGCCTCGTTGGCCTAGTGGTCCTAAGCGCGACTGCTACGCTAGAGGTCTTGGGTTCGATTCCCAGGTCGAGCAAAAAGTGTTATTGGGTTTTTCTATGAAATTCTCAATAGCAGCTCGGAGTTAGGATGTGCCCGGTTAATGGCAATAGGCTCGCCCCCTATTACATGGGACCTAAACATATCGGCGAACTGTGGGTGTACATTGTTACACCTCTGCCTAACCCTTCGGGGAATACAGGCGTGATAGTATGTAAAAAGTGCGTCAATTGACTAGTGGTGTCATCTACACAATTCTTATGTCATGTTCGTCAATTTCTTTTCTTTTTTTTCTCAACCCCAGGGTTTCAGACTTGCTCATATAAAGGATGGTGTGGCCGTAGTACGGTCTTTGTATTGGGTGGAACAGCAAGTGGCAGCAGGACACGACGTCTCTGAAATAGACTTCTCCGATAAAATGGTGGAATTCAGAGGGTAAGTAATATTACCAGCCTATTATTGATAACCAGCTTCTGCCAGCGATTCCGTACGCGTGGTTTTTTTCACCCGCGATAAAGTATGTCTTTGGTTACTGCTCTTCTCCTTTTTAATGTTTTATATGTATTGTATTTTGTAAGCCTTAGTTGCCTGAAATAAAGGATCGTTATCTATACTAATATCATAAAGCTGAAGAGTTTGTTTGTTTGGTTGGATACGCTAATCTCAGGAACTACTGGTTTGAATTGGAAAAATCTTTTTGTGCTGTATAGTTAATTTATTGAGGAAGGCTTTAGGAGTTATAACATCACGCTACGACACACGGGAGAGGAGCAGTCACCTAAGACGTAATTTAACGTAAAGATGTTTGGAAACGCCTGCTGCTAATCTAAAGTAAATTTACTTGTGCAGTGAACAAGAAAACTTCATGGGGCCGTCATTCTCCACGATCGCGGGCGCCGGAGAGAACGGTGCTATCATACATTACAGTCCCCAAAGGGAGGGACCACAGCGATACATCAAACCAGATGACATGTTACTGGTAGACTCTGGGGGACAGTACTTGTAAGTGCTTTTTTTTAAACATCCTTGGATAGAAAACAAGCCGACGGCACCGGCCCACCGCACGAGGTCGTCCAGGGAAGTATGGTATCCGCCACGAGTCGTGAGCACAAATGTTAAGGTAATTTTTGGGTTTTTGGAGTCAGTCGGATCGATCGCGTGCAGCGTAGGCGCCCCAAAAACCCCAGAAAGGAACCTTAATCCTAAAAATTGGACGTTTGTGCTCACGACTCCTGGCGACTACTATACTGCCACCATACCTATTTCTGCCGCAAAGCAGCTTGTAGTGTTCCGGTTTGAAGGGTATGGGGGGTACAGGCACATGAGACGTTTCAACTTTGTCCCTGGGATGGCAACGCATTTGCAAGGCCTCTGGTATTGCAGATGTGTATAGGCAGCGGTGACCACTTAACATCAGTTGGGCCGTCGGCTTGTTTGCCATACAATGGCATAAAAATGTCAATTTTCATAACATAAGTAATAGTGTTAGCTCAATGTTACTTAGTTTAACTGCCTCGATAGCCTAGTGGTCCTAAGCTTGACTGCTACGCTAGAGGTATTGGGTTCCATTCCCAGGTCGAGCAAAAAGTGTTATTGGGTTTTTCTATGAAATTCTCAGTAGCAGCTCGGAGTTAGGATTCGTGCCCGGTTAATGGCAATAGGCCCGCCCCCTATTACATGGGACCTTAACATACCGGCGAACTGTGGGTCTACACTGGTACACCTCTGCCTAACCCTTCGGGGAATATGGGCGTGAGGGTATGTTATGTTACTTAATTTAATGAGCAGTATGTGTAGATGTGATGTGATGTTTTTTGTTACACCACGTTGTTTTCGATAGTGAAGGTACGACAGACATAACCCGGACGCGTCATATGAGCGCGTCTCCAACTCCTGCGCAACGGATGACGTTCACCCGAGTTCTGAAGGGGCAGATTAATCTAGCCACTGCTGTTCTACCTAAAGGTACACTGGTAAGTCCATCAGACTTTTAATTATTAATTTTGGGTCGGTTTCCAGTCCGGCCACAATAGGGCCTGCGGGCGGCGGATTTGGGGTCAGTCCGTCACCCGAACAGAGACAGGCCCGAAAGTAACGTGTGGTGTTCCCCGCGCGCCTTTTCTGGAGTCAGTGCGGCCGGTGAAGTGGCCCGCCTTGTGGTGGTGGCGTGCCAATACCTGCCAGGGTGCGGAAGAATGCTCAGAGCGATACCCGTGTCCCGGCCAATGGTAGTTGGAGGAACACCGTAGGGTTTTTAGCCGGTAGGAGTCCGACACACAACTCCGCCTTCCCCAAGGTGGACGCAGTTTATGAAGATTTCCCCACGAAAAAAGAAAAGGATCGGCTTCCAGTCTGACCGGATGCAGCTGAATACCAGTGTTCTACATGGTCCGACTGCCTATTTCACGTTCACAACCCGGTTACTGGGTAATTTTACAAGAAATTTTATCGCTGGTGACGTCTATAAATGCCAGTGTTGCGGAATTTGTTCGAAAGAGTCACCACGGTCCTGGAACGCAAAGGGCTTTAGAAGGAACACGGATGGGTTTTGGTCAGTAAGAGTCTGACACTTCCTTCCGCTCCGCCCAGGGAGGAGGAAATCACTTGATGATCACCCGTACTTTAAAAAAAAAGTGGTAGATCTACAATCGTTTACTCAATTCAAGGTACATGATTCCGAAAGTCTTATCATTGATAAAAAACCTTGTTCCATACGGCCTCGTTAGCCTAGTGGTCCTAAGCGCGACTGCTACGCTAGAGGCCTCGGGTTCGATTCCCAGGTCGAGCAGGTGTTATTGGGTTTTTTTATGAAGTTCTCAGTAGCAGCTCGGAATTAGTTTCTTATTTTAAGGATGTATAAATACCTAGAAGATACGAATTTTTTTCCTTTATTTTTAACCCCCGACACAAAAACGACGGGGTGTTATATGTTTGACATGTCTGTGCTGTGTGTGTTTCTGTCTTTGGCATCGTAGCTCCCGAACGCATGAACCGATTTTGATTTTGTTTCTTTTGTTTGAAAGGTGAATTAGTCGGGAGTGTTCTTAGCTATGTTTGATGGAAATCGGTTCAGCGGTTTCAAAGTTATCAGCTCTTTTGTTAGCTGCGGTAGGGATTGTTATTTTTCTGTCGGGGGTTACTTAAACTTTTTAATTTTGTGTTTTTATAGGGCAATGTCGTCGAAGTACTAGCCCGCAAAGCTCTATGGGACGTCGGGCTGAACTATGGACATGGAACCGGTCACGGAGTAGGCCACTTTCTCAATGTCCATGAGGGCCCCATTTGGATTCTAAGTGGCCCCACCGCTGATGACCCTGGAATAGCGCCTAAAATGATTTATAGCAACGGTAAGTTTTTAGTAGTAACTCTGTGTAAAGGAGCTCGTCCGGGGAAGTACTACCACCATACCTATTTCCGCCGCAAAGCAGCTTGTAGTGTTCCGGTGTGAAGGGTATGGGTGCCGGTGTAGTTACAGGCACATGAGACGTTTCAACTTTGTCTCTGGGATGGCAACACATTTGCAAGGCCTCTGGTATTGCAGATGTCTAGCAGCGGTGACCACTTAACATCAGGTGGGCCGTAGCCGTAGACTTGTTTGCCATCCAATGATTAAAAATAAGCAGTCAATTTTTTTTTTTTTTCTAGAGCCTGGATATTACGAAGTAGGTGAATATGGAATCCGCCATGAAGACCTGGTTGAAACTATAGAAATGAATGAAAATGCTGATCACATACGAGTAAGTACCAATAATAATTGCCTCGTTGGGCTACTGGTTCTAAGTGCGACTGCTACGCTAGAGGTCTTGGGTTCGATTCCCAGGTCGAGCAAAAAGTGTGACTGGGTTTTTCTATGAAATTGTCAGTAGCAGCTCGGAGTTAGGATTTGTGCCCGGTTAATGGCAATAGGCGCGCCATTTATTACATGGGACCTAGCTTACATACTGACGAACTGTGGGTGTACATTGGTACACCTCTGCCTAACAACGGGGAACACAGGCGATGATGGTATGGTATGGTACCAGCCTATTACTGTTCCAATTTTATCGAAATTGGATCAGTAGCTTGGTATAAAAAAAAAATACTGAAAAAAATATGTCATCCAAATAAACGAATTAGCGTATTCTGCTTTTTTGTGACTTTGAAGTGGTGTCTTGTTAATTTAAGTAGTGTAACTGTTCCTTCATGGATTTAGATGACAGGAAATTGATACTAGAAAACGAAAATTAATAACTTTTTTACAAAAAACACAACCTCTTTCAAAAACTAAAAAGGCTTTGGAAGTCGGCGGCATTGGTTCTGTTTGTTGTTTTGCATTGCCATCGACGTCCAAAGCTTTTTGTTTTGTTCCAGATGAGAAATCATCAAATGACTTCTCCCCTGAGCTCGTTGACTTCCAAAGCTAAAGTTATTTTTCCCTTTTTAGTTTGTTACACTACTTAGTGATAGAGATAACAGTCATGTATTTCTTCCTCCAGGCTTCTGATTTAGTAGGAGACTTCGCTGAACGAGGGGCTGTGGGATTCTACACTATATCCTTGGTGCCTCATCAGGTAGCATGCCTGGATAAAGACCTCCTTACTGATTTTGAGGTAAGTAACAGTAACCATCATCATCATCTGCTAAGCCTTTTCCAAACTATGTTGGGGTCGACTTCTAGTCTAACCGGATGCAGCTAAATACCAGTGTTTTACATGGAGCGATTGCCTATCTGACCTCAACAACCCAGTTACTGGGCAACACGATACCCCTTGGTTAGACTGGTTGTCAGACTTCCTGGCTTCTGACTATCCGTAACGACTGTCAAAGATCTCCGAATGACAGCCGGGCAGATGCGGGATGATGGCGGGTAGATGAGACCATTAAACAATAATTCCAAGACACAACTTCTCAAAAATAACAGTTTATTTTAGCCCTGAATCCCCGATGAATTTTTTAATAGCTATAAAATTCGAGTTTTAGTTGCTTTGAAATCGATAAATAGTTAGTGAATTGAGATGTCAAAAAAGTAACGTCATTGTTTAGTATCACGACTTTTTTATCTTGTGGAAATTTTAAGTTTATTAATCTATATTTTTTTCAGATTAAATACTTAAATGATTACCATAAAAGGGTGTTTGACACCATCGGGCCGATCCTCGAAGCTAGAAGTCTCACAGCAGAGTACGAGTGGCTGAAAAAGGAATGCGAGCCGATCGTACGGGGTGCCGCCATCTTGTTCAAATCTTCGCCAGTTTTGGCGGCAATAAGCGTTGTTTTTGTTTGGTTAGGTTATCAATAAATTTATTGAGACAGTCGTAACGTTATTTTATTTTTCATATACCTATCAGAAAATATTCGAAATATAATTTTATTTCCTACACGAAATGTACACATTTAATTGTAAGAATTCAGAATGCATTACACCATGCAGCGCTAAATTCGTCGCGTCGCGTCTCCTAAGACCTAAGGGTCAGTTCATACCGAGACACGACCTTATTAACCTTACCTTCAGAGGCAAGTTTGAAAGGGGCTAGGGCTAGGTAGAGGTGTAATAATGTACACCCACAGTTCGCCGGTATGTTTAGGTCCCATGTAATCGGGGGCGAGCCTATTGGCATTAACCGGGCACAAATCCTAACTCCGAGCTGCTGCTGAGAATTTTATCGAAAAACCCAATAACACTTTGCTCGACCTGGGAATCGAAACCAAGACCTCTATCGTAGCAGTCGCGCTTAGGACCACTAGGCTATCGAGGCAGTTTAAAAACTAACTTAACTAAACTAATAGAGGTTATCCAGTCTAACTAAGAGGTATCGTGTTGCCCAGTAACTGTGTTGTGGAGGTCAGATAGGCAGTCGCTCCGTGTAAAACACTGGTATTCAGCTGCATCCGGTTAGACTGGAAGCCGACCCCAACATAGTTGGGAAAAAGGCTAAGCTGATTTATGTATATTATTTAGTTAAGGTTATCTTATTGCAGTAGCCGTAACATTCATTTTTGGTCCATTAGCCCGATCGATAGCTTGCAGCTTCAGCAACCCAAAAATCCTAGAAAAAAACTTAAAACCTCAAAAATTAACTTGACGTTCGTGCTCGTGACTCGTGGCGGTAATTAAGTGTGTAAATAAATACTCATACATTTAAATTAAACTTTTACTTAACATAATACACGACTGTTATCACTCTGTATCTACAATAAATTGTCTAAGCTTCGGTTCCAAATTATTCCTTGTTCCTGTAGTTCTTGATGTTGACCAGAACCCAGGCGGGGACGATGGACCAGCCCACCACCATGGCACTCACTAGGACGATGGTCTCCTGAAAAATAAGAATAAAATTCGTTAGTAATACACTCAATTATGATCACTTTTATTTCTTTAAAACATATCTAAGAACCATCGCTAGGAACCCTGCTTTCAAATAAAAAAAACGCATTCAAAACTGTTCACCTGTTTAAGGGCTACGGTGCCACAGACAGACATACAGACACATCAAAATATTTCATATTAATTATTGGGTTTTTCCATTAGGATTTGCTCAGTAGAACCCCGGATTTTGGAAGTTGGTGGTGTGACACCCCCGTGCCTCGGAAAGCACGTAAAGCGTTGGTCCCGGCTGTCATTCGTAGATCTTTGACAGTCGTTATGGATAGTCAGAAGCCAGGAAGTCTGACAACCAGGTCTCACCAAGAGATATCGTGTTGCCTAGTAACGGTGCTGTTGAGGTCAGATAGGCAGTCGCTCCATGTAAAACACTGGTACTCAGCTGTATCCAGTTGGACTGGAAGCCGACCCCAACACAGTTGGGAAAAGGCTTAGAAGATTTTTGCAATGATCCTTGATTCAAGCTTATGTCTCACTCTCGTAATTATTATTAAATTAGGCTAGTCTACCGACTAGAGAGATTGTTTGCTATCATAAGATCAATTGAATAAGATAACAAACTATATCATATTTTTATTAACCAACAATTTTTTGTAAAACATTTAATTTTATTATTGGAAGTAAGTGAACAGGATTGATGCATCATCAACAGAAATACAATAAATTAAGGAAAATTTTTCATAATTTATTCGAAATCATTAGTATGGAACTACAATAGATAACCTATCTTTACCATAGAGAATTACGTAATTTAAAAAAACATTTTTTCAGCTCCCCAAGTGTTGAATCGTAGAAAAATAACACGGAAAACTCTTTTAGAATATAAGAAATATATAAATATAATGTTTTATGGGGATAAACACTCGAAAAATATCAAAATGGACTTACGGCAGTCGTAATCTTGCTCCTAGCTGGAGTGGCGATGACGCTCATGTTCCTCTGCTGAGCCACATTTTTGAGGACCTGAGCGTTGGTTCTGAAAAGACTCCTGACGGCGAACATTTTGATTTTACTGATAATTTAACTTCGAAAATTGACACCAAAAATATTCAGGACAGAAAGTCGAAAAATCAATCGCAGTTTAGGGATGTAGAAACGTCAACCTCCAAAGTTTTAGTCGATTACGATGAGGCGATGTTTTTAGTTGAGTTTCAATCTATATTGTATTTAGGAATAAAAGTTTATGTATAATTTAATAGAAGATAAAAAGATTTTTTAAAATTAGTTTTTAATAGTGCAGCAAGCTTAACAGGTGACAGGATAGGGTAAATTGGGACATTTGAAATCACTCGGTAAATTGTCAAGTCTTGTTCAATAACAGCGCTACTGCAACGCTACTGTTTCTGGATCATCAGGCCAGATAGTTTCATTTTGTTTTAAAGCGTCTAAAAATGTGTCAGTCTGTCTAATTTGCAAAAACAAATATTTTTTTGTTTATTTTTACATCACTACTTTAATGCTGCCAAATTATTTTTTTGCAAATTATACTAATTGTTGCCATAGTAAACACAAACAGTAGTTTTGGTAGAAAATAAGAAAATGTTTTTATGAAGAGCGTTTGTTTGCTTAATTTCAAAATCTGCTTTTTTAAATAAAGTAAGGAGAAACGGAGACTCATAATATTATGCAGGACTTCTGTACAATCTTATCGAAAATACGCAAATAAGCAAAACTGACAACCAAGCTTACTTCCTTCCTCACAAACGTTAAATAAAAAACACAATTACATTAATTAGACATTTAATAAAAACTTACGTAATACAAACTTAAAATAACTTAAAAATACCGACTTCTTGTAGAACCAAAATGACATTCAAATGAAAATTAATTATTTTAAAGCAGTGTTTTTGGAATATTTGAGAAGTTAATTACTGCGTGACTTCCATCAGATGAGGTGCATCTGAAACAAAAATATTATAATTTTCAATAAATAAATTATTTTCAGTCACAACGTCCAATCTCAATGGAGACTACCCAAGTACGCTGGAGATATTATAGTGTACAAGTGTGAGCTCCAGATGCACTCCCTTTTTCGTCTCATAGTCCGATGGGACGGCAATCCGACACGACCGGGGAGAGATCAGGCACAGGACCAACGGCTTTACGTGCTTTTCGAGTTACGGGCGTGTCACACCACCAACTCCGCGCTGCTACTGACTAGTCAAGCAAATACCGGTATACGCTTGACTTACAAGGGCTCTTTCAATTTAAGCGATCGGTGCCGGACCGGTGCGTTTTCCGGACTGCATACGGACGGTTGTAATTTTTCATACAGTTCACGCGTGACGTTTGTCGTCCTGCCGTTGGAGCAGTGTTTCCTGCAGTCTTACTGCCCCTCCGGGGCGTTTGGAACTCACCATCCATCACGCCTGTATTCCCCAAAGGGTTAGGCAGAGGTGTACCAATGTACACCCACAGTTCGCTGGCATGTTTCAGGTCCCATGTAATAGGGGGCGAGCCTATTGCCGTTAACCGGGCACAAATCCTAACTCCGAGGTGCTACTGAGAAATTCCTAATGGAAAAACCCAATAACACTTTGCTCGACCTGGGAATCGAACCCAGGACCCCATGCTCATCAGTCGCGCCTGCGACCACGAGACCAACGGTGCGTTTGCAACTCCAAAAAAAGAATTTCTAGAAAAACTTGTAGATTTGCACACAAGAAAAAAGCCACGAGGAATAAGATTTTTGTAAAGAATATTATTTTTCGTGGCTTTTAACAATGTTACTTTGACAATTTTGTTTTATCTTATAGCATCTTTTATTCATTAAAATATTCTCTGTTTCCTTCCCCCCCCCCAGATCTCTTAACAAGGGGGACCCTGGAGGATTTTGCATGAAAGAAACACTGCCATCGAGCGTGCGTACTTGCGTATTACCGACGCCGCCACAGACGCCACACTGCTGCCGCACCGCGCGCTTTGTATGTAAAAAGGTTACCGTCCGTTTCCAGTCCGAAAAACGCACCGCTCCGGTCGGGCACCAAACGCATGCATTAAAAGAGCCCTAAGTCTCCCGAGTCATGGAGACAGGAGGTAAGTGTGCGAGTTTTAATCGGTAAGAGTTCCAACATATCCCTCCGTCCTCCTCAGACGCAACCCGGTATCCATGAGAATTTCCCCATCACAACGGCTGCTACTAAGTAATTCCTAAAAACCCAATAACTCTTTATTGCCCAACCCTGGAAGCAGTTGCATTTGCGACTATAAGACCAACAGGATAGCGTTCAATTTTGAAAATAAGTAGGTACTTACCACCAGAACCGTCATTAAACATGAATTCATCTTGATATTCCTTTAGGAACTGCTCGGAGCGATGCTCGTCTAGAAACAGGGAGTATACCTTCTTCACATCTTCCATGCTGACCTGGTGACAGAAATACATATGTGAACGGGTGCTGTCAGTTGGGATTTCACTATGGCTCTTAGCTGCTTTTGCTTACGCTTAGGCGACTTTGTTCGCGTCAATAGAGACTGTAAGAGTCAACGAGGGACTTATTATAAAAGAGTGCAGTACTCATGAAAATAAACAACTTTTACAGTATACACAAATGGTAAAATCGAAAAAGAAATCACTATAGCTAACAAAAGAGCTGATAACTTTGCAACCACTGAACCGATGTCCATCAAACAAAGCCAAGAACACTCCCGACTAATTAACATTTCAAACAAAAGAAACTTAATCAAAATCGGTTCATGCTTTCAGGAGCTACGATGCCACAGACAAACACACACAGACACGCCAAACTTATAACACCCCGTCGTTTTTGCGTCGGGGGTTAAAAATAAAATTAAATGCTCCATACATTTACGTTCGCATAACTCGACAACATGTAAGGAACAGCTGATTTTTTTCACAATTTTAAGTTTGATTTCATAGTGAAAGTGGTCTATTTTCATAAGCACTACACTCCCTTATAGTATGTCCCTTGTTTAAACTAACACCTTGTACATTTATACAGGGTGGATTTTTGAGACGGGTCGCTAAGGGCAGGTACCTTAACCGTTAGGCTACGTCCGGACAGACAAGCGCCTTGCTTAGCGACTAGAGCCTAGTAGCTTGCGCTCTGGCTACTTGCTAGGGTACACGGTGGCCGCACTGCAGGTGGTTTGCGAGGCGGGTCGCTAAGTGACTTGGTCATTTGCTTGTCGGCACGTTGACGAGATGTCACTTTCAAAAATAGCTCTAAAACTGCTACTTAGAGAAAATTCACATTTAAAATATACCATTTCGTGGCCTTATCGTGGCGTTGGGTTCATGACATAAATAAGTCACGGTCAAGTCATGTGGAGTTTAATGTTCTGTATAAACAATTGCGTAATTTTGACGTCAAATTTTACGAATATTTGCGTATGACAAGAGAAACATTTGATCTGCTTCTCAGTAAAGTTAAAGGAAAATTTTGGATACTCATCTTAGAAAAAGCATATCAGCCGAAGAACGACTAGTCGTTACATTAAGGCAAGTGAAACTCAAAATACGTATTATTTTTATTTATTCAAAAAAACCGCCTGTGTGTGCGGACGTAGCCTTATAGTTACAGGAACACGTTCCTAGGAGACCATCCATAACTATCAGAGATATTATAAACTGCATTCATAGAATTTGGAAATAAAGGTTCAGTTGTCGACAAAATTTTTTTTTTTTATGCCAATCGATCCGTGACATTACATCCAGGACTTTACGGTACCATTTAAGGTTAGTACTAGAATTTACAAAAATCACCAGAAACATTTCCCATACATTTTGTACGGAAAAAGGATTAAATCAAGTCGAAATATTCTCTGTTCCTACCTAAAAGCCAAAGTGCTTACCTATGTACTCAGAAAATTATAGCAGTGTTGAAAATCTTCTACAACATTGGAACAAACAAAAAAATACATTTAGGTGAACTAAATTGCATAAAATGAACGCCGTTTTCAATTGTTCTTGTAGGTACTTCATTTTTTTTTTTTGGGTGGGTGGGAAATCATCAAATAACTTCTCCCGCCCTGGGCGGGGCGGGAGGGAGTGTCAGACTTTTACTGACTAAAACCCACCCATGTTCCTTCTTGTGCCCTTTGCGTTCCGGGGGCGCGGTATCTCTTGCGAACAACCCGCAGCCCCGGTCTTGTAGGTACTGAGATCACACTTAGTGACCCCATACCATACCATCACGCCTGTATTCCCCAAAGGGTTAGGCAGAAGTGTACCAGTGTACACCCACAGTTCGCCGGTATGTTCAGGTCCCATGTAATAGGGGGCGAGCCTATTGCCATTAACCGGGCACAAATCCTAACTCCGAGCTGCTACTGAGAATTTCATAGAAAAACCCAATAACACTTTTTGCTCTACCTGGGAATCGAACCCAAGACCTTTAGCGTAGCAGTCGTGCTGAGGACCACTAGGCCAACGAGGCAGTTAGTTACTTAGTGATCCGTCTCAAAAATCCACCCTTATATACCATCATATAGTGTGGCGACGCGTCGCCACGGCATGCGTAGCCACGCCAGCAATCAAGTTTACATGGGCTATAGATGTTTCACATTAAAAAACAATAAGGTAGGAATATTCACTCGGAGGAAGACGCGGGAAAAGCTAGTATATGTATATGGATACATATATTAGACGCCACTAGACGAGAGCGCAAATTTTGAGTATTTTTTTTAATTTTTGAGCTCCATTCGGGGTTTTTTGAGGCGCGGACGCTGCACGCTATCGGTCCAACTGACGGATCAATCGTGTGCAGCTTCATCAGCCGAAAAAACCCAAAAAGCAATCCAAAAATTAACTTGACATTTGTGCTCACGCCTCGTGGCGGCTACTATACCTCAGTTGCCTTCCTACGTTTAGCCACAAGCGAAGCTGTAGTAATAAGTTGTATGGCGTAACGTAATGACGTCTCGGTGGCGACCCGCGTCAACACCGTCAGCGCGTCGGCCGACATTTGACAATCCTCTTCTTCACATCTGTTGAG
The DNA here is from genome assembly GCA_947462355.1 of Caradrina kadenii. Taxonomy (NCBI): domain Eukaryota; kingdom Metazoa; phylum Arthropoda; class Insecta; order Lepidoptera; family Noctuidae; genus Caradrina; species Caradrina kadenii. Next base: position 4,060,165 of record OX381702.1, on the reverse strand, counting down.
AACAGAAATGTTTGTGTATATACCATCACGCCTGTATTCCCCGAAGGGTGAGGCAGAGGTGTACCATTGTACACCCACAGTTCGCCGGTATGTTTAGGTCCCATATAATAGGGGGCATTAACCAGGCACAAATCCTAACTCCGAGCTGCTACTGAGAAATTCCTAATGGAAAAACCCAATAATGCTTTGCTCCACCTGGGAATTGAACCCAGGACCCCATGCTCATCAGTCGCGCTTGCGAGTCTGGTGAGTTTATATGTTTGTTAACCCACCTACAATACAGGAGAAATTTCCAGTGTGGGACGATTAAAAAAAAACCGCTTACCGCGCAGTTAAGAAAATTGCTAAAATTTAAATATACCCACCTAATATTAAGAATTTCTCTAAGCTCCTGATGTGAATATGGTGAGGTTGGCACTATGATCATTCTGTCAAGCAAGTCCAATGGTATTCCGTGCGGCGACCTGTAGTTGGTACCCCTGATTCGAGTGATACCGCGGTTGGTGGCCATGATGACCACGGGTGCTGTCTCCGATTCAAGAGCTCGGTTGAGGAATGAGAAGCATTCAATATCTAGCATATGTGCCTGTAAGGAGAATCAGAAAGAATAATTACGACAAAATGTTATTGTAAAAGACTTGCCAAGTTAGAAGTTCGATTTTAAATAAATTGATTTTTTTAGAAAATAATTACATAGGTAGTTAAAAAAAAAGTAGGTTAAATTGAAGGTATGATGTAAAAAAAATATTGACAGTTAAAAAACTAGCCAAATAAGAAATTTAATACTAAAGAAAGTAAACCATTATTTTTTTAGAACATAATTAGTTAAAAAACGTTGGTTAAATTGTAAGTACATGACAAAAGAAATTTTAAAAATAAAATAACTAAACAATTATTATATTATTAAGTAACTAAACAAAACCGGCAAAGTGCGCGTCGGACAAGAACACCAAGAGCTCCGTATCGCCGCATAATTTTTAGCAAAGCATACAAAAAAAACACGTTTCTTGTATGGGGACCGCCTTTTTATTTGTATTATTTATTGTTATAGCGAAATACACACTATAAAAATTTCCATTCTTTGCCTATTGCGAGTCACGAGATACAAGCCCGTTTACAGACAGACGGACGGATAGCGAAGGCTTAGTAATGAGGTCGTTCGCGTGGGCACACTTCGAGTAGGCAAATCTATACAAGACAGTTATTTTTACCGGCGTTTTCCGCTCATTTTTAGTATTGTACTGTGAAACAGAACCCTACAACATGTGTTCAACATAACATATTATCACGCGTATATCTCCCGAAGGGTTAGGCAGAGGTGTAACCCACAGTTCGCCGGTAGGTTTAGGTCCCATGGGCGAGCCTATTGCCATTAACTGGGCACAAATCCAAACTCCGAGCTGCTACAGAGAATTTCATAGAAAAACCCAATAACATTTTGCTCTACCTGGGAATCGAACCCACGACCTCTAGCGTAGCAGTAGCGTTTAGGACCACTAGGCTAACGAGACAGTTGTTCAAGTCCTTGCATTCAAAAAAATTTTTCTTTCTGAACTTGGCCCGTATTTTTACATTTACATTTCAGTTAGTCCAACTTACTTCATCAATGAAAAGTACTCCAGGTATCATCTCTGCTTTGCCTTCCTCGCGCCACTCAGCCACTTTACTGTTGATCTGTTCACGAATCTCGGACTTTATCTCACCAGTGTCACCTGATCAAGAAAATAAATTATGTATTACACACAATATTAGTATAGATACTAATATAATAGAGCTGAAGAGTGTGCATGTTTGGTTGAACTCGCTAATCTCAGAAACTACTGGTTTAAATTGAAAAAATCCTTATGTGTTGGATAGTCCATTTATTGAGGAAGGCTATAGGCCATATAACATCACGCTACGACACACAGGACACGAACAGTAACCAAAGACGTAACTTAACACGGGTGAAAATATCCACGCGGGCGAATTCGCGGGCAGAAATTAGTCGTTACTTACCAGAGAACAGCGCTAAAAAGCCGTGAGTCCTGGAGTTGATGACGTCAATCTCATGAAGGGTAACTGTATGGACCACTTCTTTACGCTTCTGGAGCTCGCCTTCTGGGCATTGCACGAAGCGAGCCTGCTGTCCTACGAACAAATACACAAAAAATCTATACTAATAATGTCATGTATTCTCCAGCTAATCTTTAATCAGACTAGCCAAGTACGCAGGAGATATTATAGTGCACAAGTGTGTGCGCAAACACAGGTTCGCTCCTTACTCCCTAACTCTCATAGACCTATTGGACGGCAATCCGACACAATCGGGGAGAGAGCAAGCGCAGGACCAACGCCTTTACGTGCTTTCCGAGACACGGGGGTGTTACACCACCAACTTCCAAACTCCGGGCTGTTACGGAGAAATTCCTAAAAGGAAAACCCAACAACAGTTTTTGCCCGACCTGGGAATCGAACCCAGACCCCACGCTCAACAGTCGTGCTCGCCACATCGAGGCCAACAGAGCAGATAACCACTAATTATAAAGACGAAGAGTATTTTTGTTTCTTTGTTTGTTTAAGCGCGTTAATCTCTAGAACTGCCAGTCGGATTGGAAAAAATCTTTTGGCATATGATAGCCTGATTCATGAGGAATAGTATAGGCTATATAACATCACGCTAGGACTCACGGTAGCAGAGCAGCAACTGAAGAACGTAACTGAACGCAGGTCAAATTGCGGGGTATAATTATCCCATTTCCAACTAATATTATAATGTGAAAGTTTGTGAGGATGGATGGATGTTAGTTACTCTCTCACGCTTAAACGGCTGAACTGATCTGGATGAAATTTGTCACAGAGATAGATTGTAGTCTGGAATAGCACATAGGCTACTTTTTATCCTGTAAAAATGTATTATCCTCATGGGATAGTACTACTTACCAGTAGCATCATAATCTCTGGCTCTAGCAAAACTTCTTCCCAATTTGTTTATCTTGCCAGTCGCCTTATCAATTGTTATCACGTCGCCGGCTTGGACCTGTTGACCATGAAAATATTTCACCATATGAGTGGTTTTGGCAAGTTTGGTAAACTTACCAACTTCACCAAACATACCAAACTTTACATTTATTTAATCTATAATGTTTACATTTACTAGATAATTAAACGTAGATAGACTTGGCAAATTTTGGCATGTTTGGTGAACTTAGAAATTTCGTCAAACATACCAAACTTCATGTTTTCTAACACTACAACATTAACAATATGATTTTCATCGATTTTGGCAAGATTGGTAAGCTCACCAACTTTACCAAACATACCAAACTTTACATTTTCTTATTCTAGAAGTACGTTACTCTTACCTTCTCTTTAAGCAGTGAATCAATCATCTTGGCCCCCATATCGTAGTTGGTTTCCATGTCAGTAGTCTTGAGGGTCAGTCGTCCCACCCGCGCCCCGCCTCCTCCCGCTGCTCTTTCCACTACCACCTCCACTACTTCCCCTTCAATTATCTCTGATTCTTCCCTGGGAATAAGGGTAGTTAGTTACCATTTAACAAATTTCTCTGTAAAGAAAATGTCTGTTTTTTTTTCTCCTTCACAAAGAGCTCTACTACTGCTCAGACAGACAGATAGGGTACTTACTTGATCCTAATGCCGATAGACTTCCTAATGGCTTGTGTTAGGGCTTCAGTCTTGCTCATTTCTAGAGAAAATATCTCGGAACCTGGAAGCACAAAGCGGCGGCATAAATAATAATTGTAATACCATTACGATATAGGGCAATGGGCTTATGCAAAATAAGCATAAGACCACGACTCTTGACGTTACCTTAATAATGTAAAAAAATATATTGTGAGCGGTCACTGGACGCCTGGCAGATGTGAAATATCGACATTATTTTACACACACATATATCATCACGCCTGTATTCCCCGAAGGGTTAGGCAGAGGTGTAACAATGTACACCCACAGTTCGCCGGTATGTTAAGGTCCCATGTAATAGGGGGCGAGCCTATTGCCATTAACTGGGCACAAATCCTAACTCCAGAGCTGCTACTGAGAATTTCATATAAAAACCCAATAACACTTTGCTCGACCTTGGAAGACCTCTAGCGTATCAGTTGCTCTTAGGACCACTAGGCCACCGAGGCAGTTACATTATTTTGTGTAAGTAATATGCTTAAAAGAACCGGTTACAACAGGAAGTAAATATGGCATAAGTAAAAATAAAATATTACGATGTATTCTTCAGAAAATGATGATTGTTTATTTAATTCTATTTCTCTTAACTGCCATGGCTTACATCTTTAGTACTATTACTATCATATATATTTTTTTAATTGTTTTATATTTAACTTCATTGCTTTCACATGTAGAAGCAACAAGAATATTGTAACCAAGATTCTGTAAGAACCAATTTGAAAAGAGTGTCCGTGGAGTTTCTTGCTCGTTCTTTTCCATAGAGACCTACGTTTTGGAACGAACAACTAGCTTCAACTTTTTGTATGAGTTACTTCTTGACAATTCAAAAGTGCCTGCAAATGGTCTAATTGAAATAAATGTTTTGACGTTGACTTAAATAAATATGTATTTTCATAAAAAAAAAAAACAATACAAATTGTGACTACTCGATTCTACCATCATACAGCGCGGCGACGCGTCGCCACGGCAACACGACAATAACAACTTTAGTTTTGGAAGTCGGTGGCAATACAAAACAACAAACAGAACCAAAGCCGCAGACTTCCAAAGCTAAAGTTATTTTTCACTTTTAAGTTTTTGAAGACAGTTCTCTATTTGTAAACACAACATTAAAAACTTCAAGTAACCCCCGACAGAAGAATAAAATCCCTGCCGCAGCTAACAAAAGAGCTGATAACTTTGAAACCGCTGAACTGATTTCCATCAAACATAGCTAAGAACACTCCCGACTACCTCACCTTTCAAACAAAATCAAAATCGGTTTATGCGTTCGGGAGCTACGATGCCACAGACAGACACACAGACACGTCAAACTTATAACACCCCGAGTATCTGCGTCGGGGGTTTAAAAAACTTTTTAGTTTTTCAAGCGGTTATAGCAGAAGGATGGACACTGTTTTTGTTCAGCATTGGAATAATACCCACAACATAAAATAAGTCATTTCTTAACCCCCGACGCAAAAACGACGGGGTGTTATAAGTTTGACGTGTCTGTGTGTGGCATCGCAGCTCCTGAACGCATGAACCGATTTTGATTTTGTTTTTTTTGTTTGAAAGATCAATTAGTCGGGAGTGTTCTTAGCTATGTTTGATGGAAATCGGTTCAGCGGTTTCAAAGTTATCAGCTCTTTTGTTGGTTGTGGTAGGGATTTTTTACTAACACGATTTTTTTTTAAATTCCCTGTACTGACACTCTATGGATGTTTTCATGATTTGTTTTTTTTTTATTGTTATTTTGTCAAAGTCAAAACATTTATTTCAATTAGACCATTTACAGGCACTTTTGAATTGTCAAGAAGTTACTCATACAAAAAATTGAAGCTAGTTGCTCGTTCCAAAACGTAGGTCTCTATGGGGAAGAACGAGCAAGAAACTCCATGGACACTCTTTTCAAATTGGTTTTTACAAAAACTTGGCTACAATATTCTTGTTGCTTCTGTTCTTGTTTGCACAAGGCCCATTTCAATAAACATTTTTTCTTTCTTTCTTTTCTCTAGGTCTATAATAATTGACACCTACCAGCCATGCTTGTGAAGGGTGTATCAGGACCTAGGGCTTGTGCAAGCCCCATGGCGATAGCTGTCTTCCCAGTACCGGGTTGTCCAGCTAGCAATACTGCTCGGCCCGCAATTTTACCTGAAAATATAAAATAAGTGGTAAAAACAGAAAATTTAAATTTTTAACTGCCTCGGAGGCCTAGTGGTCCTAAGAGCGACTGCTACGCTAGGGGTCTTGGGTTCGATTCCCAGGTCGAGCAAAAAGTGTTATTGGGTTTTTCTATGAAATTCTCAGTAGTAGCTCCGAGTTAGGATTTGTGCCCGGTTAATGGCAATAGGCTCGCCCCCTATTACATGGGACGTAAACATACCGGCGTGATGGTATGTGTTAAAAATTTTAAGTAACCCACGATAGAAGACAAAAGTCACTACCGTAGCTAACAAAAGGGCTAATAACTTTAAAACCGCTGAACAGATTTCCATCAAACATAGCTAAGAACACTGCCGACTAATTCAGCTTTCCAACACAACAAACAAAATCAAAATCGGTTCATGCGTTCGGGAGCTCCGATGCCACAAACACGTCAAACTTATAACACCCCGTCGTTGTTGCGTCAGGGGTTAAAAATATATATCAGTGTTTGTATGTTTGTCTTGGATGGCAACGCATTTGCAAGGCCTTTGATACTGCAGATGTCTATAGGCAATGGTGACCATTCCAACTGTCTAAACACCAGTTGCGAATAATCACAGCCGCCATAAATATATATGGTTTTGGCCGAAAGGTGTGCTGTATCGGTATTTCCGCGGCCGGCTACACGACACCTCGCTGTGTAACACGATGCCGACAATTCGTGTGCAGTAGCTTTTGAATTTTGTAACATACCATCATGCCTGTATTCCCCGAAGGGTTAGACAGAGATGTACCAGTGTACACCCACAGTTCGCCGGTATGTTTAGGTCTCATGTCATAGGGGGCGAGCCTATTGCCATTAACTGGGCACAAATCCTAACTCCGAGCTGCTGTTGAGAATTTCATAGAAATCCAATAACACTTTTTGCTCCACCTGGGAATGGGGCTTACAACCACTTGGTGAACGAGGCAGTTGGCAGTTGGTTGGTTGATGGCAGGCCATACATAAAAAATGTAATGTTACATTTTCCTAGCCAAATTCTGATCATGAAGGCAACTCTCAATGGAGAGTAGCCAAGTACGCCAGAGACATAGTGTCCATGTTTGTGCACAAAACACTGATGCACTCCTTCCTCCGTCACTCTCATAGACTAATAGGATGACAATCTAATATAATCGGGGAGATATCAGGAGCAAGATCAGCAGGCTCACATGCTTTCCAAGGCAAGGAGTATCTGACATCAACATCCTCCAAACTCTGAACTACAGAGAAATACCTATTGAAAAAGCCCGACCTGGGCGTCGAACCCCGAACCCCAAGCTCGGCAACTACGGCAACCAAACATTGTTTAGACACACAAGCCATCCGTTACCATGGCAACACAAGTTTGTTCAATACCAACCTTCTCGAATCATCTGTAGGACGACTCCAGCGGCTTTCCTGGCCATCTTCTGGCCCACCATACCCTGAGACACAGCTCTTGGCTCCAAGGAATCATCGAGTCCTAATCCTCTTATATGTGAATGAGCCCCAATGCGTTCAATACGTGTTATTGAACGCACCTCTTGAACTTGTGCCGCTGCTATGGACTAGAAATTAAAATTTAATATAAAAAGTTGAAATCACCACTAGAAATTTTAAGAAAAAAACATGATTTTGTTCTTAAAAGTGAGGTTATGTTTGGGCGTACCGGCTTGATGGCACAATACGTGTTTTGATTGGTTTTGTGATATCTGAATAGTACTTACAGCCATTTTGACGGATTATCGTTGAGTAAATTTAATAATGTTTTAAATAAATGTAGAAATAAAGAGCGTGTTTTCTGTCGCTAACCCAAACAGAACAATCGCGAACTAAAACTGACATTGACAGATTGTGAGAGTGGAATGAATATGACAACTGACAAGTAACTTGACAATAGAAGTTTCGTTTGGAAATTATTGAAACAATTCAGTAATCATAATTCATAATCATAATCAATTTTATTTTCATAAAACATGGTGTAGAAATTTGTTTTACAGAGATAACAGAGCATACATGTTTTGCACGAATTATAACATGCAAATTTTATTGATTTTATTACAAACTGTTTCATAAAACAAAAGTCTCGTAGTAAATTGCATTTTTATTTATAATCCTTGCTTGCTTGCCCTTGATTATTTATTAGATATTTTGGGTAGAATATAATATCTTGTAGACCACTGAGGATTCATATCGAGAGTAGTACCTGAGCAAAACGGGCCTACCCATTCTTCATGCCACAGAAAAGGTTATTAATAATGCAACGCCCATGGAGAGGATCAAACTTATGAGCAAACTTTGGCAATCCTCTCCTTCCGTTGAGCTATTACCCCCTTTTAATTTATTAAAACAGTAAAAAATATTCGCATTTTAAACTAGTCTACATATACTATCTTTTCTTCTATACTAATATTGTAAGAGGAAAGATTTTTTTGTTTGTTTCTTTGCTTGTTTGTAACGAATAGGCTCCAAAACTACTGGATCGATTTTAACCATTTTTTCACCAAAATATAGCTACATTATTCCTGAGTTACATAGCCTATATACCATCACGTACAGCCTACTGGAGCGGAGCAGTAACGACAGACGTAACTTAAGTGAAATAAGCCACGCGGACGAAGTCGCGGGCTGGTCGTCTAGTTATATGTAAAACAAAAGTAAATGGAGGGTTAAAACCCTTAATAAAATATATAAAAAGATAAACGACAACCCATTACGCCCGTCCATTTGTAAATAGCTCACTATATTATCCTTACCTGCATTCCCAAACTTACGACCCACAACTTATAAATTATTAACCAAAGTTACCCTTTGAAAAAATAATGAATTTGACCCTAACGTTAGTCGCTACTTTGCTAGGGTAAGAAGGAGATAATAATAAGTAAGTAACTTACGTATTAACTTAAACTGTTCCGTTGGTCTAGTGGTTGGACTGCCGAGTGTGGGGTTCTGGATGCGATACCCAGGTCGGCCAAAAAGCGTTATTGGGTTTTTTAGACTTAAAGAGTTTATTTTCATAAGAACAATATATAGGTTCACTTACAATGAGATACAAAGTAATTGCTTATATCTAAATAAAATACATTTTGCCTCAGGTGCGTGTTGGTAAAGTTATACAAATAAACATTTGGTAGGTAAGAAGTAGCTAACATTCATTGATAGGTATGAGGTATGACTACATATTATGAATATGATTTTTTAGTTTCATTTTGAATGAGTTAATTTTGTAGACTGCCTCGTTGGCTTAGTGGTCCTAAGCGCGACCGCTACGCTAGAGGTCTTGGGTTCGATTCCCAGGTCGAGCAAAAAGTGTTATTGGGTTTTTCTATGAAATTCTCAGTAGCAGCTCGGAGTTAGGATTTGTGCCCGGTTAATGGCAATAGGCTCGCCCCTTATTACATGGGACCTAAATATACCGGCGAACTGTGGGTGTACATTGTTACACCTCTGCCTAACCCTTCGGGGAATACAGGCGTGATGGTATATATATATTTTTAATTTTGTTACAATCTTAAATGACGTAAATATGACAGGTCATTAAACTATCTTGTCTCTACTAGGTATTATATTTTCATTAGGAATTTATCAGTAGCAGCTCGGAGTTTGTTAGTTGGTGGTGTGACACCCCCATGTCACGGAAAGTGGTTAAAAGTCTCTTCTCGGTCGTGGCCATTCAGTAATTACACCGGCACTCATACCTTTCAAACCGGAACACAGCAACGCTTTGCGGCAGGAATAGGTATGATGGTAGTACTTCTAAGGACATGCTCCTTCGCATAGATTTCTACTATTACTACTACTATTTCTATTACTATTTCTATTTTTTTTTATTTTTTTTTTTTTTAGTAGTCTACTAGGTTTTATGCTGATATATAAAATGGAAGTGATACTAACGTATTTATAGTAGTGGCTATGAGTCGTAAGCACAAATGTCAAATTAATAATTATTTATTAAATATTATTTTGGGCCGACGACGCTGCACGTGATTGCTCCGTCTGTCGGACCGATCGTGTGCAGCGTCGTCGCCCCAAAAAACCCAGAAAGGAACCCGAAATCCCGAAAATAATCTTGACATGTGTGCTCACGACTTGTGGCGGTTACTGTAACAATAATAACTAATATTGTAAAGAGGAAAGAGTTTTTTTGTTTGTTTGTAATGAATAGGCTCCGAAACTACTGGATCGATTTTATTAATGTTTTCACCAATAGATAGCTACATTATTTTTGTGTAACATAGGCTACATAACATCACGCTACGACTCACGGGAGCAGAGCAACAACCAAAGATGTCACTTAACGCGGGTGAAATAAGCTACGCGGACGAAATCGCGGGCTGTTCGCTAGCTAACAATAATTAGTATCATTATTTCTCTCTACAAATCTATGGTAAGTAACTGTAAGTACTAACTATGAGTACAAAGTTGCACCCTCCTGCATCCCTACTGCTCTACATACAGTTGAAATGACAGTACTACAACGGTGTAACTATGATGTCTCATAATGTTGTCACATTTGACGTGACTTTTGAACTCGAACACATATCACCGCTTTTTTATTTTTACTACCGACCTGCCCCAGATTTGGTCAGCGTGGCTTATTTCACCCGCGTTAAATTTTATTACTGCTAAGCTCTCGTGGGTCGTAGCGTGATGTTATGTAGCCTTTGTTACGCAGGAATAATGTAGCTATGTGTGAAAAAAATGTTACAATCGGTCCAGTAGTTTCGGAGCCTATTCGTTACAAACAAACAAAACAATCTTTCCTCTTTACAATGTTAGTATAGTAGAGTATAGATTTGTGTACGGAACTCATCATAAGTAAACCTGGACTTAAAATAAAATAGATTACTGTTCGGTCATATTGAGAGGATGAGTGAAAGGCGACTAACAAAAGGGATTTATATGGCAGATGTGAGTGGCAACGACGGGAGGGAACGCCCTAGAAAGACCTACCCAGACCTTATTGGTGAGGTTCTTCAGAAAGATCGGGTGCGCAGCCCTCGTAATCGGCGTGCTTGTATGACCAGTTGTTGTGTACCCAAAGGATAATTTAAGACTTTCTGAAATTGCCATTCCGCCTTGAGTAAATGTGATGACCGATGCTCGTGCCTTCTCTGTACGAGAAGAGGTATTTCGTGTATAATACTAATATCCAGCTATATCAGGTTAGACTGGAAGACGGCCCAACATGGTTTTGAAGATAAGTTTAATTTGACGTCCGAACTAAATTCTCACTCTTTGCTCATTTCTTAAAAGTAATTTTTCCTTCCTCAAAATCTCGAAACTTCGACAAACAGTGTCAGAACCAATAGTACCCCTTCATAAATGAACCCTATTTACCGGGATCTACACACACTAGTACAAATTTCCAACACCCCATGCACACATCCCCTATTCTTGGCTCTCTTTCTAATGCGTGAGTTTTCTCGTATAGCTATCTCGCTCCCTCCCTAGCCTTCTGCCGGTAATCGATTTTCTCTCGCATTATTTTTCCGGTGACTCTCGTGGGCACACAACGTAAGCGAATACGGGTGGAAACATTGTTTGTGTAAAATAAAAATATTGTAAAGAATATTCTAGTGTTTTGTGAAATAAGTGATTGTTTTTCATCTATTTGCCGCGGAAAACCGAATGGTGAGCGTTCTATTTTTGAATTTTGTTTTTTTTTTTGGTATTGCGTTTGTTTGGATGCATTGGATTTTCAAATTGCGATTATATTCTATTGTTGGATAGGATTTGTATTTTATAATACCTTTGCTTGTTTTTTTTATAATGTACGCAGTTTGATGATATTTTTGGGAGGCAAAATGGACGATGCCATTTTTATTTTAATATTTTCATTCTTATTGGTCAGTAAATTGGTAATTACTTTGGCAAACTAAACAGTACTTTAATTAAGATTATTTATATCAGGACTTGTCTCGAATATCTAAGTTATTTTATCCTGTGTGTATATATAATTTACTTAATAAAAAAATACCCAAATTAGAAACCTCCAAAATGACGGACAACTCTTGTCCCACGTCAATGTTCATTAGAGAGGTACAGGTACATAGAGGTATACCTTCATCAAGATAAGTATAGGATACCTATATTCTAAATGTCAAGGTAAAACTTTCTGAAAATAAATTCTGCTAAAAGCTTATGATTTATTTGCGTTTATATAAACTTATATCCATATTAATATTATAAATAACTTTGTCGCCAGAAAAGGGCTGGAAGGGATTAAAATAGGGGATGAAAGCTTAAGCTATTTATCATTTAAATATATAAAAAACTTTTTTAGAAACTGAAATGTGATAAATAACATTAGCTTTGGTAGTTGGCGACTTTGGTTCTGTTTGTTGTTTTGTATTACCACCTACTTCCAGACCAAAATTTTTGTTTAAAAGAAGAAATATCAAAATCAATTCATATTTGTCGGGATGATCGCGTAACAATCATACAAAAAAACATACCTACCGTTGAATTGAGAACATCCTCTTTTTTTTAAGTCGGTTAAAAAATGAATTAAACATACATAACATAAACATACCACCACGCGTGTATTCCCCGATGAGTTAGGCAGAGGTGTAACAATGTACACCCACAGATCGCCGGTATGTTTAGTTCCCATGTAATAGGGGGCGAGCCTATTGACATTAACCGGGCACAAATCCTTACACCGAGCTGCTACTGAGAATTTCATAGAAAAACCCAATAACACTTTTTGCTCGACCTGGAAATCGAAACCGAGACCTCTAGCGTAGCAGTCGCGCTTAGGACCACTAGGCCAACGAGGCAGTCAATAAAGAATTAAAATGATTTATGAAATCGTTAATACAAATAATAAAGCTAAAGATATTATTTGTTTAAACGCTCAAATTACTCTAATTATTAATAACTTCAAGTCGAATTCGATAAATTATTATTTTGAATGATAACAGACTCATAAGGAATAGTATAGGCTTTATAACATCAGAGGAGTAACCAAGCGGGAGCAGAGCAGTAACCAAAAACGTAACTTAAAACGGGTGAAAAATAACAAGTAGGCGAAGTCGTAAATTGAGATGAAGTTCAAATCGGAAATTATTCAAAAGTTGCCAATTTCCCGTCACTCGTTCTACGGAAATTGAAAATTCCTTGCGAGGATTCTAAAATTTGATTCCATGCAATTTTATGATGCATCCATTTTGCATACGCCTCTCCGCCCACATTAGCCAATCGGTAACCGTTTTTTTTTTGTCGGAGGGCATGGAACAATTATAAACTAGCTTCAGCCCGCGACTTCGTCCGCGTCAAATTTGGTATAATATCCCGCGGAAACCGTACATTTTTCCGGGATAAAAAGTATCCTATGTGTTATTCCACACTACAATCTATCTCAGTGCCAAATTTCATACAGATCCGTTCTGCCGTTTAAGCTTGAAAGAGTAACAAATATCCATCCATCTATCCTCAAAAACTTTCACATTTATATTATTAGTAGTGGAAGTAGGATAGGATCAGTAGGATTTTAATATACCAACGCACACGTCCCAGAAAAAGTCGGTCCGACGGAAGTATGAATCTATTGAACGGTCCGATAATCGGTATCCTACATGGGGTCGGACGTCGACATTGTACACTACCATGCACAGTGATTTTCCACATTAAAAATAAATTTCGTTACCTCAGTGTTACTTAGTTTGATAAGCAGAATGTGTAGTTAATGACTAGATATGTCTTATGTCTGTTTAACTCGACTCGACGTTTAGCCGACTCAAAAAGAGGGGTGTTATAAGTTTGACGTGTCTGTGTGTCTGTCTGTGGCACCGTAGCTCTTAAACGGGTGAACCAATTTGCATGCGTTTTTTTTATTATTTGAAAGCAAAATTCCTAGCGGTGGTTCTTAGATGTGTTTGATCAAAATCGGTTCAGCCGTTTCAAGGTTATCAGCTCTTTTGTTAGCTGCGGTAGGGATCTTGATTCTTTTGTGGGGGGTTGCTTAAATTTATAGTTTTGTTACTTGTTACATATGAATACACTGTGGAAAGGGCATCTTAAGGAAGGCTTTTTCTGTGGATTCAGTACCATTTAGAGTACTGCCCTGATGGACTCGTGGTCGCAAGCGATTCCCAGATCGGGCAAAAAATGTTATTGGGTTTTTCCATTAGGAATTTGTCAGTAGTAGCCTGGAGTTTGGAAGCTGCGCCTGATCTCTACCAGGTCGTTCCAGATTGCAGTCTTATCGGACTTTGAGAGTTAGCGAAGTGGGAGTGCATCTGTGTTTGCGCACACAGTTGTGCACTATCATATCTCCTGCGTACTTGACTAGTGTCTTAGATTTGGCGCCGTGACCGAATTTTAGTTGGGAGAATATTATTAATATGCCTTTCAGAGATAAGATCTTCAGTTGGTTATAAAAAAAAATAGTTACTCATTAGTTAGAATTTTAAAAAAAGTTTAAAAAAAGAACGTTGATCTTTTTCTACTCTATCAAACCTGCCTCAACTATAAAAAACATAAAGAGTTCATAGACAAGGGAGATCGTTTAATGGGGCACGGGGGAATCGTGCCTAGAAGAAAAAAGCGCGGGAAAATAGAGGGGCGCGTAATGGCGGCGTTATTAACGCGTTGCGTAGAGCACTAGAGGGGTGCCTGAATGACTTCCATACCATCACCTCTTTATACTTTTTAAATGGAAGTTTGTTTTTGTTGAAAATTAAATGGATTCTTTTTTTTTGAACCGGGTTTTACGAAAATTGAAACAGTATTTTTGGTTTCATTTGCTATAGTGCTGGGGTCAGGAGCAGTTTATATGTGATGTAATAATACAAATGACATATTCGTTAATTGAACATTCTGTCCATCAAACTAAGTAACAATACACATAATATATTGATGAGAAATGACTTTTTATGGTAAACATTTTTTTTTTAAGTAGCCCCCAACAGGAGTCAAAATCATTACCGCAGCTCACAAAAGAGCTGATAACTTTGAAACTGCTGAACTGATTTCCATAAAACACTGATGAGGGCTCGCCTCCTGTTACATGGGACCTAAACATACCGGCGAACTGTGTGTGTACATTGTTACACCTCTGCCTAACCCGTCGGGAAATACAGGCGTGATGGTATGTTTTAGTACATAAACACTTTTGGTTTCTTTGAAAAGCTTGAACTGCCTCGGTAGCTTAGTTGTCCTAAGCGCGACTGCTACGCTAGAGGTCTTGGGTTCGATTCCCAGGTCGAGCAAAAAGTGTTATTGGGTTTTTCTATGATATTCTCAGTAGCAGATCGGAGTTAGGATTTGTGCCCGGTTAATGGCAATAGGCTTGCCCCTTATTACATGGGACCTAAATATACCGGCGAACTGTGGGTGTACATTGTTACACCTCTGCCTAACCCTTCGGGGAATACAGGCGTGATGGAAAAGCGTGACAAGGGAGTTATAACTTTGACCGTCAACTTCTCCGGAACCAAAAGTGTCCCAAGTATAGTCTAAAACAAAAAACAGGCCAAGTGTGTGTGTCGGACTCGCGCACGCAGGGTGCCGTACCATTATCTATAAAAACGGCAAAAAAATCATGTCTGCTGTATGGGAGCTCCTTAAATATAAAATATATAACTCAATATTCTGTTAATATTTCAAGCGTCTACCTGTTGCTGTTATCAATATCGAGCAATAACGAGCAAAGAAAATCAAGTCTGTTATAGAGGCAACAGAAATAAATCATCTGTGAAAAATCCAACTGTCTAACAATCACGGTTCATGAGATACAGCCTGGTGACAGACGGACAGCGATGTCTTAGTAATAGGGTCCTGTTTTACCCTTTGGGTACGGAACCCTAACAAATTCTCGTAATGACGGAAAGAACGTGTAACAACTCAACATCATCGTCTACTGAGCCTTTCCCCAACTATGTTGGGGTCGGCTTCGTGTCTAACCGGATGCAGCTGAATACCAGTGTTTTACATGGAGCGACTGCCTATCTGACCTTCACAACCCAGTTACTGGGCAACACGATACCTCTTGGTTAGACTGGTTGTCAGACTTCCTGGCTTCTGTCTATCCGTAACGACTGTCAAAGATCTACGAATGACGGCTTTACGTGCTTTCCGGGGCACGGGGGTGTCACACCACCAACTCCGGGTTGCTACTGAGCAAATCTTAATGGAAAAACCCAATAACACTTTTTGCCGGACCTGGGAACCGAACCCGGGACCCCACGCTCATCAGGCGCGCTTGTGACTACGAGACCAACGGGGCAGTTAACGTGTAACTGTCGGCTTTAATAAATCTCTTTTCACACCTTTTATGCCCACAAAAGGCACTCCATAATTCTGTATACAGCATGAAAACTACAGAAATCATTTCACAGACCCCATAAAGCCCCATTTTTCTTTTGAAACTCCAACAGCCAGGCCCCCCTATGTTGTTCTTTCATTGCGAACTACAGCGGGAAATGACGTGTGCAAACTAAAACCACAGACAAACTAGAGTAGGAAGTAATTACTGGATTATTTACGACTCCTGGTTCCATAGAGCACTTGGCAGCCGCTTTGAACTTTTTAGAGCGGAGGTTGAATGGAGTTTTGCTTTAGTTGTTTTGTTTTGGTAAAAGTTTATTTTCGTTGTGGAAAATGGCGCGCTTTTTTTGACAGTTCTGTTTGTTGTTGTGGTAAATGTGTTTTTGTGTGGTTATGGGATATTATTGGTCTTTACCTACTTCTTTTACCAGTGACTTAGGTTGCGTGAATTGTCTAAAGAATCGTCATTATTTTTAAATTATGGGCTGATTTTTCAATGGTCAGATAACTTTTATCTGACGAATAAATATGACAGTTTGACTTAACGTCTATACAACAGCTGTCAAACCGCCATATTTATTCCTTCGTTAAGAGGTGTCTGACGATTGAAAAATCGGCCCTTAGTATAATAATAGCCTAGAGTATTCAGGGATGACGTAGCTTCCTACTAGCAAAACATTATCAGAATTGTACGAAATTCCGGAGATTAGAGCGTTTAAAAATATACTTTTTAGTATTATAATTAGGTGTGTAGTGTATTGGAATTAAAATCAATTTATAAAGGACTAGCTGCTGCCCGCGACTTCGTTCGCGTTCACTATTTTATTGGTTTCAATTATGACTTCGCGTAACTGTCTTTCTTAAAATTTACATTTCTAAAATAAAATTAAGTTAAGCTTAAGTTACTCCCTATAACATCAGCTATCTGCGAGTAAAAGTCCTGATAAAATCGGTTCAGCCGTTTCTGAGATTAGCCGGAACAAACAGACAGACAGATAAACATTTTAAAAATTGTTTTTTTTTATGTTAGTACCGTATATACTTTCATATGCATTTTGTGAAAAGCTGTTAACTTGAAATTTCAAACAGACACTTTAATTTTATTTATTTGTATTGATTAACTTAAATTTAATTATGGAATTCTAATACATAATTTACTTCGTTGAAAAACGAAGCTAAAGAGCATCTAATAATCTCAGAGACTGATTCGACAGCTTCATGTATCCAACTTGAAAATATTGTGTAATGTGTGTGTGTGTGTGTCTATAGTTGATGTGCCGAAAGCACATTATTTTTACCCAACTACGGCAAAGCCAAAGGAGGGTTATGATTTTGACAGGCTATGTATGTATGTGTATGTTCATCTGTTCCCTCATACCTCCTAAACTACTTATCAGAACTCGACAAATAAGGTACCGTTAGAACCGTCTAAATCGTCCGCTGAACATAGGCTAAGAGACGTGTCAAAAAACTATGTGTAGCGCCCTCTAGAGCTAAAAATTGAGTAAAAAAAAAATAAGTTAAATACGCCGTGTTTGGTATCATTCGAAAGGGCTTCCCTTGTTCTTATCAAAATACCATCAAAATTTAATGTGGCGACCTCAAGCGGTCAAAATATGCAACACAACACCAAAACAGTAAAAAAAAAAAGTTAAAAAACTGAAACCCACCTACGATAAAAAAAAAGGACGCTGAAAAAGCCAGAGTCACACGTTATTAAAATGTTACGGCTTTTACTTTGTTCTGTTCTGGTTTCTCCAGTAAAAGGTCACTGGAGAAACAAGAACAGAGCAGATGTGTATTTCAGCATCCTGAAAATCTTGTGTCATACTTTTTCAGCGTCGTTTTTTTTGACGAAGTTGAGTTTGTCATGTTTGACGTATGAAATTGACAATTTAGTCTATGAGATTTAAAACTACACTTTATGTAATTACATCACATACCATCACGCCAGTATTCGCCGAAGGGTTAGGCAGAGGTGTAATGTACACCCCCAGTTCGCCGGTATGTTTAGGTCCCATGTAATAGGGGGCGAGCCTATTGCCATTACCGGGCACAAATCCTAACTCCGAGCTGCTACTGAGAATTTCATAGAAAAACACTTTTTGCTCGACCTGGGAATCAAAACCGAGACCGCTAGCGTAGCAGTCGCGCTTAGAACCACTAGGCTACCGAGGCAGTTATGACAAATGTCAAAAATGTATCACACTATTAAGCAATCAATGT
The DNA here is from genome assembly GCA_947462355.1 of Caradrina kadenii. Lineage (NCBI taxonomy): Eukaryota > Metazoa > Arthropoda > Insecta > Lepidoptera > Noctuidae > Caradrina > Caradrina kadenii. The sequence continues at coordinate 4,041,829 of OX381702.1, read as the reverse complement.
TCACGTAAGTGTAAAAGTGTATTACGTCATCAAATTCATTCATCATGTATTTTTAAGTAATTAGTTTTATTTTATATGGTTCTGTAGCGACATCTATCGCTCAGCATGCGAACTACTGCTACAAACTGACGTTGCCTAGATTGCGCCATCAAAGTTCGCCGCGACGATGTTTAGCATAGGGTAAAAGTGGGATAGATGGTTTAAGAGCATAGATGCCCCGATTGTAATTACTCTAGTTTCGCGGAAGAATCGCGTGCTATTTCATTTATTTATCGGAAGACTTTCCAACCAATACTAAGTCGACCGTGTCTCATACGTCTGTGCGATCGCATGGGGAAGCAAGGTGCGATCAAAGTTTTTTGTGGATAGATGCCTTGTTTCTCAGCGTGGCGACTATCCTAAACGTAATTGATATGGACTAGATAACTATCCCATACATGGGATAGTTGTCCCAAAAAGTAGAGGTCTACAAAAATCGCTAATACGCTGGAAATATCGAAGATAATGTTTTTTACTTTTCATACTTTTGTAGATAAAGAACCAAAGTACTTGCTAGTTTTGCAAATAACATGTTTTGATTTTTGTACTGGCAGACATAAGATGATTTCAATAAGTGTGGCATCTATCCCACTTTTACCCTATATACAAAATCCCGACAACAACCGTCGGGCAGTAGCCAACCAGTCACAACTTTTTCAATGATGGATGAGAGACTTTACACCCTGTTCCTCATTCCTTCAAGTTTAACCAAGTAATTTAAAAATAAACTTTCCTAGAATTTCATGAATAATATATTTGAAGTACATTGCTGTGTTTGTTCACAGGTGACCGTCGGCATGCCGCGGTCGGCGTGAGATGGACGGCATACAGATGGAACCCATCGGCAAGTACAAAGCCGACAGGAACGGTTCTGCGAAGGGTAAGCTGATTACAATCACTAGAATCTATTAATTTATTTATTGACTGCCTCGTTAGCCTACTGGTCCTAAGCACGACTGCTACGCTAGAGGTCTTGGGTTCGATTCCCAGGTCGAGCAAAAGTGTTATTGGGTTTTTCTATGAAATTCTCAGTAGCATCTCGGAGTTTATTGCCATTAACCGGGCACAAATCCTAACTCCGAGCTGCTAGTGAGAATTCTATGGAAAAACCCATTCACACTTTTTGCTCGACCTGTGAATCGAACCCAAGACCTCTAGCGTAGCAGTGGCGCTTAAGACCATTAGGCTATCGAGGCAGTAGGTAGATAAACTTTCGATAAATTGGGTACATAGCATTGTAAGTACTTAAAATTAATTTCTCTTTTTCTACAAACTATTACAACAGGAATTTGTTTGATTTTAGCAGCTGCTTGGCGTAATATGGTGGACCAGGATTTAGACGATGTGGCGTTTTTGGCGGGTAAGTATTTTTTGATTTATATTTTTTCAACATTGCCCCAAACCAATAATTTTGCCGGGGCTGCGGGTTGTTCGTAAGAGATACCGCGCCCCCGGAACGCAAAGGGCACAAGAAGGAACATGGGTGGGTTTTAGTCAGTAAAAGTCTGGCACAAGAAAAAACAGTAATTTTTCCTTTATCCTGGGTGCGTTAACAATCATTTAATCATAAGTTCATTAAATGATTGTTAACGCACCCGTTCAACTGCCCCGTTGGTCTCGTGGTCGCAAGCGCGACTGATGAGCGTGGGGTACCGGGTTCGATTCCCAGGTCGGGCAAAAAGTGTTATAGGGATTTTCCATTAGTTTTCGCCCAGTAGCAGCCCGGAGTTTGGAAGTTGGTGGTGTGAAACCCCCGCGTGTCGGAAAGCACGTAAAGCCGTTGGTCCCGGCTGTCATTCGTATATCTTTGACAGACATTACGGATAGTCAGAAGCCAGGAAGTCTGACAACTAGTCTAACAAAGAGGTATCGTGTTGCCCAGTGACTGGGTTGTGGAGGTCAGATAGGCAGTCGCTCCATGTAAAACACTGGTACTCAGCTGCATCCGGTTAGACTGGAAGCCGACCCCTGCATAGTTGGGAAAAGGCTAAGCAGATAATGATGGTTATTGTCCTCTCCCGTGTGTCGTAGCGTGATGTTATATAGCATATAACCTTCCTCGATAAATGAACTATCCAACACAAAACTAATTTTTCAATTCCAACCAGTAGATCCTGAGAGTAGTGCGTTCAACCAAACAAACAAACAAAGAAACTCTTCAGCTTTATATATAATATTAGTATAGATTTTATCGTATATGAATATTTAAAATTATTTTTATCTCTGAATAGGTTTATTTTTAATATAAGATCTTAGGTAACTGCTGCACTAAGCAGGCTTCAAGATGATCCATTTTGTCTATAGTCTACGCACTAATATGCGTAATAAATATTATAGATCGACGCACATTTCAAAGCGTTTCGGCGCATAATTTCTGTTTAATTTTTTCAGACACGGACAAGGCGCGCGAAGCTCGTGAGCTTCGCGACGCTCCAGTAGCGGTGTGCTCACAGCGGCGAGCGCTATGTCTGACTGCATTGCTGTTTACCGCCATGTTTTCGACCGCATTAATAGTGGTATATGCGACTCCTCAACCGGGTAAGTAGACTGTTTTATGAAATTTGTTGGCGCCCAAATGGGACTAATTTGAATTTGGGTTTTAGGGGCCTTGTTTTGTTAGCTCTTTCTTAGAATGTGTGAAAAATAATAGTTGAGTCTTATTCTAAGATTATAATATGGTTGCTGTTACCAGGTTATTATATTTAAATTGTTGTTTTTACTATTGGCGCCCAAATGGGACTAAATTTTATAAAGCTATTGGATATTTTGTTCAACTGATTTTTTCAAAAATATTTAAATCTAACAAACGGGTTTTTAATTTATTTCGATTTTAATGCCCTCACAATTTCTAATGGCTCTCATACATTAGATTTTTTGGAGTCTGGTATATGGTTATATGGTATACCAACAAAGGATGCACATAGTCTTACTGTAGCGTATTTTGTTTTCAGAAATATTAATTACAACATTGTCAAAGTGTCAAACAATTTCGAAATTGGCGCCCAACTGGGACATTTCGGTCCCACGTCGGGCGCAATTAAATTGTACAGACGAACACATAATTAATGAAGTTATATAAATACTTAAAATCTATTTTACAGACTGCCCATGTGCTGGTGAAGCAACTTTAATACCAGGACAACCACCAACGGACTCTGAAGCAAGCGCCGCGGCTTCTAATAAGTAAGTCATACTAAGATAAAAATTATGAGAAATGGCGGTAAATTCCTCATTCTCAAGTGTGTATCCAGATTTTGACGCTTGGAGGAAATGTCTCTCTTCCTATCAATATAAAAGCTTTTAAATAGAAAGGAAGAAAGAAGAAAGACAAAATGTTTATTGAGACAGACTATGTGCACACAAAAATAATAATAAAAAGATCTATTTAATAAAAAACAAAAAGATAAGAAAACAACATAATTGTGTGCCTGCGCCGGTGGCCGGCCCGGTATAGTAAATCGGTACTTAAAGGGAGGATCCTCCGAGCAGACGGGTATTGTGTCTGGTGGGCTACTGCCCGACGGTTGCTGTCGGGATTTTGTATATAAACAGGGTTATCTGTAAAACATAGACAACCTCTCAGGACTATGTTACCGACATCATAATCAACAAATTTTGTTCTATGTCATTTAAAAATTTATCATATTTTTTTTCATCAGATTTTCATACAAAAATAAAAACATTTTTTTTTTTCGCACAAGCAATTTTATTGTTGTGTTATTAAGCTTTTATAGTTGTACAAGTTGCCTTTACTTAAATTGAACGCTCTAAATGTTACGAAGTCTATGCGAAGCAAACGAAAGCGATAGTAAAATAGCGAGGGGAGCGGGGTTAGGGCGGCGGGTGTTTGTACTTGACCTATTTACAATTTTATGGAAATCCTTCAATCGGTCATTCGCTTCGATGCGCTTGCGTTGCTTGATTCTGTTAAAAATTTTAGAACAAAAGTTGTTGTTTATGATGATAGTAATACAGTCCTGCACGGTTGTCATTGTTTTACAAATAACCCTGTATATGCTACGTCGCGGAGAACTTTGATATCTCGATGTACATCAGTTGTAGTTCGCATATGGCGTGATGATGTAGCCACAGACCAATTTATATTCGTACTGCAACTGGTCCCCAAGCAGGTTCCGCCTAGTTTGGCGACCGCTGTTTTTACTAGAAATGCGTACCGCTAATTGTTACCGTTTTTACTGTATGCTAACCTAATTATAAGGAACTTTTGTAACAATGGATAATAAACTTTTACTTTACTTTACAACAGAGTACTTGCACGTGAATCATTCTTCCTCGCTAACACCTGAACAAGAAGAGAGAAGGGTACATTCTTGTCAAGATGCATCATTTTAAACAAAACATTTACTGTCTTCAGGGAACGACTAGCAAGCAATGGAGCAGTATTCCCATGGCGCGGCGCTCGCCTGCCGACCTTTATCATACCCAAACATTACAATTTGTGGCTGCATCCGAACTTGACGACTGGCGAACTGAGAGGTGAGTGCACTTACTAGGTAAAGTAGACGCCACGAGTCGTGAACACAAAGTCAAGTCCATTGGGCTCCTTTCTAGGTTTTTTTGGTTGCTGACGCTGTACGAGATTGGTCTATCAGTTCGACCGATCGCGTGCAGCGTCGGCGACCCAAAAGACCCAGAAAGGAACCCACAAACTCAGAAATTAACTTGAAGTTTGTGCTCACGATTCGTAGCAGCTACCATACTGGAATCACCAGTAGCGTGACTCTGTATAAGTCAATTGGTTTGTCCATCATTGCGATAATTTTTTTGGTCCACCTGATGTTAAGTGTGAACCAGTATTGGGGATTCTTTTGGTTATAGTGTTGACCTTGTTCCAGGCGAAGTTTCCATAGACTTCAAAGTGGATAGGGATACGACCTTCGTAGTCCTCAACGTTCGAGATATGAATGTGACGGAGCGAGCGCTGTTCAAGTCCGGAGGGTCTCTCGGACCTAAGGTCGCGAAGACCCTGGAATACCCCCAAGCTGACCAGAGTTATATTGAGTTCAAGGTAAGTTAGGATAACGAACCATATCGGCTTTCTAAGGGTGCAATGTCAAGGGGTGGTCGCAGCACGGTTGGCGCGGTAGCTAAACGATTGGCTGCTGCACTGCGTGTCGCAGGTTCGATTTCCGCACGGAACAATTTTTTGTATGGCCTACAGATAGTTGTTCTGCGTCTGACTGCTTGTGTATGTGAGTTTATATTTTTGTAAACCCTAGTGGCATAATACTGGGATGGTATTATTTACTTAATTATGATAATTATGTTCTTTTTTTTAGGAGAAACTCCGGCGGAAATTCAACTACACTCTAAGTCTTCGCTTCATCACCAAACTGGAACGCAGTGACAAACAACGAGGGTTCTTCTTGACAGGCACTCATAGACAGTAAGTAGCCATTATTACCTACTTGCACGCAGTTGGAAAAATTACTCCTACAACACTCGTTATTTTGACATACATCATCATCTACTTAGCCTTTTCCCAACTATGTTGGGGTCGGCTTCACATACATTACAACAGAATTGGTTTCTGTTGGGTTTACGCCCTGCCTCCATAGAAAAACGGCCCGTGATTCTTTAAAAAGATGCTAAAATAGTACTTTATGATACAAGTGAGATAAATTTGTCATTATGGTCGAGGTTGGGTAACAGTTTAAGCTGAGGGTGAGGGGGAGACGAGATGGTAATGATAAAATACACACGTACACTTAGTTCAAATTTTTACAAAGAGTTTTGATACACAACGTAAAACACTCTACCAAAATTCAGTTATTACACACACACACATTCCATCACGCCTGTATTCCCCGAAGGGTTATGCAGAGGTGTACCAATGTACACCCACAGTTCGCCAGTATGTTTTTTTTTGGTCCCATGTAATAGGGGGCGAGCCTATTGCCATTAACCGGGCACAAATCCTAACTCCGAGCTACCACTCAGAATTTTATAGAAAAACCCAATAACACTTTTTGCTCAACCTGGGATTCAGTTATTAAAAAAACAAAATCATACAGTTCCATACATTTTGACCGTGTGGGTCACCGCACTGTACTTTTGTATGGAACAACGGATATTTTTTTATTAACTGACGTAAAATTGTAGGCCTTTGTAAATCTATGGCAAAACAAATCGTAACAATGTCCCTTCCACTCGTTTTTAACTGTTCCTTTATTTTACAGTCGCTGTGCCGTCTCCCGTTTCTGGCTGACCCACGCACGCTCAGCGTTCCCGTGTCTGGATGAGCCACACTTCAGAGCTACGTTCAAAGTGACCATCGTACGGGATAGGTAAGAATTAAATCAGCTTATCATTCTCCAGACTGAATTCCGGTCAAGACGGCCAATCTCAGGAGTCTGGGCAAGTCATTACTATCATCATAGCAATCGTAGGACGTCCACTGCTGGACATAGGCCTCTTGTTTAGACAAGTACGCAAGAGACATTTTAGTCCACAAGTGTGCGCAGACAGAGGAGCACTCCCTCTTCCCTCACTCTCATAGCGCCATGAGATGGCAATCTGATGCAGCTGGATAGAGATCAGGCGCAGGACCAGGCGACACCTGCTTTCCAAGGGTGTTGTCACGCCACCAACTTCCAAGCTCGGGCTACTACTGAGATGTTTGTTAATTACACAAAATAATGCGTCGGCATTATACTCGGGCCGTGGGGTCCGTGTGCCCACAGCCTTTTTAGGGATTTGTCTAAACGCTTGGTAACTACCTCGTTGGCCTAGTGATTCTAAGTGCAACTGCTACACTATAGGTCTTGGGTTCGATTCCCAGGTCGAGCGAAAGTGTTGTTGGGTTTTATATGAAATTCTCAACAGCAGCTCGGGGTTAGGATTTGTGCCCGGTTAATGGCAATAGGCTCCTATTACATGGGACCTAAACATACCGGCGAACTGTGTGTGTACAATGTTACACGTCTGCCTAACCCTTCGGGGAATACAGGCGTGATGGTGATAGTATGGTTGGTTGACACTTACCGCGACCCAAAGGCTGGCTTTTACACTGGCCAGAGGTTAAGCATTGCCATCTAACGTGGCAATGCCGCCAGTCTTTTGGGCACTTTTCCGGTTGACGGCGATGCGGAGGAATTTTTTGATGCCATTTAGTTTTAGTTTCTTTTTGTTTTTATTAAGGATTTCTAATTTTAATGCTGTAAATATAAAATAATGTTAAATAATAAACAAATAATGTATCTTTTCCAGATTCCATGTATCGTTGACGAATATGCCGATAGTGGCTACTGAAGAAGCTGGGTTCTATTTAGGACATCGATTGGTGAGTCTCTTTCTTGTCTTAGCTTCTACCTTGGCCCGAGTCTAAGCAATGCCATTCAACCTGGCAATGCCGCCAGTTATTTGGGCATGTTTCTATAGTACGCCGGAAGGGGCCGCTCTAGAAAGACCTACCCGGACCTTATTGGTGAGGTTCTTCAGAAAGGTCGGGTGCGCAGTACTCGTAACCGGCGTGCTTGTATGACCAGATGTATGAACGTGGACGAGGCGAAAGGAGTATGTAAGAATCGTAACAGGTGGTGTTCTGTGATTTCTGCCTACCTCCATGGGGAAAAGGCGTGGGTTTATGTATGTATGTATTTCCAGTTGACGGCGATGCGGAGGAACTGCCCCGTTAGCCTACTGGTCCTAAGCGCGACTGCCATGCTAGAGGACTTGGGTTCGATTCCCAGGTCGAGCAAAAGTGTTATTGGGTTTTTCTATAAAATTCTCAGTAGCAGCTCGGAGTTAGGATTTGTGCCCGGTTAATGGAAATAGGCTCGCCCCCTATTACATGGGACCTAAACATACCGGCGTACTGTGAGTGTATTATTACACCTGTGTCTAATCCTTCGGGGAATACAGGCGTGATGGTATTATAAATTTTATATTTCTCTTGCAGCTTCAAGACGAATTTGCGGTAACGCCGCCAATGCCTCCGCACATGATATCCCTAGCGGTCTGCCGGCTACAGCGTCGCGCGGCGCCCGAGTTGCCCACCGAAGCCACGCCGAACATTACCGAAGCGTCCACGACCACACCCGAAGGCACGACGGAACCACCCGAGGAGGAACAGCTGCCGCCCGAAATCAGCCTGTACAGTGATCAACAAGTTATTTTGAATGAATCCGGGTAAGAATTATAAAAGTTCCTGTATTTAGGGTAAATTACGTAAGAACAGATATTCCGAAAGCCAATTTTTAGCCAAATTTTTGTTTGTTCCGGCTGATGTCCCAAACGGCTGGACTGATTTTGACGGGACTTAGATGGTTCGGTCATGTTTAGAGGATGAATGAAAGGCGACCAACAAAAGTAATTTATATGGCAGATGTGGCAACGCCGGGAGAGGACGCCCTAGAAAGCCCTACCCTGACCTTATTGGTGAGGTTCTTCAGAAAGGTCGGATGCGCAGTACTCGTAACCGGCGTGCTTGTATGACCAGATGTATGAACGTGTACGAGGCGAAAGGAGTATGTAAGGATCGTAGCAGGTGGCGTTCTGTGGTTTCTGCCTACCTCCATGGGGAAAAGGCGTGGGGTTTATGTATGTTTCACTGTCAGATAGCTGATGGTGTATGGAGTAGCTTTCAGTACTTTTATATAAAAAAAGTAAATTCCACAAATAATCGACATTCACTCGGACAAAGAAGCAGACATGCGGGTAGTTCAATATAACATAACATATCATCACGCCCGTATTCCCCGAAGGGTTAGGCAGATGTGTACCAGTGTACACCCACAGTTCGCCGGTATGTTTTATATCCCATGTAATTGGGGGCGAGCCTATTGCCATTAACCGGGCACAAATCCAAACTCCGGGCTGCTACTGAGCAAATCCTAATGGAAAAACTCAATAACACTTTTTGTCCGACCTAGGAATCGAACCCGGGAACCCCACGCTCGTTAGTCGCGCTTGCGACCACAAGACCATCGGGGCAGTCAATTGATTGTAAAATATCTTAAAAAGGAAAATTAAATAAATTTACTTAATAGTGTTATATACTACACACCATCACGCCTGTATTCCCCGAAGGGTTAGGCAGAGGTTTACCAATGCACACCCACAGTTCGCCTGTATATTTAGGTCCCATGTAATAGGGGGCGAGCCTATTGCCATTAACCGGGCACAAATCCTAACTCCGAGCTGCTACTGAGAATTTCATAGAAAAACCCAATAACACTTTTTGCTCGACCTGGGAATCGAACCCAAGACTTCTAGCGTAGCAGTCCCGCTTAGGACCACTAGGCCAACGAGGCAGTTATCAGTGAATAACACAATAATATTCTTCTTTACAGGCCTCTTTTGGAATGGGTGCAGAAAACTATTCAACACTTCTGTTTCGAGCTAAATACATCATATCCGCTTCCGAAATTTGGTAAGTCTAAATTTTGTACACTTACAGGCAAATATAAGCTAACGGGGCGCGACTGATGAGTGTAGGATCCTGGTTTAGATTCTCGGCTCTACGAGACATGGGGGTGTCACATCACCAACTTCCAAACTCCGGGCTGCTACTGAGAAAATCCTGATGGAAAAACCGACTGCGCGACTGCTACGGTAGAGGTCTTGGGCTTGATTCCCAGGTCGAGCAAAAAGTGTTATTGAGTTTTCTATGAAATTCTCAGTAGCAGCTTGGAGTTAGGATTGGTGCCCGGTTAATGGCAATAGGCTCGCCCCTTATTACATGGGACTTCAATATACCGGCGAACTGTGGGTGTACATTGTTACACCTCTGCCTAACCCTTCAGGGAATACAGGCGTGATGGTATGCTATGCTTTATTCTTTCAGATATCGTGGTAGTTGAAGGCGGGAATCCTTATTCTGAAGGCTGGGGTTTGATTACCCTGTCACCTTCAACCCTGTCGGATACCAAGACCATAGCACGACTGCTGGCTCAACAGGTTAAACATTAGTTTTTTGTTTATGTAGAATACTGCCCTTAATATTTAATATATAATATATATAATATAAAGTCTTAATATTGACGACACGTTTGGCGCAGTGGCCGAGCGATCGACTGTTGTGCTGCGTGTCGCGGGCTCGATTCCCGCACGGAACAAATATTTGTATGACCTACAGATAGTTAGGGAGTCAGCGATAGCCTGACGGTTGACAGGACAGCGTGGAAGAAGAAAACGTGTTGCGCCGACCCCAAGTAACATGGGATAAGGGCAGGAAGATGATGATGACAGATAGTTGTTCCGGGTCTGGCTGTTTGTGTATGTGTGTTTATATGTTTGTAAACGCACCCACGATACAGGAGAAATACCTAGATTGGGGCAACGTTTTTAAAAAAAAATAACTTAAATAGTTACCCGACTGCGCGGTGCTAAGGGTAATGTGTTTATGAGCCTATGTATGTATGTTGGTTTGTTCTCTTAAAAAGTCTTAAAGACCAAACGCGTGGGCCGATTTTTAAGGATGTTTTGCTAATCGATTAAAAATTAAGACCGGCTTCCCAATACTGTGTGTCAGCTGGTAAAGTCGCCATGTACCATATAACATAAGTCTAGACTACTGTCCTTTCTTTAATTTTGCATTTTTAACCCGCGACGCAAAAACGACGGGGTGGTATAAGTTTGACGTGTCTGTGTGTCTGTCTGTGGCATCGTAGCTCCCGAACGCATGAACCGATTTTGATTTCGTTTTTTCTGTTTGACAGATGAATTAGTCGCAAGTGTTCTTAGCTATGTTTGATGGAAATCGGTTTCGCGGTTTCAAAGTAATCAGCCCTTTTGTTAGCCGCGGTAGAGATTTGTATTCTTCTGTCGGGGGTTACTTAAAATTTCTGTTTGTAATTAAAGATCATTTATAATAGGCGGGTTTCAACTTTTTATAATTTTATATTTCTTCTCGCGTTCCCCAGTGGTTCGGTGGCACAGTGTCTCCTCGCTGGTGGTCTTCCCAGTGGTTGCTGGAGGCTCTAACGTCAGTCCTGGCGGAGAAGGCCCCCGCCCCCCCGCACAGTGATGCACAGCGACCTGCCGACGCCCTGCTACTTGATCATGTGTTACCAGCGCTAAGGTAAGTTGAATAGGCCTGGTCAGAGAGAAATCTTGATAAATACTGTACTGAATACTATCTGCCATCGATTTACAGAATATAGTATTTTTACTACATGGAGTCAATTAATGGCGCCCAACATGGGACTCAAAAGTCCCATGTTGGGCGCCAATTGGATTTATGTATGAAAGTTTTTACGTAATTTTGAAAAATCTTCCGGAGTTTTAGTTTGCTTTGTTTTCTAAAGACAAATAAATTAATGTTTGTATGTGTTAATACAACAATTACATCAGTATAATAATAAAACGACTATGCTTGGGTCAACCAACTGTTTTGACATTTCTCTCTTCAAGATGGCCGCTCGAACCAAAAAATACTACTAATGTTTTAACTTACAGGCTGGATTCGAGCAACTCCGTGCGAGCGGTGGCGTCACCACGATTAGAGAGGGCAGACATAGAAGGAGCCACAGACGAATTGTCGATGCACAAGGTAAGCCATAGACAAAGTAATTAATACTCGCATTGGCGGATTTACCAGCAAGCAGAGCAGGCCTAGTACCGCTGATTTCAGGGGCGACAAAAGACCGTGCGACATTTTGGACCCACTTTTCAACACTGCTCAACAATGATTAAATGAGTACATTCTGACCTTAGAGAAGGTGCAAGAAGCTTATTTGCACCATTTATGTACCCTACAAACTTTCTTTTAAGCTCTTTAGGTCTTAATTCGTAAGACGTACGACCGGATAACGACCAATTAGTTGGTTTGGAGAAATAGATGCCCCCGAACTGCATGGCGAACTTCTCCCACTGTGTGCCCTGGTGAAATACTACCGTATCGAGAGGCAAACATTGTCGTCCCTGTAATGCATCCAGCCCGTGCCCAGTCCATCCCACGTGTTCTGCCCTCGCTTAACACTCTATTGGATGCCTGACTGTGACGTGTTCCCAGACGAATGGAAGACGATTGTCAGCATGTTAGGAGTATTGTGAGATGAGCGTAAGATTATATCTTTATCCAATGGCCGTTTTATGTTGAAGTAAAATAAATAAATAAATAATGGTACTAGAGATGAGTCCGATATCATGTCACATGTAAAAATCATCGATATTTTAAAATCATTTCATCATGCAATGACAACGACAAAATCATCAATGCTTTTAAATCATTTTTCGAATGAACGCGAACTTAGGTGACTCGGATCGGACGGGCTCGGGCCGTCTCGGGCACTGCGGTGTGAATTGCGACGTTACTGAGAGGCTACTAACACTAAGTACTATTACTTTGTCAGTCTTTGCCAGTCCTAAGCCTGGAAAAAGCATGAACGTAAGATTGGAATATTACTTGTTGGGAAGGTGCGTATTTACGCTACGCGACTAAGTTTTTACAGCTATTTACGTACAAGAACGCCAGATTGCCATTATATACTAAATAGTCATATCTTGCAGTAAATAATACTAATGGAAACATATTGATGATTTCCATGATTATTAATCAATACCTAAATAAATTCCCTGCCAGGAAGGTCACAAACTAAGAAAGATTTAATTACGCGGGCTAACTGGCAAACACAACTCATGCCTTGCCTACTACTCGTACTAAGTAACTAATGATAATTTCACTAAGCCGTTCCGCGATCATTTCAGTATCTACTCACAATTGAAGTGACGAGATCTAATACTCAAATAGAAATCATTGATGATTTTGTCATTGTTCCCGTCATCGATATTTTTTTGTCATTGTCATGTAGTCATTGATACAGAAAAATCATCACTCAGCCCATCTCTAAATGGTACGTACGTCATATGAAATCTCGTATGGCATACTTCATTTTATTCTACGGCAGCTAAGTTCAAAGCCAGCGCGAATATGTTTTTGTACATTTTGTCAATTTTGGGTAAGCCCCGGGCAAGGATTTCCACATTGTCCAACAGTGAGGCAGTTGTTCCGGGTCTGAGTGTTCAACAGGTTCAATGATGACCGTGGTGTAACTATAATAATGTGTGTTATGTATTTGTAAGGGAGCTGCAATAGTAAGCATGGCTATCGAGGCGGCAGGTGAAGCCGCCGGGCGAGCCGCTCTCGCACGCCTTTTGCGCGATCATCGCTTTGCTAGTGCTGACGCCAGGTGGGTTTATTATGTTTACAACTAGCGAACTGCCCGCGACTTATAATTTCACCCGCGTTAAGTTACGTCTTTGGTTCCTGCTCCGCTCACGTGGGTCGTAGCGCGATGTTATATAGGAATAATGCCTAGGAACTGGTGCTAAGCGCGACTGCTACGCTAGAGGTCTTGGGTTCGAATCCCAGGTCGAGCAAAAAGTGTTATTGGGTTTTTCTATGGAATTCTTAGTAGCAGCTCGGAGTTAGAATTTGAGCCAGGATAATGGCAATGGGCTTGCCCCCTATTACATGGGACCTAAACATACCGGCGAACTGTGAGTGTACATTGGTACACCTCTGCCTAAACCTTCGGGGAATACAGGCGTGATGGTATGTAGTATGTAATACTAATAAGTATATTAATTTAATTTTCATTTTCAAGATATTTTAACAATCGATTGTGTGGTAAAGTAACCTTTTTATAGGATTAAAAGTGAAACAACTGACATGGATTCTATCTCTCTCTCACCAGGGATCTCTGGCGTGCGTTAGAGCGGGACGGCGCCGAGGATGGCGTGGGTAGCGCGGCGTGGGATGGTTGGTGCGAGCGGCCTGGCTATCCCCTGCTGTGTGCCTCCTCCATGGGACACGATGTTCTTCTGAAACAGGAGAGGTGAGTATTTGTTTAAAACCATGACATTAGCTTCCTCTCTTGCCGTGTCGACGGCGCATTCGTGTTCCGCGCGCGCTTCAAAGAGATGTCAGCAAAGGAAGGGGCCACTGAGGGCCGATGCCTGCCGGGGCTGCGGGTTGTTCGTAAGAAATACCGCGCCCCCGGAACGCAAAGGGCACAAGAAGGAACATGGGTGGGTTTTACTCAGCAAAAGTCTGACACTCCCTCCCGCCCCGCCCAGGGCGGGAGAAGTTATTTGATGATTTCCCACCTCCCAAAAAAACAAAGCTTCCTCTCTTAATATTCTTCAGACCGATTTCTCAAAGGAAACTAGCAAGTACGCAGGAGATAATATAGTGCACAAGCGTGTTAGGTTTGTCATCATCATGCCATCACACCTGTATTCCCCGTAGGGTTAGGCAGAGGTGTACCAGTACACCCACAGATCGCCGGTATGTTTAGGTCCCATGTAATAGGGGGCGAGCCTATTGCCATTAACCGGGCACAACTTCCTACTCGGAGCTGCTACTGAGAATTTCATAGACAAACCCAATAACACTTTTTGCTCGACCTGGGAATGGAACCTAAGACCTCTAGCGTAGCAGTCGCGTCTAGGACCACTAGGCTATCGAGGCAGCTTTGTATAATTTAACATAATTTCTTTCAATTTTGTAAATGTGATTAGGTACTATGAAACCATTTACTTGTTAAGTTACTATGTTTTGGACACTATAAGCATGGTGGTTGAGAGCTTTGTCATGCTCACTTAAATGTCTCGCTGACGGTGGCGCGTGCGTTGGATCGTTCGGCTCCCTTCAAGATGGCTGAGCTGAATGGTGCTGATGCACGCGTCATGTTCGTGAACGGGCGCTGTCAGTTGGGATTGGTCATCTCTTAACTGCCATGGCTTACATCTTTATTATTATTATTTTATTGTTTTCACATATAAAAGCAACAAGAATATTGTAATCAAGATTTTTTTTAAACCAAATTAAAAGAAAAGGGTTTCCGCGGAGTTTCTTGCTCGTTCTTCTCCATAGAGACCTACGTTTTGGAACGAGCAACTAGCTTCAACTTTCTAACTAACTGACTGACTCCTTGACCATTCAAAAGTGTTTCGAGATGGATTGATTTGAATAAATGCTTTGACTTATGGTTTTGAGGATCTTAGCGATAATAATTGCTACATAGAACGACCAGTGATGAAGGACTTTGTCTTCAGATTTCTGATGTCGGCTGAACCACCAGAGCCGGAGCCTCCTATGGTGAACTACCTCCTGACGCTAGACCTCCGGGCAGACCTTGATGAGCTGTTCTATGAACCTGGTAAGGAACCTTAGAATTAGGAATCATAAAAGGAGAAATTATGCATCCTCGCCAACTTCATGATGGTAACTATGCTATTGATTCTCAATACGCATCAATAATACAATAATTAGGTTTTTTAGGGTTCTGTAGCCAAAGCGTAAAACGGGACCCTAATACTAAAATTGCGCTGTCCGTCCGTCTGTCACCACGCTGTATCTCAAGAACGTCTCATGTGCCTGTAACTACACCGGCACCCATACCCTTCAAACCGGAACACAGCAACGCTTACCATTGACCGTTTACCCCACAGAAAATCTGACAGACTCAGAAGAGGAATTAAATTCCACCACCACTACAACCCCACCACCTACCACACGCCGTCCCACGGTGAAGACCACAAGAGCGCCACCACACAAGTGGATAATACCAGTCACATTTGTGGTGGGACCACTACTCCTTGATGAAGAGGAGAATATGACAGCTTGGAAAAATGTTACGCATAATTATCATAATGCTACTTGGTAAGTCCATCACATTCCTTGTCTTTGAAATGTTAGAAGTGATCATCTGCGATCAGAATATTGGTCCTAAGCGCGACTGCTACGCTAGAGGTCTTGGGTTCGATTCCCAGGTCGAGCAAAAAGTGTTATTGGGTTTTTCTATGAAATTCTCAGTAGCAGCTCGGAGTTAGGATTTGTGCCCGGTTAATGGCTATAGACTCACCCCCTATTACATGGCACCTTAACATACCGGCACTGTGGGTGTACACTGGTACATCTCTGCCTAACCCTTCGGGAAATACAGGCGTGATGATGGTATATGTAAATCCTAACTCCGAAGCTGCTACTGAGAATTTTATAGAAAAACCCAATAATACTGTGCCGTAATGGGCGATTTTTGTTCTTATTTGATTTCTGTTGTTCAGGTACGACACAGATAATAAGACTCGTATATCTCGGTGGACGGAGAACGTCACTCATCTCATCTGGATGAATGATACTGAAAGTAAGTAATAGCTTTGTACCTCTTTCATCAATATAGTTATATAATAGTCTGAAGGCCAATTGTACAAATTAAAACTACTCTTTTTAAGTAACCCCCGACAGAAAAATAAAAATCCCTGCCGCAGCTAACAAAAGAGCTGATAACTTTGAAACCGCTGAACCGATTTCCATCAAACATAGCTAAGAACACTCCCGACTAATTCACCTTTCAAACAAAAAAAAACTTAATCATAATCAGTTCTTGCGTTCGGGAGCCACGATGCCACAGACAGACACACACACAGACACGTCAAACTTATAACACCCCGTCGTTTTTGCGTCGGAGGTTAAAAATAGGCTTACATACAATTCACGACGTTTCCACATATTACTAAAGAAAAAAGGTGAAATTGGTACATACAGAGAGAGTGTTGAGGTTAATACTAATCTTATCTAATCTTATTAAATAAATAAGAGACAAAATAGTAATCTAACAATGCTTCTCTTGAATTCGTTGTGTGTTAAGGCAAATATGTCAACTTTGTCATCATCTGCTTAGCCTTCTCCCAACTATGTCGGGGTCGGCTTCCAGTCTAACCGGATGCAGCTGAATACCAGTGTTGTACATGGAGCGACTGCCTATCTGACCTCCACAACCCAGTTACTGGGCAACACGATACCTCTTGGTTAGACTGGTTGTCAGACTTCCTGGCTTCTGACTATCCGTAACGACTGTCAAAGATCTACGAATGACAGCCGGGACCAACGGCTTTACGTGCTTTCCGAGGCACGGGGGTGTCTCTTGGTAACCACCTCGGTACCCTAATGGTGCTAAGTGCGACTGCCATGCTAGAGGTCTTGGGTTCGATTCCCAGGTCGAGCAAAAAGTGTTATTGGGTTTTTCTATGAAATTCTCAGTAGCAGCTCGGAATTAGGATTTGTACCCGGTTAATGGCAATAGGCTCGCCCCCTATTACATGGGACCTAAAACATACCGGCGAACTGTGGGTGTACATTGTTACACCTCTGCCTAACCCTTCGAGGAATACAAGCGTGATGGTATGTTATGTTTGTGGGGGTGTCACACAACCAACTTCCAAAGCTTGCTTCCGGGCTGCTACTGAGCAAATCCTAATGGAAAAACCCAATAACACCTTTTTACCGACTTGGGAATCGAACCCGGGTCCTCACGCTCATCAGTCGCGCTTGCGGCCACGAAACCAACGGGGCAGTCCAACTATATCAACTCTGTCGAAGTGAACATTATAATTTTTAATTTGTAAATGGAGGGGCGCCCGCTCACCCCCATTTGTACGACTAATAGATAAAGAGATATTTGGTTTCCTTACAGTGGTGGTACCGGACCTCGGAAAACACAAATGGGTGAGATACAACGTTGGAGCGAGGGGGCTGTACCGAGTAGCGCCGCAGGACAGAACCGATGGAGAGGTAACTAACGTTTATAAGTCAAAGTCAAAGCATTTATTTCAATTAGACCATTTACAGGCACTTTTGAATTGTCAAGAAGTTACATTTAAAAATTGAACCTAGTTGCTCGTTCCAAAGCGTAGTTCCGGCCTCTTATGCATGCGGTTGCGGTTCAATACAGTGTAATTGTCCGAGACATATTGTATCAACTTTCTAAAATTATTTGGACATCGGTGAAGGAAAAGATCGTGAGGAATTCTGGACGCCTGTATTCCCCGAAGGGTTAGGCAGAGGTGTACCAATGTACAACCACAGTCCGCCGGTATGTTTAAGAATTAAGTCCCATGTAATAGGGGGCGAGCATATTGCCATTAACCGGGCACAAATCCTCACTCCGAGCTGCTAGTGAGAATTCCATATAAAAACCCAATAACTCTTTTTGCTCGACCTGGGATTCGAACCCAAGACCTCTAGCGTAACAGTCGTGCTTAGGACCTAATTAAAGCTAAAGAACCAACCAAATTAAAGCTAAAGAATGAATATAAGTCTGAAATCGCTAATCTGCCATGAGCAAGCGTGGGGGCGTGATTTCAGGCTTATATTAATTACAAGTCCAGGTTACCTCAAGACGTTCTCCTTTACCGAGAGCATCTTAGCTGCTAAATCAATGTTTTTTTCTTTAGTAGTTTCTAGTTAAAGCTCAAGGAGCATCATGTAGATGATGGAGTTCCTAGTTAAAGCTCTTGAAGGAGCTTGTCCGGGGAAGTACTACCACCATACCTATTTCTGCCGCAAAGCAGCTTGTAGTGTTCCGGTTTGAAGGGCTAGGGTGCCGGTGTAGTAACAGGCACATGTGGCGTTTCAACGTTGTCTCTGGGATGGCAACGCATTTGCAAGGCTTAGTATTGCAGATGTCTATAGGCAGCGGTGACCACTTAACATCAGGTGGGCCGTCGGCTTGTTTGACATTCAGTGATATATAAAATTATCTTCAGACGGCAGAATCAGCAGCTCAGCGGGCTGCTGAGCTGTACGAGAGCGGTGCAGCGGCTGAGCGGGCGCTCCTACTAGATGATGCGTTTGTGCTGAGCCGCGCTGGGAGGCTGCCAGCTAGCAGGGCAGTAGCGGCTGCCGGTAAGACCTATTTTCCTTACTCTTCATTTGGGACACTCTCACTGAGTTGTTGACACTCGTGACATTTGTTGACACTAGGGTATGTCGGTTAACTGTGAGTAAATAAATTAATAGTTTAAAAATCACTAGAAAAACACGCTTTTATAAATACACGTAAAATTAACTTTGATGGACGGTATGTCGGCTTCATCATCAGACCTTGAAACCTAATCGTGGTCAAAGTTCATCACAAGACTTTTCTATGAAATCCAAAACAGCTATGATACGATTTTCCATCATAAAGTTCCAGTTCATATCTTCCGGCTTCATCATCAGATCAGTTCCACAGTACCATATTATTGTATTGTCATCAGAACTACATACAGCTGCCGATTTTCATAACGCTACGACACTTTTGTTTTTTTTTGGGGCGTGGTAAATCATCAAATAACTTCTCCCGCCCTGGGCGGGGCGGGTGGGAGTGTCAGACTTTTACTGACTAAAACCTACCCATGTTCCTTCTTGTGCTCTTTGCGTTCCGGGGGCGCGGTATCTCTTACGAACAACCCGCAGCCCTGGCAGGCATCGGCCCTCAGTGGCCCCTTCCTTTGCTGACATCTCTTTGAGGCGCGCGTGGAACACGAACGCGCCGTCGACACGGCATGCGACACTTGGAATATGGTTAAATTAGTTACCTAAGATTCCATTAAATAGTTAGTTACATACAGGTCGACCTCATAAAAGCGTGTTAAAAACTATATTGTTGGCTGCTCGTTTTCATTCATAATTTTTCTAATTTTTATATTGTTTTAACTGCCTCGTTGGCCTAGTGGTCCTAAGCGCGACTGCTACGCTAGAGGTCTTGGGTTCGATTCCCAGGTCGAGCAAAAAATGTTATTGGGTTTTTCTATGAAATTCTCAGTAGCAGCTCGGAGTTAGGATTTGTGCCCGGTTAATGGCAATAGGCTCGCCCCTTATTACATGAGACCTAAATATACCGGCGAACTGTGGGTGTACATTGTTACACCTCTGCCTAACCCTTCGGGGAATACAGGCGTGATGGTGATGGTATATTCATATTGTTTTCTGATGGAACTCTGTCTGGATTAAGTTTTGGATAACGGTGCTGGTTACGGAGTTAAATAAGGTTTATTATTAGCTTTTAACTACCAATAATATAATATAAAACATACCATCACGCCTGTATTCCCCGAAGGGTTAGGCAGAGGTGTAACAATGTACACTCACAGTTCGCCGGTATATTTAGGTCCCATGTAATAGGGGGCGAGCCTATTGCCATTAACCGGGCACAAATCCTAACTCCGAGCTGCTACTGAGAATTTCATAGAAAAACCCAATAACAATTTTTGCTCGACCTGGGAATCGAACCCAAGACCTCTAACATAGCAGTCGCGCTTAGGACCACTAGGCTAAGCTAGCTAGGCTAGCTTTTAATTGTATTGTGCTATTCCGTAATTGTTTGTAATCCCAAAGAAGTATGAGAAACAGGGTGTAAAGTCTCTCATCCTCCATTGTAAAGGGAGGATCCTCCGAGCAGACGGGGGTTGTGTCTGGCGGGCTACTGCCCGACGGTTGTTGTCGGGATTTTGTATACATGCGACTGTCGCGGAAAACTTTGGTATCGCGATCTAGGCAACGTCAGTTTGTCGTAGTAGTTCGCATGCTGGGCGATAATTGTCGCGACCAGAAACAAATTTGGACATTTCTGTTCATACTATTCTTGACACTAGAAACTGTTTTATTGACACTAGCGACAGTTTCAGTGACACATTTGATACAATCATTAGCACGTATGAAACTCCTGTTGACACTACTGACATTCTTGTTGACACTAGCGACATTTACGATGATGGTCGTGAAGAAATCATAGACACTTGTGACACTTCTGTTGACACTTGTGACATTTTCTCTGACATTGGTGACATTTTTGCTGACACTAGTGACATGGTTGTTAACTCTAGCGACATTTTTGATGTTACTCGTGAACCAATCACTGACAATCGTGCCATTCCTGTTGACACTAATGACACGCTTGTTGACACTAGCGACATTTTCTTTGACATTCGTGATTTTTCTGTTGACACTAGTGACACATTTGTTAAATCTAGAGACATTTTCGATGTTACTCGTGAACCAATCACTGACAATCGTGCCATTCGTGTTGACACTAATGACACTTTTGTTGACACTGGCGACATTTTCTTCGAGACATTGTCTCTCCTGCTGATCTCCTCTCAGCTATACACGTAACACTTTCATCGACACTCTTGACACTGTCGCAGACACTTCTGACTCTCACGACACATCACATCTCACAATAAAATATCCTTATCATAACCACTATCTTTTCGCAGCACGACTAAGCACAGAATCCCACTGGGCGCCCTGGCGCGTAGTCCTCAACCACCTCTCCTGGTGGAGGGAACTCCTCCGGCTGGCGAGCTCAGGTCCTCATCTCAACCGACTCCTGAAGACACTGCATCCTTCCCATGTCACCGTCTACTCTACCGAACAGCTGCAGGCTGCAGGTCTTGGAGAAGATTTACTGTGAGTACTTCAGAGATGGTAAATGAACATTTCCGTTAATACAATATAGAACCGACCAGGTGCGAGTCGGAGTCGCGCGCGAAGGGTTTCGTTCCATTATCTACAAAAACGCCAAAAAATTACGTTTGCGAGCCCCCTTAAATATCTATTTTATTCTGTAGAAATACATCATCTGAGAAAATTTCAACTGTCTAACCAGTGACAGTGGAGTCTTAGGAATAGAGTCCTGTTTTACCCTTTGGGTACAGAACCCTAAAAAATACCTTTTCTTTGCAGATGGTTGAGTGGAGCTCTATTAACGGCCGGGGTTGAGTGGGAGAACCCTTCAGTGACAAAGCAAGCGGTGGATCTATTCGACTCATGGCTAGAGGCCAATCAGACTATACCTGATATTTACCAAGAGGTAAGTCTGCCTTACTTCACGTAAGGGTCTAGTTCTTTCCATCATTCGGTTGCGGTAGCAACTCCTGAAAGCCAGAATCAACAATAGCGGCAGGAAATGAATTGGGAAGATGACATTATTAAACAATAATTCCAAGACACCACTTTACAAAAAGAACAGTTTATTTTACCTCTAAAAACCCCATTGAATTTTTAAACAGTTATAAAATTGGACGTAGAATTCAAAATAGTCACGTCATCATCATGCATTGCCGTGTCGACGGCGCGTTCGTGTTCCACGCGAGCCTCAAAGAGATGTCAGCATAGGGAAGGGGCCACTGAGGGCCGATGCCTACCGGGGCTGCGGGTTGTTCGTAAGAGACACCGCGCCCCCGGAACGCAAAGGGCACAAGAAGGAACATGGGTGGGTTTTAGTCAGTAAAAGTCTGACACTCCCTCCCGCCCCGCCCAGGGCGGGAGAAGGTATTTGATGATTTCCCACCCCTCAAAAAAAAAATCATCATGCATTGTCATACAAAATCTATGGGGAATTCGCGTTTTAACAGCTCATAAAAAGTACGTCAATTGATTAGTGGTGTCATCTACCCTATTTGACTGGAAATCAGTTCAGCCACTTTGAAGATAATCAGCTCTTTCCCCTCCATCTTCACAGGCAGCCTTCACAGCTGGCGTGCGCACCCACGGCCTGCCCGCGTGGCAGGCTTGCTGGCGAGCCCTCACCGCTTCGTACTCCGCACCACGACCAATGTACTCACATAGGGCTCTGCTGGTGGCTCTGGCGTCACCAACTGACGACTGGCTTTTCTATAGGTACGTATTCGTTGCAATAGAGAGAGTTATTCTTGGAGTCTATGCGTGATCGAATCATAAATGAGGAGATCTGCAGAAAATGGTGAAACTCAAGTAATAAGCAGAGCTCATAGCTCGTGGGGTGGAAAGGCGACCGAGTGGCGACCACGCACCGGAAGGCACAGTGTGGGAAGGAGAAAGTGAGGGAAGAGGGAGTGCACCTGTCCTTGCGCGCACACTTATGCACTTGTGACCAAACTCTGGGCTGCTACTGAGAAATTTGGATTACGTTTTGTTCGACCTGTTTTTTTTTTTTTGAAAGTCTGGTCCGATTACACTTATTAATTTTACGAATTGAAAGCTACATTTTTACAAAGTGCCATAAGCTTCCAAGCGAGCAGGGTCGCGAGGCTAGCCTATACTAATATTGTAAAGAGGTTTTTTTTTAAATTAGTTTGTTTATAACCATTAACAACATTTATAACCGGACACAAAAAATTGTAATAAATGGTTACGAGTCAGACCCCATTGTGGTCACGTCTGGAGTCCCACAGGGTTCTATTTTAGGCCCTCTCCTTTTTGTTTTATTTATCAATGATATTAGTAATTGTTTTTTGAATTCTAAGTTTTTGATGTATGCAGATGATATTAAAATCTATAGAACTTGCAAAAATATTCAAGATTGCAAACTCTTGCAAGACGATCTCGACAGGCTTCAAGCATATTGTACAAATAACAAGCTCTTTTTAAGCCTCCCTAAATGCCATACCATCTCTTTCACCAAGAATAAGAATAAAATTGTATTCAATTATTTTATTAATAACACACGCTTAGATGATGTCACTTCGGTTCGTGACCTGGGCGTCACGCTAGATTCATGTTTACACTTTGACATACACGTCAACAATGTCGTAAACAAAGCATTTCGGATGTATGGTTTCGTCATGAGATCATCGAGTGACTTTGTGCGGCCCTCTACGTTCTTATTACTATACAAAACCTTGATACGGTCCCAATTGGAGTACGCTGTTCAGGTTTGGAACCCTTTCTATGATAAATACTGCCATCAAATAGAAATGGTACAAAAAAAGTTCCTGCGATCCATGAATTACAAATGTCGTTTATCGAAAGCTCGTTACGTGCAGTTACTGGATCGTCACGGTATTTTGAGTCTGAAATCCAGGCGAATTCTTTTGGGCGTAATGACACTGCATGGCTTATGTAACAATAGTTTCGACTGTCCTCACTTAGTAAATAAAATACGTTACATAGTGCCTAGAACTGTTATCCGACGAGGGGCGCGCGTTCCTCGACTGTTCCACACAGATATGTGCAAAACCAACGCCGGGGAGCGTGCGCCTCTTCGTCGCCTAGTAGAGGCATACAACATTTATTTCATGGAGTTGGACATATTTACCCTCTCAAACCATCTTTTTAAGAAAAAGGCCATAGATATACTCTCTAAAATGGAATAGTGTAATGGTAATGTAAATGTAGGTTAGTTTAAATTTAATAATACTACACACAGAATTGTGCTTGTATACGTTTTGTTTCCTTGTAACTTCTACTTTTTTTTTTTTTGTTAATATGTGGACAATGTAGTGGGTTACATGTTTGTAATTTAATCTTAAGGACTTATTGTACAGCTTTTAACATGTAACTGTTTTTTGTCCCTTACAAATAAAATAAAATAAAAATAAAAATAATGAATAGGCTCCGAAACTACTGGACCGATTTTAACCATTTCTTCACCAATAGATAGCTACATTATTCCTAAGTAATATAGGCTATATAAAATCACGCCACGACACACGGGAGCGGAGCAGTAACCAAAGACGTCACTTAATGCGGGTGAAATAAGCCACGCGGACGAAGTCGCGGGCAGTTCGCTAGTAAATTAGGTCCTTTTTTGTTCCAGGTTTGCATTCTCAACATTATCGAACGAGGCACAGAGAAGTCGTGAATGGCGGATATGGGTGACCGCCCTGTGTTCTGCGACTTGCAGGTAAATATATATAGCATTTGTTCAAAGACATTGTCTGTTCATTTGCTCCGTCTAATCTCAAAACGACTGCACCGATTTTTATGAAATTTATGACATTCAAGTAGCTGTAGCTTGTTGAAATAATTAAATATATAACATAACAGACCAACACGCCTGTATTCCCCGAAGGGTTAGGCAGAGGTGTACCAATGTACACCCACAGTTCGCCGGTATGTTTAGGTCCCATGTAATAGGGGGCGAGCCTATTGCGATTAACCGGGCACAAATCCTAACTCCGAGCTGCTACTGAGAATTTCATAGAAAAACCCAATAACACTTTTTGCTCGACCTGGGAATCGAACCCAAGACCTCTAGCGTAACATTCGCGCTAAGGACCACTAGGCCAACGAGGCAGTTAATAATTAAATATTTTGCTCTAATTGTCTTACTTCCTCGTTCATCCACTAGATGGCGTGGCGCAGCCGGCGTCTGGCGTATCCTGCGCCCACAGCCTGTGCTCCCGCCATCAGCATTACAAGCAGCCGCACGGTGCTTACATCAGCCGTACGATTATTATCGGGTAAGATTTGTTTATGCTGTTGTGGGGCAACTGTTGGACGATAGTTTAGCAACTGTTTGGCAACTATGGTCAATCAGCTACGTGTGAAATACGCAATACTCAGTATGAGTCGAATATTCAAAAAGCCCGTAAAGCTGTTGGTGCTAGCTGTCATTCGTTTATCTTTGACCGTCATTACGAATAGTCAGAAGCCAGGGTGTCTGATAACCAGTCTAACCAAGAAGTATCGTGTTGCCCAGTAACTGGGTTGTGGAGATCAGATAGGCGTCTGAAGTCTTTCAACATAGTTGAGAAAAGGTTAGGAAGATAATATAATTGCAAGCTTTGTTTGCTCAGACCTTAAGTGTGTTTAGGGCCAAACGTCACACGCTACTTTTAGCATTGGCGATCAGCGATTTTGCGACTGATGCTGAGTCGCATTTTGGTGCCTTCCCTTGCAGTATTAAAATTGCGCGTTTAAAGATTCTATCTATGCTGCATCGCGATTCGCAGGAAGTCGCGAAATCGTAGATCGCCGATGCTGAAAGTAGCGTGTGTGTTTTGACCCTTAATAGTTTTAATCATTTTGTTTTCCAACAGTTCAAAGAGCTATTCGGTGACTACCGCGGCGCGTCAGTAGCACTTGACACAATTGCATTGAACTCTGCTTGGGTACTACGAGCCGACAGCGACTTACTGAGGTATTTTAATGCCTTAGGACAACATTAAAAAAAAATATATATATATATATCAAAAATTAGAGACTATGTAGTGAATTTTGTAAAATGTGGCGCGATTGTTGGGCATCTGTTGCGCAATTGATGAGCTACTGTCTTTGTGTAGTGGATTTGGTAATGTGTTCCGCAACTGTAAGGCAGCAATGGAGTTAATGTTGTCAATCTGTGTGGACAACTATAAGCAACAGTAGACCACTTTTTGGTATCAATTTAAAATGTATAAGTGATAATTATTGGTGTCGCAATCCTGATGTATTGCCAGAAACTCAGTATGAGGTATTTTCATGTTAAAAATGGCCCTTAGTAAGAAAAATTTAAGATCGTAACAAAGTACCTGTACAAGAAGTATATCCCTTTACATAGAAATTTTGGAATCGTACCACAGTTGGGTAGATGACACCATTAAATAATAATTCCAAGACACAACTTCACAAAAAAAAAACCAGTTTATTTTACCCCTGAAAACCCGATGAATTTTTAAATTACTATAAAATTCGATTTTTAGTTGCTTTGAAATCAATAAATACTGAATTGAGATGACAAAAAAGTGACGTCATAGTTTAGTATTGTCATACAAAATCTATGGGGGAATCGCGTTTTGACAGCTCATAAAAAGTACGTCAATTGATTAGTGGTGTCATCTACCCAATTCACGAAAATATCGATGAACATAGGGCGAATGTTCGTAAAAGTACCAAGAAACGATTGGTACCTCCGGCGTTTTGCTTAGATCTTTATTTTCTAAACTAAAGAATACGGAATTATTCAATACCTCTTAGATTTAAATATACCAATAGTGATTACATTGTGTCTGAATATATATACTTATATACTGTAGTCAAAAAAAGTTGAAATGTTCAAAAAAGACTTCCGTATGTATTGAGTATAGTGTGAGTCAGACTGTGAGTGTTAAAAATGAGTACGTGGAACTGTAGATCGAGAGTGTTGCTACATTCTTTATTTTACATAAAAATCAGCTGTCCCATACAATAATGCAACACCTAAACAATACAAACACATATTTAGTAGAATAACGACCAATTTCAAATGTCACATAGCTGTTGACCGATAAATAAATATGGCAGTTTGACAGTACTTGTCTTTTGCCCGCGACTTACTAGTAGGGCTCTTTGTGATGGAGTTCATCTTCTACCACCATACCTATTTCTGCCACAAAGCACCGTTGCTGTGTTCCAGTTTGAAGGGTATGGGTGCCGGTGTAATTACAGACACATGACACATTTCAATTTTATCTCTGGGAGGGCAACGCATTTGCAAGTCCTCTGGTATTGCAGATATGTATAGGCAGCGGCGACCACTTAACATCAGATAGGCCGTCGGCTTGTTTGTCAACCAATGATGTTTAAAAAACGCTTTTACGGTCAGTGTATGGAATAGCTGTTTCTTTTTTAATTCGACGAATTTTTTTACCGCTGTGTGGTCTACATTCATGTATTGGATCTATTGTAAGAGTTGTCGTTACAGTGTTCCTTCCACCAAAAGAAAAAGCTTAAAAACTGACTATGCCAGACTGTTGTTATCCCACTGCAGGGCAAAGGGAGGAAGTGACGCATATCCTGTGATGGCGCTCCACACTGACACTGCGTTTTGGATGGGTGGAAGATGCCCCATTTGGCTAAATAACCTAATGACTTGTAACGGTTTTAAATTTTACATAAATTATAATTTTGTTGACTAATTATGATCCATTAGTGCTACTACTTATAAAGCTGATTAATTTCACAAATTGATTCGTTTCGGGAGCCTAACCTTAGGGTTGTTACAGCATCCGTAAGTGCGGAACTTCTTTCAAAAGAATACAGATAGATCTTCTTGGCGTCTGCCAATTTCTCAGTAAAATGAATAATTATTATTTCGTGCCACTGTGGGTCAACTGCGTAGCAACTGCGGGGCAACTAAATGGATGCTTCATTTCGTGGTATTCCATTTATTGTTCCCTTCATTTACAATATGTTATACTACGTAATAAATTATAAAATATAATTAATATTTAACCCTTTTATATCCTTAAACGCCATACTAGATTTAAGTTACCTCATATGTTATTATTATATGAAACAGTATTAAATAAAAAAACATTTATATTAAAATAAAAAATATTAATTCACAAAGTTAATTGCGCACAGATGTATTAATTTATTAGACGTATATTTTTAATATTGATTTACGGCGACCTATAGGTATAATCTGTACCAAAAAATCTTTTTAATTTATTATTAATAAAGTAATTATTTTAGTATGAACAAAACCGAGCTGCTTGCGGAAAAATTAAGTCTAAGCCTAGCCTTAATTTTGAATCATTAGAATAAAAAAAAACAGCTCTGGGCAACTTTGACGCCACATTAAGCAACAAATAATCGGGCAACTGTTGCTCGAGACGGCGAAATTGTGGCTTTTATTATATTCCATTGAATGATATTTTAATTAATGTTTTCACAAGAATCAATATTAAATATATATGAAAATAGCTTTTTTAAAATATCCATAGATTTAAAAGTAAACTAAAAAAAAAGGAAACTATAATATCCTTGATTAGAATTTATTTTGCAGCTTATCAAAAAAAAAATGAGAAGACTTACAAAAAATAAAACCGACTTCAAAACTTTTTTAATTTTTTTTCGCAGTTTTAAATGCTATTTAACAAAAACATACAGCTTAGAGTTTTTAAAACTAACCTAAGGTACCTATAATTTGTGAAGTCGGTATTAAGCTAAATTAGAAAAACAAACTAGGTACATTTTTTATAACTGACTTCAAAACTTAAACAAAATTTTTCTACTTTTTGTACAAAAGGAATTCTAACCAATCTTTTCTACGATAGTGTGCATTTAGTCGATGTATAGTGCGATGTAAATATGTAATTTATCGGTCAATGTGTCATTATCAACTTTGACCTGTCATTGTTAGTATTTACTTGGTTGAACTGCGGAAAAAAGGCGGGTAAAGTAAAAAATCTTTCTAGTTATTGTCTACCGTATACCGGCTGACTTTTTTTGACCATCTGGAAAATAATAGGATAATTTAGGTAAACGAAATAGAAGTAAGAGAGCATAAAAAAAGGTTCTTCAGAAAGTCGGGTGCGAAGTACTCGTAGCCGGCGTGCTTGTATGACCAGATGAAGGACATGGACGAGGCAGAAGGAGTATGTAAGGATCGTAGCAGTTGGCGTGTTGTGGCTTCTGCCTACCCCCATGGTAAAAAGCCGTGAGTTTAGATAAAAAAGTTAAGAAACTTTTTCTACAACAAGCTTTTAATAAAATGCGCTAAAAAGAATCGAGTTATTCTCAGCAAGCGCTTTCATTTGATATCCATATTGTAGTAGTGCATTAAAAATAACTAGTCGGCCATCTTGGGTGTTCCGCCATGTTGGATTTAGAATGACGTCACACAGCTAACCATGCATTGTCACCCAAACGAAACGTGTATACAAAATCTCACGTCAATCGGTTGAAGAAATGTGCTTCAAAATTGAGTTGCAAGATTTCACCCGAACAAACATAAATACATTGCAAGTTAAATAAAAGCTTGTTAAAATTGATATTTCTGTGCCATAAGCCTTCTATTTCGTTTATTTATACTGTATTTTTTTCCAGACGATAAAGAAATTAACTACGCCGCATTTTCTTGATATTTAATCAAAAATGTATCTACAATCGTTACTAGGAAGCCATATTGCATTCTAAAAATACAATCAAGTAGGCTATGGTAACTTACTGGATTTTTTATTACGTCATTATTGAAAGGAAAATGACCCTTATGTCCCATAGACATAGAGAATGGACTAAGCAATATCCGCACAAAATTTAACTACACACTACACGCACTAGAAAGAGAAGACCGTACGATCAGTATTTTGTCTCTTTTCTGTAGGTCTGTCAGTAGTGGCAAAGACGCTGTTGACGACAGCGTTACGGTCCGCCCGTCTTTTCAAAGTTTTAGCATTAATACGTGCCATTACTAAGAGAATAAGTATGTTTTATGTTACATCCTAATTTTACTACCCATAATAAAAATAATAACCATTTGAGAACGGACTGCGCGGACAGGCGCTCTTATTGGTTCAGGCGCGACGCCCTCACCCCCGCCTAATGCTAAGGCCGCCATTTTAGAGATAGATCGAGGTCAGTGGGGCAGTACGAAAAAGAGACGCGCGAACGATACGCGCGTTTTATAAGCGCCCGCGCACTCCGTTTTGTCAGTGGCTATATATACAAGTTGACGTTCTAGAATTTAATTTTCTCGCTACCAACCCTCCCTAACAGCTACAGACGCAATGCCCCAAAACATCCCGCTCCTGGAAGGTTGTCACGTCATGTCGTGGACCAATCAGGATTCTGAAGAACTGAGAATAGAAAAATAACTTTAACTTTGGTTTTATTTATTTTGTCCTGCCACCAACTTACAAAACTAAAGTTATTTTTCACTTTTCAGTTTTTGAAGGCGGTTGACTTTTTTTTTAAAACGTTTTTTATTTATCGCTTCTCAGTATCAACTTCCTGTCATCCAAATCCGTGACGGAACAGTAATACTACGTAAATTAACAAGACACCTCTTAAGTCGCAAGACAGCAGAATAAATATGCAATTTCGTTTACTTGGACGACAAATTTTTACAGTTATTTTGATTTATAAACCAAGATACTTAACCAATGTCGGTCAAATTTATATGGAACTATCTCTGATGTATGACCAACCAAACAAAAATGAATCATCAAAATCAACTTATAATTGGCGGAATTATCGCGTAACAAAAACAAAGAAGACATACAGTTGAATTGAGAAGCGCCTCCATTTTTGAAGTCGGTTAAAAAGAGACAAGTACAGGCAGTATGATCGCGTTGTATCTTTTATTCTTTTGCCTGTATTTACTTCGTAGCTCGATAGGAAATGCTTCGTCCATTCTCTATGTCTAGTGGTTAATGTAGATATAGGTATGTCAAGAATGAGTGTTGGTCAATGTGAAGAATGCTTAGTTCAATGTCTTCAGTAGAGCTTCCGCCCATATCCGATTTTTTGTAGGACCGATTTTTGGACCGTTCAATAGTTCCATAGTTTCGTAGGTCCGACTTTTTGTGGGACGTATGCGTTGGTATATTAGAATCCATATGTTCCATTCTCTCCGACAAAAAATCGGTCATCGATCGTCGGACGTAGGCGGACAGCCGTAGTCAACTAGAAATGTATTCGACCAAAATATTAAGAAAATAATTTTCTATTTTTCTAGAACAAAAAACTTTACATATTTCGTCGAAATTTTGGAAAAGATCCGACCAGTAGTTAGTTCGTCAGTGTTGCAAGTGAATTGGGTTGTGTGCATGTTTGGTGTTGCCATACTTGATTTTAGAATTTTAGTCTTTTGATTTTAACGAAGTAATTTAGGAGATTATTGTGTTTTTACTTTGACCGGATAATTTCCGTACTGTCCATCAATATTATTTATTGAAATTTTAATGTTAAGTGTAAGAATTAAGTAATTTAATTGATCTCAAAGTGTGATTTCTTAAAATGCAGTGTTTATTGTGTATTTCCAATAGCGCATAAAATTGATATTATAACTAAAAATAAGTCAATGTATTTTATTGTATACCTACCTATATTTAATTGTCAAATCATTATAAAATTACTTGTAAACATGTATTTTCAACTATTGAATGTTTTATGTTCCATGTAGCCATTAACGTGTTTTAAATATCGAAGATCTTTGCAGTTAACCTAAGCCCATTCTTTCATATCGCATTGTGTTATTTTAAATTCAATTTCAATATAATTTACGGGCAATGTGCGTGATGTGGTCTTTGTAAACTTTGACCGGGTAAACTTAACAATTATATTAAGCTATTATTTTTTTTATTAAATTATTTTTAACTGCCTCGTTGGCCTAGTGGTCCTAAGCGCGACTGCTACGCTAGAGGTCTCGGGTTCGATTCCCAGGTCGAGCAAAAAGTGTTATTGGGTTTTTCTACGAATTTCTCAGTAGCAGCTCGGAGTTAGGATTTGTGCCCGGTTACTGGCAATAGGCTCGCCCCCTATTACATGGGACCTAAAACATACCGGCGAACCGTGGGTGTATATTGTTACACCTCTGCCAAACCATTCGGGGAATACAGGCGTGTTGGTATGTCTTATGTAAATTATTTTTATTTCTACCTATTCATTTTTTAATAAACTTTGTTTATTAAAAAAAAATCTTAAAAAGTTTTTTTTTTATCATCAACTTGCAACAGTCCACAGCTGAACATAGGCCTCTCCAATCGCACGCCACTTAGCTCGATTCTCGGCAACTCTCATCCAGTTGCTATCAGCTACCTCGCAAAGAACATCGCCTGTCAGTTTTTGTTTACAAAAAATTATATTATCAACATTACCCAGCTAATTTCAAACGTGACTGCATTACGCACTTTGACCGGTGAGAACTGAAGTGTGATCTGTGTTATATTAAGTTTATTAATATTGTACTACTGTGTATACATTTTGTATTCGCTTTTGTAATAAATTTTCCCATTGTAGTTTGTTGTTTAATTAAAAAAAAAACATTTTTATAGTAATATTAAAAAGCTGAAATGTTTGTTTGTTTTATTGAACGCGTAAATCTAGGCTCGCCTCCTATTACACGGGGCTTAAACATACAGCAAACTCGAGCTGAGCGCGACTGCTACGTTGGGTTCAATTCCCAGGTCGAGCAAAAATTGTTATTGGATTTTTCTATGAATTTCTCAGTTGCAGCTCAGAGTTAGGATTTGTGCCTGGTTAATGGCAATAGGCTCGCCCCCTATTACATGGGACCTAAACATACCGGCGAACTGTGAGTGCACATTGTTACACCTCTGCCTAACCCTTCGGGGAATACAGGCGTGATGGTATGCGTGTGTGAACTCGCGGGCATAAGCTAGTATGCTATGAAAGCGGAAGGTCACAAGAAGTCCTTCAATCACTGATTAAATATGAAATCTCAAATAATGTATGTATATATTCTCCAGACCGATTCCGGTCACGGCGGCTAATCTTAATACAGACTAGCCAAGTACGCAGGAGGTATATTATAGTGCACAAGTGTGTGCACAAACACAGGTGCACTCCCTCTACCCTCACTCTCATAGTCTGATGTGACGGCAGACACAACCGGGGAGAGATCAGGCGCAGGACCAACGGATTTACTTGCGTTTCGCGGCACGGGGGTGTCACACCACCAACTTCCAAACTCCGAGCTACTAAGAAATTCCGACCGGAAAAACCTAATAACATATTGCCCGACCTGGGAATGGAATCAAGGATGCTCAACAGTCGTGCTTACGCTTAAATACTACTTGACCTATGAAGCTAAAATCTATGGACTTGACAAGTTTCCAAGTCCATAGATGTCTCTTATTTGAATTTCATTAGATGTCAGGTAAGAACGAATTTTGCAACAGGTTCGTTAATTCGTAATCGTTAATTTATTTATTTATTTATTTATTAAAGCTTTATGCACAAAGACACAAAACATAGTAGGTGCAAGGAAGAAGAACTGAAAATATCCAAGAATAAAATATAACAATAAATACATATATACATACATACAAACAAAATATACAAAGTAGAGAGAGATCAAAATACATAGGTGGAGAAATATAAGAAATTAATTGTGGGACGAGTCTGCCAACTTTTTATGCAAGTGTTCGCGAGCATTTATCTTGAATGTGATCCGACTGGTGGCCATCCTGATACTCTGAGGAAGCGCATTCCAAAGGACAAGAAATGAAGATTTAAGAAAACCAGTACGATGCTGGTGATGGTGGATGGTGGTTAATTAATGAGGTCTTCAACTTCCACGTGGAAGGGAGTGGAAAAAGCTAGTAGGTAAACAAACGTCTGTAGCGCCCTCTGTATACGATATTTCGAACTGAAAACATAGATAAAATGGTTTGCATTCAATTACAAAAAAAAAATGGCAGATTGCAGATTGCAAATTGGAAAATTCAATTAAAATTTGACATGATCTTTGCTTATTTAACGCTTGAAATGAAAAAACATCTATATTAAAAATTCATTACTACGAAAGCAGCTAAACGTGATTAATTTCTTTAACGTATTCACAAACCTTACAGTTAGCGACACTTTGTAAAAAAAATGTTTTGTTTTTAATAAACTGACGAAAATGTTATCGATTATTTTTAGTTTTTTATTTATTTTTATTGTTTTTGGTGAGTTTATCTTTCAGTATTTCAGTGTTTCTGTTCGATAGCGGTCAAGTAATAATGTGAATTTTTAAATTCATAAAATGAATACGAATCTAACTGCCTCGTTGGCCCAGTGGTCCTAAGCGTGACTGCTACGCTAGAGGTCTTGTGTTCGATTCCCAGGTCGAGCAATAAGTGTTATTGGGTTTTTCTACGAATTTCTCAGTAGCAGCTCGGAGTTAGGATTCGTGCCCGGTTAATGGCAATAGGCTCGCCCCCTATTACATGGGACCTAAAAACATACTGGCGAACTGTGGGTGTACATTGGTACACCTCTGCCTAACCCTCTGGGGAATACAGGCGTGATGGTATGAATACGAAGGTATAGTAGTCGCCACGAGTCGTGAGCACAAATTTCAAGTTAATTTTTGGGTTACTTTCGGAGTTTCTTGGGCCGCCGACGTTACACGCGATCGACCGATGGCGATTGAGTTGGACCGATCGCGTGCAGCGTCCGTGCCCCAAAAAACTCCGAAAATAACCCAAAAATTAACTTGACATTTGTGCTCACGACAGTCAAGCCTCGTGGCGACTACCATACAATACGGAATATGTATGATTATTTGTATTTAAAAATCTTGTATGTTTGTAATCATTCTTGTAATAAACGGCTTGGTAAAATAATTTTTGAATAACCATAAAACTAAAAAATATGAATACAGGCGTGATGGTATGTTATGTTATGCTAATCTTCATCATGAATTTCACAGCACACCTATCAGAAAGTCGCTTAGTTTTAGTGCGAGATGAGGAAGATGATCATTCCCTCATCAGGCACTCAGGCTCCAGATCAAGTCCAGACTATGCGGATTACGAGAAACGACCATCCAGCCTCAATCCAAACAGCAAACCAAAAAGACCCAAACACTCCAAAAAAACCGTCTTGCATTATGGCAGACATATTTACCATTTAGACAATTTCATGAATAAAATGCCAACAAGAGAATTTAAACCGGAAGCAGTTACTTTTAACTATGTTGACTTATACCATCTTATTCAACCAAGTATATTGAAAAGTGGTGCACGAGATTATTTGAGAGATCTTGTGATATTTTCCGAATCACCACTACATATATGTGACGGCGAGAAATGCGATGAAGATCTGAGAAAATTTAGTAAGTTTGACAGAAATGATAATTCTCATTTTAACAACAAGGTCCGGTTAAAACGATTTCAGGTTGTAAACAACAGAAAGAGACCAAAGCAAACGAAGTATCAATCGTCAGAAGAGGACCATAAAAAAGTAAAGACACAGAAAAAGTGGCATAAACAAAAAAAGAGGCATTCTTATGAATCTACAGAGTCCAAAGAGTCGAGTTCAGAAGAACAGTACAGCAAAAAGAAACAGAAAAAGAAACGCTACACCAATTCCGGAAGTTCAGAAGAAACGAGAGAAGCTAAGAGATATGATGACTCCAATTCCGCTTCAGACAGTCACGAGAAATGGACGATGGAAACGAAGGATGACGAAGACTCTAGAAGCGAAGAAGATTTTCACAAACGTAAGAAGAAGAGACACAACAAAAAGTCCAGTGCGAAAACTAAACGCAAGACGTTTAATGATCGTAAGCAGTTTTTCGTCCAAGGAAGTAAGATATACTTCCTCAGAGATGGAGCAGGTAAAATGAAACATAATCCTCGAATTAAAAGAAGGAGACTAGAGCCCTTTTTACCTAAAAGATATCATTGGGATCCTGCAGAAATACATGAGTTAGGATATTATTGGTTCAATGGGCCAAAAGGCATCTATCCAGCGCCGCAGCTTTTGCCAACAGTTTATAGGAAAAAATAAAAAGCGTTCGAATTTTAAAAATGTTTACTTTTCTTCTGCAAATGGCAAAATCAGCATCAACCCCGATAAATTTTCAATTTACTGGAAAATTAGATTTTTTGTTTGCTTTGAAATTAATAAATATAGTTAGGTATTCAATTGAGTTGGCAGAGAAGTGACGTATTGGTTCACTATTGCTGTATAAATTCTATTGATTGCTAGTGGCTAAATACCTAACGCAATTGTTTGTAAGACTATTATGCGCTTCCTAAGAATATCAGAATGGTCACCAGTCGGTTCACATTCAAAGTAAAAGCTCACGAACACTTGCTTATGAGGTTGGCAGACTCGTCTCACAATTAATTTGTTTATTATTTCTCCAACTATGTATTTTATCTCTCTCCACTTTGTATATTTTGTTTGTTTGTATTTATTTATTATTATATTATATTTTACTCCTGAATATTTTCTGTTTTTTGCACCTACCTACTATGTTTTGTCTCTGCATCGCCCTAAGGTAGACTGGTAGAAAATGCCTAAGGCATTAGGTCCGCCTTTGTACGGTGTATTTTTTACATTATGTGCATAAAGTTTAATAAATAAATATTATCTGTCAAAACGCAATTCCCCCCATAGGTACAATTTGTATGGCATAGTGGGAAAATTTTAAGCGTGGTTTCAATTCCCAGGTCCGGCAGTGTCATTGGGTTTTTCTGTTAGGAATTTTTCAGAAGCAGCCTGGAGTTTAGAAGCTGGTGGTAACTCGGTGCGTACGTGTCGCCGTTGGTCCTGCGCCTGATTTTTACCCGGCTTCATCAGATAGTTATCTCATCGGACTATGAGAGTGAGGGAAGAGGGGGTGCACCTGTGTCTGCACACACTTGTACACTTTAATATCTCCTGCGTACTTGGCTAGTCTCCATTGAGATTAGTCGCCGTGTCCGACATTTAGTCGGAAGGATATTATTACTATGGGTTATCTTGCTTGGGTTAACTGCCTCGTTGGCCTAGTGGTCCTAAGCGCGACTGCTACGCTAGAGGTCTTGGGTTCGATTCCCAGGTCGAGCAAAAAGTGTTATTGAGTTTTTCTAAAAATTTCTCAGTAGCAGCTCGGAGGTAGGATTTGTGCCCGGTTAATGGCAATAGGCTCGCCGCCTATCACATTGGACCTAAAAACATACCGGCTAACTGTGGGTGTACATTGGTACGCCTCAGCCTAACCCTCTGGGGAATACAGGCGTGATGGTATGATGGTATGCTACCTTGCTTGGTTGCTAGGTAAGGTATGCATATAGGTGTTGCCATAAGAAAAAAGTCACATTAATCGTTAATAAATTTTATTATCATGTAAATATTCAAGTGCTTAAAAATAAATTTAATTTTCTTTACATTAATATCAATGTACATACATTATTATTTTCAAGCTAGTTCTCACAAATTTTTATTTGGGGACAAAAAAAAACTACCATAACTTTAAATCTGAAAGCCTTACCTAATTCTACTAAGGACCTCCGCCCCCGTAAGACTTTTTGTAGGACCAATTATCGTACTGTTCAATAGATCCATAGTTTCGTGGGACCGAATTTTTGTAGGACGTGTGCGTTGTTTAGAATTGGGTAGATGACACCACTAATCAATTGACGTACTTTTTATGAGCTGTCAAAACGCAATTTCCCCTTAAATTTTATGTGACAATACTAAACAATGACGTCACTTTTTTATCATCTCAATTTACTAACTATTTATTGATTTCAAATCAACCAAAAATCAATTTTTATAGATAGTTAAAAATTTATAGGGTTTTTATTGAAGTTGTGTCTTGGAATTATTGTATAATGGTGTCATCCACCCAATTCATATGTTCCTGTCTCACCGACAAAAAAATCGGTCACCGATTGTCTTCCGTATGCGAGCAGCCTTCATATCTTAATATCGTATCTAATAAGCTCAGAGACTGATTTGACAACTTGAAAATAGTGTGCTTTACTCATAAGCCAGGCGTAGCTGACAGCCGATGGGGCCACAAAGTTCTCGAATGGAGACCACGCACCGGCAAGCGCAGAGTAGGACGTCCACCCATAAGGTGGACAGACGACCTGATTAAGACCGCAGGAAGACGCTGGACGCAGGCCGCTTCCGACCGGTCCTTTTGGAAATCTATGCAGCGTCCAGCAGTGGACGTCCTACGGCTGATATGATGGTGATTTTTATGTGCCGAAAGCACATTATTTTTATATTTAACGGATGAACCTGCCAATTTACTCTCTGAGATTAAAAAATACCTTGACTTTGAGTGACGTTAAAAATCTTACAATAATAATCGTAATCTGCGACAGTAGCGCGGCAGAAGCTCATGCCTTATCTTTTTTACCGTTGTTTTACGCGACATCGATGGCGCCGAATGAGTACTATCAAAAGCAGGAGCAAGTGTTTCCCCGTCGGAATCAGATTTTGAAATATGTGAAGGCATGTGCTTCTGCCGCGCTACTGTCGCGCTGCTAACGTCCTAATGTGAAAGCGGCCTTAAATTTCCAGCTCTGATGAGTGTTCACTTATTTAAATTGTACCTTGATTGGGCGTGAAATTTTCTTATGTATTTTATTTGTCCCCAAATAAATGTAAAATTCAACTATTAGGTCTAAAAATTAAGTTAAGAACTTTTACGAATAGATTCTTTTTTACAATATTTTTAGCTAAATTATTCAACAGTTCCATTTTTTGCTATTGGTAAACAATTGTCGTACTATTGGAAGTCATTAACTCATAAGAGATGCGCGATCGATCGTAATAATTTAACGATAGCTATTAATAATTATTATATACTTAAATTTCTCTCCAATTTCTTTGGGCGTAGTTATGCAAAAACAATCTAACCCACAAAAAACTCAAAATTGAGTTACATATACTAAAGATTTTTTGTTTCGTTTGGTTAAAATGGGCCAGAGATAAACTAAGTTAAGATTAAGACGTTTCTAATCAACACAAGATACCAACCCACAAGTTTACGATGCACCTACACATAACATTATTTTGGGGTTTTGTGGGTTAGATCCTTTTAGGGCAACTACGTTCGTTTATTTTTTAACTTTTTAACATTATTTAGATCGAAAATAAAAGTACCTATCTTATTTATCTAAAGCAGTTTAAGTACTTGGGTACCGTCAAACGGGATGAATAGGGACGCAGGGGTGAATAGGGACGAAATTTTAAAAGGGATTTTTACTTTGAAATAATATAGTTTGTTACCAACAAGGACATTAAAATCTTAAATTGTAATTTAGTTAAAACAGAAGAGATCTCTTTGGTAACAAACTATACCTATTATTTTAAAATTTCGTCCCGATTCACCCCTGCGTCCCTATTCACCCCGTTTGACTGTAGGTACCCAATTAAATTGTCTTAATTTATGTTTGTAATACTATGTATACTCTGCAATAAAGGCAAATATCATAAGTTGGGAATATCCCATTAGATTTTTTAATTATTGTGCTTTTAAGTGCTTCTGAATAAATATCAAATATTTATTTCAGTATTCAAATTTTCTATATTTTGCAATTATTATTGTAATACAAAATTCCCATTGAGAAATATGTGACGGTTCTAATTATTGTAGTCAACTTAAATTCCATGATTATGAAATATTAATTTGTAGTGTGAAATAAAAAATAAATAACTTTATTAGATTAAAATTAAATATGATTTTCAGGAAAAATGTGAATAAATAATAGTATTTTTCTTTATGTTTCAACAGTAGCACTGTTTTATTTATTTGTATGACAATTCCCACAGTAGGATATTAAGTTTTTATTCCCATTGTGGGATACTCAATTTCCATTCCCATAGTAAATAAGCAGGCTATCATGGCCCTACAATTTTCTATAGTTTGTATTTAAGGGAATAATTGTACTTTTTATAGTAAAGGTCTCTTTTGCAAGAGTTGCCATTCCCGACCAGCATAAAAAGAAAGGAAAAAACGAAAATAAAAACACAAAATAATGGTGAAAATAATAATATAATTCCACTTGAGTAACAACGAAAAATATCAACAAATCTACGAGACATAATTATTTAAAATATAATTGTTTCGAATAAAAATCCATACTAATGTATTATCTAATAAATTACAATAATCATTTCGGAGATTACAGCTTTAGATTTTCTTCACTGGCAACTCTTTTACCTTTCTATAGGCTGTCAGTTTCGTAAAGATTTTATAGAAATTGAGCTTATTAGCGACCTTGTACAGGGGTGTCCATTGCATATGTCCATAATTATGTCAAAAGTGACATAAAGAATACAAAATGGTGGCTTGATCATTGACATATTAACTAATTACAGAACGTAGCTCTATTTATTAATACAATATTTCGTGATTGCATGTATAAGGACAACTTAAGGACAAATCCTGCAGCAATTCAGTTCCAAATTGGTTCGGCAGAGGTTCGGTTTCTTGCGACGGACCCTACCTCAAATTCATCATGGTGAAATCCATCTCAACTCTATCTATCACTGGTCCAGAGCCCACGGTACGGATGCTAAGGTTCTTTAATATGACAAAGCATAACATACCATAACAATACGACATTAAAGTTAAAATTTCAAATAGGTACATGACGTTGTATTTTCAGAATATGTAAGTAAATATATCTTAAGCTGTAACCTCCAAAATTAATAAAATTGAAAGTATCTACAACATATAGGAATAATACTTGGTAGAATGGCAACATCGTATATTCAAATGGAACTCACAAACTCTCTATAAATACAGAGATTCCTTTAAAAATATTTTATCTGGCAATATTGTGGTCATTAAAAAGGCGTTTCAAAAATATTTACGTGTAACGTTATTAGCTTGCGGGAGGGGAGGCTGGGCGCAAATGACTGGTTTAAGTTCCAAAATTTAAAAACTAAAACTGTGGTGAAACTTTAACTAAAACTAAAGGTGGTGAAACTGGGCTTTATAATTTTAACTGTAAAAATTATAAAGCCCAGTTTCACCACCTTCTTAAAAAGCAAATAAATGAAATTACTGATTATTAAATTAAAATTGTTCAAATTACAGACTTCATTAAAATTTTGCTCATTTTTTAACACATCTGGTGAGATGGTATTTAGAGGTAGTGAAACAGACTCGTTTTAAACACTAAAGTAAAGCAAAGAAGAGCTTGGTCAAAAATATGTGAATTATGAAAGACTAGCTTTGCCTATGACTTCATTCATGAGAACGTCGGCTTTCGCGGACAAAGTCACAGATAAAAAGTAGTCTTTATCCAAATTACAAGGCTTTTGAACTTTTTTCTTTATTTGCAATCTGCTCAGTAGTTTTAAAGTGAAGATGTGACAAACAAACGTATTATTTATTTAACCATCTGGGTAGTGACCAGCGAATGTCAAGACATATATATTTTTTTTATATTCAATCCCGCAAGCATAAAATACGTTACAATATAATATCCAGCAATGGGAAATATTCAATTTCTTTTGAATATTTTTATTATTCAAGATTAATTAGCAAACTATTTGATTTTGGATAAAAGCACATCAAGAAGTACACTTTAACTACCGGAGGTTAATTCCGGTGGGACAATAACAAAAAAAAAATATAGAAAGCAAAATCTACAAAAAACAATATATATATATATATTAGCTAGGACAACAACTGCCCAATCCACCCTACAAAAAATAAATTGTGATCAACATTATATTATCACTAGCTATTTAAAAATTATTCTATTCACAAATGTTTTTTTTTTAATTAAAAGTTTTCAGCTTTAACCGGCCAAAGTACATAGTTTAAAAACTAGAAAGGAATATTCAAGCATTTCAATATTATTTAATTTTTATTATTACGTAAATTAACTGGTCAAAGTTGATAATATTCTGACAGCCAATCGGTTAATGAAGGAGGTGATACAGTCAGTGACAAAAATAGAATAAGGATCATCGCTCATTATAACATCAACTATGCAAGTTAGGGCTTCAAATCGTGACAATAAAGTAATTTTTCCAATGACAAGAAAAACAAGGCAACAGCTGGCGGGCGGGGCGCCGTCATCTGACAGTTGCAATTTTCGAGGAGATTCCGGCCGGGCCCTTGGCATATTTGAATGGTGCTGTTATAATGAGCAAATATCTTACATATCTGATTTAATACAAAATAATACAATTCTATGCTTTTTAGCATTCCATGTAATAGCTATGATTTGTTTTAATCTAGATTTTATAGTTATTCCTTTAAAATTGAGCTCAATATTCAAAAAATCTGAAGCGTTAAAAAACTACTGTCGATAACTGTCCAGCCATATCCTTCATTTACCAAATGAGGACTTTTTATACAACTTGAACCGGTTAATGTACGAAACAAAATCTTCATCTCATAGCCTTTAAAAATACACAACAAGTAGAGACATTTTTTTTATAATATTCCTTAAAAATCAATTCCTGTACTTTTCTCAATAATTTGATCGTATTTTTCTAAAGCTGGCAAGATAGAGCTTCAAACATTCGGGTAATTCAAGATAATTGTGGGCGAAGTGCAAAATGCACAGTGGAAGGGATATTGTCACACAAACTTTTACCAACAACTGAAATTACGCACAAAGCACGATGCTCGCCTTCCTTGAGATGGGTAAGACAGAGCAAAATCGCGATGGATGGGAAAGAATGATGGGATACTGGTTCCCAGCAGTGGGAAAAACGCTACTCGCTAAGAAGCTAATAAAAATTGTTTTCGTTTATTTTTTTTTCTTTTAGTACAAGACTGTGGCCGTGTGATTCCAGAGTTTATGCTAACAGTACATAAGTAATAGATAATGATTTTGTTAGCTTTGTAAACTTATAGCTTGGATTCAGTACTTGATTGTAACCGTTGAAATTTTAATCGCTTATTTAAAAAAAACAGCTATTCCGTACATTTAAGTGTTATAGACATTGCTGTTTTGTATAGAACAGCCATTTTTTGGATAGCGATAAAAAATGCCTACTCCTGGTAGTTTATAGAATCATGTACTAATTCTACCATTCCTCTAACCATTCCCAACAACTGCAACTCCTCAAAGACTATCAACAGTGGAGACCGCCAGAAAAGAGGCAATGAAGCTCGACGAGACTCGGAGAAATGATACAACTGTTTTGGATCCCGCAAAAAATTATCAGAAAATATTAGCGGAGTAATAAAAAAACATAATTTCCATTTAGTAAAGGGCATTATGAGGAAGATGGATGGGTTTTAGTAAAAATCTGACACTTCCTTCCGCTCCGCCCAAAGCGAAAGAAGCCATTTGATGATATCCCATCCTTCAAAAAAAATGGTAAAAAATATGTTTGTATGTCCCTTCCATGGAGCATAGACATGCTCAGACACCCATGTTACTCTCCAACCATACTCGCACATTTGAAGCTATACCTGGCGCTTCTAATATTATTTGTTCAAAAGATTATTTAATATTATATAATATTAAAATATGTCAGCCAAAGCGTTCCTATCGAATTTTTATTACTTTTTATTTGACTTATTCGGTAAATTTTAGGCAACAATTTGTCTTATTTGTACCATCGCCATTTTTAGCTCATATAAAAAAGT
This sequence comes from Caradrina kadenii, assembly GCA_947462355.1. Lineage (NCBI taxonomy): Eukaryota > Metazoa > Arthropoda > Insecta > Lepidoptera > Noctuidae > Caradrina > Caradrina kadenii. The sequence continues at coordinate 3,998,528 of OX381702.1, read as the reverse complement.
AGGTTATAAAAAGGGCGTAAATAGACACTCGACCAATCAGGAAGTTCATGGCTTCCCATCATTGGGACAAGGAACTTTTCACTGCGTACCATACCTGGGAAGCCTCTCGTCTCTATTGAAAATCAAAGTACCTTCAAGAAAACCAAGTTTTCAATGGTATGTATAAATTTTAAACATCTCTACGATCGCGATACTGCTGCATGCATCCGTAAGTACAATATGTTTCGTGCTTCACATTACACGTTACCAAAATCAGAGATGTTTCACATCTAAATTAAAACTCGTTTTCAATGTTACTCAGTTTGATTGTCAATGGAGACACGCACCGGCAAGCGCAGCGTAGGACGTCCACCCACAATATGGACAGACGACCTGATTAAGACCGCAGGAAGACGCTGGATGTAGGCCGCTTCCAACCGGTTCTTTTGGAAATTTGTAGGGGAGGCGTATGTCCAGCGGTGGACGTCCAACGTCTGATATGATGATGCATAGTTAACGGTTATGTGATATATCTTTTTACACCCCGTTTTATCCTACAACACGAGTTATTCCTCAGCTCAGGCCGACGCGAGAAAAACACGATAGTACAAACAAAGACCGGAAATATCACTTCAACATTATAATTTTAACTAAATAACGAGTGAAAGGGATATCGTAACGAAAACCCTCAACGTTCATACAAGTTCGCTGTTCCATACATCATTCAGTAGACGATGTACCTTTGTATGGCAAACAAGCCGACGGCCCACCTGATGTTAAGTGGTCACCGCCGCCTAGAGATATCTGCAATACCAGAGGCTTTGAAAATGACTACGAATATTTTTCTCTCTATGTTGCAGGGGCGGACTAAGCCCGTCAGGGTGCTGGGGCGGCTATATTTGCATTTTGGTTAAAATACATATAACTCGGTTTAGGTCGTTTTGTATTTGTTTCAATGAGGCCTCCTACTGACTCGTAAACAGCCTCTTAGGGGCCTCCTTGAAGGTCCGGGGGCCTTCCACCCTCCCTTAGTCCGCCATTGCTGCGGTGTCTAGAATGACGACTACTAAATAAACGGTAAATTTTTATTACGATGTCCCTTCCATCCCTTACACACAATATGTTTTTTTAAACAGCCGCTTATGTTTTAGTTCCATAATTCCCCGCATGTAGATAGTGGCAGTAGTGTGCTTGGATTTAGAGGCACGTGACAAATTCAAAATGGCGGCTGAGATTGAACTTTCAAATCGCTGTCTGAATTTGAGTGAACAGGCTTCTTCTGAGTAAGCTCACTCCATCATCAACAATTTGTATATCTTGTTAGATTTCTTCGATGACGTCAAAACCGACCATATTTCGTTGACAATGAAAGTTGAAGAACCAAAAATACTGTTGTCTCGCTCTCTCATACAGGGTGCGAACACCAGTTTTTAAAACAGTACCATTTCAATATGATTTTGTAATTTCAGTTTCAGTTGGATTTTTAACACTCGGTGCTGAGCCGAGGGTTGAAAATCCGTCAGCGCGCAAGGCATGGTTATATTAAATTAATACTGTTTGTGGTAGGCTCTCTGAACATTGCATATTATCGTTCAAAGTACCATGTTCAGTAACAACACGTTTTTGTTCGACAAACGCCAAATCTAACGATTTCAATCTTCAGCCATTCCATTTCGTATTACCGAGGACAATCGCGGTTAATTAATTTTCAACCTTATTACTATGAGCTTCAAGATAAAAACTGGTTTACCGTAATTTTCCGTGATAGTAGGTACGGTCAACAAAAGATTTAAGTAACCAGGGTAGTCAAATAGTCAAAATTTCTTTTCAAACTGATGGATGTCTCAGAATTTAATTTGACATTTATTAATTTACTGTTTGTTTTATACTTATTAAATCAAATTTCAATTGGAACCATCCTTCAGCGTCTAAAAAAACTTCTATTTTATGTGACGGTATGGTTACTTATCTCTTTTGGCGACTCTACATTCCCTTCACACAATTCTCAATCAAAGTCTTCGGGTACATACGAGGCATTTTTCTAATGATCACTGAGGGTCTCAACATTACCCATTCACCTTAAGATTACCCTTTTACCCCCCAGCTAAGCTTCTAGTACACCACTGCCACCCCAATACATAAATCATAGACAATTAAAACTAAATAATTGGTCGATGTACAAATACACGCTAAACTATAATTAAGTGGCAACACTGCAATTCAATTTCAAACAAAACCTTCAAACATTATTGTAATTTATTTAGAATTAGGTATTTTTTATTGTTCACAGAATTATATTTATTCGCTATCAAGATTTTTTATACATTTTGACATGAATTTTCACAAATTATCAACTTTGACTGCTGCGGTTATTGTTCAAAATGACCGTTTGCGGGTAAAGTGAGAAATAATCCGTGAAAATCATTTTAATTAAATTTATTAAGGCTTTCAAGACACCGACTTAACTGCAAGAGGAAAAATTAAAATATAAATACAAAAAAAAAACTAAAAAAAAAATCGCGGATCTTTTTTTCGATTTTAAGAAAAAAATTAAATATTTATGCGATATTTTCAATAGAACTGATTATTTCCTGATAACAAGTAGGTACATTTTCCCGCTTGCAGAATAACCCGCTCTAGCAGCCAATCAATAACCTCCAAAGCATCAAAAAAATTCACAATCCCATTAGTATTAAAAAATACACAATATATCAATCACATTGAAATTTTTTAAAGTGGCAACACTCTTCAGTCTTTTTGGTAGAAAATCCAATTTAATAACGCTTGCAACACCATTGCTAGGACGAAACCGCCGAAGAGGTCCCACGAATGGCTTGAAGTCGGTACTATTCCTAAATTCTGAGGTCTGAAGGCGTTCCTCTGTCCTTCAGTTATCGTATCTACACTCCTTGTAAGTTTTTCTAAGGCTAACGTTTGTTCTTTTAAGGCTGCGTCAATGGCATATAGGCTTTGTTTGAGGGTGCGTCTGTAATAGAATTTTTGTTAGGATTTTATCTGTGGTAAGAAAGTAGTGACAGTAGGGTAAGGGTGCCTGTCCACAGCATCGGAGCGAGACTGCGGAGCGGAGAAACGGAGAAACATTAACCAATGGGATTGTATAACTGGGTTAGTGGGCCGTCTTAGGGGGGGCGGAGCGAAGATTTTATTTTTCTTCTGCTAGCAACTTCGTCCGCGTAGTTTCTTCACCCGCATTAGGTGACATCTTTGGTCACTGCTCCGCACCTATTGATCGTAGCGTGATGTTATATAGCCTATACCCTTCCTCAATAAATGGGCTATCCAACACAAAAATAATTTTTCAATTAAAAAATTTGGTTTCTGAGATTAACGCGTTCAACCAAACAAACAAACTCTTCAGCTTTTGAATATTAGTACAGATTATGCCATCCTATTGGTTGGTTGATTGATTTATCTTTAAATTTAATGCATTACTATGTCGTTCTACTACTACGCTGTACTATTAACTGCCTCGATGGCCTAGTGGTCCTAAGCGACTGCTACGCTAGAGGTCTTGGGTTCGATTCCCAGGTCGAGCAAAAAATGTTATTGGGTTTTTCTATGAATTTCTCAGTAGCAGCTCGGAGTTAGGATTTGTGCCCGGTTAATGGCAATAGGCTCGCCCCCTATCACATGGGACCTAAAAACATACCGGCGAACTGTGGGTGTACATTGGTACACCTCTGCCTAACCCTCTGGGGAATACAGGCGTGATGGTATGATGGTACTAAGTTGCTGTAGCCTAACAGGGTCCATAACTGTACTTTATCTTTTATACACATTATGATACGCAAATAAATATGAATATTTCTCCGTTTCTCTGCTCCGCAGCCTCGCACCGCTTCTGTGGACAGGCAGCCTAAAACTTGCACGGGCGCACGTTTGGGAAATAGTATCAGCGATAAATGACGCGGGTGCGGGTAGACGTGTCGTGCACCAGTGTAAGTTTTAGCGGAAACACTTAAAAATACTGCAATGTTAGTTATGTAAAACTAAAAATTAAAAATAACCAAAATGTTACTGAATTCACTATCTAAGCACCAATAAATTGATATTTGGTTCCCAGAAATTATGTCAGAGTGAAACTGTTGTATTTTTTTTTCAAAACTAAGAAAATAAATAAAAAATCGACCGAAACATTAACTAATAACTCACTAAAAATAAAAACATAAATAAATTAAAAAAAAATACATTAAGCTGAACTAAGGGTCAGTTCACACCGAGACGAGACGCGACGCGACTGTGATAATTCAGCGCTGCATGGTGTAACGTATTCTGAATTTTCACAATGAAATGTGTATCTTTTCGTGTAGTCAATAAAGTTATATTTTGACAATCTCAGCTGGTTGCTAATTTAATTATACAAGTAATTTAGTGCCCGATTAATGGCAATAGGCTCGCCCCCTATTACTTGGGACCTAACCATGACGGCGAACTGTGGGTGTACATTGTTGCACCTCTGCCTAACCCTTCGGGGAATAGAGGCGTGATGGTATGTTGTTGTTTTGTAAGTACAACTTACTGTAATAGAAAGAAAAGCCATTTATTCTGCGAAGGTGACGCATGACGATGGTGTGAGCTGGTTGGAATGGGCAACTAGATTCAATATTAATTTTGACATGTAATTGGCGTTCAAAAGTGCCTTTTAATGGTCTAATTGAAATAAATGATTTGACTGACTTTGATTTTGAGTCGCTCTGCTCTATTAAAATGTGCGCGCAGCCTCGCGTCGCGTCTCAGAGTGCACTGACCCTAAATCGACTAAATGCGCGTTGGACACTGCTCATTTTAATACACGCTCACGTCAACTTTGCAGTTCTAAACCTCAGTTCTGACTGTCAGTCATGGGCATTAGTTTCGTTATTGCTACTTGCCCATCTGCTTTGAAGGGGAAAGGGAAGGGAACTCGACAATAAACCCCCCACGAATTCCATCCCTTTATTTCCAAACTAAAACTAAAAAAAATAAACTAAAAATTAAAAAAAAGCTAACTAAAAATACAGCAAACGAACAACTAAAAATTCAAAAAAACTAATACAACAATAAACGACTAACTGCGCATTTCAAATCACGCTCACGTCAAATTTGTGCCTCGCTGTTCAAGAATTTTCGGCTGTGCCTCAGCCAAGGTATGTTTCGACGATTCCGCTTGCAAATCTAACCTGTAGGCGGGAATAAGGAAAGGCTTTTAAGGAGGGACGGGTAGGGATAAGCCATGATCATCATTATCTGCCTAGCCTTTTCAAAACTATGTCGGGGTCGGCTTCCAGTCTAACCGGATGCAGTTGAATATCAGTGTTTTACATGGAGCGACTGTCTATCCTATATTTGTTCTAAAAATATCGAAAAACCGGCGGCGACGCTGCACACGATCCATCCGACAGACGGACAAATCGCGTGCAGCGTCGGCGCCCCAAAAAATTTAGAAAGGAACCCAGAAACCCAAGAATTAACTTGACATTTGTGTCCCCGACTCGTGGCGACTACACTATTAGGGTGTTAGGGTAAACGGGGAATCGCTTTAAGGGAGTGCAGTACTCATAAAAATGAACGAAAAATAGTGTCATTGTCTATGGATGCACATCTATACACAATGACACTATTTTTCAATGAGCCAATCATACGCGCCAATAATTAAAAAATAAAAGTATGCTACGAAACATTAAAAAGTTATCTTATGATGCAGTTGTTTGAAACTGCCTCGGTAGCCTAGTGGTCCTAAGCGCGACTGCTACGCTATAGGTCTTGGGTTCGATTCCCAGGTCGAGCAAAATGTGTTATTGGGGTTTTCTATGAAATTCTCTGTAGCAGCTCGGAGTTAGGATTTGTGCCCGGTTAATGGCAATACGCTCGCCCCCTATTTCATGGGACCTAAACATACCGGCGAACTGTGGGTGTACATTGTTACACCTCTGCCTAACCCTTCGGGGAAATACAGGCGTGATGATGTGGTGTTATGTTGTTTGAAAATCGAAGGGGAATGCTGAACTGTAATGGATATTTTTCTAAATTTTACCTATGCATATTTTAACATTACGTTGTTGTTTTAATAAGCGTATTCTCCAAGCTTACCTAGATCTCTTGTGTTGCGATTGAGTTTTGGCTAACTTGAGTTCTGACAGAGTAACCCTGGAAACGATGAACAGTCACCAAAGTGGAATGGAAAGGATATGCAATACTTGAGAACAAAAAAAAATGTTTGAGACATTTTTTCATGCTCAATATATTTTTATTGTTTTTAAACGCCTTGCAGATGCGTTGAAACAGAGACAAAGTTGAAATGTCTCATGTGCCTGTAATTACACCGGCAGCCATACCCTCCAATCCGGAAAACAGCAATGTTGCGTAATCGGATGAATGAGAAAAGTACAAGGATACCTAGTTACGAAGCGTTTTACAAAATGGCCGACTCAAGATACTAAAGAAATAATTAGAAAAATAAGGATGCGATTTTAATTACCTCAGTTTGGGCGATTCTGTTCTTTCAAAGAAGTGTAAACTAAAATAATGCGAATCATAATCTAGTAAAGAACCAAGTACCTTTAACTATAGACCTGGCTTCTTAAATGTTATATGTCTGGTCAATAGTTTAAAAAAAAGAATGGGCCACGCGGTCTACCTTCTCAACCTTGATCTATATAATGGGGGGGTACCCCACACCCTTCGTCGCGTGGAATAAAATGGAGTATTATTTGTTTAGTATCAATATCCGGAATCCATCTTGAGTCAAGCACCTGTCTTTCAGCCTGTTGTCAGCGATTTCCGGTGCCTTTCCGCTAGTGGCGCCCTCTTTACTTACTATTGGTACTAAGTTTTAAAGCGCGCGGCAGGTGGTTGCCCGATTTAACGTCATTATAGCGTCGTTTTTCGCGCCGTTCGGTTGTTAGCGTTATTTAATCCTCGCGAAAAAGTTTGAAGTACCTACCTAATTACATTTAAGATTGGTAAAAGCTTTTTAGTTTTAAAATTTGCCTTTCCGTTGCTATCATGGAAAATATTAATAATAATTTTGAATCAGAAAGTGTTAATAACGGCTCAATATCAGGTAAACGGGTACGTTCTCCGATTCCAAATTCAAAAGATAGTTCTAGCGATTCTTCTTCAAGCAGTGGACCCAGCCCTAAGAAACGCAGAGCAAGGAGGGACTCCCAAACCGTGAGTTATGCACACTTTGAGTTTTTATCGCAACAAGTGGCTTGTTTAACGAACCTTATATCTGCTAATCTCGAAAATAATACGACACTACAAAAGTCCGTTACTACAAACGAGTTAAACCTACGACGACCTGAAAACACGAACAACATCAACAAACTTCAGATTTTGTCAGAAGTTAGTACAACAGTTAAAGATCCGATTTATCCTAAGGCAAATGAATCATTTCTTAAAAAATTATCGGAACTGCAACGTTTTAAGTGTGATGATTGGTATGCCGTTAGGTTTTCGGATGCACAAAAGAAATATTTAGCTACCCCCGGTTTTGTCGAGTTAAACGTTAATGACGAGCTAAAGCGTTTTGAATCGGACATGCTAAAAGAGGATTCACGTTCATATTTATTAGAAAGGTCTTTTGCCGGATTAACACATGCTTTACTTTATCAAAAAGACGAATTGCATAAAACATTACAATCATTGGTAGATTGGTCAAATGAGTCTAGAGAAACATTGACACCGTATACGTTATTTGAAAAAGTGGAATCATTATTTTCGAAAGAATCGGCGTATAGTAAAGTAACGGATGACCTCTTACAAATAGTGTGCGGTAGAAGAGCTGATTTTATAAATATACGTCGAGAGGCTATGTTGCGGCAAATTTCTGAAGGCTTTCATCGTGATGTATTGCATAAAATTCCTCCTAGTACAGAATCGCTTTTTAACGATGAAGCAATTCAAACCTACCTTCAAAAAATTGGGGGGGTGGATAAATTAACTCAATCTACAAAATCAGTATCCCATACTCATTCTAAAGAAATTTTTTATCAAAATCAAAAGCCGTCGACTAGTAAACAAGCGGATGAATCATTTTTTCGTCGAAATACCTTCACTAAAGGACAAAAACATACCGCTCGCTCGTCAAATCAATATAAAAATAGAGCAAACAACCACCGCACTAAATCAAAGGGAAAGAAACCTCAACAGCAAGCATCCAATAAAAACAAGCGTCGCGAATGACTGTTGGATATTTCAAGGCGGCTGTCTAAAGCAATTTCAGTATGCTTGGAGCAATCTAGGTGCGCCAGACAAAATTTGCCGGTTGTTGAACGGTGCACGCATACCTTTCATACTGAAACCGCCGCTAATATTTCCGAGTCCCACGATTCTGAAATGCTTCAGAACCAGAACATCTCCCAATATGACCATACAGATTCAAAATATGTTAGAGTCAGGGGTGCTAGAACCTGCAGATCAGACGCCAAGTTACCTCTCCACGTTCTTTCTGGTGCCCAAGCCGGATCAGACCTTCCGTCCAATCTTCAATCTAAAGCAACTGAATCAGTTCGTAGCAGTCAAACCGTTCCAGCTATTCAGTCACTTCCGTGTACCAAATTTTTTGCAACAGCAAGATTGGATGGCCAAGTTAGATCTGAGCCAAGCATATTTTCACGTGGCTATCGCACAGCAGCATCGCAGGTTCCTGAGGTTAAATTATCATCAAGATCCACATCAGAATCAGCTGCTCCAGATGACTTGTTTGCCGTTCGGCCTTTCATCGGCACCCAGAACGTTTGCATCAATAACCAATTGGGTGGCGGAATTCCTGAGGAGTCACAAAATCAGGTGCGTAGTATACTTAGACGATTTTCTCCTAGCAAACCAGTCAAAATCGCAGCTAGAGGACAACATCGCATTCACGGTGAAGATACTTCACTTACTAGGTTGGACTATCAATTACGAAAAGTCTGTGGTGGCTCCGACACAATGCCTCGAGTTTCTTGGCATAACTTGGGACACAAAACGCAACGCAAAGTCCCTGTCGGAGCCAAAGTGCTTAACGCTACGCAAAGCACTTTACCAACAGCTTCAGACAAGCAAGTGGTCCCTCAAACAGTACCAAACTCTTATGGGGAAACTCAACTTTGCAACGTTCGTGACTCCGAGGGGTCGCCTTCACTGTCGCACTTTGCAATACTACAGTCGACAGCTGTCGGTAAAACACCCGTACCAGCGTATGACTATCCCTCTACCAGCTCGATCAGAGATAGAGTGGTGGTGTCAAGCTATCGGAAAGTCGATGCCGATACACCTGAGCCCGATAACACATCTATTGACAACAGACGCATCGGACATTGGATGGGGGGCTCAACTCAGCGATGCAAATATTGTGGGAACTTGGACAAATTCACAAAGGACCTGGCATGCCAACAAGAAAGAAATGTTTGCCGTTTACGCAGTTGTACATCAGAACCAACATCGTCTCCAAAATGCACAGATACTGCTGCAAACCGACAATCGGACAGTAGTCTCATACATAAACAGAGAAGGCGGCACAAAATCCAAGAAACTTCTCCAGCAAACTCGACAGCTTCTTACTGTTCTAGACAAGCGGAACATCCATTTGACAGCGCAATATCTTCCGGGCCGATTCAACGCCGAGGTGGATGCTCTTTCTCGGCAAAAGGCTTGCCCGGAGTGGCACCTCACCAGGACAGCAACGACAGAAATCTTTCAGATATGGGGCACGCCGGAGATAGATCTCTTCGCATCGAGGACAGCTCATGTGGTACCGAGGTATGTGTCTTTGGACGTGGACGATCGAGAAGCACAACACCACAACGCGTTTTGTCATCAGTGGCACTACGACCTAGCTTGGTTGTTTCCGCCTCCAAATCTGGTACCCAGGGTTCTCAGACACTTGAACCAGGCCAGCGGAGTCTACATATTGATTGCCCCAAAATGGAACAAGGTGTTTTGGCAGGCAGATGTCCTACGGCGAGCGCGACATCCCCCTTATCTGATTCCAGATTTAGCCCGCAATCTGATAGACACCAGAACAGGGACACATCCGCCGCAGGTACAAGACTTACACTTGGAGGCATGGCTGATTTCGGGTGGCAAGACGTTTTGACCGACTGGACTGATCAAGAACAAAAACTTCTTATGTCAAGCTGGAGAGGCTCCACAATCAAGACGTACAAACCAGCTTGGCGCAGATGGAGGCGATGGTGTGAGTCACATTTAATTGATCATAAATACCCTAATGCAGATCAAGTAGCTCGGTATTTAGCACATTTACACTGTGATATAGGTCTTGCTTATAGAACCATTTTGGTTCATAAATCTGTTATCTCAACTTTCACACATTTAACATCTAATATTGATTTGTCTTCAAATTTCTTTATAAAACATATATTAAAAGCTATTTCTGTCGCCCGAGAGAAACCTGCTAAACCGCCTATATGGAACCCTAAAGTTTTATTACAATACATGAGTACGTATAATTTGGACGAAAATAATGTCTTTCAAGTATCGAGACATGTGGCTGCTCTTTTACTGTTAGCATCGGGCCGCAGGGTACACGATCTGACTCTGTTGCGAATTGATAGCACTAGTTTAATTGATGAGGATACCTCAATTGTATTGTGGCCAGCGTTTGGTTCTAAAACAGACAACAATAACCATAGGCAGTCTGGATGGAGGCTTAGAGAACACCCCGATAAAAAATTAAATCAAATTTTTTGGTTAAGACAATTATTACATATTACTCTAAACCGTCGGGGAAATATAAAACATTTATTTATTACAGTTCGAGGGGATATTAAACCTGCGTCTAGAACTGTTATTAGTGGATGGGTAAGGTCTCTCTTAAAAGCTAGTGGTATTGATGCAACTGCGGGCTCGGTAAGATCGGCAGTCGCCTCTCTCAATTTTGTAGAAAATTTTCCAATTGATCAAATCCTTGCAACAGGTAATTGGAAGATGATTCATACTTTCCGAAACTATTATCAAAGAGAACTGTTAATTCAGAATAATTCAAACATTTCCAATAATTCCGTTTCTTTATCTAATTACTTTGATCCGGTTCATTAACAGCACATATGTTATTTGTATGGTTGAGAAATTATTTTGTTATTTAAATTAATTAAGAAGCAGTGAGTTATAAGTTTAATTTTATTGTAATACATTTGCATTACAAAAAACACATCAAATTCCTTTTTATTGACCCAATAATTTACGTCTTAAATAATACACATTATAGCGTCCTTGGGTTTAGCGCACCAGGTGATAACAAACACATCACTCAAGATGGATTCCGGATATTGATACTAAACAAATAATAGAGAGTTTTACAATAAAATAAAACTTACCTATTATTTTTTCATCAATATCCGGAATCCAGGTAAGGTCTACCTGGTGCATCATGAGTTCCATAATGACGTTAAATCGGGCAACCACCTGCCGCGCGCTTTAAAACTTAGTACCAATAGTAAGTAAAGAGGGCGCCACTAGCGGAAAGGCACCGGAAATCGCTGACAACAGGCTGAAAGACAGGTGCTTGACTCAAGATGGATTCCGGATATTGATGAAAAAATAATAGGTAAGTTTTATTTTATTGTAAAACTCTCTATTAGCTATAAGCTTTCATCTATACTAATATTGACTGCCTCGTTGGCCTAGTGGTCCTAAGCGCGACTGCTACGCTAGAGGTCTTGGGTTCGATTCCCAGGTCGAGCAAAAAGTGTTATTGGGTTTTTCTATGAAATTCTCAGTAGCAGCTCGGAGTTAGGATTTATGCCCGGTTAATAATAATAATAAATTCGTAAATTTTCTCCCTTAAAACATTTACAATTTAAGTCAATACAGAATCAGAAGAGAGACAGGAGCCCAAACTAAGCTAAGCTTGTATCTTGGGTCTCCTGGCCCCAACTGAAGCTCTTAAACGCTACTTAATACATCAGAGATGTATATAGGAGTAAAACTGGACGAGTACCGTGGGTGTGAGGGTGTGTATAGGTGTATAGTTGTGTAAGGGTGTGTGCGTATGGGCAGGTGAGGGTGAGTATTGGAAGGTGAGAGTGAGAGCGAGTGTGTGTTAGTGTAAATTTGAGTATGCAATCCGCTAAAATATGGTTTTGTGGTGATCCTAAATGTTTCTGTGTCTGTTTAGGAGTGTTTCCGTTTCATTGTAGTCAAGAGTGAGAAGCCATTTAGTAATATTCTTAGTGTTTTTTTTTTTTTTAGTGATATTTGCACTCCATTCTGGTTTTGTGGTAAATTTGCAGGATTTTGTTGAAAAGGTTAAAAAGTCTCGGTCCTTGAAAATAGAAATAATAATGGCAATAGGCTGACCCCCTTTTACATGGCACCTAAACATACCGGCGAACTGTGGGGGTACATTGTTACACTTCTGCCTAACCCTTCGGGAATACAGGCATGATGATATGTTATGCAATACTAATAATATTATAAACAGAAAAGATTTTTTTGTTTGTATCGAATAGGCTCCGAAACTACTGGACCGATTTTAAGCATTTTTTCACCAATAAATAGCTAGATTATTCCTGATTAACATAGGCTATATAACATCACGCTAAGACCCACGGAAGCGGAGCAGTAGTCGCGGGCAGGTCGCTATTATGAAATATATTTCGATGCTGTTGGATTTCCGCCTTTATGACTCAAAGGATCATGTTGCTCTCTTTCCAACAAAACGCACGCGTCTAATAGCGTGGAGTTCCCTACTCTACCCTTTAAGGAGTAGGCTCCATTCCGTGACCTTTTTTAGCGATGTATGTTTACTTTTGGGTAGGTAGACCAACTGCCATACATTTCTGCCCATTCTCTTTTTATTATTTCATCAAAGTCAAATTATTTATTTCAATTAGACCATTAAAAGGCACTTTTGAACGTCAATTACATCTTAAAATTAATAATATTGCATCTAGTTGCCCATTCCAAAAGGTAGTTTCGTACGGAGAAGAACGGGCAAGAAACTCCATGAATATCTTCAAGGTTAACCTCCTAAAATTCGACGAAAATGCTAAACTTTACCTTACATCAAGTTTTAAAGTGTATAATGGTACTCACGCTGCAGTTTTAGGCCTGGCCTGTTCATCATGGCTGTCGGAATCGGACATCCTTCTTGAAGGCAGGTCCCTCCGCAGATCCGAGGAAGGTTTCACAGATGCAGGCCCATCTCTTATGGTTTTGATTTCGAATTCATCTTCGTATTCTAAAATCTCGTCTATCTGCCAGGGCCTGGAGATGATGAAGGGAATTGGGTAGTGGACACCATTAAACAATCATTCTAAACACAACTTCTCTTAAACTGCCTCGTTAGCCTAGTGGTTCGATTCCCAGGTCGAGCAAAAAATTTTATTGGGTTTTTCTATGAAATTCTCAGTAGCAACTTGGAGTTAGGATTTGTGCCCGGTTAATGGCAATAGGCTCGCCCCCTATTACATGGGACTTAGACATACCGGCGAACTGTGAGTGTACATTGTTACACCTGTGCCTAACCCTTCAGGGAATACAGGCGTGATGGTATGTTAGAACTTCTCTAAAAAAAAATTTATTTCAGCCCTCACAACCCGATAAATATTCAAATACCTACAATTTTTAGTTGCTTTGAAACCAATAAATAGTTAGTGAATTGAGATGTCAAAAAAGTGACGTCATAGTTTAGTGTTGTCATACAAAATCTATGGGGGAATTGCATTTTGACAGCTCATAAAAAGTACGTCAATTAATTAGTGGTGTCATCTACCCAAATGTGTAAGGTTGCCGTCAAATTGAGAGCTATTTAGTGATATTCTACCAATCATTCCGGGGCTGCGGGTTGTTCGTAAGAGATACCGCGCCCCCGGAACGCAAAGGGCACAAGAAGGAACATGGATGGGATTTAGTCAGTCAAAGTCTGACACTCCCCCCGCCTCGCCCAGTGCGGGGGAAGTCATTTGATGATATCCCATCCCTAAACAAAAAAAAAGCCAATCTCAATGGTAACAAACCAAGTTTTTTTTTATACAATCTTACGGCCCGTCTGCCTTGTTACCCTGGTGGTCCTAAGCACGACTGCTATGCTAGAGGTCTTGGGTACGATTCCCAGGTCTAGCAGTGTTATTAGGATTTTGTATGAAATTCTCAGTAGCAGCTCGGAGTTAGGATTTGTGGCCGGATAAGGACAACAGCAGACACAGGTGCATTCCCTCTTCCCTCACTCTCACAGTCCAATGGGACGGCAATCCGACACAACCGGGGAGAGATCCGGCGCAGGACCAACGGCTTTACGAGCTTTTCGAGACACGAGGGTGTCACACCACTAACTTCCAAACTACGGGCTGCCGGCCTGCCTAGCCTTCAGTCTAACCGGATGCATCTAAATACCAGTGTTTTACGTGGAGCGTCTGCCTATCTGACCTCCACAACCCAGTCACTAGACAACACGATACCTCTTGGTAAGACTGGTTCTCAGACTTCCCGGCGTTTGACTATCCGTAACGACTGTCAAAGATCTACGAATGACAGCCGGGACCAACGGCTTTACGTGGTTTCCGAGGCACGGGGGTGTCACACCGCCAACTTCCAAACTCTGGTACTGAGACATTTTGTACTTGGCTGGTCTCCATTGAGATTGGCCGTCGCGCCATAATCGAAATTCGGCCGGGAGGTTCAATAAAATATTTTACGTACGTTGTGTTTATATGATTGTACACCCATCCTTGGTCAACTATACCTGAAAGTAGAAAACATTATTTTTGTATTAAAAGGTTAAACTCGGCTTAAAGAACTGCCTCGTTGGCCTAGTGGTCCTACGCGTGACTGCTACGCTAGAGATCTTGGGTTCAATTACCAGGTCGAGCAAAAGCGTTATTGGGTTTTTCAATGAAAATCTCAGTAGCAGCTCGGAGTTAGGATTTGTGCCCGGTTAACGGCAATAGGCTCGCCCCCTATTACATGGGACCTTAACATACCGGCGAACTGTGGGTGTACACTGGTATACCTCTGCCTAACTTTTCGGGGAATACTGGCAAGCTTACTCCCCAAGTCAAGCGGGCGTTAAGAAGTTTTACTTCAAAGAATATTTTTACATAGACACTGTTTATTAACCCCCGACGCAAAAACGACAAGGTGTTTATCTCTGTGTGTGTCTCTCTCTCTCTGTGTGAGTGTGTGTGTCTCTCTCTCTCTCTGTGTGTGAGTCTCTCTCTCTCTGTGTGTATGTCTCTCTCTGTGTGTGTGTCTCTTTCTCTCTCTGTGTTTGTCTCTCTCTCTCTCTGTGTGTCTGTGCGTCTGTCTCTCTATCTGTGTATGTGTGTGTGTAGGTCTCTCTGTGTGTGTGTATCACTCTCACTGTGTGTGTGTATCTCTCTCTCTGTATGTGTGTGTCTCTCTCTCTCTCTGTATGTGTGTGTCTCTCTCTGTGTGTGCGTGTGTCTCTCTCTGTGTGTGTGTTTAGTGTAGATGTACTTTAAAACGCAACTCACCATCAGGTACCGAACTATGAGGGTTCTTATGGAACATCCTAGGCACCCAAGGATTTTCCAAATTACGTGCGCGTGCGCGCTGGGCCTCTTCTATAATTGTCTTCTGTTCCGTAGCTGCTATCTGCAAAGGTTGGATGAGAAAAATACACATTAGGGGCCATTCATTACCCCGGACGCCGGGAGTCGCAGGGCGATTCCCGGCCACCGTAGGGCATGTGGACGGTGAATGTTGGATGGCTCGCCTTCCGATCAGAACCAGTCCCGGTCGACTGGTGCCTCAAAGAGAGGTCAACATAGTAGACGGGGATCACTAGAGACAGTGCAGGGTTGCGGAATTTGTTCAAGAGTCACCGCGGCCCTGGAACGCAAAGGGCGTTAGGAGGAACACGGACGACGTTACAAGGGAACTGCCTCGGTAGCCTAGTGGTCCTAAGCGCGATTGCTACGCTAGAGGTCTTGAGTTCTATTCCCAGGTCGAGGAAAAAGCGTTATTGGGTTTTTCTATGAAATTCTCAGTAGCAGGTCGGAGTTAGGATTTGTGCCCGGTTAATGGCAATAGGCTCGCCCTATATTACATGGGACCTAAACATACCGGCAAACTGTGGGTTACATTGTTACACCTCTGCCTAACCCTTTCGGGACCACAGGCGTGATGGTACGACTTCACAAAAAAAGTGTTTATTTTAGCCCTGAAAACTCGATGAATTTTTAAATAACTACAAATATCGATTTCTAGTTGCTTGAAATCAATAAACAGTTAGTGAATTGAGATGACGAAAAGTGACGTCATAGTTTAGTACTGTCATACAAAATCTATGGGAGAACCGCGTTTTGACAGCTCATAAAAAGTACGTCAATTGATTAGTGGTGTCATCTATACTAATCAGTACGAGACGCGAGCACAAACTTCAAGTCATACTTAGGTTTTTCGAGTTTTTGAGTCGTTGACGCTGCAAGCAATCGACCGACTAACTGACCAATCGCGTGCAGCGTCGACTACCCAAAAAAAACCCAAAAACTCAAAAATTAACTTGATCTTTGTGCCCACGATTCGTGCCGATTTCTATACCCAATCGTAAAAAAACCTGTCCTTCCACGTTCCCTCATAACAGCTGCGTACTCAAAGCTTACCTGGTCCTCCCTGGCGATAGCTTCGGACACCTTGATCCAAAGCTTTTCAGACTCGAAACCCTGCTGCTTGTCTATGCTCATGAGGTATCGGGGCAGCCGCTGTTCCTTTAGCAAAGCTACGTCAAACAGATTTGATTCTACCTGGTGAAAGATAAATATTAAACAAATAAATAGAGACATCACTGACATCGCTGCCTCGTTCGCCTAGTGGTCCTAAGCGCGGCTGCTACGCTAGAGGTCTTGGGTTCGATTCCCAGGTCGAGCAAAAAGTGTTATTGGGTTTTTGTATGAAATTCTCAGTAGCAGCTCGGAGTAAGGATTTGTGCCCGGTTATTCCCAATAGGCTCGCCTCCTATTACATGGGACCTGAACATACCGGCGAACTGTGGGTATACATTGTTACACCTCTGCCTAACGCTTCGGGGAATACAGACGTGATGGTACCTAATTAAATATTTCATAAATTTTGTCAGTATATGTATAAAAAAATGTTGCTCTGTGGATTTTGAAGTACACTCACCCCAGTTCTTTTATCCTTTATATCAATCTTGCCGTCCCAGTACCCGTCTAGGACAGCTACCGTCTCCTTCCCGCGCTTGATACGCCCTTGAATGGAATTCGTTTGTTCTGAACCGCCTAGGAATGACTGGGGACAACGGATTAATTGTACATCAACATTTTACCGTTCATTCATTCATTTCCATTGTTATACAAGATTCTATCTGCTACTTATCATAATAATCATAATCATTTATTTGCATGCCATAATGTCAGGTAAGGTGTTACAAACATGCTTAAAGCTAAGGTACAATTATGGACCCTGTAAGGGCACAGCAACATAAGTAACGAGGAATGTTACAAATTAAATATTAAAATTAAATAATAACTTTTAAATTCATACTATTATACTTCATCCGCTTGATATTTTTCACCCGCGTTAAGTTACGTCTCTGGTTACTGCTCCGCTCCCGTTGGTGTGAGCGTGATGTTACATAGCCTATATTATTCATCATGAATCTGGCTGTTATATGCGAAGAGGTTTTTTTTCAATCTAACAGCCAGTTCCCGAGATTAGCGCGGTTAAACAAAAAAAACCGGTCAAGTGCGAGTCGGACTCGCGCACGACGGGTTCCGTGCCACTATCTATAAAAACGAGGAAAAAAATTCACGTTTGTTGTATGGAAGCCCCCTTTTATTTTATTCTGTGTTTTCGTATTTGTTACTATAGCGGCAACAGAAATACATCATCTGTGGAAATTTCAACTGTCTAACTATCTAGGTTCATGAGATACAGCCTGGTGACAGACGGACGGACAGCGGAGTCTTTGTAATAGGGTCCCGTTTTGCCCAAAGGATACGGAACCTTAAAAAATTCTTCAGCTTTATTATATTAAGTATAGATTTTCAGTTTATTCATTTACAGCTTTTACAGACGTTGGAAGGAACAGGGTGACAAAATCTTACCTAATAAATTTTACCATACATGCATTCAATAATTTCGGACCTTACAATAGGAAAGAAAACTGCCCCGTTGGTCTCGTGGTCGCAAGCGCGACTGATGAGCGTGGGGTCCAGGGCTCGATTCCCAAGTCGGGCAAAAAGTGTTATTGGGTTTTTCCATTAGGATTTGCTCAATAGCAGCCCGGAGTTTGGAAGTTGGTGGTGTGACACCCTCGGAAAGCACGTAAAGCCGTTAGTCTCGGCTGTCATTCGTAGATCTTCGGCAGTCGATCAGTATCAGATAGTCAGAAGCCAGGAAGTCTGACAACCAGTCTGACCAAGAGGTATCGTGTTGCCCAGTAACTGGGTTGTGGCGGTCTGATAGACAGTCGCTCCATGTAAAACACTGATATTCAGCTGTGTCCGGTTAGACTGGAAGCCGACCCCAACATAGTTGGGAAAAGGCTAAGTAGATGATGATGACAATAGGAAAGAAAACTATTTGTCACTTACTTAAATTGTAAACCAACTGTTCCATACATTTTAACCTTGCAGCTATTACTTCTGTATGGAGTATACATACATAACACATACATAAACTCACGCCGTTTTCCCATGGGGGTAGGCAGAAACCACAGAACGCCACCTGCTACGATCCTTACATACTCCTTTCGCCTCGTCCACGTTCATACATCTGTTCATACAAGCACGCCGGTTACGAGTACTGCGCACACGTCCTTTCTGAAGAACCCCACCAATAAGGTCAGGGTAGGTCTTTCTAGGGCGTCCTCTCCCGGCGTTGCCACTCACATCTGCCATATAAATCCCTTTCGTTAGTCGCCTTTCACTCATCCTCTCAACATGACCGAACCATCTAAGCATACTCTTTTCTACCTTTATCACTACATCCTCCTTGTATGGAGCAGCCAATTTTTTTTTAAAGATGGATGAAGATGGACTGACATTTATATTTACTCACTCTTAGTTTGAATTCAACATCCGCCTGGTAGCCGGACTCGGGGCATAACACATGTATCTGAAAAAAAAAGACGTTTTATTTAAAAGTAGCTTGTACACGCGACCATACCTATTTCTGCCGCAAAGCAGCTTGTAGTGTTCCGGTGTGAAGGGTATGGGTGCCGGTGTAGTTACAGGCACATGAGACGTTTCAACTTTGTCTCTGGGATGGCAACGCATTTGCAAGGCCTCTGGTATTGCAGATGTGTATAGGCAGCGGTGACCACTTAACATGAGGTGGGCTGTAGGCTTGTTTGAAATCAAATAATATAAAAACGGTTGAGGCAGAGAGTCTCCCGTCCCAGCCGCCGCGGTAGACGCTCCGGGCGTCGGGAGCCGCGAGACGACTCCCGGCCACCGTAGACGCGGGCCTGTGGACGGTGAGCAATGGGTAGCTCACCGTCCGTACGTTGCATAACGACAGGCCGTGTCGACGGCGCGTTCGTGTTCCACGCGCGCCTCAAAGAGATGTCAGCAAAAGGAAGGGGCCACTCAGCCGATGCCTGCCGTGGCGCGGGTTGTTTGTAAGAGATACCGCGCTCCCGGAACGCAAAGGAGGGCACAAGAAGGAACATGGATGGGTTTTAGTCAGTAGAAGTCTGACACTCCCTCCCGCCCCGCCCAGGGCGGGGGAAGTCAATTGATGATTTCCCATCCCTAAAAAAAAAAGCATAAGACGAGTACTCTCGTGCTAATCTTCCAGAAAGTCAAGCTAACGCACGCGTCATGTTCGTGAACCGACAATGTTTCAGTTAGTCCTTTTTTTTGACATTGGAATTTTTTTTTGAATTGGTATTATTATTATTGTCACAAAATTTGCATGAAGATTTGTATAGGCGGAGCCTATGTTTATAAAATCTGTAAAATGAAATGAATGAATGAATGAATTGACGGCTCGTTTGGCGCAGTGGCTGAGCGATTGGCTGATGCGCTACGTGTCGCGGGTTCGATTCCCGCACGGAACAAATATTTGTATGGCCTACAGATAGTTGTTAACTCTGCACCCACGACACAGGAGAAATTGCTAGCGAGGGGCAACGTTTTAAAAAAAAAAAAAAAAAAATCTATCTATATAACGGGAGCTGTTGTCAGTTGGGATTGTTCATCTCTTGACTACCATGGCTTACATATTTTTTTTTATTACTTTATTGTTATTTTTATATTCACCTTTATTGTTTTCACATATAGAAGCAACAAGAATATTATAAGCGGGATTTGGTAAATCCAAATTAAAAAGAGTGTCCGGTGAGTTTCTTGCTCGTTCTTTTCCATAAAGACCTACCTATGTTTTTAAACGAGCAACTAGCTTCAACTTTCTGACTAACACGCCTGTGTTCCCCAGGGGTAAGGTACCAATATACACCCACAGTTGGCTGGTAAGGTCCTATGTAATAGGGGGCGAGCCTATTGCCATTAAACGGGCACAAATCCTAACTCCGAGCTGCTATTGGGAATTTCTTAGAAAAACCCAATAACATTTTGCTCGACCTGGGAATCGGACCCAAGACCTCTAGCGTAGCAGTCCCGTTAAAGACCACTAGGCTACCGAGGCAATTATTATGACAAGTACTTAATATATGACTGCTAGTACCTTCCCTCCGAGCTCCATGCTTAGCGTGCCAATGACGATGCCCTTACAGTGCGCGTACGGCGCTGTGGTAATGTACGTCTCGCCCCAGTTTAGGAGGTGGATGCGCGCGCATCCTTCTAAAATGGCTGACGTTGAATTACCTGGAATATGAAATAAGTAAAAAGTAAACAAAGCTGTTTTTAGGGTTCGGTACCCAAAGGGTACAACGGGACCCTAATACTAAGACTGCGCTGTCCGTCCGTCTGTCACCAGGTTGTATCTCATGAACCGTGATAGTTAGACAGTTGACATTTTCACAGATGATGTATTTCTGTTACCGCTATAACAACAAATATTAAAAAACTGAATAAAATAGATATTTAAGGGGGGCTCCCATACAAAAACGTGTTTTATTTTTTGCCGTTTTTATGGATAATGGTATGGAACCTTTCGTACGCGAGTCCGACTCGCACTTGGCCAGTCTTTAAAAACAAGCTTTTATTTCGGATTGTTCTCAGCAAGCCCTTTCCTTTGATACTCATATTATAGTAGTGCATTAAAAATAACTAGTCCGCCATCTTGGGTGTGCCGCCATGTTGGATTTAGAATGACGTCACACAGCTAACCATGCATTGTCATCCAAACTAAACGGGTATACACAATTTCAGCTCAATCGGTTGAAGATATCTCCTTCAAAATTGAGTTGCAAGATTCCACCCGAACAAACACACATACACTGCAAGCTATATAAAGCTTTTAAAATCTAATTAATTTGCTATTTGTTGGACATAATGAGCATGGCGGTTGAGAGCTTTGTCATGCTCACTTAAATGTCTCGCTGATGTTAAAGCGTGCGTTGAATCGTTCGGCTCCCTTCAAGATAATTGAACTGAATGGTGCTGATGCACGCGTTATGTTCGTGAACGGGCGCTGCCAGTTGGAGATTGGTCATCTTTTATCTTACATCTTTATTATTTTTTATGGTTTTATTTTCACATATAGAAAGAAGCAACAAGAATATTGTAACCAAGATTTTGTAAAAACCATGACGAAGGAAAAGGGTGTCCATGGAGTTTCTTGCTCGTTTTTCTTCATAGAGACCTACGCTTTGGAACGAGCAACTAGCCTCAATTTTTCAGTGTAACTTCTTGACAATTCAAAAGTGCTTGTAAATGATCTAATTGAAATAAATCCATCCATATCCATATATATCCATTTATTTTTAGCAAGGACCGGCCCTTGTGGCTATCTAGGAGAGGCCTATGTCCAGCAGTGGACATCCTACGGCTGATATGATGCTGATAATAAAATTATACAAGGGTACTCACCATAGAATTTGGACCTAGCTAGCAAACTCCCCTCTATGACATACCCTTCCTTTCTGTTCGTCACGTAGAACGCAGAAACGGGGGGGTGGTGGGAGACCTGGAATGTAACACCAAAATAAATTTATATTACTAGCTTTTACTCACGACTTCCATACCATCACGCCTGCATTCCACGAAGACCTTTTTCTTTTTGTTCTGGATCAAATGACTCCCTCCGCCCTAGGCGGGGCGGGGCGGAGGCAGTGTCAGATTTTTACTGACGAAAACACATCCATATTCCTTCTTGTGCCCTTTGCGTTCCGGGGGCGCAGTATTTCGAACAACCCGCAGCCGGCATCAGGTGGGCCGTCGGCTTGTTTGCCAACCTGTTCCCTAAAATATAGGTTCTCTGACCAAAATCATGAGACCTCACCTGTTCAGCAATGTAGTAGGTATAGGATTCAGGGCCATGTCTCCAGCAACACCGGAAGGTCTCCCCCAAGACTGGATTGTATGGCTTCTTCAGACCCTTAGGTTTGCGGTACAGCCCTGATAGGTACCAGCGGAGGACCGCTACGAATCTTTGGTATGGCTCTTCAATGAGTTGGGCCCTGAGAAGATACAATAGTAGATAGGACTTTAGTAGTAGTAGAGCTCTTTGTGAAGGAGCTCGTCGGACGAAGTACTATCACCATACCTATTTCTGACCGCAAAGCAGCGTCACTGTGTTCCGGTTTGAAGGGTATGGGTACCGGTGTAATTACAGGCACATGAGACGGTTCAACGTTGTCTCTGCGATGGCACCGGCAGGTATCGGCCCGCCACCACCACAAGGCGGGCCCCGTCACAATTATTGCCAAGTAGGTTATTCCCTGCATCCTAAATTCTTTTAACATCAGCATATAAGCCGTAGGACGTCCACTGCTGAACATAGATTTCCAAAAGAACCGGTCGGAAGCGACCTTTATCTAGCGTTTTCCTGCGGTCTATCCACCTTGTGGGTGGACGTCTTACGCTGCGCTTGCCGGTGCGTGGTCTCCATTCGAGGATTTTGCGGCCCCTCTGCGTGGCATGTGCCTTGCCCACTGCCATTTTAACTTGCTAATGGGCTTGGATATGTTGGTAACTTTGGTTCATTTGCGGATCTCCATAATTCTGATTCAAAAACTAACTAAACTCATTAGCACGAAGGTACTTACTCCCCCAAAATATCAGCATGGTAGTAATTGTCAGATAGCTTGTCGAGGAAGGAGCGCGGCTCCAGAATGAAGGTCGGCAGCACCACCTTGCTGAGGTCCATGCCAGGCCTGACTTGCTTCAACAGGAACCAGAGGAGAGACTTGTTCTCCTCTGCTACTTCTTCAACCAGCTCTCCAGCCTGCAGAAGAAGATGAGGTTATCTTGACTAGTATAAAAAATACACGTGTGCTTAAGACCACACGACTGAAGTAAAGCTTCAGTCGTGTCACTTGAGGAAGGGAGAAAGAGAATGATCGCGCGCACTGCTCTCTCTTGCTCCGACAGTAATATACGAAACGTAACTCTCTTTCTATCTTCACTACCTTATGTCCCCATCTCAACTTCCGTTCGCCCGATCAGACTCATTTTTGTAACGCTCTTGTCACGTATTCAACAGCTTACTCCCCAAGTTAAGCGTGCGTAAAGACGTTTTGCTTCAAAAAAGCTAGAGTTTTCTAAGGCGCTAATCGCTTTAACTATCAGTTGAATTGGAAAAAATCTTTTGGTATATGATAGACAGATTTATGACGAATAATATGAGCTGTATGATATCACACACGTGATACGACACGCGGAAGTGGTAACCAAAGACGTAACTTAAGACGATGGATGGAGAGGAAGAGGGAGGCCAATGAAAAGATGTATGGATTGTGTGAAGAATGATGTGAAAGAGAAGGGAGCCAGTGATAACATGATAGTTGACAGGACGGAATGGAAGAAGAAACCGTGTTGCGCCGACCCCAAGTAACATGGGATAAGGGCAGGAAGATGATGTTGATATGAGAGCCAGATTCATGAGGCTATATAACGAATTTATATAACCACTTGTCAAATTGATTCGTAAATAATAACATACCATCACGCCTGTATTCCCCGAAGGGTTAGGCAGAGGTGTAATAATATACACCCGCAGCTCGCCGGTACGTTTAGGTGCTATGTAGTAGGGGGCGAGCCTATTGCCATTAACCGGGCACAAATCCTAACTCCAAGCTGCTACTGAGAATTTCATAGAAAAACCCAATAACACTTTTTGCTTGACCTGGGAATCGAACCCAAGACCTCTAGCGTAGCAGTCGCGCTTAGAACCACTAGACCAACGAGGTACTTAATAATCAGTAAATAAATTAATAAGGGATAAAGTGTTTTAGAAGGTGTTAGAGAGGAAATCGAACCCCTAAGGTCTCGACAGCCGCGTTCCACGAATCAAGGGAAAAAAAGGTTACTCACCACGCCAATATCAAAATTGGTATCAGCAACATAATTGGACTCGATCTCCGCTAAAATCTCCTGCTTCTTCAGTTCAGCAGGGCGCCGGCTCTGCATGCCGGTTCGGGAACCCTCGCTATCCGAGTCGGAGGCGGCCCCGGCTAGCTCTGTGGGTGCGCAGAAAGGGAGGAGCGTGTGAGTTAGCTGTTCTACTGTGACATTAGCTGATGAGGTTATTGACCTAGCTCTACAAAGTTTAGCTTCCTTTAGCGACATCTATCGGGCAGCATTCGAACTACAACTGACGTTTCCTACATCGCTATATCAAAGTTCTCCGCGACGTTAGCATATACGAGGTGTAAAGGATCTGTCCTAAAACTTCGCGAGTGCACTAAGAACGCAATTCTGACTTCAGAACAAGTGGAATTTCTTACAGGAAAATTTTGAAAATTCTCCCTTTTTTCGGCAGTACAAGTTTGAAAAATTGGCCTGATGCTTTTTCGGTTGACTCTAATGGCAATAACGATATTTGTTGACCTAAAACATGGGCATAATAATTTTTAACCAGCCGCTGAGGACAATACAGAAGAAAATACCACCCTTCACGCTTATGCAGCCTATCTCTTTCTGTTACTATAAGTCAGAAGAGAAAAGAGCTTGTTTCAAACTGTTTTAGGTCATTTTGTTTGTATCTCTGTCTCACAAAGTAAACATTAATCAGCTAGATAGAGAAGAGCCATGTTCCGCAGATACACACAAACACACCACACACATGGTCTGTTGCGGGCACTGCGGGAAATTTCCCTTCATCAAATGACTTTCCTCGCCCTGGGCGGGGCGGTAGGGAGTATCAGACTTTTACTAACTAAAACCCATCCATGTTCCTTCTTGTGCCCTTTGCGTTCCGAAGGCGCGGTATCCCTTACGAACAACCCGCAGCCCCGGCAGTGTTTTGTTCAGTCCGCCTTTGTACAATGTATTATTTACATTATGTGCAAAAAGTTTTAATAAATTAATAAATAAATAAATAAACATGTTGCAGTTTTACAACTAGTGCAGATAGAGTAAAATTATGCTCGATAACAATCAAAGTTGCCGACAACAGAATGTAGCCCCACTATCGCTGTTGCCGGCAACAGTTGCGCAACAATATCTCCAATTTAAAACTAACCTCCATTAGTAACACAAGAATGCCTTTTATCCGCTTGCTGCACCAAACACATCTTGTAGCTCCCATCTTCCGTCTTCGTAAAATCCGACAAGATGGCGGAATCAACCGAGTACTTCCGATTGAGATTAAAGATTCCCGGTTCAGAAAACTGCCTGGTCAATTTGTTCTTTCTTAAAAGCGAAAATATGCTTGACCGCCTTCTTTCTGATTTATCCTTCATTTTAGCTGATAAAATAATATCGGATTCTAGTTCCATTTCAGGCAGCGCGCACTTGCATTGTTGTTATAGACCTTATTCTCTGCACATAAGGTTGAAATTCCCTTGCATTTGTCTTTCGCTGAGAGTTTTTTCTGTAGCTCTTATGTCGTAGTCATAGTAGCGATTATTGCTTGATTTTTCTCCTTTTAATGTTGTTTATTCCATGGTATTTTTATAGTTTTAAAACTTTGTTCAATTTACGCTTAGTTTAGTGAAATTTTGGTGGTTGCTCTGTTTATTAAGATTTATATTAATTATGCTGAGATCTGTTTCCATTAAAGATTATGAATAATGGCGTCCATTATCACCGTCATATCAGCCGAACGATATAGAAAATAAAACTTCGTTACAACTCTGTGTTCGATCCCACTAATATGTAAAGTAATCACCATCATTATACCATCACGCCTGTACTCCCCGAATGGTTAGGCAGAGGTGTAAATGTCCACTCACAGTCCGCCGGTATGTTTAGGTCCCATGTAATAGGGTGCGAGCCTATTGCTATTAACCGGGCACAAATCCAAACTCCGAGCTGCTACTGAGAATTTCATAGAAAAACCCAATAACACTTTGCTCGACCTAGGAACCGAACCAGAGACCTCTAGCGTAGCAGTAGCGCTTAGGATGACTAGGCTAACGAAGCAATTCGAGTCATAAAATAGTGGCATATTTTATTACATAATATGACATTGAAACCCTGACTAACATTTGCTTTACTTACAAACAAAGTTGGTAACAACCACTCAAATTACAAACAGCAAGCGCACGACGGGTAATAAAATTACAAATCGTGTTTAAAAAGGGAGCGATAAGAAATCTATACTTATAATAAATCTGTAGAGAGGTCAATTCTGTACATGAAATATATTTCCAAAATAACTACCAGGGGGTGATTAGGGATCGATACTGATGCCAAAAATGCAATCAGTAAAATTTTTGTCTGTCTGTCTGTCTGTCTGTATAACCGTTATAGAAACAAAAACTACTCGACGGATTTTAACGAAACTTGGTACAATTATTTTTCATACTCCTGAGTTGGTTATAGTATACTTTTCATCACGCTACAATCAATAGTAACAGAGCAGTGAAGGGAAATGTTGGGAAAACGGGAGAAGTTACTCCATTTTTTAAGCTTCCGTCGCGTGTGCAACCTTAATGGTTAAAGCTACACAGAAATCATGTATGACGGAAATGTTCTCCTTAAAATTATATAAAAAATATCCCACGACAGCATATGTCTATCTTTTATGGTTGACTCACAATAGTTTAATATAGTCGCCAGGAGTCGTGAGCACAAACGTTAAGTTTTTTGGGGCGCCGACACTGTACTGCACTGTACTGACCGACCAATCGAGTGGAGCGTCAGCACTCCAAAAAACCTAGAAAGGAACCCAAATATCCAAAAATTAACTTGACGTTTGTGCTCACGACTCTAGGCGGCCACTATACGACGTAACGAGCAAAAATCACGTGTCTAAATAAACGTTTCATACAATTATGGGCTTTATTACTTCCTTATACTCAGTATAATGGCAATAGGCTCGCCCCCTATTACATGGGACCTAAACATACCGGCGAACTGTGGGTGTACATTGTTACACCTCTGCCAAACCCTTCGGGGAATACCGAAGGTTTAAATTGGGGAAACGGGGAATATTGTATGTATGTTATACTCAGTATAAAACAAAGTCGCTTCCCGCCGTCTGTACGCTTAGATCTTTAAAACTGAGCAACGGATTTTAATACAGTTTTTTTTGTATATAGTGATTCAAGAGGAAGGTTTACAATGTCACGCTACGACCAACGGTAGCGGAGCAGTGACCATAGACGTAACTGAACGCCGGTGACACTGCGGGAAGTATAACTAATCTGTACTGCTACTTATATTATAAAGAGTTTGTAGGGGGTAATCTCTGAATTTACTGCACCGATTTTGAAAATTCTTATACCCATAGAAAGCCACGTTATTCCTGAGTAACATAGGCTATATAACATCACGCTACGACATACGGGAGCGGAGCAGTACCTAAACAAAGACGCTACTTAACGCCAGTGAAAATATCCACCCGGACGAAGTTGCGGGACGAAGCTAGTTCATAATAATGCACTTATTCTTATAAGGTAACTAGCTTCTGCTCGCAATTTCGTTCGCGTAGTTTTTTCAAACGTATTAGGTTACGTTTTTGGTTACTGCTCCGCACCTATTGGTCGTGTCGTATTTGTATTTAGCCTATAGCCTTCCTCAATAAATGGACTATCCAATACAAAAAGAATTTCTCAATTCAAACCAGTAGTTCCTGAGATTAGCGCGTTCAAACAAACAAACAAACCAACTCTTCAGCTTTATAATATTAACTAACTGTTGCCCGCGACTTCGTTCGCGTTCACTATTTTATTGGTTTCAATTTTGTTTTCACATAACCCTCTTATTTTTTAAATTCAATAAAAAAAATAAAAATTGCCAAGTTACTTCTTATAACATTAGCTATCTGCGAGTGAAAGTCCCGTCAAAATCGGTGCAGCCGTTTCGGAGATAAGCCGAAACAAACAGACAGACCAAAATTTAAAAAAATGTTTCTTTTTTTATGCTAGTACCGTATATACTTTCATATGCATTTAGTGAAAAGCTTGTAATTTGAAATTACAAACAGACCCTTCAACTTTATTTATTTGTATAGATATGAGCACGCATTTCATTCGAATATAAACTTTGTTCTTTAAAGAATAATGTCTTGTTTAGTCTAGAATTCTAGATATGATTACTAATAGCCTTGTTATTAGCCCACAGTTGCCTTATGTCTTAGACCTTGACCTTAAAATTATTACAAGCAAGGTTGTACAATACGTACAGAACTTTAAACCTTATATTATAAAGAACCATCACGCCTGTATTCCCCGAAGGGTTAGGCAGAGGTGTAACAATGTACACCCACAGTCGCCGGTATGTTTAGGTCCCATGTAATAGGGGGCGAGCCTATTGCCATTAACCGGGCACATATCCTAACTCCGAGCTGCTACTGAGAATTTTATAGAAAAAACCCAACAGCACTTTGCTCGACCTGGGAATCGAACCCAAGACCTCTAGCGTAGCAGTCGTGCTAAGGACCACTAGGTCAACCAGGTAGTTATGAGGTATTATGTAGAACAAATTATTATTATTATATTGGTCGAGCAAAGTGTTATTGGGTTTTTCTATGAAATTCTCAGTAGCAGCTCGGAGTTAGAATTTGTGCCCGGTTAATGGCAATAGGCTCGCCCGCTATTACATGGGACCTAAACATACCGGCGAACTGTAGGTGTACATTGGTAGACCTCTGCCTAACCCTTCGGGGAATACAGGCGTGATGGTAGGTATATATGTATATAAAAGAGTTTTGCCAAATTGGGTGTAGGATTAGAGTAGGTAGTAGCAGAACTCTTTGTGAAGCAGCTCGTCTGGGGAAGTACTACCACCATACCTATTTCTGCCAGAAATAGGTATAAAAGAATCCAAATTCCGGGCTACTTTTTTGAAATTCCTAATGGTAAAACCTAATAAAACTTTTAGCTAGATGCCGGAATCGAACTCAGGACCCCACGCTCATCAATCGCGCTTGCAACCTGGAGGCCAACGGGGCAGACATTACACTTTGTTAATCTAACAGCCTTCAATAATACGGAAGAAACATTCCTTTATCAACACAGAATGATAATGATAAGCCTTCATTGGGTACTATCAAGAGTGTCATCAAAGATATGATAAGTATAAATCAGCGTTTCCCAAACTTTTTATTACTGCGACCCCCTTTACGGTAGTGATTTCCGTGTTTGATTCCCAGGTCTAATATATATCTGTGTAGTAGCTGCCACGAGTCGTGAGCACAAACGTAAAGTTATTTTTTGGGTTTTTGGAACCCGTTCTGGGTTTTTTGGGACGCCGACGCTGCACGCGATTGGTGCGCATATTTCTTTCGACTCGTTCACGTTCATACAAGCACGCCGGTTACGAGTACTGCGCACCTGACCTTTCTGAAGAACCTCACCAATAAGGTCAGGGTAGGTCTTTCTAGGGCGTCCCCTCCCGGCGTTGCCATTCACATCTGCCGTATAAATCCCTTTTGTTAGTCGCCTTTCACTCATCCTCTCAACATGACCGAACCATCTACATAGGTAATTACTAAACTATTCTTAAACGCGCATTGTGTATCCCCCATTACACCTCATACAGTTAACTCCAGACCACGACCTTGCTCTTTATAACCATCTCGTATCATATCTAATTTCTTCTTGTCTGTGTCAATACTTTTATCTTTAGTCAGATCTCATTATAATATACTAGAAAAAAATTTAATAAAGCGGAAAAGATCTTTTTGTTCTTCTATTTACACGCGTTAATCCTATTTCCCACTAATAGCGTAAAAGTGGGATAGACGCCACACTTTTTGAAATCATTTTATATCTGCCAGTACAAATTAAAAAACATTTTAAACATCAGGATGGCCACCAGTCGTTTCATATTCAAAGTAAAAGCTCGTGAACACTTGCTTATGAAGTTGGCAGACTCGTCTCACAATTAGTTTCTTATATTTCTCCACCTATGTGTATTTTTTTTGGCTTTCTCTACTCTGTATATTTTGTTTGTATGTATGAATTTATTATATTTTATTCCTGGAAACTTTCTGTTCCTTGCACCTACTATGTTTGGTCTCTGCATCACCCAAAGGCAGACTGGTAGAAAATGCCTAAGGCATTTTTTTTTTTTTTTTTTGGTGGGTGGGAAATCATCAAATAACTTCTCCCGCCCTGGGCGGGACGGGAGGGAGTGTCAGACTTTTACTGACTAAGACCCACCCATGTTCCTTCTTGTGCCCTTTGCGTTCCGGGGGCACGGTATCTCTTGCGAACAACCCGCAGCCCCGGCAGGCATCAGCCCTCAGTGGCCCCTTCCTTTTGCTGACATCTCTTTGAGGCGCGCGTGGAACACGAACGCGCCGTCGACACGGCCTGTCGTTATGCAACGTAAGGACGGTGAGCTACCCATTGCTCACCGTTCACAGGCCCGTATCTACGGTGGCCGGGAGTCGTCTCGCGGCTCCCGACGTCCGGAGCGTCTACCGCGGCGGCTGGGACGGGAGAACCGCTGTCTCAACCGTCCCGCCGCCTCCTTCTCAAACATTACTGCCTCGCAGAAGGAGGCGACTGCATCCCATTCCCTCTCGCTCCGGACCATGGCTTGCACCAGGGCCGGACGCGAGAGTTCGCCGCCGCCGATGGCCGCCACGAGGATTCGGCGATGCTCCGC
This sequence comes from Caradrina kadenii, assembly GCA_947462355.1. Taxonomy (NCBI): domain Eukaryota; kingdom Metazoa; phylum Arthropoda; class Insecta; order Lepidoptera; family Noctuidae; genus Caradrina; species Caradrina kadenii. The sequence goes on along the minus strand of OX381702.1, from coordinate 3,967,488 downwards.
CCAAGCGGGGCATACCGCCACGGTGTGCTCCACCGTGTCCTCGGGGCGATCCACACAATGGTGACACCCGGACGTTTCCTCCCGCCCGATAAGGTGCAGGAACCTCCCGAAACACCCGTGTCCGGTGAGGACCTGCGTCAGGCGGTAGGTGAGGGCGCCGTGACGCCTCTCCAGCCACTCCTCAAAGAGGGGACTTACCGCCTCTATTAAGGCGTGCCCAGATGCCTAAGGCATTAAGTCCGCCTTTGTACAATGTATTTTTTACATTATGTGCAAAAAGTTGTAATAAATAAATAAATAAATAAATCTTATTTGCAAAACTAGCAAGTACTTTGGTTCTGTATCTACAAATTTATGAAAAGTAAAAAACATTATCTTCGATATTTCCAGCGTATTAGCGATTTTTGCGGACCTCTAGCTTTTGGGACAACTATCCCATGTGTGGGATAGTTGCCTAGTCCAAATAAATTACGTTTAGGATAGTCGCCTCGCTGAGAAACAAGGCATGTATCCCGAAAAAACTTTGATCGCTCCTTGCTTCCCCATGCGATCGCACAAAGACATGAGACACGGTCCACTCAGTAGTAGTTGGAAAGTCGTTCGATAGACAAATGAAATAGCAGGCTATTCTTTCTCGAAACTAGAGTAATTGCAATAGGGGCATCTATACTCCTGAGGCGTCTATCCCACTTTTACCCTATATTACTAACTAGCGTCTGCTCGCGACTTCGTCCGCGTAGTTTTGTCACCCGCATTAGGCTACGTCTTTAGTAACTGCTCAGCACCTATTGGTCGTAGCGTAATGTTGTATAGCCTATAGCTTTCCTCTATAAATGAACTATCCCAAACAAAAATATTCTTTCAATTCAAACCAGTAATTCCTGAGATTAGCGCGTTCAACCAAACAAACAAACTCTTCAGCTTTATAATTTTAGTATAAAATTATTTTGTTTTATTTTATTTCTTTTGTTATTAATTATAAACTGTATTTAGAGCCTCAAGTTATGCGAATGCTTTTGGAAATCCTGCTCGACCTGGGAATCGAACCCAAGACCTCTAGCGTAGCAGTCGCGCTTAAGACCACTAGGCTACCGAGGCAGTTATATCATCAAGTGTATGTTAATATTTATCTATCAGATATGAGATAATTTGTACAGAACATCATTGTTATATTGTACAATTATGAGAATATTAAACGTCTGCTTATGTAAGTGAAGATATTGTGGAATTATTACGAGCTGTGAAAATACACAACATATATCCGTTAACCACACATACTGCTCATCAAACTAAGTGACATTAAGCTAGCATTATCGATGAGAAACGAGTTTTGTTTTCGGTGTGAATTTTTTCTGTTTATGTTAGCGCGCAGTGTAGTAAAAAAACCGGCCAAGACTCGCGCACCAAGAGATTCATACCATCTAAATACATATAACTCAAAGGTGACTGACTGACTGTCATAGTGATCTATCCACGCACAGCCCAAACCACTGGACGGATCGGGGTGAAATTTGGCATGCAGGTAGATGTTATGACGTAGGCATCCGCTAAGAAAGGATTTTGATCAATTCTACCCCCAAGGGGATAAAATAGGGGATGAAACTTTGTATGAAACTTCGTCAATTTTAAACCGATCGGGCTGAGACTTTGCATGCATAAAGCTACTATGACGTAGGCATCCCCTAAGAAAGGATTTTGATAAATTCCGCCCCTAAGGGGGTAAAATAGGGGATGGAAGTTTGTTTAAATCTTTTTAGATAATCGACTGATTGAACTGACGGATTTTGACAGGACTTTCACTCGCAGCTAGCTGATGTCATAAGAAGTAACTTAGGCTATTTCTATTTACTTACTTGAATAAAAATAATAATAATAGGCTCGGCCCCTATTACATGGGACTTAAACATACCGGCGAACTGTGTCACTGTGTGTGTACATTGGTACACCTCTGCCTAACCCTTCGTGGAATACAGGCGTGATGGTATGTATGTGTGTATGTTAGATTTAAAAAAAAGAGGTTTATATGCGAAAACAAAATTGAAATCAATAAAATAGTGAACGCGAACGATGTCGCGGGCAACAGCTAGTTACATATACAAATTTGAACTCTCGCCCATCCATCTCAGTGTGAAACCACTGTTCGACACCACGATATCACAAAACACAACCGTTCAATTGCAGATATTTCGGTATGTTTGTTAATGCAAATGTTCTCTTATCTGGCAGATAAGCTTATTTTTTTATATTTCGAGTACTTCGCATCGCTATACTGTGATTGCAGGCTGTGAAATTAATGTGAAAATATATTGGTATTATTAATTCTGTTTTTATACATGACTAGCGAAATTATCTACAAATTACGTCTTTGGTTACTGCTCCGCTCCCGTGTGTCATAGCATGGTGGTATATAGCTTATGTTATTCAGGAATAATGCGGCTATCTATTGGTGAAAAAAATATTAAAATCGGTCTAGTATTTTCGGAGTCTATTCGTTACAAACAAACAAAAATATCTTTCCTCTTTATAATATTACTAGCGACCTGCCCGCGACTTCGTCCGCGTGGCTTATTCCAACCGCGTTAAGTTACGTCTTTCGTTACTGCTCCGCTCCCGTGAACCGTAGCGTGATGGTATATAGCCTTGGTTACTCAGGAATAATGTAGCTATCTATTGGTGAAAAATGGTTAAAATTGGTCCAGTAGTTTCGGAGCCTATTCGTTATAAACAAACAAACAAATCTTTCCTCTTAAAATATTAGTATAGATTATAGATATAGACTATATATTCGTGTTTGGTTACTGCTCTGCACCCGTTATTCGTAGCGTGATGATCTATGTACGTATAAACCTTCTTCTTGAATCACTCTATCTACTGATGAAAACCGCATTATCCGTTGCGTAGTTTAAAATATCTGAGCGTACAGACGGCGGGAAGCGACTTTGTTTTATACAGTGTAGAGATTGCGGGCTCGAATGAATATGGAAAATTATTATCTCAGTAACAAGAAAGTTCCCAGGTTTGGTCCAGTTCCGGCTCCGTTACGCATCTTTCTAAGTTTATCTTGGACATTTCCGACAACGTGAGGAAACCTGGACTTATAATTACATAACATATCAGGCCTGTATTCCTCGAAGGATTATGCAAAGGTGTACCAATGTACACCCACAGTTCGCCGGTATGTTTAAGTCCCATGTAATAGGGGGCGAGCCTATTGCCATTAGTAGGGCACAAATCCTAACTCCGAGCTGTTACTAAGAATTTCATAGAAAAAACCCAATAACACTTTGCTCGACCTGGGAATCGAATCCAAGACCTCTAGCGTAGCAGTCGCGCTTAGGACCACTAGGCCAACGAGGCAGTTCATATGATTAATATAAATCTGAAATCGCCAATCCGCCTTGAGCAAGCGTGGTGATCAATGCTCGTGCCTTCTCTGTATTAGAAGAGGCCTTTGCCCAGCAGTGGGACAGTAATAGACTGGTATTATTATTTATTTATTATAAGTGTCTTGTTAAACTCGGCATAGACCAATCCACTGACCTCATCGCAAAAAAAAAGCATATAACCACGGTGGTTAATTAGCAAATCAGCTCCATCCGTTCTAGGTACCTAAGTTACGTCATGTATTAACAAAGTTACTAGTAGATTAGAACCAGTCCTGTTGTAGACAGAGTTGGTTATCAGACATTACGACACTTGCCTATTCCTAACGTCGATGATTAGTGAAAATCTCGTAAATGACAAATACGAAATTTTTCGAGAGAAAAAAAAACACGCATACAATGACGCCTGTATTCCCCGAAGGGTTAGGCAGACGTGTAACAATGTACACCCACAGTTTGCCGGTATGTTTAGGTCCCATGTAATAGGGGCCGAGCCTATTGCCATTAACCGGGCACAAATCCTAACTCCCCCGCCCCCCATTCGTCTCGTGGTCGCAAGCGCGACTGATGAGCATGGGGTCCTGGGTTCGATTCCCAGGTGGAGCAAAAAGTATTATTGGGTTTTTCCATTTGGAATTTCTCAGTAGCAGCTCGGAGTTAGGATTTGTGCCCGGTTAATGGCAATAGGCTCGCCCCCTATTACATGGGACCTAAACATACCGGCGAACTGTGGGTGTACATTGGTACACCTCTGCCTAACCCTTCGGGGAACACAAGCGTGATAATGGTATGTGTTACTATATTGGTAGTAGAGCTCTTTGGGAAGGAGCTCGTTCGGGGAAGTACTACCACCATGCGTTTGCCGCAAAGCAGCGTTGCTGTGTTCCGGTTTGAAGGGTCCATACTCTTACCACACCTTCCATACCCGTTTGTGTGTCTAACCGTAGTCGTTATCCTTACCACCTAGTAAGTATAGAATACACAACGAGTCCAGTTGTAAAAAAAAAAACAGTTGGTACAACTAGGGCTGCCATCATCTAAATTGCCGTTGCATGACCAAAACTTCAAAAACTCCGGCCATTTGAGTGGAATAGAGAATGATCCCTGACTCTTATTTACATAGCACACGTGACATTGCGAAAGATAAATAAATACATTACTTTGTATGTTTTAAGAGCTCTTCTGCACGAAACTGTAAATAACGCAATGAATATTATTCGATAGAAAAATATTTTTAAATGTAAACATCTTTTACATTTTAATGTAAATTAATCTATATAATCCTAATTTATTGCTTACTAGCTGCTGCCAGCGAATCCGTCCGCGTGGTTTTTTCCACCCGCATTAACATAGGTCTTTGGTTACTGCTCCTCTCCCGTGTGTTGGAGCGTAACGTTATATAGGCTATAGCCTTCCTCGATAAATTAACTATCCAACATAAAAATAATTTTTCAATTCCAACCTTTTCAGTTCAGAATTTTCAGTTCTTAAGATTAGCGCGTTCAACCAAACAAACAAACTCTTCAGCTGTATAATATTAGTAAAGATTAATCAGGATCCCCCTGATACCCAAAAGTGTCCAGTATTCATCCGGACACTTTCGAAAACCCCGTTCAGATTTACCCACAGACGCCTTTTAAACTAAGACAAATCCGGGGAATCACGGATGGATGGCAGCCCTAGGTATAACCCTCTGGTGGTAACCACTGCTTTTTTTTTGCGCAACGGCCTTGCGTGGGGGAACGATTTTAAAGTATTGTAAGATCGATCGACATTTATATTGGAAAAACCCGTTTCGCACATAATATTTACTCAGTTCGAAGGCCATATTAATATCAATGAGAGATGCTAATTGGAGTTGTCGATTAAAATCAAAGTCGAAGCATTTGTATCAATATAACTATTTACGGGCACTTTTGAATGGTCAAGAAGTCGGTCGGTTAGTTGAAGCTAGTGCCAAAATGTAGGTAGGAAAATGTGGAAGGAGCCCGCTAAGATCAGTGCCTGTCAGGGTCGTGAATTTGTTCGTAAGATTCACCGCGGCCCTGAAACGCAACGGGCATTAGGAGGAACACGGATGGGTTTTAGTCAGTAATAGTCTGACACTCCATTCGCTCCGCCCAGAGCGGAAGAAATCATTGGATGATTTTTGACTCTTAAAAGAATATCAAGCCAATCCGCCTTGAGCAAGCGTGGTGATCAATGCTCGTGCCTTCTCTGTATGAGAAGAGGCCTTTGGCCTGCAATAGGACAATGAGCCTAATATTATTAATATAATAATAATACACAAACAATTAACCTAATATTTGACTGCCTCGGTAGCCTACTGGTCCTAAGCGCGACTGCTACGCTAGAGGTCTTGGGTTCGATTCCCAGGTCGAGCAAAGTGTTATTGGATTTGTCTATAAATTCTCAATAGCCGCTCGGAGTTAGAATTTGTGCCCGGTTAATGTCAATAGGCTCGTCCCCTATTACATGGGACCTAAACATACCGGCGAACTGTGAGGCGTACATCGTTAGGTTTACCTCTGCCTAACCCTTCGAGGGATACAGGCGTGACGGTATGTATGTTTTTCGCGTGCTATTTTATTTATCCATCGAAAGACTTTCCAACTACTGCTAAGTGGACCGTGTCTCATGTCTTTGTGCGATAGCATGGGGAAGCAAGGAGCGATAAAAGTTTTTTTCGGGATAGATGCCTTGTTTCTCAGCGTGGCGACTATCCTAAACGTAATTTATATGGACTAGGCAACTATCCCACACACCCTACCCTTCGGGGAATACAGGCGTGATGTTTTGTTATGTTAACTTAATATTGATGTATTTCTATTTCATAACAATAATGTTGCATTTGTCCTGTCGTATTGAGGAAAACAATATTAATAATTGGAGATGCGATCCTTGCTAAGTCTGTGTGGTGTAACTTTGAACGATAGAGTGAGGAATGAAATTATACGAGAACGTTGCGGATTAAAAGAGGATGTAGTGACAAAGGTTGAAAAGAGTATGCTTAGATGGTTCGGTCGTGTTGAGAGGATGAGTGAAAGGCGACTAACAAAAGGGATTTATATGGCAGATGTGAGTAGCACCGCCGGGAGGGGACGCCCTAGAACGACCTACCCTGACCTTATTGATGGGGTTCTTCAGAAAGGTCGCGTGCGCAGTACTCGTAACAGGCGTGCTTGTATGAACAGATGTATGAACGTGGACGAGGCAAAAGAAGTATGTAAGGATCGTAGCAGGTGGCGTTCTGTGGTTTCTGCCTACCCCCATGGGAAAAAGGCGTGAGTTTATGTATGTATCTTTATTAATAATTGTAGAAAACATAGTAAGTTGAAGTAATTTGCTTAGAACAGTAATAGGCTTGTGTTATTTATACAACTGCCTCGGTAGCCTAGTGGTCTTAAGCGCGACTGCTACGCTAGAGGTCTTGGGTTCGATTCCCAGGTCGAGCAAAAAGTGTTATTGGGTTTTTCTATGAAATTCTCAGTAGCAGCTCGGAGTTAGGATTTGTGCCCGGTTAATGGCAATAGGCTCGCCCCTTATTACATGGGACCTAAATATACCGGCGAACTGTGGGTGTACATTGTTACACCTCTGCCTAACCCTTCGGGGAATACAGGCGTGATGGTATATTTATATTTATTTATTTTTTATTTATACAAGACTCATTTCAGTAGTAGAGCTCTTTGTGAAGCAGCTCGTCTGGGGAAGTACTACCACCATACCTATTTCTGCCGCAAAGCAGCGTTTCTGTGTTCCGGTGTGAAGGGTATGGATGCCGGTGTAGTTACAGGCACATGAGACGTTTCAACTTTGTCTCTGGGATGGCAACGCATTTGCAAGGCCTCTGGTATTGCAGATGTGTATAGGTAGCGGTGACCACTTAACATCAGGTGGGCCGACGGCTTGTTTGCCATCCAATGACATAAAAAAGACTCAATATGTTTGATAATATTTCTTATAGCAACGAAACTCATATATTTAATTGAAATATTGAAAGCCTAACTAACTAACTGCCTCGGTAGCCTAGTGGTCCTAAGCGCGACTGCTACGCTAGAGGTCTTGGGTTCGATTCCCAGGTCGAGCAAAAAGTGTTATTGGGTTTTTCTATGAAATTCTCAGTAGCAGCTCGGAGTTAGGATTTGTGCCCGGTTAATGGCAATAGGCTCGCCCCCTATTACATGGGACCTAAATATACCGGCGAACTGTGGGTGTACATTGTTACACCTCTGCCTAACCCTTCGGGGAATACAGGCGTGATGGTATATTTATATTTTTATAAGTATTGAAAGAAAAAACCGGCCAAGTGTGAGTCGGACTCGCGGACGAAGGGTTCCATAATTATTTAAAAACGGCAAAAAAAACATGTCTGTTATATTTAATATTTATGTTCGTAAAATTAAATGTTTGTTTTATTATTATATTTCAGTTAATTAAATGAAAGGTAAACTGCGGTTAACGATTTATGACTTATAAAAAAAACAAACTACTTACTAGATCTTGTTCAAACCATTCTTCGGTGATAATGTACATGGTAATGTACATGATATATTTTTTTGTAATTCTATAATTATTCTATATTTATTAAACTGCCTCGGTAGCCTAGTGGGCCTAAGCGCGACTGCTACGCTAGAGGTCTTGGGTTCGATTCCCAGGTCGAGCAAAAAGTGTTATTGGGTTTTTCTATGAAATTCTCAGTAGCAGCTCGGAGTTAGGATTTGTGCCCGGTTAATGGCAATAGGCTCGCCCCCTATTACATGGGACCTAAATATACCGGCGAACTGTGGGTGTACATTGTTACACCTCTGCCTAACCCTTCGGGGAATACAGGCGTGATGGTATATTTTTTTTTTTATATTTATTTAATTCTATCATTCTCTTATTTTTTAAGTTAAAGGGGGGGGGGGGGGGGGGGTATACATTTTACCACTTTGGAAGTGTCTCTCGCGCAAAGTGCTCAGTTTAGAAAATAATTATATTAGAAACCTCGTACCTTTGAACACCTATCCATAGCTATCACACAAGCCGTGTCGACGGCGCGTTCGTGTTCCACGCGCGCCTCAAAGAGATGTCAGCAAAAGGAAGGGGCCACTGAGGGCCGATGCCTGCCGGGGCTGCGGGTTGTTCGCAAGAGATACCGCGCCCCCGGAACGCAAAGGGCACAAGAAGGAACATGGGTGGGTTTTAGTCAGTAAAAGTCTGACACTCCCTCCCGCCCCGCCCAGGGCGGGAGAAGTTATTTGGTGATTTCCCACCCACCAAAAAAAAAAAAAAAAAAAAAGCTATCACACAAGTATGGGAGTTAATAAAAAAAAAAATTGAGTTTCAGTATGGGGAACTCCCAAAATGTATGTTGTGTGAAAATCTTAATACGGTTCACAAAATACATCTACTGATCAAGTTTCAACAGCATAGTTCTTACAGTTTCGGAAAAAGTGGCTGTGACATACGGACGGACAGACAGACATGACGAATCCGACGGCACATTTGGCGCAGTGGCTGAGCGATTGGCTGCTGCGCTGCGTGTCGCGGGTTCGATTCCCGCACGGAACAAATATTTGTATGGCCTATATAGTTGTTCCGGGTCTGGCTGTTTGTGTATGTGGGTTTATATGTTTGTAAACGCACCCACGATACATGAGAAATTCATAGTGTGGGGCAACATTTTCTTAAAAAAAAAAAAAAAAAGAAACGGTTCCGTTTTATGCCATTTGGCTACGGAACCCTAAAAAACATGTTGTTTTTTTGTATTATCGTCATTATTATCGATAGTAATGACGATTGTGGTGTTTCACGTATCCATTTAATTAGAATTTATATAAACAGGTCACACATCAAATACAATGGGACTTTTTGAATGTCAAAAGCATCTACTTTTAAGGGCCAATTCACGTCGCGACACGACGCAGCGCGCACATTTAAATAGAGTTTTTTCTTTTTTGGTGGGTGGGAAACTATCAAATATCTTCTCCCGCCCTGGGCGGGGGCGGGAGGGAGTGTCAGACTTTTACTGACTAAAGCCCACCCATGTTCCTTCTTGTGCCCTTTGCGTTCCGGGGGCGCGGTATCTCTTGCGAACAACCCGCAGCCCCAGTAAAATAGAGAGACTTAAAATATAACTTATTTACTACACGAAAAGATACACATTTCATTGTGAGAATTCAGCGCTGTATGGTGTAACGTATTCTGAATTACATAACATACCATCACGCCTGTATTCCCCGAAGGGATAGGCAGAGGTGTACCAGTGTACACCCACAGTTCGCCGGTATGTTTAGGTCCCATGTAATAGGGGGCGAGCCTGTTGCCATTAACCGGGCACAGATCCTAACTCCGAGCTGCTACTGAGAATTTCATAGAAAAACCCAATTACACTTTTTGCTCGACCTCGGAATCGAACCCAAGACCTCTAGCGTACCAGTCAGTATGACAGATTTATTTGTCGGCGAGAAGAAATTTGTCAAAAATCCGTCGTGTGCGGACACGCTAAAGCTAACTCAAACGACACAACAGACGTATGAGGAAAAATCTATACTAATACAGAATATAAACATACCATATCACTGTGGTATATACACTGTGGGTGTACATTGGTAAATCTCTGCCTAAACCTTCGGAGAATACAGGCGTGATGTTATGTTATAGAAAAAAACAACCCCTTATGAATACACTAACAAACTTCCAAATCAAACCACCTATATTTTTTTAAAGCCGTGATTTCAAATTTAGAACACCAATGATACAAAACAATACATTCATAAATCGAACCACTCTGTATTAAAAAAAATAAAAGGTAGTCAATTCAAATTTGGAACAACAATAACACAAAAGAGGCCAATAAGTCAGCATCAAAACTGCATACATAAAAACTTTTTTTATGACCTGTCAATTTTGACGTTTCATACCTAACATGGAAATGCACGGAATGTATTAATTAACAAGTTAAACAAACAAACAGTTATTGAAACCTCAGCATATAATATAAACAAACGTTACAACACGTTTCAAAGTCTGGATATGAAGGCCACTTTCATCTTTAGTTTATTTATAAGTAAGATATTATATAAACATATTTAGAAGCTAGCTAACTAGCTTCAGCCCGCGACTTCGTCCGCTTAAAATAACACGTACCATCACGCCTGTATTCCCCAAAGGGTTAGGCAGAGGTGTAACAATGTACACCCACAGTTCGCCGGTATGTTTAGGTCCCATGTAAATAGGGGGAGAGCCTATTGCCATTAACAAATCCTAACTCCGAGCTGCTACTGAGAATTTCATAGAAAAACCCAATAACACTTTTTGCTCGACCTGAGAATCGAACCCAAAAATTCCGCTTAAAATTTGATATATTATCCCACGGGAACCGTAAATTTTTCCGGGATAAAAAGTATCACACACACACATACCATCACGCCTGTATTCCCCAGAGGGTTAGGCAGAGGTGTACCAATGTGCACCCACAGTTCACCGGTATGTTTTTAGGTCCCATGTAATATGGGGCGAGCCTATTGCCATTAACCGGGCACAAATCCTAACTCCGAGCTGCTACTGAGAAATAAAAAATAAAAAGTATCCTATGTGTTATTCCACTCTACAATCTACCTCAGTACCAAATTTCGGCCAGATCCGTTCAGCCGTGTAAGTGTGTAAGAGTAACAAACATCCATCCATCCATCCTCACAAACTTACGCATTTATAATATTTCTAGCTGACCCAGCAAACGTTAAACGTGAAAAACAGTTGTTGGCCGATTCTCAGACCTACCCGATATGCACACAAAATTTCATAAAAATCGGTCCAGCCGTTTCGGAGGAGTTTAGTAACAAACATTGCGACACGAGAATTTTATATATTAGATTATTAGATAGTTGATAAACTTCTATAGGTAAGCAAATTTGATATTCTGGTTTATTCTGAAAAAATCTCTTTTGGAAAGTGGGCTTGAGATAAGCTGTCAATCACTAGAAACAGGTAAAAGCCAAAGTCAAATCATTTAACATTTAACACACACATACACACATTTTACATTTAATCATTTAACTACCTCGTTGGCCTAGTGGTCATAAGCGCGACTGCTACGCTAGAGGTCTTGGGTTCGATTCCTAGGTCGAGCAAAAAGTGTTATTGGGTCTTTCTATGAAACTCTCAGTAGCAGCTCGGAGTTTGGATTTGTGCCCGGTTAATGGCAATAGACTCGCCCCCTATTACATGGGACCTAAACATACCGGCGAACTGTGGGTGTACATTGTTACACCTCTGCCTAACCTTTCGGGGAATATAGGCGTGATGATGGTATGTGTCAAATCATTTAATTTTAACTGAAGTGGCAATAGGCAGAGCACATAGCTCGCTTAGGGTCGTAAGGCCCTCGAGTGGTAACCACGCACCGGAAGGCGCAGTGTAGGAAGGCCCCACACAAGGTGGACCGAGGACCTGGTAAATGTCGCGGTAAATGGTCGAACGCGGAGGACCGGTCATTGCCGCCATTTAGAAGCCTATGTCCAGCAGTGGACGTCGTTCGGCTGATATATAATAATGATGATAGTACTAGACAACTTTGAAAACACATCAATTTTTATACAGCCTTTTTCACTTCACAACACAATACAAGCTAAGTTAAACAATAGTCAATTATTTACACATAATTAATATTACAACAAAAGCTTCACACTTATCACGTAATTAAAAAAATAATTAATTTTATAGAACGCTAAGATACGACAACACGACCGCTCCGTGCGCGGCTTGATATCAGACTGACGGTCTAATATATAAAAACTAGCTTCCGTCCCAACCTGATTCGCGTGACTTATTTCACCTGAGTTAACTTATATATTTGGTTACTGCTCCGCTCCCGTGTGTCGTAGCGTGATATTCCACAGCTTATGTTACGCAGGAATAATGTAGCTATCTATTGGTGGAGAAATGGTTCAAAACGGCCCAGTAGATTCGGAGCTTATTAGGTGCAAACAAACAAACAAACAAGTCTTTCCTCGTTATTATATTAGTAATGATATAGTGTGTGGTTGTAGACGTGTGTGCATAATATTGATAAGATAATAATCGTACGTTTTCAAGGCGCATATTATTAGGAACACAGACTCAATTTGTGTCTACAGGATGATATGTATAAAGTATGGTAAGAAGAATTAATGTCCGGATTTACCAGTCATGTGTATTGGGACCGACAATTTCTTTTTATATTTAATTACAAAATTGACTTTTTTTTTTCTTATTTGCAATAGACGTCCGGATTTACCGGGCTTGTCCGGTTTTGGAGACCCATTTTTTTCTGTTTTAATTTGTTTATTATCTGGGAATTTCATTTTTTCTGTCTTTCGTTCCGTCCTTCATCCGGTCTTATCATTTGTCCGGAATTACCAACCAAGAGAGAGTTACCTAGTTTTCATGCAAATCTGCACAGTAATTTAGTAGCCTTATCACTGTACTATCTACAATCACACTTTCACAACAATAATAACAGAAGTGAAAACCTGTCTGTATGTTTGTTCTGTCATCACTGCTAAACCACTGAACCGATCGTGATGAAATTTGACAAAGAGATAGCTTGGGTTTTCGAAAAGAATATAGGCTACTTTTTCATCTGCTACTTTATCTGCATCCGTGATAACTAGTGATAGGAATAGGTAGTGCCTATTAGTCTAAACTTCGAAGAACAGAGACAAAAAACGGAGACTTCCTTAGGACTAAATTATTTCCGGGACATCTGTCTAGAAATTTGGAGACAACACTTAAATACATACATTTTAAAAAATGTGTTATTTGGAATAAGTAATTCGTCTATATTTATCTAAAGTTTGCGACTAGATTCATAATAAATAACATCATAACATAATCACATTTGTAATATTAGTAATCGCATAGGTAATAGATATAAAATCACTCTACGAGACACGGGAGCGGGGCAGTAACCAAAGACGTAACTGAACGCGGGTGACACCGCGGGGTACATAACTAGTTAATGATAGCCTTTGTTTACTTAATTAATTACCAATACATTATCACTTATCAGTAACTAAGCCTCTTATAATCATGATAAGATAAGTATACGGCTGGTCTGTTTGTAAACAAATTCCCTCGGTGACATACCATCACGCCTGTGTTCCCCAAAGGGTTAGGCACAGGTGAACCAATGTACACCCACAGTTCGTCGGTATGTTTTAGGTCCCGTGTAATAGAGGGCGAGCCTATTGCCATTAACCGGGCACAAATCCTAACTCCGAGCTGCTACTGAGAATTTCATAGAAAAACCCAATAACACTTTGCTCGACCTGGGAATCGAACCCAAGACCTCTAGCGTAGCAGTCGCGCTTAGGACCACTAGGCCAACGAGGCAGTTCCCTCGGTGAGTTTAGGTAAAGTTAGCTTAGGCATGTCTTTCATCGCTCCAGCCATGAAAGACACCAGACCATGTTCGGGGGCGAGAGTGCTTGGGACGTCGTCGCCTTCTTTTGCGAGGAGGTGATGGCCGCCAAGGATGCGGCGGAACGGGAAAGGGAGGCTACTTCCTCCCATCCCACCTGCAGAAGACGCACCAGGCGCCGGAGAGCGCGAGATGATCTCCGGCCACCGTGTAATGGGACCTGCGCGCGGCGGACATCGGGTCAGTCCGTCACCCGAACAGAGGCAGGCCCGAGAGTAAGGTGTTCCGCGTGCGCCTTTTAGGGAGTCAGTGCGGCCGGTGGATGACGTCCGCACTGAATTTACTGAACCGATTTTGAAAATTCTTTTACCCAAAGAAAGCCTCGTTATTTTTGAGTGTCCTAGGCATTATAACATCACGCTACGACACACGGGAGCGGAGCAATAACCAAAGACGTTACTTGACACGGGTGAAAATATCAACAGTAGCTAGTTAATTATAAGTCCAGGTTCCCACACGATGTTATCCTTCACCAATGTCAGTTAGGGTCGCTGAACAAGCGGGTCGGCAAATTCGATTTGTTATATGCCGAACCGAAATTTTCTTTTTGAACACATAACTTCAAAAGTTACATTAGTATTTGCTCGTGGCAAGTTGTGAACCCAATATTTCGTGCATGAGAGGCTGGCGCCTTAACCACTGAGCAATTACGTGTCTACTTATCAATTTTGTTATCGACTTAATTATTTTTAAAAGGTCATTGACTGAATGAGCCACCACAATCGATGATTATAAACATGTACTGTACATTTGAAATGACTTATGATTCAGATGTTAAGTATTTTATCCGACTTCAAAAAAGGAGAAGGATCTTAATTCGTCTGTATGTATATTTTTTTTGTATGTGTCTTACGCGATAACTCCGCCAATTATGAATCGATTATGATGATTCTTTTTTTTATTTGATAGGTCATATTTCAGAGGTGGTCCCACATAAATTTTATTGTGACACCCCCGTGCCTCGGAAAGCACATAAAGCCGTTGGTCCCTGCTGTCATTCGTAGATCTTTGACAGTCGTTACGGATAGTCAGAAACCAGGAAGTCTGACAACCAGTCTAACCAAGAGGTATCGTGTTGCCTAGTAACTGGGTTGTGGAGGTCAGATAGGCAGTCGCTCCATGTGAAACACTGGTATTCAGCTGCATCCGGTTAGACTGGAAGCTGACCCCAACATAGTTGGGAAAAGGCTAAGTAGATGATGAAGTATGTAAATGTCAAACCGCATTCTGAGCTAAGCTAGGTTTCACATGACGTCATGCGAGTCACGATTTGATGAAGTTTTTGTTTTATTTATTCATATCTAGCTGCATACCCCGCGGTGTCACCCGCGTGCAGTTACGTCTTTGGTTACTGCTCCGCTCCCGTTGCTCGTAGCGTGATGTTCTATACATATAAACCTCACTTTTGAATTATTTTATCTATTGACTCCAAAATTAGGCAAATCGGTGCAGCCGTTCTCGAGTTTTAGCGAGACTAACGAACTGCAATTTTTATATAATTATATAGATAAGTAAGAATTACAAAATTGAACCAACAAACTGAACGACTCGTTGTAAATTGGATTATGAATATTTTAAAGAATGATCTGCTCGATTAGGTCGCCACGAGTCGCGAGCACATATGGGTATTGGAGGAGGTAACCCCGCGCATGTACACTTTCGGCCAAATTAATTCAGTACCGATTTTTCTAAAATTATTCTTAGTTACTTACGCAAAGTATGTAAGTAAGGTAATTAAAACATAAGTGGTACTTCTAATTTTACTTTGATGCAGTAATGTTGTAGGCCTTCGTGACTGAAACATATCTCAATAAAATAATAAAATCTTGTTAGAAATGATAGTTTATTTTTCAACGGTTTGTTAATCTGAAGGTAAAGGCACAAGCTTATTACAAACTAGAAGATTATATTCAAGATACATACATACATACATGCTGGTCCTGCTCCATAGGACAATTTAAAGTCTTGACAAAATCAACTGGTTGCTAATTTAATTATATAAGTACTTTGTTTTGATTAATTATTTTTCTCTTCGACATTAATTCTACATTTGAGTATGCCTCACACACTGATTCCTTGTCTTTGAAATGTATAAATGTGTTTGATATTACAATTAACTTAGCTTTCATTTCTAATTTGTGGCACTGAGTACGTATTGCAGTACTTTGAGTGACTTTTTTTAATAGATCGTTTTGACATCAGTATAAGTTAATGGAATTGTACAACTTATTGTAATACATTTTTTTTTTTTAAAGAGTATGTATGGAGTTTCTTGCCCGTTCTTCTCCATACGAAACTACCTTTTGGAATGGGCAACTAGATTAAATATTTTTAATTTTAACTTGTAATTGACGTTCAAAAGTGCCTTTTAATGGTCTAATTGAAATAAATAATTTGACTTCGAAGGTGATGTGCCTTCCGTAAAAAATCCATAAAACTATATGAAAATGAAAAAAAAAATACGAAATAAAAAAAAACCATTTTAAAATTCAAAACGTAAGTAACTGAAACTGCACAAAAGTGTACAGTAGCCACATACATACATACACTGTGAGTTAAATACAAATTTAACTTGCAGTGTATGTACGTCTGTTCGTGTTGAATCTTACAACTGAATTTTGAAGCAGATATCTTCAACCGATTGAGCTGACATTTTGTATACGCGTTTAATTTGGATGACAATGCATATTTAGTTGAATCCAACATGGCGGAACACCCAAGATGGCGGACTCGTTATTTTAAATGCACTACTTAAATATGGGTATCAAATGAAAGGTCTTGCTGAGATCATCTCGAAATAAAAGCTTATTTTAACAAAAAAATATTCTTTCTTAATTAAAAAATCCTTCAAAGGGGGTTTGCGAGTATGTTTGTTTAAAAACTTTGTAAGAACATGTAGTAAGTAAATACTATAGTAATTATAATGTTCAAAGGTCAAAATAATAATTCTCTTGTAGTTAACTCGTGGGCGTGTTTGAGAATAACATTCGAAAAACATTGTAATCACCCTTTTATCTTGAGTTTAATACTCTTAAAACAAATTAACCCACGTCTTTTCCGAACGAAACAAGTAATTGTACTTAATAATAACATATTATCACGCCTGTATTCCCCGAAGGGTTAGGCAGAGGTGTAACAATGTACACCCACAGTTCGCTGGTATGTTTTACGGTACGCCTTTTTAAGGGTTCCGTAACCCAAAGGGTAAAACGGGACTCTATTACTAAGACTCCGCTGTCCGTCCTTCCGTCCGTCCGTCTGTCACCAGGCTGTATCCCATGAAGCGTGATAGTTAGACAGTTGAAATTTTCACAGATGATGTATTTTTATTGCTGGTATAACAACAAATACTAAAAAACAGAATAAAATAAATATTTAAGAGGGCTCTCATACAACAAACGTGACTTTTTCGCCATTTTTATAGATAATGGTACGGAACCCTTCGTGCGCAAATCCGACTCGCACTTGGCCGGCCTTTTTATACAAATATGAAAGAGCCAAGTAATGTAGACATCTCCTAATCCACTGAACTAAAGAACCAATATATCTAGCACTTCCATCCAGTGGAGTACCAAAGAAATCATCATACCTCACGCCTGTATTCCCCGAAGGGTTAGGCAGAGGTGTACCAATGTTTACCCACAGTTTGCCGGTATGTTTAGGTCCCATGTAATAGAGGGCGAGCCTATTGCCATTAACCGGGCACAAATCCTAACTACGAGCTGCTACTGCGAATTTCATAGCAAAACCCAATAACACATTTTGCTCGACCTGGGAATCGAACCCAGGACCCCATGCTTATCAGTAGCGCTTGCGACCACGTGACCAACGGGGCAGTCCAAAGAAATTATTATTATTTTTTAAATGAAACACTTCTAGTAACCACGATATTTACACGCGCGACAATAATCGACCGCGTGAACAAGGCCTTACGTAGCACTGTAGTACCTGTCCGGCTGTCATGCCATTCTCGATGACAGCTGCCAAATACAGCGGCGAAGGCCGATAACATCTCTATTTCAATTTGTATTCAATTTATATTAAGTTTCTTTATATTGGAATAATAGTGTTGTGTAAACAAAATATCGGGTGTAATAAAAACAGATACATACCATCACGCCTGTATTCCCCGTAGGGTTAGGCAGAGGTGTGCCAATGTACGCCCACAGTTCGCAGGTATGTTAAGCGGACACAAATCCTAACTCTGAGCGGCTACTGAGAATTTTATAGAAGGTAGGTAGGTAATCCGCAACGTTCTTGCATAAAAGAAATTATACGAGAACGTTGCAGATTAAAAGAGGATGTAGTGACAAAAGTAGAAAAGAGTATGCTTAGATGGTTTGGTCATGCTGAGAGGATGAGTGAAAGGCGACTAACGAAAGGGATTTATATGGCAGATGTGAGTGGCAACGCCGCCGGGAGAGGACGCCCTAGAAAGATCTACCCTGACCATATTGGTGGGGTTCTTCTCGTAACCGGCGTGCTTGTATGAACAGATGTATGAACGTGGTCGAGGCAAGAGAAGTATTTAAGGATCGTAGCAGGTGGCGTTCTGTGGTTTCTGCCTACCCCATGGGAAAAAGGCGTGAGTTTATGTATGTAGGTAGATACAAATATTTGTTCCGTGTGGGAATTGGACTCGCGACTCGGAACGCAGCTGCCGATCGCTCAGCCACTGCGCCTACCGTGCCGCCTGATCTCTCCCCGGTCATGTCGTGCCGTGCCATCGGACTATGAGAGTGAGGGAAGAGGGAGTGCACCTGTGTTCACGCACACTTATACACTATATGTAACGTAACTTCAATGAGTACGAGTATGTGTTGTTAACAGCTATGTAATGTGAGTAAGACTCTTGTAACCAGAATTTTGTAAAAACCTACTCGTCCGACTCGTGCCGGCTACTATAGGTATTTATGGAGAAGAACGAGCAAGAAACTCCGGGCGCAAACGCTGCACGCGATTGGTCTGTCTGTCGGACCGATCGCATGCAGCGACGGAGACTTAAAAAAAAATGAATAAAATCCAAACATAATCTTGATATTTGTGCTCAGGACTCGTGAGAACTACAGTACCTACGTTTTGGATCGAGTAACTAGCTTCAAATCTCTGACTAACTGACCGACTCCTTGACAAATCAAACGTGCTTGTAAATGGTTTAATTCAATTAAATACTTTGACTTTGACTTACCTGACTTTTGACTTTGACTTACCTGACTTTTGACTTTGACTTACCTGACTTTTGACTTTGACTTACCTGACTTTTGACTTTGACTTACCTGACTTTTGACTTTGACTGCTAGAGTTATGAATATAAATGTGGATGGATTATGTGAAGAATGATAAGCAAGAGAAGAGAATCAGTCATATCATGATGATTGACAGACGGCATAGAAGAAGAAAACGTGTTGCGCCGACCTCAAGTAACATGGGATAAGGGCAGGAAGATGATGATTACTTTGACTTAGCCACTCAGACATAAAGTACCTTCCTATCAGTGACAGATGTATAATCGGACCATTATTTCCCGAGATTACCTCCTACAAAACAACTTTACTATATAATATTTTGCGTAGTTTTAAATTAAATTCTATCAATTATAAGCGACACTTTTTATATGCCTCGCGTCGTCGCGACTCTTATAACTCCATATGCGAACTACAACTGACAAATTCTACAACACACAAGCGACATTTACCACGCAATATGTATTATACGGAAACACATCAACGACCATAGCCATAGCTCATAAGACACAAACAAGTTCTTAGCAACATGTTGCTGAAACAAATGTTGTTCAACATTTATTACCGTGAATACAAAACATAAGCACGTTAACAACAGCACTGCAACACTCCAAGTAGCTTGCAACATGTTGTCCAACAAAGTTGTACAACTTTTTTTACCGTGAATACAAAACACTAGCATGATGACTGTGACACCGCAACATCCCAAGTTTCTCGCAACATGTTGTGCACTATTTCTTTAACACAAACACAGGTGCAACACGAGCACTACAAACCACCTCACCAGTCCTGACTATCTTCCCGGCTACATAAACATTCTGGGATATAAATCTTTCATCTCGCCGCTCCAAGTTACTCGCTTTGAAACTCGCCGACGGGAGCTTATCATAATCTATCACTGAGTACTTGTCAGGCGTGATAATTAGTTGTGGATATAGACACTTCCTATAACAGTAGTTTTGACAGATCAGAAAAATGTCACATTCGAATTTTAAAAACAGTGAAGGTAACCCGACCAGCCCATATCGGCCATATATAGAGGATCGGCCGTAGGCGAGTCCAAATGAACGTAATTTGTACTCGATTTCTGAGTTCCGTTCTTTTGGCCTTACCTTAAAGAGATTTATGAAACCTACCTATATTCATCTAACTTCATCAGTAGAAGTATACTCCCGAACTTTCTCAACAGTTGGCGCTGTCTTAATAATAATATTTTTAGGCGTGTCAAAGATAACTGACAGACCATCTATAATTATGTAACTATTCTTTTGGACGACTAGTATCAAATCAGCCGACGGCCGACGATCGGCCGATGGTCGTCCGACGATCGGCCGATGGTCGTCCGACGATCGGCCGACGATCTTAAGGGTGAAGCCAAACAAACGTAATTTTGCGCGCGTTTTTTGAGTCGCGCAATTCTTTCTACTGACAACTCATTGGCGTCGCCGTTTAGTACAAATTAAATTAAAAAAGAAAAATACCTACCTATATTCCTCTCTAGCTTCATCAGTAGAAGACGACGTATACTCCCGTACTCTCTCAACAGATGGCGCTGTCTTAATAATAATATTCTCAGGAGTATCACAGATTACCTCACCACCTTTATACAGCTTCCTTTTAGATTTGACAAAAACATCATCATTTTCAGAGTCGGTTTTAACACCCGACTCTCGCAGCTCGCCGATTCTTTTTTGACTGAAAGTCGAAGGTGTAGAACTTCTACGTTTCGGAAAATTCGACATGAATTTCATAAAATTCTCTTCCAGCATTGCCGTTGGTGACAACTTGTCCTTCGAACGTTCTCCCAAAGGCATCTTTGGAAGCTCAAAGCACTTTAAAATCGGCTTTTTCATTTCAAACTTATATGGGCTTGATGCAAGACTTTTACTCAATTGTTTTTTTACTGTTGGCTCTTTATCCATTCTCATCGAAGATGTGGACGCGGTGTTCCGACCTAATCCTGTCTCTTTCTTTCTTAGGAAATCTAAGAATCTGCTGTCTCGCTCTGGCGTAGGAGGATCGCTGGAATCGTGGTCTCTAGTCAAAGTTTCTATTGACTCAACAAATTGCGCCCATTTTGTCTTTCTCGTTTTATTTATTTTTTGTACTTGATAAGTGAGTTTTCTATCGACAGACATTGCTCTTTTAGGGGAGTAATCCGATATCGACATTAGAGGCGAACTACAGGAGGATAGCTCGGATACTTTTAGCGCTATTTAGCGTAACAGTGCAAAGGGGGTAATTGGAAAAAAAGAATTCAATCATTTACCTTGTTTTCGCTTAGATATCTAAATAGAAGCTCTAAGAATAATTTTTTGAATTAAATTTTATAACCAATTATTGTTTTAGACACGAAATACCTATTATTATGTTTACATTTTTGATACCAATTCCTTTTAAAAATAGATATAATAAATATCTTTACAAACGATTATACGCGATGACACAGAGTAGATACCTAATGGATGATTCACATCTTATATTATGCAAATAAAAAAAAATTACAGGGACCGACTGGCAGTCGAGCCATAATTATACATGAATGTGGACTTTGAAGAGAAAACGTTTACCACGAATTCAATACAAAAATGCAATACAAGGTCTAATTTTATACAAAAAACAGTTTTTTTTCTATGAGCGATTTATTTCAACGCTGCTGATCAGAGGGACAATTCCCATAAGTTTGCCAATGATTGCATTCCCAGTATCAATTTTTGAAAAATACCTGATTTGACATGATTTTGAACCTTTTGACTTTGAATGCTCATTCCGACTTGGATTAGAACGTCATTTAGTTGAATTAGTCTTTTGGAAACACGTACGGAATCATGGTAACAAGATGCGCTTGAATGTCCCTTCTGCCCAATATTATTATTTTGGGAAATATCTGTATCCTACAGCAACATAGGGTAAAAGTGGGATAGATGCCTCACTTTTTGAAATCATTTTATATCTGCCAGTACAAAAATCAAAACTTTTTATTTGCAAAACTAGCAAGTACTTTGGTTCTATATTTACAAATTTATGAAAAGTAAAAAACATTATCTTCGATATTTCCAGCGTATTGGCGATTTTTGCGGACCTCTAGCTTTTAGGCCAAGTATCCCATGTATGAGATAGTTGCCTAGTCCATATAAATTACGATTAGAACAGTCGCCACGCTGAGAAACAAGGCATATATCCCGAACAAAACTTTGATCGCTCCTTGCTTCCCCATGCGATCGCACAAAGACATGAGACACGGTCCACTTAGCAGTAGTTGGAAAGTCTTGCGATAGATAAATGAAATAGCAGGCGATTCTCTCTCGAAACTAGAGTAATTGCAATCGGGGCATCTATACTCCTGAGGCGTCTATCCCACTGTTACCCTAACATTAATCAAACTAAGCCTATCTGACACAGCAATGGAGCACACAATAAGATTTTTTATTTTATTTCATTATTAACTTCTCTTTTGTTTTGAAATACCAAAATGGCTGAAACAATTTTGTTGTTCCTTTCTTTCTGTTTTCTTAAGCAGGCACTCCATTAAGTATTTACTCCGTGTTGCCTTATAAATGTTTTAATAAGATTTTAAATCAAATCCACGGAACCATTACCTGTTATTTTTAAACACTGTCTTAATAACTGATTTTTAGGTGACACTGTCCGATTCGTAACGCGTTATTTGTGGCTTGAAAAATGTTAGAAAATATATCTATACCAATGTCAATAAGCTGTAGAGATTTGTAGTTTTAACGCGGTAATTTCTGGAGCTAGCAGTCGGATTGGAAATACATACATACATACATAAACTCACGCATTTTTCCCATGGAGGTAGGCAGAAAACACACTTTTTGTATATTAGCACCTTGAAAACTAAAGTCGCATTATACAGAAAATGGCAATATTAAGTAAAATGGTAATATTATTTACTGCTTTGTTAGCCTAGTGATTCTATGCGCGACTGCTACGCTGGAGGTCTTGGGTTCGATACCCAGGTCAAGCAGTGTTATTGGGTTTTTCTATAAAATTCTCAGTAGCAGCTCGGAGTTAGGATTTGTGCCGGGTTAATGACAATAGGCTCGCCCCCTATTACATGGGACCTAAACATACCGGCGAACTGTGGGTGTACATTGTTACACATCTGTCTAACCCTTCGGGGAATACAGGCGTGATGGTATGTTATGTTTATGTTGACAGTATTAAGTTAGAACAACATCTAGATAGCTTGAAATAAAGCGCTTACAATTCAAAAACTGATATTATCATGGTTTCTATACTTTTCCCTGCACGCCGCTAGTACCAATTTATACTTTTACCTAAATGACACGGTGCGGTCAGAAAAAAGTGGCATTTTCATGTCGTTAGTGTCGTTTTGAACGTAATTCATGAGGAATAGTATAGGCTATATAACATCACGCTACGACACACTGGAGCGGAGCAGTAACCAAAGACGTAATTTAACGCGGGTAAAAAACCAAGCGGCCAACGTCATAGGCAAATAGTTACTGCTCCGCTCCCGTAGCTCATACCATGATATTGTATAACACATACGATTCCTCGTGTATCTGGCTATCAT
The DNA here is from genome assembly GCA_947462355.1 of Caradrina kadenii. Taxonomy (NCBI): domain Eukaryota; kingdom Metazoa; phylum Arthropoda; class Insecta; order Lepidoptera; family Noctuidae; genus Caradrina; species Caradrina kadenii. Next base: position 3,943,854 of record OX381702.1, on the reverse strand, counting down.
ATACAAATAGATTTTTGCCAATCCGACTGGCAGTTCCAGAGATTAGCGCGTTTAAACAAACATACAAAGAGCTTGATTAGCTTTTTTTTTGGATGTAAAGATTCTTAACCTCGGTTGAAAAGGGCCCAACAGACACAACACCCGTCTGCTCGGAGGATCCTCCCTTTACAATGGAAGATGACAGACTTTACACCTACACATTAGTATAGATACAATTTTTTATTTGTAATCTTTAAAGTTCGCGTTACGAATCGGGTACCATAGACAGTAGAAACTGAATATACACTGACCGTGCTCATTGAAGTGTTTTTCAAGATCCTCATGCGACAAATTCGTTTGCGTCGCCGGGGAATCCGCCGCTACCGTCTGTTCGGGGCGGGAGCGGGAACATCTGTGTGCACACAAATAAATAAATCTTTATATATTACTAGCTTCTGCCCGTGACTTCGTCCGAGTCAAATTTAATATATTATCTCACGGGAACCGTATTTTTTCTGAGATAAAAAGTATCACAGTGTTATTCCACACAAAAATCTATCTCAGTGCCAAATTTCACTCAGATCCGTTCAGCTGTTTAAGCGTGGTGTCTCATGTGAAGGAGCTCGTCCGGGGAAGTACTACCACCATACCTATTTCTGCCGCAAAGCAGCTTGTAGTGTTCCGGTGTGAAGGGTATGGGTGCCGGTGTAGTTACAGGCACGTGAGACGTTTCAACTTTGCCTCTGGGATGGCAACTCAAGGCCTCTGGTATTTAATAGAAGCGGTAAGTCCCCTCTTTGAGGAGTGGCTGGAGAGGCGCCACGGCGCCCTCTCCTACCGCCTGACGCAGGTCCTCACCGGACACGGGTGTTTCGGGAGGTTCCTGCACCTCATCGGGCGGGAGGAAACGTCCGGGTGTCACCATTGTGTGGATCGCCCCGAGGGCACGGTGGAGCACACCGTGGCGGTGTGCCCCGCTTGGGCGGAGCATCGCCGAGTCTTGCTCCTCTGGTATTGCAGATGTGTATAGGCAGCGGTGACCACTTAACATCAGGTGGGTCGTCGGCTTGTTTGCCATACAATGACACTGCTCATCGTTACTTAGTTTAATGGTTAGTACGTGTACCTAATTAACGGCTACTAACGTGGCTTAACTGCCTCGGTAGCCTAGTGGTACTAAGTGCGACTGCCACGCTAGAGGTCTTGGGTTCGATTCCCAGGTCGAGCAAAAAGTGTTATTGGGTTTTTCTATGAAATTCTCAGTAGCAGCTCGGAGTTAGGATTTGTGCCCGGTTAATGGCAATAGGCTCGCCCCTATTACATGGGACCTAAAACATACCGGCGAACTGTGGGTGTACATTGGTACACCTCTGCCTAACCCTCCGGGGAATACAGGCGTTATGGTAACGTCGCTTGTTAGTACGTACCTGAGCATAGCATTGCTGCATCGTAAGGCTAGCTCGAGCCCGTCCAGCCAACAGTGTCCAGCAGCCTGCGACGGCGCGCGGAAGATCAGGTGAGCCGTCGGCAAAGGCTGCACCACCGCACCTGGGGGGGGGAGAGGGGGAATGTGATTACGTACTTGTACTAGGCTCCTCTTTTTCTTTGGGTATTGTGGTCATGTACCCAGGGCAGCACGACGGTCTCTGGCCTGCCCTCAAAAAAAACAATAGAATAGACAAATTTAAGAATTATTCATTTTGCTCATGGCGATAGTAGACACTACTTTATGGCAACATTACCTAATTTAATGCTTGAGAAGGAGGCGGCGGGACGGTTGAGACAGCGGTTCTCCCGTCCCAGCCGCCGCGGTAGACGCTTCGGACGTCGGGAGCCGCGAGACGACTCCCGGCCACCGTAGATACGGGCCTGTGGACGGTGAGCAATGGGTAGCTCACCGTCCTTACGTGGCATAACGACAGGCCGTGTCGACGGCGCGTTCGTGTTCCACGCGCGCCTCAAAGAGATGTCAGCAAAAGGAAGGGGCCACTGAGGGCCGATGCCTGCCGGGGCTGCGGGTTGTTCGCAAGAGATACCGCGCCCCCGGAACGCAAAGGGCACAAGAAGGAACATGGGTGGGTTTTAGTCAGTAAAAGTCTGACACTCCCTCCCGTCCCGCCCAGGGCGGGGGAAGTTATTTGATGATTTCCCACCAACCAAAAAAAAAAAAAAAAATGGCAACATTACCTACTGATTGGCAATTTTAACCACTAGTTTTTATTATTAACTACTAACTGGTTATATTACCCTCTAGTTAACAATGGTAATATTGATAACTAGTAGCTAACTACTATTACCTACCATTAGGCAATTTTACCCACTAGTTGTCAACAATACCCACTCTAGGCAACATTACCCACACCCGGCAATATTACCCACTGTAGGCAATATTACCAACCCTTGGCTACTTTGCAATGTCTTGACAATATTACCAGACTAGGCAAAAGTACCCAAACTTGGCGATATTACCCACACTCGGCAATATTACCCAACCCTTGACCATAATACCTAAACTTTTAAATTACACCTACACATGGCAAAATTACCAACACCAGGCAAGATTACCCTCCCGGTGGCAACATTCCCCACTCACCGATAGTCTCGTTGTGCGGCCCCCGCGGTGCCCAGATGCTCTGCTCCAGCGGATGGTACAACTTGAAGCAAAAGCCGTCCTTCTTGCTAGGCCGCTCTATCACCTGGCAGGAGGTCAGCAGGACTGTGCCTACCCAGTGGCTACTCTGTGGAATACAAATTAAAATATATGTTTACTAAATATATGTTTTGGCTTCGATTTCTAGGTCGAGCAAAGTGTTATTGGATTTTTCTATAAAATTCTCAGTAGCAGCTCGGAGTTAGGATTTGTGTGGATTGGCAATAGGCTCGCCCCCTATTACATGGGACCTAAACATACCGGCGAACTGTGGGTGTACATTGGTACACCTCTGCCTAACCTTTCGGGGGATACAGGTGGATATCAGTCAGGTAGTTAGATGGATTAAGCAAAATATGAGTTACCTTGGCTTTAGGACTTTTATAAAGCAACAAAAGTCCAGGCTTCAACACACACCACAGCTTTGTCCATGACTTGAGTGAGCCTCGAACCTGGAACCAACATTGATAATTAATAACCAATAACTGTACAGACTTGCATCAATAGGGATCACGCCTAAATTTTTAAAATTAGATTTATTAACAAGCAAACACGAAAAATTAAAAATATTTAGTAACCCCCGACAGAAAAATAAAAATCCCTACCGCAGCTAACAAAAGAGCTGATAACTTTGAAACGGCTGAACCGATTTCCATCAAACATAGCTAAGAACACTCCCGACTAATTCACCTTTCAAACAAAAAAAAACTAAATCAAAATCGGTTCATGCATTCGGGAGCTACGATGCCACACACACACCACACATACACACACACGCACACACCCACACACCCACACACCCACATACCCACACACCCACACCCCCACACACCCACATACCCACACCCCCACACACCCACATACCCACACACCCAAACACCTACACATTCACACACCCACACACCCACATACCCACACACACACACACACATTGACACGTCAAACTTCCAAACACCCCGTCGTTTTTGCGTCGGGGGTTAAAAATACCGTAGTAGAGATGACATAAAGTGAAATTAAAATCAGCCAAGATATTTGGCTGATATAAGCATTGATATGATTAGACAGAGAGATCCGACATGAACTGTGACGTCACATAACACTACGGCTATTTAACTCCGTCGTTTTGATAGAAAGAGATAGAAACAAATCTCCGATAGCTTATATCTTTTTTAACTATTAGTTATTGGAAAAATAGTTTCACTGAACCATTTATTACATTGAATGAGGATTATTTTTTTTAATTTAAAATCAATCATCCATACTCCATATTATAGAGTCCAGATGAGTGATGTCCAAGATTAACTTATAAAGTAATTGAGAAGCAAAAAAAGTCACATTGGTATTGCAGTCGCCACGAGTCGTGAGCACAACTGGCAAATTAATTTTTGGGCGTTTGGGTTCCTCTCGGAGTTTTTGGGGCGCCGACGCTGCACGCCATCGGTCCGACTAACGAACTAATCGCGTGCAAAGCCGACGGCAGCCCAAAAATCTCTAAAAGGAACGAAAAACCAAAAAAGTAACTTCACATTGTGCTTACGACTCATGGCAACTACTATACTTTCTTTTTATATCAATGGATGACAAACAAGCCGACAGCCCTTCCGATGTTAGTGGTCACCGCTGCTAGACATCTGCAGTACCAGAGGCCTTGCAAATGCGTTGCCATCCCAGAGACAAAGTTGAAACGTCTCATGTGCTAACTACACCGGCACCCATACCCTTCTCACCGTCCTTACGTTGCATTACGACAGGCCGTGTCGACGGCGCGTTCGTGTTCCACGCGCGCCTCAAAGAGATGTCAGCAAAAGGAAGGGGCCACTGAGGGCCGATGCCTGCCGGGGCTGCGGGTTGTTCGCAAGAGATACCGCGCCCCCGGAACGCAAAGGGCACAAGAAGGAACATGGGTGGGTTTTAGTCAGTAAAAGTCTGACACTCCCTCCCGCCCCGCCCAGGGCGGGAGAAGTTATTTGATGATTTCCCACCCACCAAAAAAAAAAAAAAAATAAAAACCCATACCCTTCAAACCGGAACACTACAAGCTGCTTTGCGGCAGAAATAGGTATGGTGGTAGTACTTCCCCGGACGAGCTCCTTCTCAAAGAGTTCTACTGCTACTGCTACTGCTACTTGATTCTTACCTTAAGCCAATCAGCAAGCACGACAACTGAAGGGTCCTCGATGGAGTGGAGTAAAGCTGAAGCAGCTCGCTTCTTTTCTCGTCTATAGTGCTGTCTTTGAGCTTTGTAACTCTCTTTACGAGATAGTGCCGTGCTTGCCGTACGAGATATACCGCCGACGGCTGTTTCTGAAGACTGTAGATAAAAAAAATAAAATTTTAATTAACCCCCGACAGAAGAATAAATATCCCTACCGCAGCTGACGAAAGAGCTGATAACTTTGAAACGACTGAACCGATGTGTGAAGAAAAAGGGATTTGGCACTTTATCATCTGCTTAGCCTTTTCCCAACTATGTTGGAGTCGGCTTCCAGTCTAACCGGATGCAGCTGAATACCAGTGTTTTACATGGAGCGACTGCCTATCTGACCTCCATAACCCAGTTACTGGGCACCACGATACCTCTTGGTGAAACTGGTTGTCAGACTTCCTGGCTTCTGACTATCCGTAACGACTGCTAAAGATCTACGAATGACAGCCGGGACCAACGGCTTTACGTGCTTTCCGAGGCACGGGGGTGTCACACCACCAACTTCCAAACTCCGGGCTGTTACTGAGATCTTCTGAATGGAAACACCCAATAACACTTTATGCACGACCTGGGAAACGAACCCAGAACCCCACGTTTATCAGTCGCGCTTGCGATACGCACTTAGATACCAATAATCCTATATATCTTCATGACATATTGTCGTACACTGCCTCGTTAGCCTAGTGGTCCTAAACGCGACTGCCTTCTTGAGGTCTTGGGTTCGATTTCCAGGTCAAGCAAAGGGTTATTGTGTTTGTCTGTGAATTTTCTCAGTAACTGCTCCGAGTTATTATTTAAAACATACCATCACGCCTGTATTCCCCGAAGGGTTAGGCGGAAGTGTACCAATGTACACCCGCAGTTCGCTGGTATGTACAGGTCCCATGTAATAGGGGGCGAGCCTATTGCCATTAACCGGGCACAAATCCTAACTCCGAGCTTCTACTGAGATATTCATAGGGAAACCCAATAACATTTTTTGCTCGACCTGGGAATTGAACCCAAGACCTCCAGCGTAGCAGTCGCGCTTAGGGCCACTAGGCTAACAAGGCAGTTAGCCGTTAGGCGAGTTATTATTTGTGCGCAGTTAATGGCAATAGACTCGCCTCCTATTACATGGGACCTAGAAACATTCCGGCGAACTTTAGGTGTACATTGGGACACCTCTGTCAAACCCTTCGGGGAATACTGGCTTGATGGTATGTTATACTGTCCTACATGTACATTACTAAAAAAGAGTCTAGTTTTGTAAGCATACTTTTGCCACTCGAATTTATCTACACAATGAGAGTACCTTGTATCCCTTATCAAAGTCTTATCTGTTTCCGACATACCCTTCCGCTATACGCGGCCCGAACCCAGAAACGAAATATTACCGAGAACTCCAGATACTTTTTAGTCAAAATATATACACAACAACATACCATCACGCCTGTATTCCCCGAAGGGTTAGGCAGAGGTGTACCAATGTACACCCACAGTTCGCCGGTATGTTTAGTCCCATGTAATAGGGGGTGAGCCTATTGCCATTAACCGGGCACAAATCCTAACCCCGAGCTGCTACTGAGATTTTCATGGAAAAACCCAATAACACTTTTTGCTCGACCTGGGAATCGAACCCAAAACCTCTAGCGTAGCAGTCGCGCCTATGACCACTAGGCTAACGAGGCAGTTAAATTAGCTATAGTCAATATTTTTTAGGGTCATCGCCCCGCCCGGGGCGGGAGAAGTTATTTGATGATTTCCCACACCCAAAAAAAAAAAACAAAAAAAAAAACTCATGACGCGTCCTTTTGGAATGGGCAACTAGATTCAATATTTTTAATTTAACATGTAATTGACGTTCAAAAGTGCCTTTTAATGGTCTAACTGAAATAAATGATTTGACTTTGACTTTGACTTTGACTTTGACTTCATATTTCATTTTTCTCCCACAACTTTTCATACCCCGAGCATAAATATGACAATCGATTCTTTAGGAGTAAACTGCAATAAACTTACACGGACGCGGATTACAAATATTAATCTAAATATATACAACTCAAAGGTGACTGACTGACATAGTGATCTATCAACGCACAGCCCAAACCACTGGACGGATCGGGCTGAAATTTGGCATGCAGGTAGATGTTATGAGGCAGGCATCCGCTAAGAAAGGATTTTGATCAATTCTACCCCCAAGGGGATAAAATAAGGGATGAAAGTTTGTATAAAACTTTGTCAATTTCAAACCGATCGGGCTGAGATTGCATGCATAAAGCTACCATGACGTAGGTAAACTTCTTAACGCGAGCGAAGCTGCAAAAGCTAGTTTGTTCATATTTTAGTTTGAAGAATTTTAGTTGTTTGTACTCAAAATCATTTCAATTTATTTGTATCATTGCTTCGAGTTCGACTGCCCCGTTGGTCTCGTGGTCGCAAGCGCGACTGATGCGCGTGTGGTCCCGAGTTCGATTCCCAGGTCGGGCAAAAAGCGTTATTGGGTTTTTCCATTAGGATTTGCTCAGTAGCAGCCCGGAGTTAGGAAGTTGGGGGTGTGACACCCCCGTGCCTCGGAAAGCACGTAAAGCCATTGGTCCCGGCTGTCATTCATAGATCTTTGACAGTCGTTACGGATAGTCAGAAGCCAGGAAGTCTGACAACCAGTCTAACCAAAAGGTATCGTGTTGCTCAGTAACTGGGTTGTGGAGGTCAGATAGGCAGTCGCTCCATGTAAAACACTGGTATTCAGCTGCATCAGGTTAGACTGGAAGCCGACCACAACATAGTTGGGAAAAGGCTAAGTAGATGATGATTGACTGCTTCGAGTTCCTTGATTTTTATTTTAAATCTCAAAATTAGTTGTTCTTCACTGGTACATTAATTTGCACCTGCCATCATGCCATGTTAAGCCTAAGGCATTAAGGTACTGTTTGTTGCTGTCAAAATAAATATATAAACTCCAAAACAAATGCCAACAGCTGCTCACCTTATCTGAGGATGTACCGTCCGGGGGGTGCGATCTCCCGTCCCCAGATGCAGAAAGTGGGCTGGCGATAGTAGGTACGCCTGGGGACCTTGGCGGTGGAGTTAGGGTTGCTTCGCCTGGAATTTTATAAAAAAAAATTTTTTTTCTAATCGTGGTTTAGGCATCTTCGGGCAGCTTTGGGCTCCTCGTAAGCATTCCACAGGTCCAGGACCTCAGGGTCCCGAGTTACGTCTTTTTAACATGACTTCTAATAAATTGGCGAAAGATGGACTCATGAATATAAGAACTTTTATTACGGGAGCTACTCAAAAAAATCAAAAAATGTATTTCGAACTTAATAACGATAAAAGCAAAATTCTTAAAACAAAACTGCAAACTTTATCTCTTAAATTAGATCTTATATTAAGAACTTTACAACAGTCGAAATAAAGTACAAAATACAGTAACTGGCTCAAAAGACTTTGGCTCAGTATGTAATGAGGTGGAAATAGTGAAAGCTTAATTACTTACCGTAACTAGGGGGTGTAGCTGGCGCAGTGACTGGCAAGATGACGTTCAGGGGAGGCTGTGGCTGCTTCTGAAAGAAAGAAGACCTAAAGATTTTGACAAGCCAGCACGCGGATGCGACGCGGAACAAAAAATCCGCACATATTGAAATTTATTTATTTATTTAGGATCTCCAACAAAGAATACACAACAATGCCACAGAGGGTTCTTTTATGTGTGTTCCTTCACTTATGGGAGACCACAGCATGCACATTTATCTAGATGTAAACAAAGTTTTAAGTCCAGGGAAAAGACAGACAATTAATTATATTAAAAACAGAAAATAAAAAAAATTAAAAACAAATTAATCATTTTCAAGAAACTTAAAATTAACTTGAAGTTATGGTTTTGTATTTATGGCATTGGAGACATATTTTTTATATACTTTTCCTGTACATACAAAATCTCGAGAACTCCCGTCGGGCAGTAGCCCACCAGACACAACACCCGTCTGCTCGGAGGATTCTCCCTTTTCTATGGAGGATGAGAGACTTTACACCCTGTTCCTCATACCACTACAGCGTATAATTAATAGTCAAGATGGGCTCCATAATTATATCTTGCAAACAATTTGCAACTCTATTCGTTAGTACGAAGTTTCATTATCCTTAAGTGCTGTAGGTTATGTTTTATGGTATACCAGCTTCTGCTCGCGACATCGTCCATGTCAAACTTCACATATTATCCCATGGGAACTAGATTTTTCTTAGATAAAAAGTAGCTTATGTGCTATACTAGACTATAATCTATCTCAGTGCCAAATTTCATCCAGATCCGTTCAGCCGTTTTGGCATGCTTGAGTAACAAACATCCATCCATCTAAACTTCGCATTTATAATAGTCATCATCGTCTCCTTAGCCTTTTCCCAACTATGTCGGGTCGGCTTCCAGTCTAACAGCAGCTGAATATCAGTGTTTTACATGGAGTGACTGCCTATCTGACCTCCACAACCCAGTTACTAGGCAACACAATACGTCTCAGTAAGACAGGTTGTCAGACTTCCCGGCTTCCGTTCTGGTTAGGACTATCAAAGATCTACGAATGACAGCCGGGACCAACGGCTTTACGTGCTTTCCGAGGCACGGGGGTGTCACACCACCAACTTCCAAACTCCGGGTTGCTACTGAGAAATTCGTAATGGAAAAACCCAATAACACTTTGCCCGACCCGGGAATCGAACCCAGGACCTCGTGCTCATCAGCCGCGTATGCGACCACAAAGCCAACGGGGGTTTGTAATAGAAGTAAGATTAATAAACGAAGTTTCTCAAATTGATTGTTGAACTATTAGATGGATTAAGAAATGTTCACTTACCCGTCCAGTATAATATGGGGTGGAAGTCTGGAACTGCGCGCAATCAGCTCTAAGTGCGGGAGACGAAGGGGTCGTGGATGGGGACGAAGGCTCCACGGCTGGGGATGACGACATCGTGGGAAGGGGTCAGAACATTGCGGAGGGCATTAAAAGGCGTATGGTTATACAGGGCTAGAGGGGCGACATTGGTTGGGGGGGGGTTGTGATGGGGGTTGAAATTTTTTGCAACGATTGTCAATCGTTGCTATTTAATTGAGACAATGTGATTGATATATTATTCGTTGTTCTTCAATTATTTATTAAGGCAAGTAAGCTATCATAATTCAAAATACATTCTATTCCTAAAATATATTGCTATTCTAATATTTTAATATTCATTCGTTAATTTAACATTTAATTAATTAAATTGGAATGAATAAAGGAATAGGGTTTGAATATTTAATTATTATAATTTACGAAGTTTTATTTTTAATTAAAATTAATATTTGGAATGGCTGAGGAAGTAAAATTAAGGAAATGGATATATATTAGGATTTTTCCTGAAACAAAAAAAAATATAATATATATTATTAATTTTATCACTACCCGGAATATAACCAAACAGTTAGTATTTTAAACTAGAATTTTCCTGCTAATTTTTCCGCTTCAAAGACAAGTCGCGGATCAAAAGTAGCCTATATTCGTATTCAGTTCCCAAGCTTTGATAAATTTCACGATGATAGGTTCAATGGTTTGCCGTGATGAGTCAGCAAACATACAGACAAACAGACAGTCGACTTTAAATTGCCATGTTTAGATATTTAAACGATTCTTTTATAGATATATACCTAATTAATTAACATATAAACCCGCGTTCAGTCACGTCTTTGGTTACTACTCCGCTCCCGTTGCTCGTAGCGTGATGTTATTTACGAATAAACCTTCCTCTTGAATCAATCTATCTATTGATGAAAACCGCATCAAAATCCGTTGCGTAGTTTAAAAGATCTAAGCGTACAGACGGCGGGAAGCGACTTTGTTTTATACTATGTAGAGATTTGGAAACTTATTGAAAAAAGTATGAAAGAACCCTTAGTGCGCTCCAACTCTTATTTGACCATTATTTTCACGATTTCATATTGAACTAATATCTCACAAGTTACATTAAGCACTAATCAGAATAAATAGTTGATAATAAAAAACAAAATTAAAAATTTTAGGTAACCCCCGTCAGAAGAATAGACATCCCTATCGCAGCTAACAAAAGAGCTGATTACTTTGAAACCGCTGAACCGATTTCCATCAAACATAGCTAAGAACACTCCCGACTAATTCACCTTTCAAACAAAATCAAAATCGGTTCATGCGTTCGGGAGCTACGATGCCACAGACAGACACACACACAGACACGTCAAAATTATAACTCCCCGTCGTTTTTGCGTCGGGGGTTAACAATGATAAGGATTATATTTTGTCAATAACTAATACAATATTGGTCTTTTAATATCCCACTGCTGGGCAAAGATATCGTCTCATACAGAGAAGGCACGAGCATTGATCACCACGCTTGCTTAAGACGGATTGGCAATTTCAGACTTACATTTGTTACAAGTCCAGGTTTCCTCACGATGTTTTCCTTCACCGATGTCAGTGATGTCCAAGAAAAACTTAGAAAGTACATGTGAATTAAAAAAGTCACATTGGTATTTGAACCCACAACGTTATGCATAAAAGGCGGACGTCTTAACCGCTGGACCATCACGACAGCTAACTTAACGCAGATAAATCCAATCCCAAAATGAAAGTTGCACTTAACCAAGAGCTGGCCATTGAGACCGTGAGGCTCTCGAATGGCGACCACGCATCAGAAGGCTCGTATGGGAAGGCCACGTGGTGGATCGACGACCTGATAAAGATCGCTCGAAATCGCTGGATGCGGGCAGCGCAGGACCGGTCACTGTGGCTATCTGTAGAGGATGCCTATGTCCTAATATAATGATGATAATATCCTAAAGAATATTTACCCGCCCAATAAAACTTGGCCAATGAATTTAAAACCAGCCTGTTTTACTTATTTGTAGCTTGAACATTTGTTGCGGAATTTGTTCGAAAGAGTCATCGCAGCCCTGGAACGCAAAGGGCATTAGGAGGAACACGGGTGGGTTTTAGTCAGTAAGAGTCTGACACTCCCTTCCGCTCCGCCCAGTGCGGAAGAAGTCATTTGATGCTTCCCATCTTAAAAAACAAGGGGTTTAACAATTACCTCTAATGCTTAATATTAAGCAACGCCCCTTCATCAGGCAAGTAAGTCACGTTCTTCGACTTTGAGAGCTGATAAGCAATATCCTCAGCAGCTTCTATACGCCTCAGCTCTACTAAGCCTTCCCCAGCATTGCCAAATGCCTTCGCCAATAGAACAGCCTGCTGCGTATCCCCTTCAGCCGAAATCACTGCAGCTTTCTTCTTCTGCTCTGCCTTCTCCACCATGAACCTTGCTTTCTCTGCTTCTAATTGCGCTATCTGCTTCAACTCTACTGCTTGTAAGAATTCTCTGCCAAACGTGATGTGAACTATAGCTATATCGTCTAATATAAGTCCAAATTGACGAGCTCTTTCAGTTAGGCTTTCATTGACCTTGAAAGACACCATTTCTCTCTGTGTTATCAGCTCACTAGCATCAAATTGGGCGACTACAGCTTTTAGTACTTCTCCTGTAATTGAAGGCAGGACTCTTAAGTCATAGTCTTCTCCCAACGTGGTATATATCTTCGGCAGTTCATCTGCTATAGGTCTGAATAAGATTCTTAATGTAACTTCGACTCTTTGGAGGTCTTTGCTGCCGGTTACTGTGGAGACGTTTCGAGGAGTGGACTTAATGTCGAAGATAATTGGTTTCTGTGCCCAGGGAATGATGAAATGGGTGCCTTCGCCGACTACCTGCTTTTTTATTCCGGTGAATCTGTCAAATATGACAGCTCTTTGACCTCCGTCGACGTTGTAAAGAGCGTTATTCGCTACGCCACCTACTAGTGCGAGTCCAGCCCCCATTTGGGCTAAACGATTGAAAATCTTCGTAGACATTTCTAGGTTATCGTTCTTGGTTACTCAAAAATTTTTCTCCCAATACTAGTCGGTTCTTCCGTTGTTAATTTTACGACCACAAAAAGGCTACGCCACTATCTGCTTTTTACACAGTTTTTGATTGAGCAAATTGACCCAAATTCTCACCAACACAAAGATCCAAGGCAAAACTATCCTTGTACACTTCACTTTAGAAGTTGTTCTAGCAAAACAAGAAGCTAATGAAGAAAAATTAACACTCCTTATTAACACAAAAAATTCCGAAAGTGCTTATTACGACACTAACTTTAACACTAGTATGTACTAGATCTTACAACTGGTCTATAATAACCTCAAGACTAGAAATTTTTCCATAGATGTCTACCAAAGCAGAGACTAAACGATACTGAAAGATTTCAAGGTAACTTAATTAACAAGCAATATATCACCAGCCGTTTATGACATACTTGCGACTGAACTATACTTATATAGTCTAGGAGGCAGACAGGTTAAAAATAACGTTATCTATTAGCATGGTAACGTTATTTTAAGGTTGCGGGCTTGATATGGGCAAATACCAATGTAACTTTTTCAATTCATATGTATTTTCTAAGTTCATTTTGGACATCACTGACATCGGTGAAGGTGAACAGTGTGAATTCGTGAACTGGACTTATCAATACTAATAGTACAAATAGCTAACGTTTGCGAGTTTGTGAGATTGTAGTGGGGGGAAGGGTAACCTCTGGTGCGGAAGAATGCTCAGAGCGATACCCGTGTCCCGGCCAATGGTAGTTGGAGGAATCCCGTGGGGTTTCCCGCACTGGGCGGGAGGGAATTTCAGACTTTTACTGACTAAAACCCACACATGTTCCTTCTTGTGCCCTTTGCGTTCCGGGGGCGCGGTATCTCTTACGAACAACCCGCAGCCCCGGCAAGCATCGGCCCTGAGTGGCTCCTTCAAAATCTGCTGACATCTCATTGTGGCGCGCGTGGAACACGAACGCGCCGTCGACACGGCCTGTCGTTTTGCAACGTACGGACGGTGAGCTACCCATTGCTCACCGTCATTGTAAGGGGTAATCTCTGGATCTAATAAATCTATTTTGAAAATTCTTTTACCCAAGGGATAGGTAACAGAGTCTCCATCGAGATTGACAGCCGTGACCGAATTTTGAAACCTTATGTTATTATTTTCACCGTCCTTCAAAAGGTCAGCTTACTCACTTGACCTTTTCGAAGGACATCACTAATAAGGTCAGTGTGTATCCTTCTAGGTCAAGACCTCCTTAAATTTCCACGATAACTCCAAGAACCTGGGTTTTAGTCCGTAAAAGTCTGACACTCCCTCCCGCCCCGCTCAGGGCGGGAGAAGTTATTTAATGATATCCCACCCACCAAAAAATAAAAAAAAAACTCCAAGAACCTCGTAGAGAATCGTAGTCGTAAGTTCCCGCCGTCTGTACGCTTAGATCTTTTAAACAGCGCAACGGATTTTAATGCAGTTTTCATGAATAGATAGAGTGATTCACGAAAAAGGTTTATACGTATGGAACATCACGCTACGACGAGCGAGAGCGGAGCAGTAATCAAAGACTGAACTGAACGCGGGTGAACCCGCGGTGTATATAGCAAGTATTGTATACAAAACCAAATTCCATTAAAAAAAAAAAACACGTGAGCTATAGACCACACGACTGAAGTTAAACTGCAGTCGTGTCACTTGACATGTCACTTGAGGAAGAGAGAAAGATAATGAGCGCGCGCACTGCTCTCTCTTGCTGTATGCATATGAACGCAAGTGACACCGCGGGGTTTAATATATCATCACGCCTGTATTCCCCGAAGGGTTAAGCTAAGATGTACGGTCTCCGTATGGTCCTATGGTCTCCGGTATGTTTAGGTCCCATGTAATAGGGGGCGAGCCTATTGCCATTAACCGGGCACAAATCCTAACTCCGAGCTGCTACTGAGAATTTCATAGAAAAACTCAATAATACTTTTTGCTCGACCTGGGAATCGAACCCAAGACCTCTAGCGTAGCAGTCGCGTGTAGGATCAATAGACCATCGTGGCTGTGACACCGTGACGTATATAGTATTTTATTCTATACTAATATTTTAAAGTTATGTTATGTGTATGTTAGTTTGTTTGGTTGAAAGCGCTAATCTCAAGAAGTACTGGTTTGAAATGAAAAAAAAATTGTGTTGGATACTTCTTTTATCGAGTAGGGCTATATGCTAACATCACGCTACGACCAATAGGTGCGAAGCAGAAACCAAAGACTTAACCTAATCATCATCATCATCTGCTTAGCCTTTTCCCAACTATGTTGGGGTCGGCTTCCAGTCTAACCGGATGCAACTGAGTACCAGTGTTTTACATGGAGCGACTGCCTATCTGACCTCCACAACCCAGTTACTGAGCAACACGATACCTCTTGGTTAGACTTGTTGTCAGACTTCCCGGCTTCTGACTATCCGTAACGACTATCAAAGATCTACGAATGACAGCCGGGACCAACGGCTTTACGTGCTTTCCAAAGCGCGGGTGTGTCACACCACCAATTTTCAAACTCCGGGCTGCTACTGAGCAAATCCTGGGAATCAAACCTCATCAGTCGCGCTTGCGACCACGAGACCAACGGGGCATTCCAAAGACAACCTAATGCGGGTGAAAAAACTACGCGGACGAAGTCGCGAGCAGAAGGTAGTTTATATTGGTAGTGACTAGCTCCTGAACTATAAACGCACTTAACGACATGGTTACGTGCGTGACATTTATCTTAAACAGTCAAACAATTCCACAAGGTATAAAAATAGCCTCAATTTAGTTATTCCGCCATAGGAAGTGACAGGCGAGCATTGTGCGGGGGATGCGGGCGTCTTAACCACTGAGCCATTACGACATTAAATACTTAAAATTAATAGATTCTTTTAAAAAAATAATTAATTTTAATTGATTTGCAATATTTTTTTTATTTGTTTTTTTTTGATTTGATTTTTTTTATATTTTGAACTGCCTCGATAGCCTAGTGGTGCTTAGTGCGACTGCTATGCTAGAGGTCTTGGGTTCGATTCCCAGGTCGAGCAAAAAGTGTTATTGGGTTTTTCTATGAAATTCTCAGTAGCGGCTAGAAGTTAGGATTTGTGCCCAGTTAATGGCAATAGGCTTGTCCCCTATTACGTGGGACCTAAAACATACCGGCGAACTGTGGGTGTACATTGGTACACCTCTGCCCAACCCTCCGAGGAATACAGGCGTGATGGTATGAGTATGTTTGGTAATTTGATTTGATTTTTAATTACATTGTCAAATTTTATTGCCGAATTTTTATTTTTATTTAATACTATGTTGCTTTGCCCTAAACGGGTCCATAACTGTACGTTAGCTTTAAGCCTAATGTAACATCTTTTATACACAATATGGTACGCAAATAAATAAATATTAATATGAATATAAATAAAGTAAAAAGGGTGACAGATAAATATTATTTATTATTTAATTTTTTTGGGTTGGGAGTCACTTCATTTTTTTTATTATATTTTATTCCACACATACCATCACGCCTGTATTCCCCGAAGGGTTAGGCAGAGGTGTAACAATGTACACCCACAGTTCGCCAGTATGTTTAGGCCCCATGTAATAGGGGGCGAGCCTTCTGCCATTTTCCGGGCACAAATCCTAACTCCGAGTTGCTACTGACAATTTCATAGAAAAATCCAATAACACTTTTTATTCGAGCTGGGAATCGAACCCAAGACCTCTGGCATAGCATTCACTCTTAGGACCACTAGGCTAACGAGGCAGTTTTTATTCCAGTCATTTAAAATTACTGGCAGACCTTAATTCAGATAGATAACTACTTAAATTACATGTTTCTTAAGATCTAAGATCCCTACAGCAGCTAACAAAAGAGCTGATAACCTTGAAACGGCTGAACCGATTTCCATCAAACATAGCTAAGAACACTACCGACTAATTCCCCTTACAAACAAAAAAAACAAAATCAAGATCAGTCAAGCGTTCAGGAGCTATGATGCCACAGACAGACACACACACACACAGACAGACAGACACGTCAAACTTACCTACAACACGCCGTCATTTTTACGTCGCGCGTCGGGGGTTAAAAAAATCAATCTACCTAGCGTTTTTCCTAACTATGTCGGGGTCGGCTTCCAGTCTAACTGGATGCAGCTGAATACCAGTGTTTTACATGGAACGACTGCCTATCTGACCTCCACAACCCAGCTACTCGGCAACCCGATACCTCTTGGTAAGACTGGTTGTCAGACTTTCTGGCTTCTGACTATCTGTAACGACTGTTGAAGATCTACGAATGACAGCCGGGACCAACGGCTTTACGTGCTTTCCGAGACACAGGGGTGTCCCTCCACCAACTTTCCAAACTCCGAACTGCTAATGAGAAATTCCTAATGGAAAAACCCAATGACACGTTTTGACCGACCTGGGAATCGAACCCAGGACCCCACGTTCATCAGTGCAACGGGGCAGTTTACATGAAATACTTAATACCCAACAAATAAATAGTTTTTAAAACACATACGAGATAAGCTTATAAAATTTAATATCAACAGTGATCCGATGAGTAAGGTAACTGATAAGGATTAACCAACCATCCTCTGTTATCATAGCCATAGATAACAATCAATTGACACCGCTTATCAGAATAATCAGCATTCTACTCATCGTTAAGAACTACATTCAATTGAATACGAATAAATCATATGGGTTCCGCAGAATAAAAAAAAACAGACCAAGTGCGAGTCGGACTCGCGCAGGAACGGTTCCGTACCATCTATGAAAACGGCAAAAAAATCATATCTGTTGTATGGGAGCCCCCTAAAATTTTTATTTTAACAAATTTTCAACTGTCTACAGACAAAAGCTGAATGGAGCTGAATAAGTGTTTTTAGTCCTTAGCCTAGTAGTCCTAAGCGCGCTGCTGGGTTCGATTCTCAGATCGAGCAAAAAGTGTCATTGAGTATTTCTATGAAATTCACAGTAGCAGCTCGGAGTTAAGATTTATAACCGGTTAATGGCAACAGGCTCGCCTCCTATTACATGGGACCTAAACATGCCGGGGAACTGTGGGTGTACATTGATACACCTCTGCCTAACCCTTCGGACAATGCAGGCGTGATGGTGTGGTATGGTATGGCGCCCGCTTCTCATGCACGAGGCTCTGGGTTCGCAACCGGGCACGGGCAAGTACCAATGTGACTAGTGGCGTTCTGTGGTTTCTGCCTACCCCCATGGGAAAAAAACCTCAATAATTTGCTCGACCTGGGAATCGAACCCAAGACCTCTAGCGTAGCATTGGCCGCTCTTTTTTTTTAAGTCGGTTAAAAAGCCTATAAATTACCAATTAGTCGGACAAGTGTGATAACACGTTATCTATCGAGAGGAACAAGGCTCATGGACCTGATATGATAACAAATAATTGTGTACGGTAATTGAAATTTCCACTTCAAGCTTTTTTGTCCTGCCGGGGCTGCGGGTTGTTCGCAAGAGATACCGCGCCCCCGGAACGCAAAGGGCACAAGAAGGAACATGGGTGGGTTTTAGTCAGTAAAAGTCCGACACTCCCTCCCGCCCCGCCCAGGGCGGGAGAAGTTATTTGATGATTTCCCACCCACCAAAAAAAAAAAAAAAAAAAAAAAAGCTTTTTTGTGACATCCATACTGTGTACTAACACAAGCTTCTGCCAGCGACTTCGTTGGCGTGGCTTTTTTACGCGCGTTAAGTTACGTCTTTGGTTACTGCTCCTCTCCCGTGCTTTGTAGCGTGATGTTATAAAACCCGAAGCCTTCTCCGATAAATGAACTATCTAATACAAAAATTATTTGTTTAGTTCGAACCAGCAGTTCCTGAGATTAGCGCGTTCAACCAAACAAACAAACTCTTCAGTGATGGTGTGTATGTATGTATTATTCTTGAGTAACATAGTCAACATCACGCTACGACACACGGGACCGGAGCAGTAACCAAAGATGTAACTTAACTTGCGGGTGAAAAAATCCCACACGAACGAAGAAAATATTACCTAAAATAATATTAAAAACAGCGGCAAAACAAACATTATTTCTTTACTTGATGCACCAAGTGGGTAAGATATAAAGTAAGCCACTTAGATAAGAAACATCTGATAAGGTACACTATCACAAGTCTGCATAAGAAATGATGGATCGAACCACGTATGATTTTTTTTAACCGACGTAAAAGAAGGTTGGGTACTGCCACGCTGGTCTCGTGGCCGCAAGCGCGACTGATGAGCGTTGGGTCCCGGGTTCGATTCCCAGGTCGGGCAAAAAGTATTATTAGGTTTTTCCATTAGGATTTCCTCAGTAGCAGCCCGGAGTTTGGAAGTTGGTGGTGTGACACCCCTGTAAGTACGTAAAGCCGTTGTACCCGGCAGTCATTCGTAGATCTTTGACAGTCGTTACGGATAGTTAGACGCCAGGAAGTCTGACAACAAGTCTTACCAAAAGGTATCGTGTTGCCTAGTAACTGTATTGTGGAGGTTAGATAGGCAGTCGCTCCATGTTAAACACTGATATTCAGCTGCATCCGGCTAGACTGGAAGCCGACCCCAACGTAGTTGGGAAAAGGCTAGGTAGATGTTAAAGAAAGTTCTTAAATTAACGTCAAGAGATATGAAAGAGTACAAATAAAGGTGCACTCCCTCTTCCCCCACTCTCATAGTCATATGGGACGGCAATCTAACACGATCGGGGAGAGATCAGGCCCAGTACCAACGGCGACACATGCTTTTTGAGTCACGGGGGTGACACAGCGGCAACTTCCAAACTTCGGGCTGCTACTGAGAAATTCGTAATGGAAAATCTCATTAACACTTTGCCCGACCTGGAAATCGAACTCACGACCGCACTCAGCAGTCGCACTGGCAACCACAACACCAAGGAGACACGGAATATGGACGATTAAGGCTCTTTGGACAAAAGCCTCTTCTCTCAGAGAAGGCAAGATCATTGATAACCACGCTTGCTCAAGGCGGATTGGCGATTCCAGACTTATATAAATTACAAGTCCAGGTTTCCTCACGATGTTTTCCTTCACCGATGTCAGTGATGTCCGAGATAAACTTAGAAAGTACATATGAAATTGATAAAGTTAAATTGGTACTTGCCCATGCCCCGAGTGTGAGAAGCAGGCACCTTAACTACTGAGCTAGTCTGATTCTGGTGTATTTTTTAAGTCATTGGATGGCAAATAAGCTGACGGCCCACCTGATGTTAAGTGGTCACCGCTGCCTATAGACATCAGCAATACCTGAGGCCTTGCAAATGCGTTGCCATCCCAAGGACAAAGTTGAAACGTCTCATGTGCCTGTAACTACACCGGCACCCATACCCTTCAAACCGGAACACAGCAAAGATGCTGTGCGGTAGAAGTTCCCCGGACGAGCTCCTTCAGAAAGAGCTCTTAGGTAAATGGGTTTCACATACACATCACGCCTGTATTCCCCGAAAGGTTAAGCAGAGGTGTACCAATGTACACCCACAGTTCCCCGGTATGTTTAGGTCCCATGAAATATGGGCGAGCTTATTGCCATTAACCGGGCACAAATCATAACTCCGAGCTGCTACTGAGAATTTCACAGAAAACCCCAATAGCACTTTTTGCTCGACTTGGGAATCAAACCCAAGAACTCTAGCGTAACATTCGCGCTTAGGACCACTAGGCTAACGAGGCAGTTCAGGCAGGGTTTCATTGAAAGAAATCATTTGAACTTCGACTTTATTATTGGAAAGCGATTTATAAATTATTCAGGGGCTCAATTTTCTTCAACCTTGATGACTGTAGGCATCCTAGCGGGCCAGGGTTAGCGTGCCTGAAGGTCGTACCATATTCAGTCCGTCTGGCTCGAGAGCGACCTAGGTCGTAACCTTGGAAACAATATTTGTTAAGCTGGGAGAGTATTTTGTAAAGCACTATTTGTTCACAAATATCGGTACTGTTCAAATAGGTGAGCAGACTGCGGCTTCAAGTGTATAGTAATCAAGCACATAATTATATCTCTACACTGGCTTATGCTCGCGACTTCGTCTGCGTAGTTTTTCACTCGCATTACGTAACGTCTTTGGTTACTGCTCCGCACCTATTGGTCGTAGCGTGATGTGACATAGCCTATAGCCTGCCTCGATAAATGGACTATCCAACACAAAAAATTATTCAATTCAACCCAGTAGTTTCTGAGATTAGCGCGTTCAACCAAACAAACAAACTCTTCAGTTTTATAATATTAGTACAGATACACACATAACATGCCATCACGCCTGTATTCTCCGAAGGGTTAGGCAGAGGTGTAACAATGTACACCCACAGTTCGCCGGTATGTTTAGGTCCCATGTTATAGGGGGCGAGCCTATTGCCATTAACCGAGCACAAATCCTAAGTCCGAGCTGCTACAGAGAATTTCGTAGAAAAACCCAATAACACTATTTGCTCGACCTGGGAATCCCACCCAAGACCTCTATAGCGTATCAGTCGCGCTTAGGACCACTAGGCTAACGAGGCAGTCTTATAAAATTAATTTTGAGTGATCGATTTTAATCAAATATTTGGACATTTATTCCTCCCGATAATAGTTACGCGTCTGGTTTTTTGCGTAATACGATGATTAAAGATAAAAGCGATGTTTTTTGTAAACTGTTTAGAAAGCCTAAATCCGTTCTTTAATGTTTTTTATTAGTTTACAAAGCAGCATTACAAATATTATCGTTGTATTGTAAACTTAAAGCATCTGTTATGGGGCGTTGTGTTCCACGCGCGCCTCAAAGAGATGCCAGCATATTAGACAGGGCCTGCTTGGCCCAGTGCCTGCCAGAGTTGCGGAATTTATTCGAAAGGGTCAAGGCGGCCCTGGAACGCAAACGGCATTAGGAGGAACATGGGTTTTAGCCAGTAAGAGTCTGACACTCCCTTTTGCTCCGCCCGGAGCGGAAAAAAATATTTTACGATTTCCCATTCTTAAAAAAAAAGGTGATCAATACTCGATCCTTATCTACTATCGAAAATGTCTGTGTCCAACATTTGAACAAACCCTACCACTATTCTCAACTACAACTCCTGTAAGCCAGAATCAACAGTGGAGACCGCCAGAAAAACGCCGAGGCAGTGAAGCTCGACGAGTCCCGGAGAAACGATACAACTGTTTTGGATCCCGCAACGAAATTGATCAGATAAGATCAGCGGAGGAGTGAGAAAAAACATAATGGTGGATAAATAAATAAATAATTTCTACAGCTGGAATAGGAATTGTACGGGTAAAGACAACCATTAACCAATAATACCAAGGTACAACATCTCTTAACTGCCTCGTTAGCCTAGTGGTTTTAAGCGCGACTGCCACGCTAGAGGTCTTGTGTTGGTTCCCAGGAGACACTACTCTTATGTTATTGAATTTTTTTATGAAATTCTCAGTAGAAGCTCGAAGTTAGGATTTGTGCCCGGTTAATGGCAATAGGCTCGCCCCCTATTACGTCCATGTTAAAGAACTTGAAATTTGCTCACTAATCGTGCCAGTTTCAACACCACCAACCAATTTGCATAGGTACTTTTTATGGTTTCCTTCTCGAAGCACATAACATACCATCACGCCTGTATTCCCCGAAGGATTAGGCAGAGGCGTATCAATGTACACCTACAGTTCGTCGGTCTGTTTTTAGGTACCATGTAATAGGGGGCGAGCCTTTTGCCATTAACCGGGCACAAACCCCAACTTCGAGTTGCTGCTGACAATTTCACAGAAAAACTCAATAACACTTTCCGTTCCGCCAAAGAGACCCAAAAATGAACAACTCTACAACTTTTGGAATACATTTTTAAAAGAGTAAGTATGGAGTTTCTTTATCGTTCTTTTCCATACGAAACTACCTTTTGGAATGGGCAACTAGATTCAATATTTTTAATTTTAACATGTAATTGACGTTCAAAAGTGTTTTAAATATAATATATAATAAAATATACCATCACGCCTGTATTCCCCGAAGGGTTAGGCAGAGGTGCAACAATGTACACCCACAGTTCGCCGGTATATTTAGGTCCCATGTAATAGGGGGCGAGCCTATTGCCATTAACCGGGCACAAATCCTAACTCCGAGCTGCTACTGAGAATTTCATAGAAAAACCCAATAACACTTTTTGCTCGACCTGGGAATCGAACCCAAGACCTCTAGCGTAGCAGTCGCGCTTAGGACCACTAGGCTACCGAGGCAGTCTAAAAGTGTTTTATAATAGTCTTTTTTTTTTTTTTGGTGGGTGGGAAATCATCAAATAACTCCCGCCCTGGGCGGGGCGGAGTGTCAGACTTTTACTGACTAAAACCCACCCATGTTCCTTCTTAAGGGCTGATTTTTCAATAGCGAGATAACTTTTATCTAAAGAATAAATAAAACAGTATGACATATTTTCTGTATATAAGCTGTCAAACCGCCATTTTTATTCCTCCGTCAAGAGTTATCTGACGATTGAAAAATCGTCCCTAATTGAAATAAATAATTTCACTTTGACTTTGAACTTGAAATTTGTGCTCACGACTCCTGCCGGTTACTATTATTATTATTAATCATTTATTTCGGACCAAAAGTCCATAAAATGTTAGTAACAATGGTCTTAACCTATTGTTAGTAATTTAATATTAATAAATAAACTAATTCTACTTTACAGCCTACATCGCGTGCAGTCTAATCCAATGGCCCAACATTGGACTGTCCCATTTATCAGACAATACGCTCAAGATGCTGTGTGAACTGCCACGCATTCTGCGGAGGGGAGCGCAACGTTTGCGTATGATGGCATGGAAACCATCAACTCTGGCCTCCGCAAACATGCCTGATTCACTACAAAATCGTGGCAGTCCATTCAACATTCTGAACGCATTGTTGTATTGAACACGCAGGGCGCTGTTCTATGCTCGTGTTTAAAAAATTAGTATCAATGAGATCATTTGATGTAGAACTACAAATAATGGAGTTAATATACAATAATTATGTTAGAGTAGCATCATCATTTGTTTAGCATCATCTTCATCTCATTGTTGACCCATATTTCATATACGGAGGTGTTTAAAGGTCAGCGCTAAGAGAACAATAAAAACTCTACAGCCGTTTTACTTGTATCTATACTAATTTTAAAAAGAAGAAAGATTTTTGGAGTTTACTCCTGAAGAATCGATTTTGAACTGCCCCTGGGAACAAAATCAAATGTTTCGCGTTTTGATTTACAAGCTATATTTCGCCCATTACCCCCCACTGAGTTTGCATGGAGCCTAAACACACCGGCAAACTGTGGTCGTACATTGGTTACACCTCTGCTTAACCGGGGAATACAGGCGTGATGATATGTATGTATCATCTGACATCGATAAAGGAAAACATCGGTCGGCTTCCAGTCTAGCCGGCAGCAGCTGAATACCAGTGTTTTACATGGAGCTTCTGCCTATTTTACCACAACCCAGTTACTGGGCAACACTATACCTCTTGACAAAGCATGTCAAAATGAATGATGGCCGCTATTTGATACATATATCAATTTGTCATGTTTTCGATAAGATTGGGCAAGACATCCCGGGGTCAAGGAAGTAGGTACTCTTGTCTGATAAACTGGCGACGATAAATGCACTTATAATATAGAAAACACAATTCTGTGGATATTCTGCCTCGTTAGCCTAGTGGTCCTAAGCGCGACTGCTACGCTAGAGGTCTTGGGACTGATTCCCAGCTTGAGCCAAAACTGTTATTGGGTTTTTCTATAAAATTCTCAGTAGCAGCTCGGAGTTAGGATTTGTGCCCGGTTAATGGCAATAGGCTCGCCCGCTATTACATGGGACCTAAACATACCGGCGAAACGGGGGTGTACATAGGTACACCTCTGCCTAACTCTTCGGGGAATACAGACGTGATGGTTTTTTAATTAATACACAGTTGGGTATTTGACACCGTTAACCAATATACAATACGCTAATATTATAAAGAGGTAAAATTTTTGAGTTTGTGAGTTTGTAGGGGGTAATCTCTGGATCTACTAAGCCGAATTTGAAAATTCTTTTACCCATAGAAAGCCACGTTACTTGTGAGTGGCCTAAAGTATACAACATCACGCTACGACTCTCGGGAGCGGAGCAGTAACCAAAGACGTTACTTAACACGGGTGAAAATATTCATACGGACGAATTCGCGGGCAGAAGCTAGTGATTCTTATTACAAGAATAATCTTAGAAACAGAGGAAAGGGCACACTATTCAAAATGGAGGGCCGTATTGTGTTCGTATTACGTAATTAATAAGCATAATTGGTCTACATAGTCGTTCTAATTGATTCTAATTAAAAGTGGTTCCTACGCTTGTCTTTTCATCCAAGAATAGATTTTTAATAGAAAATTAACTACTGCAACTAATTTCTCGTGAATATATGTTACCCTATTTTAACATACCATCACGCCTGTATTCCCCGCAGGGTTAGGCAGAGGTCTATTGTAACCGGCGCGAGTCATAAACATATACCTCAAGTTCATTTTCGCCGATGCAGCTTCGGCGCCCCCCGCCTCCTTCATTCCGCCAAAGAGACCCAAAAATCAACTTGAAGTTTGTGCTTACGACTTGTGCTGGTTACTATATCTTATATTAACATACCATTACGCCTGTATTCCCCGCAGGGCTAGGCAGAGGTCTATAGTAACCGGCGCGAGTCGTAAGCACAAACTTCAAGTCCATTTTCGCCGATGCAGCTTCGGCGCCCCCCGCCTCCTTCATTCCGCCAAAGAGACCCAAAAATCAACTTGAAGTTTGTGCTTACGACTTGTGCTGGTTACTATACCTTATATTAACATACCATCACGCCTGTATTCCCCGAAGGGTTAGGCAGAGGTGTATGTTATTACATGGAACCTCAAGATACCGGCGAACTGAGTGAGGGGCATGCCTATTGCCATTAACCGAAAGAAATAAAGAATTTTCAGAATCGGACTAGTAGTTCCATAGATTAGCTTGTGCAAACAAATAAACTCTTCACTTTTATGATATTAAGACAAATTTTATCTTATTTAAATAAAATAATATACTCCAAATATTTAATGTTGGTATAATAGTACACCCACATTTTACATAAACTCACGCCTTTTTCCGAAGGGGGTAGGCAAAAACCACAGAACACCACCTGCTACGATCCTTACGTACTCCTTACGCCTCGTTCACGTTCATACATATGGTCATACAAGCACACCGGTTGCGAGACTGCGTACCCGACCTTTCTGAAGAACCTCACCAATAAGGTCAGGGCGTCTCTGGTCATACAAGCACGCCGTTTGCGAGGACTTTCTGATTTTTTAGATCATGTTTCAAGATTCTCGATACCAGCCCTTTTTTTTATTTTTGGGGCGTGGGAAATCATCAAATAACTTCTCCCGTCGTGGGCGGGGCGGGAGGTTCAGACTTTTACTGACTAAAACCCACCCATGTTCCTTCTTGTGCCCTTAGTGGTCCTAAGCGCGACTGGTACGCTAGAGGTCTTGATTTTGATTCCCAGGTCGAGCAATGTTATTGGGTTTTTCTATGAAATTCTCAGTAGAAGCTCGGAGTTAGGATTTGTGCCCAATTAATGGCAATAGACTCTTATTACATGGGACTTAAACATACCGGCGAACTGTGAGTGTACTTTGGTACCCCTGTGCCTAACCCTTTGGGGAATACAGGTGTGATGGTATGTAAACTCCATAATTATTATTTCATTATTCCATTGAACTATGAAAGTGTTTTATATGGAGAAAAATAGGCTAGACACGCCATACTTATTCTTTCATCATTCTATTGGACTGGAAGAGGGAGTGCACCTAGGGCCAGATCTAGGCATCGGTTTTATCTGCCACAGCCCCGGGCCCCAAGATTGCCAATGGTACCAACCGAATGCATTATTGTAGAAAGCAGTTATTTGTCAAAATGGCAGTTAGTTTGATAAGGTGGGCCTCAAAATAGTGCTAACCCAGGGCTCTACAAATTCACAGTCCACCCCTGAGTGCACCAGTATTTGCGCACACACTTGTGCACTATAATATCTGCTGTGTTTTGGCTAGTCTCCATAGAGATTGGTTGCTGAATATTACTACCAATGTACCATTTAATGTTGCTATGTAATTTTTATTATGTTTTTATCTGTGATGGAATGCTATATGCTAGCATTCAATATCTTTGATAACAAAGCAAAACCTAGATGAGTTATATCACAATCATTACTAACAGCAACAATAGCTGTATTACTCAGTTTTTTCTGAAATAAACCATTACAAAATATTTCACAATTTTTTTTTTTTTTAAACATGTTTTTTTTGTGAAATCAAAAATTAAATTGGATATGAAAAAATGGTCTATGACCTTCTACAGATCTCAAACTTAGACCTGGTCAAATTTTATAGGAATTGGTTTAGTGGTTTTGCAGTTATGAGGTAACAAACAGAGAGACAAACAAAATGTGGAAGTGTTGGCCACTATATTAAAATAACACTAACATAAATACCATAAATAAACCTTAATTTAATATGAAGTAACGCAAAACCGTTTAAAATATAGATGATATTATCTAACTAGAATCTTATTCAATTGTCGAGCCGTTGACCCAATACTCAAAGCCCAACTAATTGAATTAAAAAAAAAACCTTGTGATATAATATTACCGCATCACTAAAAAAAAATAAGCCAACTTAATTTAAAAAAAGAATACTTACAGTGTACACCGTTGTTATTCCAGAAAATGTTCATCAAATTTCTTTTGAACGCGAAAAAATACGTTTGATTACGGCAGCATACATTTCTGGACACGTTTGACTAATAAATAACAATCTAGAGAATTAACGTCCGGCAATTGTCGCACGCACAATGTAGTAGGCGACGCAGACGGCTAATTATAAAGTACTATGCCAATTCATACGATTCAACCGCTTATTATTGAAGAGAAACACTATAACGATTTACGAACACAGATAAAAACGGAAGAATGCACACACAACACAAAAAAATTATAGGGAATGCACAGTTTATTGTCCTAATTGCGATAGCCGTATTGTTTATAACCGTGTGTCGCAATAATGTAAAAATTTTATTGAAATCTATGCTTCAAGGCACAAAATATATCCTTTTTCTGGTTCTGCTGTCTGATGTGACGTATGTGTCGCTCCGCGGTGTTCGTTTTTAGTTTGGCAATTTTTAGTCGATTAAAGGAAATACAATTTTCTATTAAGAGAATTTGACTTTACTTGTTTAACTTCAAATTTTCTACATTAATGCTTTTGCAAAAGTTCTTGTTTAATTTGTAGTGAATTCAGAATTCTATAAATTGTTTGATTTCTAAATATTTGATTAAACTTTATTTAGTAGATTATCTCAAAAACTATTCGCGAATATACAACCCTAGAATACGCAATTTCCAAAGACAAAACAGAAACAAACAACATGAATCGTAAAATAGTCGCGTTCATAAGTTAATAACTTTGAAAATTAAAAATAAAAATCTGTTGTACCAATTGCTTCATGCATTTATTCGAATGGCTTAAGAAGAAAATTCCTATGTATGCAGTATGTTACATGTCTTTAAACCGTTTCTTATCACACACAAAAATATAATTTTCATTAAATTGTTTGACTGCAACCATAAAACCATAACCAATATTCTTGATAGAATCAGGTGATCGATCGACTTTGAAAGCTGTCATCTGTCATACGATAGGCGTACCAAAGCCTGATTTTAATGTTTACAAAAACAAGAAATGTTATTGTAATGAAAATAATAGTTTGAAAAAATATTGAATGGGAAATGTCTTCATTTCTATGCTTTATTTGCCACAACACCGTGAATTCGGATACTAATGAGGAGATCCGGGACAAATACAGAGAAGTTGTCGGAATTAATGTAAAGACGACATTAATTATTATTGTATTAACTGTCTGTAATTCTGTGAATAATCTCCAACATTCTATGGTCTATCGTAGTACCTACGTGACATCGGCAAAATTATAGTGTTCTCTTCTGTCACAAAACCATTAACTAAGAGTCGAAATCTATTCTGATAGCATATCAGAATAGATTTCAACTCTTAGTTAATGGTTTTGAACTAATTCATGCATGTAATTTTTTTATTGCTATTTCTTCCCGTTTTTGACTAATTCAGACACTTCACCTATTAAGTGTAGATAATTAGTTTTTATTTTATTTTTCCAGCTCTGTCCTGACTCGCATCTGTGTTATATTTGCTGCCATTTATTAAAAAAACTATGGCTATTTAAATCTTTATGTTTAAAACGGAGTTTGGAATATCCAGTTCTATTCAGGTAAGCAACTCAACCTACTGCCATCCTATCATTGTCTCACTGCAGAGAAAATGCCTCTTCTCATACAGAGAAGGCGCGGGCTTTGATATCCTCGTTTGCTAAAGGTAGATTGGTGATTTCAGACCTAATTAATTATAAGTCTGCTACGCTAGCGGTCATGGGTTAGATTCTTAGGACAAGCAAAAAGGGTTAATGGGCTTTACTATCAAATTCTCATTAGCAGCACGGAGTTAGGATTTGTGTTCGGTTAATGGCAATAGGACTTAACATGTCGGGCGAATGCGGGTGTACATTGATACACCTCTGCCTAACCCTTCAGAAAATACAGAAGTGAAGTCCAGGTTTCCTCACAATGTTTTCCTTCACCGATGTCAGTGATGTCCAAGGTCCAGCACGTGAAACTATATAGTTTAGAAAAAAATATGTGTAATGTTAAAAAACATACAGATTTAATATTGTTTATCATTTACCATATTTTACCATGATAGCCCAGTGTTTAAGGTACCCGCCTCTCATCCATGAGGTTTATGGGTTGGTTCTTTACCCAGCAAGTACAAATATGACATGAAAGAAAGAAAGAAAATACATTTATTGACACAATTTGTGGCACATATAAAGAGTAATCTAAAAAACAGCTTAATCAAAATAAAAAGGTAGTACGTACATTAGGGCAAAAATTAGATATTGGGTTTTTCCATTAGGATTTACTCAGTAGCAGCCCGGAGTTTGGAAGATGGTGGTGTTTCACTCCCGAGCCAAGAACACTTTTTCTCGACCTGGGAATCGAACCCAAGACCTCTAGCGTAGCAGTCGCGCTTAGGAGCACTAGGCTAACGAGGCAGTATAATTGTAATAAATCTGTAATCTTAAATCTGCCTTGAGCAAGCGTGGTGATCAATGCTCGTGCCTTCTCTGTATGAGAAGAAGCCTTTGCCCAGCATTAAGACAGTAGCAGTCAGTTCTCAGTTCTCAGTAGCAGCTCGGAGTTAGGATTTGTGCCCGGTTAATGGCAATAGGCTCGCCCCCTATTACATGGGACCTAAATATACCGGCAAACTGTGGGTGTACAGGTACACCTCTGCCTAACCCTTCGGGGAATACAGGCGTGATGGTATATAAGACAGTAATAAGCAAGAAACATTTTCCTAATTTTCAGTGAAACAGGTACATTAAACTTACAACACAATAAAATTGAAGCTGTCTTAATATGTTCCGAAGAAAATTGTTTACAAAAAATCTCACAAGTATATGTTGACAACAGAGATCATTGTTCCCAAAGTAATGATTACACTAAATTAGAGAGAAGTCGCAACGATTTTGATGATTATTTTCATGATGATACAGCTAAGGAAACGGAAATAGATAGAGTAGAAGAATTTGAAAATATTGACGCACATTTTACGAACAATGTTCAAGAGTTTGCGGGTAATGATGAAAAGTTTGTTAGTAATGATGAAAATTTCGATGAGAACAATGATGATAATGAAAATTTTGTTAAAAATGATGAAAATTTGTTCGATGATAAAATAAATGATGAAGAAGCTGATGAAGTGCAGAACAAGGAAGAAGATGAAATAAATTATGAATTTTATGAAGAAGAACGTAATGAATGTATTGATGAAATTAGAAATGAATTTGGAAGTGATAATAATGGTGGAGATTTAGGTAATTATCTTCTTATAATATATAGTTTAATAGCTTTTGCCCGCGTCTTCGTCCGCATTAAATTTGATAAACTCTCCCACAGAAACCATAAATTTTTCCCCAATAAAAAGTATCCTATGTGTACACTACAATCTACCTCAGTGCCAAATTTCATCCAGATACGTTCAGCAGTTTAAACATGAAAGAGTAAGGCCGCTTTCACATTAGAACGTTAGCAGCGCGACAGTAGCGCGGCAGAAGCTCATGCCTTATCTTTTTTACCGTTGTTTTACGCGACATCGATGGCGCCGAATGAGTACTATCAAAAGCAGGAGCAAGTGTTTCCCCG
This sequence comes from Caradrina kadenii, assembly GCA_947462355.1. Taxonomy (NCBI): domain Eukaryota; kingdom Metazoa; phylum Arthropoda; class Insecta; order Lepidoptera; family Noctuidae; genus Caradrina; species Caradrina kadenii. The sequence continues at coordinate 3,912,795 of OX381702.1, read as the reverse complement.
TCGGAATCAGATTTTGAAATATTTGAAGGCATGTGCTTCTGCCGCGCTACTGTCGCGCTGCTAACGTCCTAATGTGAAAGCGGCCTAACAAACATCCATCCATCCATCTGGCAGTCTGCATAGTTAACGGCTATGTGGTATGCCTTTTCACACCCTGTTTTCAAAATCAAAGAACAACTACAAAAATAAATTGAATCAAGCCCTTGGCTGTCATTCAAGATCTTTGACAGTCGTTACGGATAGTCAGAAGCCAGGAAGTCTGACAACCAGTCTTACCAAGAGGTATCGTGTTGCCCAGTAACTGGGTTGTGGAGGTCAGATAGGCAGTCGTTCCATGTAAAACACTGATATTTAGCTGCATCCGGTTAGACTGGAAGCCGACCCCAACATAGTTGGGAAATTCTACAAGCCATGGTCCGGAGCGAGAGGGAATGGGATGCAGTCGCCTCCTTCTGTGAGGCAGTAATGCTAGAGAAGGAGGCGGCGGGACGGTTGAGACAGCGGTTCTCACGTCCCAGCCGCCGCGGTAGACGCTCCGGACGCCGGGAGCCGCGAGACGACTCCCGGCCACCGTAGATACGGGCCTGTGGACGGTGAGCAATGGGTAGCTCACCGTCCTTACGTTGTATAACGACTGCAGCTGAATATCAATGTTTTACACATTGATATTCAGCTGCATCCGGTTAGACTGGACGCCGACCCCAACGTAGTTGGGGAAAGGCTAAGCAGATGATATTAAATCTTAACATGTTCCAGAGGCATCGAAGAAGAAAAAATCTAAAAAAATTAAAAAGAATGACTTCGAGAAGATTCTTCTGTCTACAGAAGAACAGAAGGCAGAACTAGAAACGCAGAGAAGAAGCAAGAAGTATTTAGAAGCACAGTTTAAGTGTTACAACTGTGCTATGGGGTTTTTATTCATAGATTCTTATCAGACTCATATGATGCGACATGAAGAGGTAAGACCGTAAGGGTAACTGCCGGGGCTGCGGGTTGTTCGCAAGAGATGCCGCGCCCCCGGAACGCAAAGGGCACAAGAAGGAACATGGGTGGGTTTTAGTCGGTAAAAGTCTGGCACTCCCTCCCGCCCCGCCCAGGGCGGGAGAAGTTATTTGATGATTTCCCACCAATCAAAAAAAAAAAAAAAAGGGTTGCTTCACATAAACACGCGACGCTGCGCGCACATCACTCAAATTATAACTTTATTTACTACATGAAAAGGTACACCTTTCATTGTGAGAATAGTGTATTTTACTTTATATGAGAAAAAATCAAAAAAATGTATGTATTTTTAAGATAGTTTAGACAAACAGCAGTTGATAAATGTTACTTTTAGTTCATAAAATAAATTTTAAAATTAAATTCAAACTGTTCAGTTTTTTTTATCTGTTCTTTACTGCCTCAGTGGCCTAGTGGTCCTGAGCGCGACTGCTACGCTAGAGGTCTTGGGTTCGATTCCCAGGTCGAGCAAAAAGTGTTATTGGGTTTTTCTATGAAATTCTCAATAGCAGCTCGCAGTTAGGATTTGTGCCCGGTTAATGGCAATAGGCTCCCTCCTATTACATGGGACCTAAACATACCGGCGAACTGTGGGTGTACATTGTTACACCTCTGCCTAACCCTTCGGGGAATATAAGCGGCCCTTTGCCTAGGTATATCTAATAGGCTGGTGTTACATATTTATCTTATTTATTTACAGTCTAACGGTGAATACCTATGCATGCTTTGTTCTCTCCGCTTCGCGACGGGCGCCGTGCTTCGCTCTCACACTGCTCTCCACTCCGTCCGATACCGCTGCTCCCGATGCTCCGAATACATTCGAGCTCGGAGAACACAGACGCACGCGAAACATTGTCACGGTAGAGCATCAGCAGCGACCTGCCATCTCTGCGGAAGAATATTTCAGTAAGTATTGTTAAGTGGTCACCGCTGCTAGACATCTGCAGTACCAGAGGCCTTGCAGATGCGTTGCCATCCCAGAGACAAGGTCGAATCCCCGTGTGCCTGTAACTACACCGGCACCCATACCCTTCAAACCGGAACACTACAAGCTGCTTTGCGGCAGAAATATGTATGGTGGTAGTACTTCCCCGGACGAGCTCCTTCACAAAGAGGTCTTCTACTACTACTAATGCATATAAGTCTGAAATGGTCTATCCGTCACACACACATAGAAACATATCGCGGTATAATTCCAGTACGTACGACCGTTAACATTGAAATTTCAACTGTATTTCCATACAATTTTAAACCGACAAAAAAGGTGTGAGTGGTGAGCAATGGGTAGCTCACCGTCCGTACGTTGCATAACGACAGGCCGTGTCGACGGCGCGATCGTGTTCCACGCGCGTCTCTAAGATATGTCAGCAAATTTTAAAGGGCCCACTCAGGGCCGATGCCTGCCGGGGCTGCGGGTTGTTCGTAAGAGATACCGCGCCCCCGGAACGCAAAGGGCACAAGAAGGAACATGGGTGGGTTTTAGTCAGTAAAAGTCTTATACTCCCTCCCGCCCCGCCTAGTGCGGGGGAAGTCATTCGATGATTTCCCATCGCTAAAAAAAAATTTCCATGCCGCCAATTGGCGTGGGCCTGAGCATGTTATCACAACAAACGTGTTACGTTGCAGGGACGCGAGCGGGTTACAGCAACATTTAAAAAGGTTTCATATAAACGACAACACAAGACAATATGATAAAACGAATATTAGAACATATTCCTGCAGTGTTTGTGGGAAGGGTTACAGCAACCAGGCGGCTGTCAGGACGCATATGATGTAAGTAGCTATCCGTAGTAGTCAAGTTGGAAGGAGCTTAATGTAAAACAAAAACACAAAATTTAATTATTTAAGTAACCCCCGACAGAAGAATAAAAATCCCTACCGCAGCTAACAAAAGAGCTGATAACTTTGAAACCGCTGAACCGATTTCCATCAAACATAGCTAAGAACACTCTCGACTAATTCACTTTTCAAACACAAAAAACTAAATCATTTAATTATTTAGAGATTTAATTATTAGAAAACAAACAGTTCATTAATTAAAATTAAATTAAATTCGCTGATAATATAGTAGTCGCCATGAGTCGTGAGCAAAAATGTCAAGTTAATTTTTGGGTTCCTTCCTGGGTTATTTAGGCCGCCGACGCTGCACGCGAATGATCCGTCAGTTGTACCGATCGCGTGCAGCGCCCCAAAAACCCCGTAAGGAACCCAAAAATTAACTTGACATTTGTGCTCAGGACTCGAGGTTACTAATATATCTATCAGGTTTTGCTAACCGTACATTGATACACGTCTGCCTAACCCTTAGGGGAACACGTGAATACAAGAGATAACCTACCATCCCGCCTATATTCCCCGAAGGGTTAGGCAGAGGTGTAACATTGTACACCCACAGTTCGCCGGTATATTTAGGTCCCATGTAATAGGGGGCGAGCCTATTGCCATTAACCGGGCACAAATCCAAACTCCGAGCTACTACTGAAAATTTCATAGTAAAACCCAATAACACTTTTTGCTCGACCTGGGAATCGGACCCAAGACCTCTAGCGTAGCAGTCGCGCTTAGGACCACTAGGCTAACGAGGCAGTTACAAGAGAGATGGTATGTATAATTATTATTTCCTTATTTCAGAAAACATATTCACCGCAAGTTCAGTTGCGACCAATGCCCTTCGATCTTCAGTAGCCCTTATACGCTAACCCAACATAAGAAAAAGCATACCAACTCAGAGGAATTCAAAGAACATTATTGTGCTACGTGTGGCGTCGGGTATTCCACCAGAAAAAGCTTGTTGGCACACCAGAGACAATCTATCAATCATCAACAGAGAGCGTGAGTTACCAGTTGTAAAAATCTATCAGGCCAGTGTGGCCCATCGTGGCCCATTGTGTATTTTAGTGGTCCATCGTGGCCCATTGTGTATTGCAGTGGGCCATCGTGGCCCATTGTGTATTGCACTGGGCCAGCATGGTCCATTGTAGGATTCTGCTAAAAGTTTGGTTCAGGACGATATCGCGGTTATAATCACACAAAATTAAGTTTGTTTTGTCAGGTGTACAGAAACGGACATAGGGTACCTTTCATCCCAAAACAAAGTACTGTTCCCGAGGAAAATAACAATAACCTTCTTATTATAATAGATGGCGCCACGTGTCTTTAGAATCATGATTGAATTTTAAATGTAACCGACATTTAATAATAATATTATCATTTGATTCAGGTAACAAGGTCCCATAAGATGTCACAAAAGTTTTTTAAATTTACACAAAGACGCGGGCTAGAGCTAGTCAAGTAAAAAATAAAAACAAAGAGGATAATCTTATTTCTAATTGGGTATTGTAAAGTATAGATTGGTTATTTTTAAATAAATAAATAACATACCATCACGCCTGTATTCCCCGAAGGGTTAGGCAGAGGTAACAATGTACACCCACAGTTCGCCGGTATGTTCTAGGTCCCATGTAATAGTGGGCGAGCCTATTGCCATTAACCGGGCACAAGTCCTAACTCCGAGCTGCTACTGAGAAATTCATAGAAAAACCCAATAATAATTTTTGCTCGATCTGGGAATTGAACCCAAGACCTCTAGCGTAGCAGTCGCGCTTAGGACCACTAGGCTACCCAGGCAGTTCATAACATACCATCACGCCTGTATTCCCCGAAAAGTTAGGCAGAGCTGTAACAATGTACACCCACAGTTCGCCGGTATGTTCTAGGTCCCATGTAATAGGGGGCGAGAAAATATTATCAAAAAAAGTAATTCCAAGACACAACTTCATAAAAACAACAGTTTATTTTACCCTTTAAAAACCGAAAAATTTTTAAATAACTATAAAATCGATTTTTAGTTTCTTTAAAACCATAATTAGTGAATTCACATGTCATAAAAGTGACGTCATAGTTTAGTATTGTCGTACAGAATCTATGGGGGAATCGCGTTTTCACAGCTCATAAAAAGTACGTCAATTGATTAGTGGTGTCATGTACCTAATTCAAAAATCAAATCAATACATATTTAAGTACAGTTTACGTTGACTTATTTCACATGACACTGCGAGGCCCGGATAGCTCAGTCGGTAGAGCATTGGACTTTTAATCCAAGGGTCCAGGGTTCAAGTCCCTGTTCGGGCGATTCTTTTTGTTAATTTTTATGCTTTTATAAAGTACAAAATTAACGAAACCGGAGATTTGGTAATATGCATGTTATTTTTTATTTAAAATAACGATCTTTATTTGTGTAATAAACAGTTTAGTGAAACTTTCTTTAAATAATTACATACACATACCATCACGCCTGTATTCCCCGAAGGGTTAGGCAGAGGTGTACCAATGTACACCCACAGTTCGTCGGTATGTTAAGGTCCCATGTAATACGGGGCGAGCCTATTGCCGTTAACCGGGCACAAATCCTAACTCCGAGCTGCTACTGAGAATTTCATAGAAAAACCCAACAACACTTTTTGCTCGACCTGGGAATCGAACCCAAGACCTCTAGCATAGCAGTCGCGCTTAGGACCACTAGGGTAACGAGGCAGTTAAAAATAAATCAAATAATTATCAAATTAAAATGAAAATATGTAATAATGATAATAATATATAAGAAGTGAAATAATTATGAAATTTTAAATATATAAGCCATAGAAGATTTGCTTCTATCTCTTTCTAGCAAAACAAAATCTAACACGGAGTTTATATGGCCGTACTGTTATGTGACGTCACAGTTCTCTCTGTCTAATCGGTGCGAAATAAATAGTTTTAATAATCTCTGGATCTACTGGACCGATTTTGGAAATTCTTTTACCTATAGAAAGCTACGTTATTTGTGAGTGTTGTAGGTTATATAACATCACGCTACGACACACGGGAGCGGAGCAGTAGCCAAAGACGTTAATTAACATGGGTGAAAATTTCTACGCGGACAGTCGCGAGCAGACGCTAGATATTATATATATTTCTAAGCCCGTGTACAGACATGTACCTATCTGTAACGTCTCACTGTAATTTGACCTCTGTTTATAAATAGAGCATAATGATTCTAATTATTTTTAACTCCCGACTCAAAGTGATGTTATATGTTTGACGTGTCTGTGTGTCTGTGGAACCGTAGCTCTTAAACGGGTGAATCGATTTGGATGCGGTTTTTTTTATTTGAAAGCAGGTTTCCTAGCTATTGACTGCCCCGATGGTCTCGTGGTCGCAAGCGCGACTGATGAGCGTGGGGTCCCGGGTTCGATTCCCAGGTCGGGCAAAAATTGTTATTGGGTTTTTCCATTAGGATTTGCTCAGTAGCAGCTCTGAGTTTGGAAGTTGGTGGTATGACACCCCCGTGCCTCGGAAAGCACGTAAAGCCGTTGGTCCCGGCTGTCATTCGTAGATCTTTAACAGTCGTTAGAGTTAGTCAGAAGCCAGGAAGTCTGGCAACCAGTCTAACCAAGAGGTATCATGTTGCCCAGTAACTGGGTTGTGGAGGTCAGATAGGCAGTCGCTCCATGTAAAACACTGGTACTCAGCTGCATCCTGTTAGACTGGAAGCCGACCCCGACATAGTAGGGAAAAGGCTAAGCAGATGATGATGAGGTTTCCTAGCAATGGTTTTTAGATAATTATGTTGCATCAAAATCGGTTCAGCCGTTTCAAGGTTATCAGCTCTTTTATTGGCTGCGGTAGAGATCTTTATTCTTCTGTCGGGGGATACTTAAAATGTTATTACTTATTTCAGTTACGAATGCCCAATTTGCAACAGAGCTTGCCCGAATGAGCGGTCTTTAACTTCTCACATATCTACAGTCCACTCCACCACGAAGCCATTCCAATGTTCATCTTGTAACGCGAAGTACAGCAGCCGGAAGTCGTTGACAAGACATGCGCGCGCGCATACAACGCCACCACAGATTAAACTAGCCGTGTGCCATCTTTGTGGCAATAGTTTTAAGGTAATATATGTTTTTGAAGTAAAACTTCTTTACGCACGCTTGACTTGGGGAGTAAGCTGGTGAATGCTTGACGAGAGCGTTACGGAAATGAGTGTGATCGGGCGAACGGAAGTTGAGAGGGAGATATAAGTTAGTGAAGATAGAAAGAGAGAGAGTTACGTTTCGTATATTACTGTAGGAGCAAGACAGAGCAGTGCGCGCGCTCATTATCTTTCTCTCTTCGTCAAGTGACATGCCAAGTGACACGACTGCAGTTTTACTTCAGTCGTGTAAAGTAAAGCACACGTGTTTTTTTTTTTAATGGAATTTGTTTTCTTATACAAAACTTGCTATATACAACGCGGTGTCACCCGCGTTCAGTTAAGTCTTTGATTACTGCTCCGCTCTCGTTGGTCGTGGCGTGATGTTCTATACGTATTAACCTTCCTCTTGAATCACTCTATCTATTGATGAAAACCGCATTAAAATCCGTTGCGGACCAAAGCGGTTCGTTGAAGACCTAAGCGTAGAGACGGAAGCGACTTTCACCTCACGTTCACAGAACATCACGCTACGATTGGTCGTAATCGGGGGCGGAGCAGTAACCAAAGACTGTTACTGAACGTGGGTGATACCGCGGGGTATACAGGGTGGATTTTTGAGACGGGTCACTAAGGGCAGGTACCTTAACCGTTATAGTTACAGGAACACGTTCCTAGGAGACCATCCATATCTTTTAGAGATATTCTGAACTGCATTCACAGATTTTGGAAAAATGTAGGTACAGTCAGCAATAAAAAACTTAAATACGAAAAATATATTGAAGCAAAACTTTTTTTTTTACCAATCGATCCTATTTCATTTAGAATCAAAATACTCTATGGGACCATTTAAGGTATGCGCAGTAGAAATTACAGAAATCGCCAAAATGTTTATCCCATACATTTTGTACAGAAAAACGTACGACACGTTTGTTAGTTGTTGATAATTTTTATTTCTTTTTCAGGGAAAAAGTAAACTCAATCGTCATTTAAGAGAAGTGTGTGAAAAAGATAAATTAGAAGAAGAATTATCGTCTTATTATGAACAACAAGTAATTTAGTATTGTATAAGTAAAAAAAATAAGTAATAAAATTAAACATTTTAAGTATCCCCCGACAGAAGAATAAAGATCTCTACCGCAGCTAACAAAAGAGCTGATAACCTTGAAACGGCTGAACCGATTTTGTTAAAACATATCTAAGGACCACCGCTAGGAAATCTAGTATGATAAATTGTTTTATTTCTCCTCACAAACATTGATTACATACATTTCCTTAAAATTAAACACAATGGTACTATCGCTACAACCTCATCCCATCCAGTATCTGCCGGGGCTGCGGGTTGTCTGCCGGGGCTGCGGGTTGTCTGCCGGGGCTGCGGGTTGTCTGCCGGGGCTGCGGGTTGTTCGCAAGAGATACCGCGCCCCCGCAACGCAAAGGGCACAAGAAGGAACATGGGTGGGTTTTAGTCAGTAAAAGTCTGGCACTCCCTCCCGCCCCGCCCAGGGCGGGAGAAGTTATTTGATGATTTCCCACCCACCAAAAAAAAAAATCCTATCCAGTATTATTTTGTCAAAGTCAAAGCATTTATTTCAATTAAACCATTTACAGGCACTTTTGAATTGTCAAGAAGTTACATTTAAAAGTTGAAGCTAGTCGCTCGTTCCAAAACGTAGGTCTCTATGGAGAAGAACGAGCAAGAAACTCCATGGACACTCTTTTCAAATTCGTTTTTACAAAATCTTGGTTACAATATTCTTGTTGCTTCTACATGTGAAAACAATGAAGATGTATATAAAACAATACAAAAAAAAAGTCAACTGAGGAGCTGGTGTCTGAAGTAGGTTGAGCCCTGTTGAACGAGACCGAGGGTCGACTTGGAGCGGGTAGTTAACTATCGAGCAATGCGGTACTAATTAACAAAAATATTATTTAAGCGATCGCGCAATGATTCCGTTTTCCGCTCAAACACTGTATTATTTACTATTATATATATTTTTATTTTTTTGTACCTGTATTTTTTTATATTAATATTTAAAAATGTAAATTATAAATCTATAAAATAAATAAATGGAATAAAACAAAAGAAATTTTGAAAAATCAAATAATTTTATTTTGCACACACACCATCACGCCTGTATTCCCCGAAGGGTTAGGCAGAGGTGTACCAATGTACACCCACAGTTCGCCGGTATGTTAAGGTCCCATGTAATAAGGGGCGAGCCTATTGCCATTAACCGGGCACAAATCCTAACTCCGAGCTGCTACTAAGAATTTCATAGAAAAACCCAATAACACTGCTCAATCTGGGAATCGAACCCAAGACCTCTAGCGTAGCAGTCGCACTTAGGACCACTAGGCTAACGAGGGTAGTTGATAACTTAATTTTATTTTTATTGTATCCTGAATACACACACTTAAAGGGGAAAATCTACAAGTCCGTGGTAAGACCTGTCGTATTGTATGGATCGGAATGTTGGGCCGTGAAGAAGACGGATGAAAAAAGATTGCACGTAGCGGAGATGAGAATGTTGCGGTGGATGTGTGGTGTGACCAGAATGGATAAGGTAAGGAATGAGTATATTAGAGGAAGTTTGAAAGTAGCGCCGTTGACAGAAAAGTTGAAAGGGAACCGTTTGTCTTGGTACGGGCAAGTGAAGAGGAGGGATGAGACGCATATGACCAAGAATTATGAATATGAATGTGGATGGATGGAGGGGAAGAGGGAGGCCAAAGAAAAGATGGATGGATTGCATGAAGAATGATATGAAAGAGAAGGGAGTCAGCGATAGCATGACGTTTGACAGGACGGCATGGAAGAAGAAAACGTGTTGCGCCGACCCCAAGTAACATGGGATAAGGGCAGGATGATGATGTTGATGATCCTGAACACGCACACACTATGAAAAAATTTCAGCTCTCCGTCTATTACAGTTCATGACACACTCCCTGTGAATCATGGCCGCTTCACGAGGCAGATTCTGCGACTGTCCAAACAGCAGTTGCGGACGATCACAGCCGCCATAACCAGCCATGGGCGACATCGGACTTTTAATAAACCTCTCTTTGTCATAAAAATTAGACAGTACATGTGCTTCTGAACTGCCCGGAGGTTGCTTCATATAAGGCTAAGTACTTTGGTAACCCAGGCGACCTTCGAGAGATCGCTGGGAGCGTCATGGCGCTGCTGGCCTTCTTTGGGAAGCTGGGGTGGATCGAATGATGTATTTCCTACCAGGTCATACTACTAATACGGCTCATGAGATACAGCGGTGACAGACAAACGGACAGAAAGCGCGGAAATCTAGTAATAAGGGTCCCGTTGACTCCCGTCGAAAACGGAATCTTAAATAAAAGACAATAATATTTTATGAAATATTTATTCATTACCAAATATATTCATTTCATTTATATAAATTACACATTTATTTTTAATTCAGTGTGTCAGGAAGTGAAAATACTCAGGAACTTTTACTGACTCTCCAGACCGTTACGGCGGCTAATCTTAATGCAGACTAGCCAAGTACGCAGGAGATATTATAGTGCACAAGTGTGTGCGCAAACACAGGTGCATTCTCTCTTCCCCAAGGGTCAGTTCACACCGAGACGACGTTGCGCACACATCGACTCAAAATACAGGGTGTTAAGGTAAACGAGGGACTTGCTATAAGGGAGTGCAGCACTGGTAAAAATGAACAACTTTTACGATAGTACGAACCGTAAAATCAAGAAAAAAAATCAACAGCTCCATACATTTACGTTCGCATAACTCGACAACATGTAAAGAACAGCTGTTTTTTTTTCGCATGCCCTTCGTCAAATAAACCGGTAAATTTAGGTTAAAATAAAGTTCTTAAAAAGTTTGGAGGAAAACCGTAATAAACCGGTATTTTTTTAAACTGGTTCCGAGTCTTGACAAAGAATTAAAACAGTTATTTTACGATGCAGTTGTTTGGAAATCGAAGGAGAATGCTGAACTGTAATGGCTATTATATTAAATTTTACCTAACCAAGAACAGAAAGTACGTGTGTATAGACTATAGATTAAAATTCATAATTGGCACTTTATGTTGTGTTAGATAAAGTTATATGTAGAGTCAATGTGCGCGCAGCGTTGCGTCTCGTGTAAACTGACCCTAAAAGCAACTCGCTGACATACACGTTTCACGTTAAACCAACGGCCGTGTGCCCCGACACAGCCGCACACAATTTATTTTCTTACTTCAGAGTTGGATCTATGATAAAAATTGTTTGCAATCATGAATATTTACACTCCTTGAAAGATGTGCAGCAAAGTCACCTGTATATGTAAGTAGGTATGTACAAAAAATAAATTCATTATTATTTTCAACTTAATTTGTCGTTAACATGACAAAAAAAACTAAAAAAAAAATATGTTTTTTTTTTTATTATTATTTTTACAGCATGCTTTTGCATTATGTTTATAAGTAAAAAAAGTAGGTTTATACAATTTATTCGCCACGGATTCACCCGCGTTACGCCTTGGGTCACTGCTCCGCTCCTGTATGTCGCAGCGTAGCGTAATGTTATACACCACAATTTTTAATTAGCACAAATACTTAAAGGGCTTACTATAGCAGGTCTTGTTATCATATATGTAAAGTCTCAATAAATAATATTCATAAACAGCAAAGTTATTAGCGTTTGTTTATATCCCAAAATATCACTCGATTTATGGAATTTTTTTTTTAAAAAGTGCGCGCACTTCCGCTGATAAATGAGCACTGCGCGTAGTATTTTGTAGTAGCAATGGTTATGAATGATTGATTCAATTATGAATTTACCAATTATGACAAAATTTCGTGGACAATTTTGGGATTTTGCTTTTTTTAATTTTGACTACACAAATATGATCAGTAACGGGTACAGATAGAGCCCCATTTTTTTTGTACGAATAAAATCATAGTGGTGTATATCCTATAACCTTCTTCGATAAATAGGCTATGTAACACTAAGGGTTTTGTCAAAACAAATCCGTTTATTTAAACGCGCTAATCTATGAAACTTCCAGTCCGATAGGAAAAATCTTTTTTGTATATGATAGCCAGATTCGTAAGGAATAGTATAAGCTATATAACATCACGCTACGACACACGGGAGCGGAGCAGTAAGCAAAGACGTAACTTAACGTGGATGACAAAATACAATTGGATGAAATCGCGGACAGAATCTGGGTAGTACATACATAATATAAAATAATTTCATTCTTCGAACAGTGTCTTCTATAACAAGTCTTATTACACATACTATCACGCCTGTATTCCCTGCGGGGTTAGGCAGAGGTGCACCAATGTACACCCACAGTTCGCCGGTGTGTTTTTAGGTTCCATGTAATAGGGGGCGAGCCTATGCATTTGCTTTTTTTTAGCTCGTTTTCTTTTATTTTTTGTATTAATATGGGTCTAGACACCATTAACAAATAATTCCAAGACATATTTTCTCTAAACTTTTGATGGCCGTTAAAAAATCAAAAACGTGCCCTCAGCTCCAAGCTACGAAAACATTAATACTTACACCCCGACGAAAGATCGTGGCTAACAAAAGAGTTGATAACTTTGAAACGGCTAAACCGATTTTGATAAAACATATCTAAAGAACCATAACATAACATACCAGCACACCTGTATTCCCCGAAGGGTTAGACCGAGGTGGACTAATGTACACCCACAGAGCAGTGTTATTGGATTTTTCTATGAAATTCTCAGTAGCAGCTCGGAGTTAGTATTGGTGCCCGGTTGATGGCAATAGGCTCGCCCCCTATTACATGGGACCTAAATATACCGGCGAACTGTGGGTGTACAGGTACACCTCTGCCTAACTCTTCGAGGAATACAGCCGTGATGGTATGTTTTACATAAAAACTATCAATTAAGACTTATAATTAATAAACATGTTTAAGTATGTTGAAATTCATTTAGGTGGGATATTAATAAGTGCTTAATAAAATACGTATCTCTGCCTTTTACCCTCTCATGATGTAAGTAAAAAAATAAGTATTGGAAAATACATACCATATTTATATACAGGGTGTCCAAGAACCTGGCGTCCAACTGGATTCCCACGATGCCCCAAGTTCTAACAGTACTCAGAAAAATATTTTAAAAAATCCACCCCATGTACTTACAGAATTATACTGATTTCAAAAAAAAAGGGGAAATGAGCACCCTGTGACATACTTTTGAATGCTGTGACTGCTAATGCTGATAATTTCGATATTTCTTGGAGGTTTTGTAATCTAGGGTATTGCTGTGTCTAAATAGAATGTAAAAATAATGTACTTATTGTACCATTTTAAAATAAAATATTATTTTAACTAAAGGTGATATGGAAAACTATTGAATTTCGCAACTTTGACCGACTGTAGTGTAAAAAAAATGTACCAAAATAGTATGGCAAGTGACGTCAAATTTTGACGCGTTTATTCCTCTTTTTAAAAAGGTATAATACTTACACATTAATTTGAAAAAAAAAATTTTGATAATATTTTTACTCAACAACCCAATTTTTACGAAGTGCCTACCTACTAACGGTAACTGTCGGACCCTTTCTTATCTTAGAAACTGTTATGTTACTACTATTATTTACTTCGGTTCCAAGAGTGAGCAAGAAGGAAATACACACAGGTAGATGGGTTCCCAGTAGAATAAAAGCAAAGAATGTTAGTTTAAAGATATTTTATTACAATAAATGTTCAAAATGTTGACCACCCGCGGCAATACAAGCTCTCACTCTCCTTAAAAAGGACCGCTTTATGTTTCGCGAGTAACTTTTTTGACGTATCACCTGCACTGCTTGTGTTATCTTCTCACGAAGGTCAGCGATGTCATTAATGGGCTTCGCATAAACGAGCTCCTTCATAGTTCCCCAGAAAAAAAAATCCAGCGGATTTAAGTCAGGTGAGCGGGCTGGCCACGGGATTGTTCCTGATCGCCCAATCCACCTGTTCGGGTATTGCTCGTCCAAAAACTCTCTAACGGATACGCGAAAATGTGCTGGACAGCCGTCGTGTTGGAACCACATATCTGGTGGGGTCTCTTCTAGTAAGTTTGGCAAATCATTTTGAAGAAAATTTAAATATGATTCGCCAGTCAAATTCTCGGGCATCTCAAATGGACCAATAATATTCCCACAGAGAATACCGGTCCATATGGGGTACCATAAAGAAGAACCAGCAAATCGCAAAGATAGTTTCTGTCTTGCTCCCTCCTGTTGTAATAACGAATCACTATGGTGAGATGCATGCACATACCGTCCCTTACGGTCTAACCTGTTTTTTGAGAGGCCTGTTGTTATTTTTATGAGCATACAATAGTAATTCTTTAGAGGTTAGATTCAATTCGTCGTAAATTTTTCTTTCTAAGAATTCTGTAAGACATCGTAAAAATTGGGTTGTTGAGTAAAAATATTATCAAAAATTTTTTTTTTCAAATTAATGTGTAAGTATTATACCTTTTTAAAAAGAGGAATAAACGCGTCAAAATTTGACGTCACTTGCCATACTATTTTGGTACATTTTTTTTACACTACAGTCGGTCAAAGTTGCGAAATTCAATAGTTTTCCATATCACCTTTAGTTAAAATAATATTTTATTTTAAAATGGTACAATAAGTACATTATTTTTACATTCTATTTAGACACAGCAATACCCTAGATTACAAAACCTCCAAGAAATATCGAAATTATCAGCATTAGCAGTCACAGCATTCAAAAGTATGTCACAGGGTGCTCATTTCCCCTTTTTTTTTGAAATCAGTATAATTCTGTAAGTACATGGGGTGGATTTTTTAAAATATTTTTCTGAGTACTGTTAGAACTTGGGGCATCGTGGGAATCCAGTTGGACGCCAGGTTCTTGGACACCCTGTATAAATACGATTCTCTTGACCGAAATTCGATCACGGCAGCCAATCTCAATGGAGACTGGCTAAATACGCAGGGGATATTATTCTTAGTGCACAAGTGTGTGCGAAAATACAGGTGCACTCCGTCTTCCCTCACTCTCATAGTCCGATAGGACGGCACGATACGACCGGGGAGAGATCAGGCGCAGGACCAACGGCGACACGTGCTTTCTGAGACACGGGGGTGTCACACCACCAACCTCCAAACTTAGCACGTCTACCGAGTTCGATTATATACTTTACATTCATACAAATAAAGTCCATATTGTTATGAAGCGTTGAAGTTTGTCCATGAAACTAGCCCTATCTAGTCTGTTATCAATAAATTTTGTAATAAAATAGCTTCAACACACTTTGTGACCTGGGGATCACACTAGAGGCATAATATAGCGACATCTATCGACCAACATGAGAACTACAACTGACATTTCCTACATCGCGCTATCAAAGTTCTCCGCGACAATAACTTGTATACAAAACCCCGATAACATCGGACTGTAGCCCACCATACACAACCCCCGTCTGCTCGGAGGATCCTCCCTTTTCTATGGAGGATGAGAGACTTTACACCCTGTTCCTCATACCTCTACCACCCAGGATCAAACGCTTGTACTAGTAACTAAATAAACTATGATTAATCATAATATCCTAATTAATAATACAATATCACGCTTAATATGCTCCAAAGGAGTAAGCAGAGATGTGGAGTAGTACACTTACATCACTCCAGTTCTATGTTACAAGTACAGTAATAAAATAAAATAGTAACCCCCGACATAATAAAAATCCTAACAAAAGAGCTGATAACCTTGAAACGGCTGAACCGATTTTGATAGACCATGTCTAAGAACCATCGCCAAGAAACCTGCTTTCAAATAAAAAAAACTGCATCCAAATCAGTTCACCCGTTTAAGAGCTACGGTGCCACAGACAGACACGTCAAACTTATTACACCCCTCTTTTTGAGTCAGGGATTACTTACTGATTTGACAAACTCCTTTTTCGAAGTTGATAAATAAATAACAATTAATGAATTTCCAAGTTCATAAACTTGATTTTTTTTATGAAACACCGCTAATAAACGCTTTTAACTTCAAATTCATCAAACAAATTCATTTACATGCATTTTTACAAAACAATAATAAGGTATTAAATTTATTAATTTTTAACATTACCGAAACTAACAACATAAAGTAAATATAGACTAAAAAATAATAATAATAATATTAAGAGGAAAGATGTTTGTTTATGCCAAATAAGCTCCGAAACTACTGTACAGAATTAAACCATTTTTTCACCAATAGATAGCTACATTATTCCTGAGTAACGTAGGCTATACAAGTATTCAAGAACTACTGGTGCGAATTGAAAAAATATTTTTGTGTTGTAAATTTATCGAGGAAGGCCATAGGCTATATAACATCACGCTACGACCAATAGGTGCGGAGCCGCAACCAAAAACGGAACTTAATGCGGGTGAAAGAAATCACGCGAATAAATAAAGTGGTTTTTTCTTAGCACTACACTTCCCTAAAGTATGTCCCTTGTTTAAACTAACACCTTGGATAACATCCCGCTGTGACCAACAGGAGCGGAGAAGTAACCAAAGACATAAGATGCGAGTGAAATAAGCCACACGCACGAAGTTGCAGACAGAAGCAAGAAAACAATAAAATCAGAAAGCTTAAATGCTTTAAATAACACTAATATACAGGGTTATTTGTAAAACAATGACAACCTTGCAGGACTGTATTACTATCATCATAGACAACAACTTTTGTTCTATACATTTTTACAGAATCAAGCAACGCAAGCGCATTGAAGTGAATGACCGACTGAAGGATTTCCGTAAAATTGTAAATAGGTCAAGTACAAACACCCGCCGCCCTAACCCCGCTCCCCTCGCTATTTTACTACCGCTTTCGTTTGCTTCGCATAGACTTCGTAACATTTAGAGCGTTCAATTTAAATGTTTTTATTTTTGTATGAAAATCTGATGAACTAAAATATGATAAATTTTTAAATGTCGTAGAACAAAAGTTGTTGATTATGATGTTAGTAACATAGTCCTGAGAGGTTGTCATTGTTTTACAAATAACCCTGTATAATCTGACATGCGTAATATCACGACTTGATTCAAAAGTCTATCCTAACTAATATAAATGCGAATGTAAGTTTGTTTGTCACCTTTTCAAGCCTGAAATTGTGCATATACGTTGTCAGGTGTACAGAAACGGACATAGCGTACCTTTCATTCCGAAAAAAATCACTGTTCCCGAGGAAAACAACACTAGCGCTCTTATGTTAATAGATGGCGCCACATGTTTGGAATATATTTAGTCTGACTGCTGGGCAAAGGTCTCTTCTTATACAGAGAAGGCACGAGGATTTCAGACTTGTTAATTTACAAGTCCACGTATCCTCAAAGTGTTTTTTCTTCACCGATGTCAGTGATATTCAAGAAAAACTTAGAATGTATAGTAACCGGCATGAGCGGTGAGCACAAACTTCAAGTAGGACATAACATATCATCACGCCTACATTCCCCGAAGGGTTAGGCAGAGGTGTAACAATGTACACCCACAGTTCGCCGGTATGTTTAGATCCCATGTATAATAATATGTGACGAGCTTATTGCCATTAACCGGGGACAAATCCTAACTCCGAGCTGCTACTGAGAATTTCATAGAAAAACCCAATAACACTTTTT
This sequence comes from Caradrina kadenii, assembly GCA_947462355.1. Taxonomy (NCBI): domain Eukaryota; kingdom Metazoa; phylum Arthropoda; class Insecta; order Lepidoptera; family Noctuidae; genus Caradrina; species Caradrina kadenii. The sequence continues at coordinate 3,895,211 of OX381702.1, read as the reverse complement.
GCTCGACCTGGGAATCCAACCCAAGACCTCTAGCGTAGCAGTCATTTAGGACCACTAGGCCAACGAGGCAGTTAATGAGGCAAGTAGGAGTGAGGCGTATTTATTGGAATTGTTTTTTAAAAATAGCAACATGGAACGGATATCTTAAAACCGAAAAAACAGTTCCGCCTGTTCCACAAGTTCCCCGCAGTGCCCGCAACAGACCATGCCGTAACTGGTGTGTCTGTGTGTATCTGCGGGACATGATCCTTCTCTATCAAGCTCATAGATGTGTACTTTGTTAGAAAGAGATACAAACAAAATTACCTAGAACAGTTTGGAATTAGCTCTTTTATCTTTTGACTTATAGTAATTGAAAGAGAGAGCCTGCAAAAGCTTGAAGGATGGTTGAAATTGAACGGAATTACGAACTATATTGTAAAACTTGGTAAAACTGTTGCAATCAACAAGTCTTTGGTTGACAAGCTGTCAACGGAACCGACTGTTCTTTCGGAACAGGATTTTGGAAATACAAACAAACACGGCATTACCGCAACCAGTGTACATTTTCGAACAAAAATTCATCGAATACAAATAAAAATGAACCGAAAAGCAGTAATGCGTTTAGTGCCGTGTTCCTGAATGGTAAATTTTTAATAGGTTATGGGCCCAGCCTCAGCTTTTTCTCGCCAATTTCTTGGACATTCCTAGTGGAAATAGACTTTGCAGATTGAGATAAACTGTAATTAACGTTGTGATTGTGAAAATGGCGACGAACTATCTTGTCAGCGTGCCTAAATTGAAAGGACGAGAGAACTACAGTGAGTGGGCTTTCGCGGCTGAGAATTTCTTAGTTCTGGAGGGAATGTCTGATTGCATCAAGTCGGAGACTATACCAAATGAAATAGGAGCAGCAGGTGACGCGAAAACCAGAGCCAAGCTGATTCTGACAATAGATTCGTCGCTGTACGTGCACATAAAAAGTATACAAACGAACCATGAACTCTGGAAGAAATGGAGGAACCTATTTGATGACTCAGGATTCACGAGGAGAATCAGTTTACTGAGGAGTTTAATTTCCATACGACTCGAAAATAGCGTTTCAATGGCTTCGTACGTGACACAAATCATCGAAACAAGCCAAAAATTGAGTGGTACGGGTTTTAACATCAATGATGAGTGGGTTGCGTCGCTTTTGTTAGCGGGATTAACAGAAAAATATTCCCCTATGATAATGGCGATTGAGCATTGCGGCATACCATTGACGGCAGACGCCATTAAAACGAAATTGTTGGACATGGAAGAAAGCGGAAACGGCGACAATAGCGCTCCCAATTCCAGTGGCGCGTTTGCGAGTTTCAAGAAGAATCGGAATGTTGGTAGCACTGTTACCAAAGACAACGCCCAGATGTCAAAGTCAAAACTAAAGTCATATCATGCTACAAATGTAAACAAACAGGGCATTACCGCAACCAGTGTACATTTTAGAACAAAAATTCATCGAATACAAATAAAAATGAACGTAAAACAGGAATGCGTTTAGTGCCGTGTTCCTGAATGGTGAATTATTGATTATATGAACAGTTATTTCTCTGAAACTGAATCAGGTTTCTAATTTTACCTGTTACAGACCACCTCTAAGTTCAAGTTCATTCCTGGGTCTCTTTGGCGGAATGAAGGAGGCGTCAGCGTCACCGCCGCTGCCGTCAGTCGGACCGATCGCGAGAAGCGTTGGCGCCCCAAATAACCCGTGAAGGAACCCAAAAATTTAACTTGACATTTGTGCTCACGACTCCTGGCGACTGCTATAATTTAATAGTTCTTTTATGCGTATAATACGGCCAAATTCAGTCTGATTCATAAACGACTAGCTCGGGTCTCCCGGGCCTAACCAGCGGAGGCGCTTTCAAATACCTACGAGTATTTACAGATACATTTTTGGCCTCCTTCAGACTTATTACAGAAATTTCAGTATTATGTCTCTTCCTTGCATGAGACCGGACATCAGCGTATTTCCTGAAGGACTCATGGCATATAGGACAGTCCGCTTTCTGCTTCCTTTCCCGATGTATCTCCCACATGTGTTCCCATTTTGATTTTAGATTGTCAAAGCGGTCGCTACAAATGATGCAACGGAAGCCTTTTGCCGTCTTCTCGTGGAAGTATCGGACATGACGCTTGTAACAAGTGTTGAAATAAAACTTTTTGTTACATATCCTGCAAGTTATCGGTTCTGTTGCGTTGTGTTTCTGTGGAAGAAAAAATAATTATCAATCTGTCTGTATTTCTGAACACATTCTACCCTAATCTCTTCAAAAGTGAGAGTGAACAGGCTTCTTCTGGGTAAGCTCACTCCATCGTCGACTTTGTCTCTGTCACCTCTGTCCTGGACTAGAGTCAAGACCTTACCCAACTTGAGTTAAAAAAAAAAACCTTCTATGTCGGGGTCGGCTTCCAGTCTACCCGGATGCAGCTGAGTACCAGTGTTTTACATGGAGCGACTGCCTATCTGACCTCCACAACCAAGATACTGGGCAACACGATGCTTCTTGGTAAGACTGGTTGTCAGACTTCCTGGCTCGTGACTATCCGTAACGACTGTCAAAGATCGAAAGGTGACAGCCGGGACCAACGGTTTTACGTGCTTTACAAGGCATGGGGGTGTCACACCACCAACCTCTAAAATCTGGGCTGCTACTGAGAAAATCAAACTGGAAAAACTCTTATAAAACTTTTTGCTCCACATGGGAATTGAACCCAGGACTACGCATCATCAGTCACACTTGCGACCACGACGCCAATGGGGAAGCGTTCTAAACTGAAGGGTATGGGTACCGGTGTAATTACAGGCATATGACGTTTCAACTTTGTCTCTGGGATGGCAACGCATTTGCAAGACCTCTGGTATTGGTTGTCTGGTACATAAAAATTAAAAAAAGCACAACTTACCTCCATATGCTTTTCCAAAGAACTTTTACACTGAAACTTCTTTCCGCACAGATCACAAACTAACACTTTCAAATTATGCACTTTTTTATGCTTCGTAAAGTTACTGGAGTCACTAAAAGTCCGATCGCAAAGTTCACACCTATACACCGGCAAGGATGCATGGTCCCTCATATGCTGCTTATACTTCTCCGGAGTATGGAAACCGCTTTCACAGACTTGACAGCGTAGATCTTTGTAGATAAGTTTGTGTTTGTATGCATCGGATAGAAGATGCTCAATGATATGCCGTTTGCATTCATTTATCCTCTTAAACTGGTGATTGCAATAGCTGCATTCCTTCGGCTGTTTTGATAAGCTTGCTGTAAAAAAACATAAAATCAAGCTAACATAACATCACGCCTGTATTCCCCGAAGGATTAGGCAGAGACCAATGTACATCCACGTTTCGCCATGTAATAGGGGGCGAGCCTATTGCCAGTAACCGGGCACAATTCTAACTCCGAGATGCTACTGAGAATTTCATAGAAAAACCCAATAACACTGCTCGATTTTGGAATCGAACCCAAGACCTCTAGCGTAGCAGTTGTGCTGAGGACCACTAGGCTAACGAGGCAGTTCAATCTATATTAATATTATAAAGAGTTTGTGAGGTTGTAAGGGGTAATCTCTGGATCTACTAAACCAATTTAGGAAATATTTTTACCCATAGAAAGCCACGTTATTTGTGAGTGCCATAAGCAATATAACATCACGCTACGACACACGGGAGCGGAGCAGTAACCAAAGACGTTACTTAACACGGGTGAAAATATTCATGCAAACAAAATTGCAGGCAGAAGCTAGAAGTATTTACATATTCTCATAATCCGATGACACGGCAATCCGACACGACCGGGGAGAGATCAGGCGCAGGACCAACCGCTTTACGTGCTTTCCGAGGGACGGGGGTGTTACAACACCAACTTCCAAACTCCGGGCTGTTACTGAGAAATTCCTAATAGGAAAACCATTTTTTTTTTAAGTATGGGGAATCATCAAATGACTTCATCTGCTCTGGGCGGAGCGGAAGGGAGAGCCAGGCTCTTACTGACTAAAACCTATCTGTGTTCCTCCTAATGCCCTTTACACTTCAGGGCCACGGTGACTATTCCGAACGAATTCGGCAAACCTGACAGGCACTGGCCCTCACGGGACTCGTCTAGTTCTGACTTCGAGACACCCAATGCTCGCCGCCCGCAGGCCGGCGCCTACGATGGCCGGGAATCACTCTGCGACTCCCGACGCCCAGGGCATCTTGTTTTGTTGCGGTGGCTTGGCTGTGAGATTAGGCGTCAAGGCCTATACCTTCACTAGCATACTAAAAATTTAATGTAACCCCCCACAGAAAACTACAAGACCCTACCGCACCTGACGAAAGAGCTGATAACTAAACCGCTATACCGATTTCCATCAAACATAGCTAAGAACACTCCCGACTAATATACCTTTCAAACAAAAATACTAAATCAAAATCGGTTCATGCGTTCAGAAGCTACGATGCCATAGATACACATACACACATCGACATTTTGGCATCGGGGTTAAAAAAAAATCCATACGAGTCTTATAAGGATCTGGGCTGTCGCGCATACAAGGCAGAACGAACGAAGCCGCGAGCGTAAGCTAGTAAATGAACAGTACTTACCAATACTCTCCTTAATCTTCTTCTCATTAATCTTGTCCTGACTATCCATAGGCCTAGGGACTTTAACAGTCTCAACAGGCCGATCATTCAAATGCACTTCCCAATGTTCAAAAAAGTCCTTCGGGACCACAGTCAAGCCACATGTCCGGCACTGATAGTCCGGTTTCGACATGCCAGTCTCCGTAATCAATTTCACACGAACAAAACATTGTTTGACATGGCTGTGTATGTGTTGAGCCAACAGGGAATACGCTTGGAAATCCCTCTGGCATACCGGACAAGATAAACGTTTCTCACCATGTTCTTCAAAATGTAATATATACTTCCTTAGGGAAATGAATTTCTTTTCACATTTCGTGCAACTGTAGTTTCTCTTCTGGTTCTTACTGCAACCTAACTCCATGTGTTCCTTGTATGGTTTATGGTTGGCTGTGTAACCACATATAATGCACCGGTAAACTCTTTTGCGCTTCTTAACGTCATCTTCTGGTTTGGCGTTAGAGTCTTCTTTATCTTTCGGTTGCGGTAATGATTCTTGTGAATTCTCAGAGCCCTCTAATTCTTGGCTTTCCTCGGAAGTTAACATAATGTGTTCATCTTCTTCGTCTTCTGATTCTTGTTTCACTATTAAGTCTTCTATATTGAAGTCCAGTCTAACAATGTCACTTTCATCTTCTTCTGGTTCTTCTTCAACTATTTCTTCTTTCACATCTATTTCGTGTTCGAAGTTCTGTGTTTCATTGTCACTACCAAGTAATTTGCTTTCAAATTCTTCAAATGATTCTTCTTTGACTACAAGTGTTCCACTGTCTCGTGACCCCTCTCGGTCTTGCGGATCTTCTGGGTCTTCTGGCTCTTCTGTAAGAGTGAAAACATGCGTTAATGAATATTTCACTAATAATTGAGTATTTGACACCACCAACAACATACCATCACGCCTGTATTCCCCGAAGGGTTAGGCAGAGGTGTATCAAACTGTGTGGGTCTCCACAGTTCACCGGTATGTTTCGGTCCCATGTAATACAGGGCGAACCTATTGCCATTAACCGGGCACAAATCCTAACTCCGAGGAACTGAGAATTTTATAGAAAAACCCAATAACACTTTGCTCGAACCCAAGACCTCTAGCGTAGCAGTCGCGCTTAGGACCTTACCTTTAACAATAACACTTTCCATCGTCAATTCTCTCTCTAATTCCTCTTCATCTTCCAAAAACTTTTGTTCAGAATCTGGTACAGATTCTAGTTCAGCTTCTGTTACAGAATCTTCACTGTTCGATATTAAATCTACTTGTTCTGGCACTGCTTCAGGACCTATGGAACTCTTGTATAGACAAGATGACGGTATTAAAATCTGGAAAGAAAGAAAGAATTTAAAATTGTGTTAAAAGGCCAATTATTTAGCAATCTACTTAGCCTTTTCCCAAGTATGTTGGGGTCGGCTTACAGTCTAACCAGATGCAGCTGAGTACCAGTGTATTACATGGAGCGACTGCCTATCTGATCCCCACAACCCAGTTACTGGGCAACACGATTCTGGTAAGACTAGTTGTCAGACTTCCCGGCTTCAGACTATCGGTAACAACTATCAAAGATCTATGAATGACAGCCAGGATCAACGTATTTACGTGCTTTCTGAGGCTCCATGCAGCTACTGAGAAATTCCTAATGGTGTTTCATTGAACACATTCTTGCTCAACCTGGGTATGAACTTGTCACCCCATTTAAAAATACTCCAATAAATATGCAAAACAAACTCACATTTGTAAAAATATTTGGTTGCTTCGTCTTGTCTTGGGTCTCATGTGACAAGGACCGATGAGCCAATGCATTATCATTATTGAGAAAAACATTAAGGCCTTCACATTTACGACATTTTTTCACCATCAAAAAGTTGTTGGTATGTCCGAGCATATGTTTATACTTCTGACAGCTAAATTTAATTGTAATCTTGCAAACTTCACATTTGTATGGTACAACTGATTTCTCCGTATGAAGATCCAAGGAAATTTTACTTGGAAAGCTTATGAAACAGTGGGGGCACTCTAAAGGACCTCCATCACCACATTTATGCAAGGAACCACAGCAATATCGTTGTGAACACATCTTACAGATTTTGTAGCGCACCATTATAGGAATATCTGACCGAACGGAGTGGGATAACACTAAATGACCATTCAAATCGTCTTGGGTATCGAATCTTGATTTACAAATCTCACACATGATTGGTTTTTCCTTTACTTTACACACTTTGCACCATGGAAAGTGATCACGTACTCCCATACAGCTAAAAAAATTCTTAGAGCAGCCCTCGCTACTGTAGTACCTTCTATGCTGCCTTAACTCTAATTCATGGGCTTTATAGTCCTTACTACAACGGTAACAAACTCCTGGAGTGTATATATCTTTGATTACAATGATTTTCTTATGGTACGCTATAATATTTGCTTCATGCATTTCATATTTCTCAAGACTGATGACAATTGTCGTATCATCTGCATGTTCCGCATACATGTGGTCGCGGAACTCTGAGAGGTACCAATAAGATCGTGTACAAATATAGCATTTGTAGAATAGTGGATCTTCTCTATGGAAGCTGCGGAATTGCCATGTTCTCCATTCTTCTAATGTATCCTGTATACGGTTCTCCAGCCAACCAAGGTCCAGAATCTGTGGTTGTTCGTAACCAATTGTGTTTCTAACGTTGATGCCTAAGATTCTGTCAGCAATACTTCTTGAATTTTTGAGGATGTCATCAGCTGCATCTAGTACTACCTCACGGGACAAGACTACTGGTGTTGGACATATCTTTTCTTGTTTTTTTACCGTTTCTTCACGAATAGGTGTTGGATGTTCTTCTTTGATCTCTATAATATCTTCGTCATCATTGCAGGCTTCCACTTCAATATTGATTTCAAATTTTCTTGGAGACTTCGTATTTGGTTCGGTATCTTCTTTAGCAGATGCATTTATTTTCTTTAAGACACTTGTGTCATATGGTTTTTCTAGTTGTAATTGCGGAGTAATCGGCTCAGATGTATTTAGACCCTTTTTATTGTATTGTCTCTTCATTTTAGACTGTTTTGTCGGTGGTATCTGACAATAGAAGAAAATAAAACACTTTTTAAAATTATATATTAAGTAACATTTCGCAGGTTTATATTCGCAATGAATAAATTATTTTGAGCCATAAATTCTTAATTAAAATAAGCCTAAAGAGTTCCTTCTTTATTTAAACGCGCTAATTTCTGGAACTACCAGTCGGATTTCAAAAAATATTTGTTAATATGATAGCTAAATTCATAAACAATAATTTAGGCTATGTACCATCACGCTACAACTCGCGAAAGCAGAGCAGTAATCAGACGTAACGCGAAAAAAAACACGCGGACGAATTTGTGCCAGCTTTTAATTTAGACCCAAAAAAAATAGTAATCATAATTGTACAAGCAGCTTTTTTTAATAAACAGACTACTCATTAATGAATAATCGATCTTTATTTGACTAATTAGTAGGTCTCCGAACAAATAGTCAGCGTTATTGGTTATGCAATTGACTTTATATTTTGCGCATTTGGAATTTGCATGTTAAATACAATAAAGAACAGAAGGTAAAAATAACATCAAAGATTGTGTAATTCTGTGAAGACCGGAACAATTGACAAAATGTGAGAAAGAAAACATTATTTTCGTAGGTAGATAGAACATGCATGACTTTGCATCTACCCCCACAAAAAATATTGCTAAATAATGTCAATATTTATTGAAAATAACAGTGTTAATAGACTTAAACATTATTAGCATCTTATTTAGGTTGTTTTTTACATAAAATCTAGAACAATTACAGCGTAATAACTAGGCATCAGAGTTATAGATATGCGTGCACACTTATCTCAAAATGGTGGTTTTTCACCTGTAATTCAATATCAAGTTCATCTTCGCTCACAGCAACCTGTCGAGGCACTAACTTTGCCTTTCTGGACCTTTTTCTCGATGTGTCCGACATTTTCACACTTTAAACATTCCGAATGCAATTAAATACAACAAAACTGTGGTAAAAACAGTTCAAATTCGTATGTTCTAAATATGCGACAAAAATGAAGGCGAAATAAACTCCAAAACATGAAGTGATCGAGCCAAGTTTAGATGTGGTAATAGAAAAACGTGTACTAATCGGACCTCTCTGTTTGGCATACACATTTGCACGTAGACACTAGCGCCATTGTAAATGCAATCTCTGTCTTTCATGTTTTTTTGACAGTTTAGGTTATGAAAGCATGTCGGGTAGTCGGTGACAAACTTACGAAACGTTCCGTTTCTTTAAATTGATTCAAAAATCAAAATTTGAAATAATAATAATAGCAGTGCTACAAAATACATAATATATCTAAAAAATATTGTAAATAGAACATATTTCACTGACTGTCACGTACATTATGAATTTATGAAGCCAGAACTGAACTTTCTACAAGTTTAAATTTACTCGGAGGCCAGTTACAGAAATTTTCATTTGAGCAGTAAAAAACCAAGGAATGACCCGCAATCAGCACATCATGTTATAATTTACTTTCAATAACTTTCAATGGACGGACCATAATGTAGACGAAATCATGAACCTAAAGCAGTAACTTTAGTGAATTCCTTTTTCTAAATGAAAACTATTATCATTTTGTTATGATTATGATTGTTTCCACTATGGAAACAGTGGTATTTTTGTTTTCTACACAGTTGTACTCACCATTGTGCATCATTTGCTTTATCAATGTACACTTAAATTCGAAATTTCTAAGATTCTAACTAAATAACAAACAACAATTTCTTAATGCGTTCCTTATTTATTTATTAATTTCATAGCAAGTACGCAATATCCAAAGTGCAACGAAACGTTACTTATATCGCCTAGTTTTTATATTATCTGTGTTGTACGTTGTGTGACACATAACCTCAAAATGGAATTCTAACATTCGATAGAGAATATTTTTAAAGCAATAAAAATGAGTATGTTTATCAGGAACTACAAGCCTAATAACTTGGCAACCGTCTATAATGCTAAATTATGGCGCTCAAACTCAACAACAGCCGGCAGTGCACTTAAAAAAGATGAAGAAGAAGAAGAATTTAGAGTGCTTGATATTTTAAAGAAAAGGGATAGATTTCAGAGAAAAGTAATTCGTAGAGCTGACATACAGCCTGATAGGGCTGATAGGATGGCCACAGACCAGGTATACCAACAATTATGTAACTTGATACCAAATCATCAGCTGACGGTCTAAAAAATGTTTGACAATTGCCATGCTCCTCAAAGGGTTGCTTTACGCAGGGCCGGATTGGGTTCATTGGGGCTTGGGCCCTAGACTGTCATTACTTAGGGGCCTACCTAATTATTAAAACCAATGGGGTTTCAGTCAAAACACTGATTAATATAATAATGAATATGGTAAAGAAAACGAATTAAAACAATAATAGTCCATTATGAGCTAAGTAGCTTCATATCAGCCGCAGGGCGTCCACAACTGGACATAGACCTTCCCCATAGATTACCAAAAGGTCTAGATAGAAGCGACATACATCCAGGATAAAATAAAATAAAAACAAATACTCTTACATATTTTTAAATTGTAATTTCCTGTTTAATGGGCCTTAATAATAATGGGGCCCTGAGCTACAGGCCAAATTACCTATTAATAGAATCCCCCCTAACAATGAGAATGCATCAAAATTTGAACATTTTACAATAAATTACCCTTCAGATGTATTAACAAAAAAAAATATAAAATACAAGAATTTCTTCTTTTCCAGAACTGGGGCAACGTGTGGCCGGGGCCAAAGACTTTCCATCCATCCTCCGTCCCTCTCCCTGTCCGTCAAGGTTATGTCCCTAAAGGTCAAGCACCGCCTGGCAAGAAAGCTAACGCAGAACTTATGAAGGTCCCAAACTTCTTGCACCTTACTCCTCCAGTCGTCAAAAGCCAATGCGAAGCCCTAAAACAGTTCTGTACGGAATGGCCAACGCTTTTGAACTCCGAAGAAGCTATTGAAAAGCATTATCCTCTAGAAATCATTACTTCGGACTACTGCCACTCCAGTCCTACCATCCGTAACCCTTTAGCAAGAATCGTTACACTCCGCATAAAGTTATCATCATTAAATCTGGATAAACATTCAAGGGACAAGTTTATACGGTTAGTCGGAGAGAGATATGATAATAAGACAGATTTGGTGACTATTACTGCAGATCGGTGTCCAGTCAGAGCACAAAATGTGGATTACGTGAACTATTTGCTGACCGCTTGTTATCATGAAGCTTGGAACGTCGAGGAATGGGAGAAAGACAAGACAGAAGACGATATGGAATACTACGATTGGAGTAACAACGCTTCTAAGAAGAGTTTAGTCAATTGGCATTTACGGACAACAAATGAAAGTAGAACATTGACAAATGATGAGTATAAAAACTTTGATATCTCAGTAATCCCACATGCAGAAAAATACCAAAATGCAGTTTCGAGTTTGATGAACGATGGAGAAACTGATGCGACCGTGAAGAATTACGGAGAATCTGTGAGGAAGCTGTTAGGACTGCCGGAGAAGAATGTAGTTTAAGTTAATTGTACAATAAAGTGTAATTAGTAGGTTTATTAGTTTTTATTATTATACTATTTAACAAATAATGCGTTCTAACTCTTTCATTTGTTTTCATGGCTTTTTTAATTCATATGTATTACTGGGCAACACAATACCTCTTGGTAAGACTGGTTGTCAGACTTCCTGGCTTCTGACTTTCCGTAACGACTGTCAAAGATCTACGAATGACAGCCGGGAGCAATGAGTAATTTTTTTCGAATAAATCAAACAATATGAGATTTTAATACACATTCATTTTAATTTATTTCTGTACAGTATTTAAAAAAAAAAAACTTTTTACAATTATCTTCTCTGCCTATGCCTCTACATGATTCCTTTAAAAAGGATTTTAAAAGTAAAAATAATCTTCTAACTATACATTGGAAATTAAAACAAATTATTAATTACTAATATTCTCCTGACCGACATTCGGTCACAGCGGTCAATCTCAGGAGACATTAAAGTGCACAGGTGTGTGCACAAACATAGATGCACTCTTTTACTCATACCCACAAATGTCTAGTTTGTAAAGTAAAAATAATAGCTTTTTACAAAGTTAATAAATAATACTTACACGGAAATCAATATTTTTTTTCTGTCTGTCAGTCTGTTCCGTCAAATCTTCTAAACGACTACATGGATTTTGGCGGGACTTTCACTGGCAGAAATAGTAGTCGCCATGAGTCGTGAGCATAAATGTCAAGTTAATTTTTGGGATTCTTTCGGGGTTTTTTGGGCCGCTGATTCTGCACGCGATTGGTCCGTCAGTTGGACCGCCCCAAAAAACCCCGGAAGATACCCAAAAATTAACTTGACATTTCTGCTCACGACTCGTGGGCAACTAATATAGCTAATTTTATAAATAGTAACTTATGCTACTTTTATTTAAAAAAAAGAATTAGGGTACACAACCAAAATACACGCGAACGAAATCGCGGGCTGAAGCTAGTCTCTCAATAGTATAAAACAAAGTCGCTTCCCGCCGTCTGTACGCTTAGATCTTTTAAACTACGCAACGGATTTTAATGCGGTTTTCATCAATAAATGAGTGATTCAAAAGGAATGTTTATACGTATAGAACATCATGCTACGATCAGCGGGAGGTGAGCAGTGACCAAAGACGTTACTTAACACGAGTGCAAATATCCACGCGGACGAAATCGCGGGCTGGTGCTAGTCTATACTTCCATACTAATATAATAAAGAGGAAAGATTTTTTTTATTTGTTTGTTTGTAATAAATAGGCTCCGAAACTACTGGACTAATTTTACACATTTTTCACCAATAGATAGCTACATTATTCCTGAGTAACATAGGCTATATACCATCACTGTAACCAAAGTCGTAACTGAACGAGGTTGAGACCGCGGGGTAAGCCACTAAACATACCATCACGCCTGTATTCCCCGAAGGGTTAGGCAGAGGTGCAACAACGTACACCCACAGTTCGCCGGTATGTTTAGGTCCCATGTAATAGGGGGCGAGTCTATTAACCGGCCACAAATTCTAACTCCGAGCTGGTACTGGGAATTTCATAGAAAAACCCAATAACACTTTTTGCTCGACCTGGGGATCGAACCCAAGACCTCTAGCGCAGCAGTCGCGCTTGGGACCACTAGGATACCGAGGCAGTAAGTAATAAATATTTAAGTTTGCATAGAATTAAAACAATTCAACGCAGAGTAAGCGAGCAGACTGTAACAGCTTATACAATCAACAACAATTTTATTTAAAATTTCACTACAGCATATTAAAACGCACTTTTTCTCACGACCACCCTCAATAATTTCCTGACCAGGGTTCCATTTTTTTTTCCAAATTACCGTTATGGAACTCTTTTTGAGCACTTTTTCTTCTTCCTGGGAACTTTGAGTCTGGCTAAGTGTTTCCTGACTTTTCAAATGTCTCTTTAACAATATTTCTAGTACATGAAATATGTATGTCAGGTTCTCAATTAGATCTATATTTGTAAGTTCCAATGTGGATTCTGTTTCAGTAATTTTTGAGTGAAAAATTTCTAGAATTTTCGTAATAATATCAATACTATGATTTTGGACGTGTATTGACTTGTTCAGTAGTATAAGTCTTTGGATGGATTCATCTTTTTTTATGAACTGTAAAAAAATATATAGTGAAGTTTACTGGCCACGTGTGAGTCGTACTCGTGGGCGTATCAAAAGGGTAAAACTGGACCCTATTACTAAAACTCCGCTGTGCGTCCGTCCGTCTGTCACCAAGCTGTATCTCATAAACCGTGATAGACAATTGATATTTTCACAGATCATGTATTTATAGCCACTATAACAACAAATACTAAAAAACAAAATAAAATAAATAAGGGGGCTCCAATACAACAGACATGTTTTTTTTGCCGTTTTTATTCATAAATAATGGTACGGAACCCTTCATGCGCGAGTCCGACTCGCACTTGGCCGGTTTTTTTTATTATACAGAATAATGCTATATGCATTGTCGTGATGGTTCAATGGTTAAGGCGACCGAGGTTTTAGGTTCAATACCTAGCTAGTGCCTTTGCATTTTTCATTTCGCATGTACCTAGATTCTAAGTCTATCATGGACATCACTGACATCGGTGAAGGAAAACATCGTGAGGAAACCTGGACTTGTAATTAATATAACTCTGGAATCGCCAATCCGCCTTGAGCAAGCGTGGTGATCAATGCTCGTGCCTTCTCTGTATGAGAAGAGGCCTGTGCCATGCAGTGGGATCTTTCAGTAGTCGACCAAAGACGCAGGGCACACAGGGCCTGCGGGTTGTTCGTATTCCTGCGGGTTGTTCGTAAGAGATACCGCGCCCCCGGAACGCAAAGGGCACAAGAAGGAACATGGGTGGGTTTTAGGCAGTAAAAGTCTGACACTCCCTCCCGCCCCGCCCAGGGCGGGAGAAGTTATTTGATGATTTCCCACCCACCAACAAAAAAAAAGGGCACACAGGGCGGCTTCCTATTCCATTCAAATGGCATATAAAATACATGGAAATGAAACGCAATTCAGGGCACACGGAATGTCGTTGCTCGGGAGTCGTTTTGAAATTTGAAGCTGCCCGAGCCCTACGCCATTTATATGCGGTCTGCGCCAAAGTGTCCTTACCTCGCCGTCTTCACTGCTATCCTCATAGACTTGTCGTAGTAATGTATTTACAGATTCAAGCAGATCTTCTAGGAACGATGGATATTTTTCCTCTGCATGCAATCTGTCTATTAATTGACCTAGTACCTGAAAAATGTCGTAATGTACGATTTTATGATAGAGGAATCAGCAACATCATCGTCATCCTGCCCTCATCCCATGTTACTTCGCGGGCCTATGGACGGTGAGCAATGGGTAGCTCACCGTCCGTATGTTGCATTACGACAGGCCGTGTCGACGGCGCGTTCGTATTCCACGCGCGTCTCTAAGATATGTCAGCAAATTTTAAAGGGCCCACTCAGGGCCGATGCCTGCCGAGTCTGCGGGTTGTTCGTAAGAGATAACGCAAAGGGCACAAGAAGGAACATGGATGGGTTTTAATCGGTAAAAGTCTGATACTCCCTCTCGCCCCGCCATGAAATTCTCAGTAGCAGCTTGGAGGTAGGATTTGTGCCCGGTTAATGGCAATAGGCTCGCTCCCTATTACATGGGACGTAACATACCGGCGAACTGTGGGTGTAAATTGGTACACCTCTGTCTAACCCTTCGGGGAATACAGGCGTGATGGTATGGGATTTTACTCACCTGTGCGATTTCGTTGGTTATATCTCTAGTACTGGCCACTAGAGGGCATTGCATTATGTAGTTGAATAAACAGCTTCCGGATTGGTTTAGCCAATTCCCTGATAATTGTAGAGCTGAAATTATTAGTAATTATTTTACGGGCTTATAGTAGTATATTTTTTGCGAGGAATTGTTATTATTTTCTTAAATAAAAGTAGCCTTAGTTACTCCTTATAACAATAGCTATCAGCGAGTGAAACTCCCGTCAAAATCCGTCCAGCCGTTTCAAAGATTAGCCGGAACAAACAGACAGACAGACAAAAATTTTAACAATTGATTTTTTGATGTAAATACCATATATACTTTCATATGCATATAGTGAAAAGCTGTTAATTAAAAATTACAAACAGACACTTTTAATTTTATTTGTGTTGTAGAAATAGATGACGCGGACAAAGTCGCGGGTAGTAGCTAGTGTAGGATAATTAAGGACTTCGGCTTTTTTTGGATGGGAAATTATCAAATGACTTTCCCCGGCCTGGGCGGGGCGGGAGGGAGTGTCAGACTTTTACTGACTAAAACCCACCCATGTTCCTTCTAGTGCCTTTTGCGTTCCGGGGGCGCGGCATCTCTTTCGAACAACCCGCAGCCCCGGCAGGCATCGGCCCTGGGTGGCCCCTCCTATTGCTGACATCTCTGTGAGACGCGCGTGGAACACGACCGCGCCGTCGACACGGCCTGTCGTTATGCAACGTACGGACGGTGAGCTACCCATTGCTCACCGTCCACAGGCTCGCATCTTAGCTGGCCGGGAGTCGAGTCGCGAAGACTTTGGCTAATTCTAAGGTATACGCAGACGAATCCGCGGGCAGAAGGCAGTTAGAATTTATTTTTACCGCTTCTATGGCTACTTCTGATTTGTGAATCACTTCTGTAACCAGAATCTGTGGAATAACCATCAGAAGACATTCTTCTTTGTCGGTTCAAAAACGACTTTACTTTGTTGAATTCTTCTAGAACTTTGTATGATATAATTTCTCCTGTATCATATTCTTCTTCTGTGATTTTGTATTCTTCTTTCCTCACTTTTTGAGTAGAAGAATCGTTTGTAGTTCCTCGATGATTTATTTTTGAATTTTCTGCTTTTGTTAATTGATTTATTCCTTTTGCCGTGCCATTTTTGTTGTTAAAATTACAATATTCTATATTAATATTTGTATTACAACTAAAAGATTCATCATTCATTTGTTCAATATCTTCTAAGACTTGAAGATTAATATTATTTTCGACAGAAAGCCTATTTTCAACTTTATTATCTTCGATCATTTGTATTTCACCAAAATATTCATCAATATTTTGTGAGTAGCGATTTGAATTTTGAATATTATTAGTTTCATTATCTTTATTTACTACAGCATTTATGTTATCCATAGTTCCTACACATTTACTATCGAAATAATTGTTACCCTTTAAAATTCCATCAAAATTGTTATCATTAGTTTGCGAAAACACATTCATAGTTGGAAGACATTCAAATTCTTCTCTATCCATCAGTTTTTCATCAGTCTTACCACTTAAACTATTTCCTTTTCTAATAAATTGTGTTTCAGAATCAATGTCATTAATATTTTCAACTACAGCACCATTGTCTCTAGAAATATCTTCATTAGGTCCGGTGTTAAGATTCTTATTTTTATTTACACCATAAATATACTTATTAGGTATAATAATATCAACCTGGCTTGGACTGTAATGGGTATAATTTTGAGTAAACAGGGGTACTGTGTAAATATCTGTTTTCTGTGAATCGTAATATGTAACATCCATGGTTTCTACATCAGTGATTGCTTTAGAATTTGACGCATTGTTGTCAACATTAATATTTTTATCAATATTTCCTACTCCATCTTTAAATTCTTTGTTGGCAGCATTTTTAGGTATAGATTCATTGTTTTTCTGTTTCAAATTATTTTTGTCTTGGGATAGTAATATATTATGTAAGGTATTATAGTCAGTAATTTGTGGTAGATTCTTTTGTATATCATGTTCCTGGAAAGGTAATTTTTAAATGAAAATATTTGGTTATTGATAAACATAATTATTTAAATGTAAATAATAATTCCAGCTTATTATAGACTTCAGGGCAAAAGCCACTTTTTATAAAGAGAAGGCACGAGCATTGATTACCAAGTTTTTTTTTTAGCGATGGGAAATCATCCAATCACTTCTCCCGCCCTGGGCGGGGCGGGAGGGAGTGTCAGACTTTTACTGACTAAAACCCATCCATGTTCCTTCCTGCGCCCTTTGCGTTCCGGGGGCACGGTATCTCTTACATACAACCCGCAGCCCCGGCAGGCGTGGCCCTGAGTGGCCCCTTCTGATGTTTGCTGACATCTTTTTAGGCGCGCGTGGAACACGAACGCGGCGTCGACACGGTGTTGATTACCAAGTTAAGGCGACTCTAATGCGAGAGGCAGCAGGTTTGATAACGAATAAATACTGATGTGACTTTTTTTAACTCACATGTACTTTCTAAGCTAGAAAAATCCTGATACAGATAACTCCTGAGAGGTTTTCGCTGTGTGGCTAAAACCATACTCTAAAATAGACTGAGTGTTTTAGAATTAAAGAAAAAAAATAAAAAAGTTCATCTTGAACATTACTGACATCGGTGACGGAAAACATCACCAGGAAACCTTTTTTTTTTTAAGGATGTGAAATCATGAAATGACTTCTTCCGCTCTGAGCGGAGCGGAAGGGAGAGTCAGACTCTTGATGACTTAAACACATCCGTATTCCTCCTAATGCCCTTTACATTCCAGGGCCGCGGTAACTCTTCCGAACAAATTCCGCAACCCTGGCAATTGTTAGGTAACCAGCCGCCCTGAGTTGGCGTTCAATGTTCGTGCCTTCTCTGTATAAGAAGAGACTTTGGCCTGGAGTGGGACAATAATAAGGTAGTATTTTATGTAAACAGCCTTGTTGGCCTAGTGGTCAAAATCGCGACTGCTACTCTAGAGGTGTTGGGTTCGATTCCTAGGTCGATCAAAAAGTGTTATTGGGTTTTTCAATGAAATTTTCAGTAGCAGCTCGGAGTTAGGATTTGTGCCCGGTTAATGGAATAGGCTCGCCCCCTATTACATGGGACCCAAATATACCGGCGAACTGTGGCTGTACATTGTTACACCTCTGCCTAACCCTTCGGGAAATACAGGCGTGATGGTATTTTGTGTAAATTATTTACCTTTTCACTGCCCACATTGTCATCACCCAACAAATTGTCGTCATTATTGACAAATTCAGGATCGAAGTCTTTCAAAATAGTGACGCTGTCATTAGATTCATCATATCCCATTAAAAAGTCATCACTGCACACAGTGATATCATCATCGTCCATTTTGTGATCAATTTTAGATTTTAATTCTTTTAAATATTTTTCTGTGTTAATATTCGTTGGTTTCGATTTTAATATAGCTAGTGCTGTGACTAGGCGATGTTTTTGATAGATGTGATTGGCTGAAAATGCAAGATTAATTTTAATGCAGTTCCAAGGAGTTTGTTTTAACAAGGGACACGCTTTAAGGGAGAGTAGTGCTTATGAAAATAAACCACTTCCACTATGAGTACAAACTTAAAATTGTGAAAAAAAAATCAGCTGTTCCTTACATGTTGTCGAGTTATGCGAAAACAAACTGCGGGTTGTTCATAAGAGATACCGCGCTCCCGGAACGCAAAGGGCACAAGAAAGAACATGGGTGGGTTTTAGTCAGTAAAAGTCTGACACTCCTTCCCGCCCCGCCCAGGGCGGGAGAAGTTATTTGATGATATCCCATCCCCAAAAAAAAAAAATATATGCGAACATAAACGTATGGAGCTGTTGAATTTTTATTTGCGATTTTACGGTTTGTACTATCGTAAAAGTTGTTCATTTTCATAAGTACTGCACTCCCTTAAAGCAAGTCTCTCGTCTACCCTAACACTCTGTATATTTATAAAGGGTGACCTCCAGGGCTGAAAATTAAAGTGGGGCCCGGGCTAACATTACTTGGGGGCCCACCTAATTAATCAAATTAATTGCCAGTTTGGCAAATTATTATTTTCTATAATAATGCATAGATACAGTTCAATTGTCATTGATGTAGGCTGGGGGCCCTTAATATCCTCGGGGCCCAGGCTGCGGCACATAAAGCCCATACCTAGATCTGGCCCTGGTGACCTCCATGATACGTCAATGAAAAACTTAGGTAAGGCGCCACCGACCTAGGACCTGTTCAATATTTTTAAATTTCCATATCAAGAATTTTTTTTTATCAATAAATTCATACAATATTCTTTTAAAAACTTACCATAATCATCGAAACTCATCCTGGTCACAAATTTTAACTACAATTAATCATCATTATGTTTAAAATATAGTTTAATACGCACAATACAGATTTTTGTCAAACAAAACTAAAATTCGCGCCACGGCGCCACAGACTTTCTTCACTTTGTTTTTTTTTTTTAATTTTTCGGCTGCGTTGGTTTTTTTATATTGTGCCTGAGTTTAATTTGAATGCATCGCAAATTATGATTTATTGTGTCATTATTAAAACTGTTCGAATTGTGAAGATTATATTTATAATTTATTTACGCTTAGATAATTAGGTATCTGTTAGTAATTGAACGTAATCCTAGTTAGTTCACCCATTTCTCACTAGGTGGCGCTTTATAAAATTATTATTGAAAATAAGCAAACAAACCTTTACTGTACTGCCGTCATAAGAAAAAGGACTTAATTACACAACATAATGTAACCGATTTGCGACCTTAAAAAGTAGTAACTTACAGTCGGAAATGGATTACTTCGTTAGTCGTGTATTATGTCCTTTTTCCTTATGACGCCAGTGTAGTAGAGGCGTACCATAAAATACTAAAATACTTTTCAGTACCAAAGACGTTTTCATACTCCATAGTTTAACTACAACCTTTTTGAATAAGAACTCACGCACATGTCACAACCACAACATACAAACACAACGGCTGTCATATGTCAAAATCATGTCAAGTGTCAAGTCAAATCAAAATAGAAACTAAAAAACTAAATAAATAAATTCACACAAAATGTATTTAAAATTCTCATCAACGTTCTTGAATGGCTCTTTACACAATACTATTTGGTATAAGTATATTTATGATAGCTCTGGTCATAGCCATTATAAAAAAAATGTTTTTTCGTTGGCAAGAAGATCATAAAATAGAAATTGAAAGTTCGACAATAGCTACTGTACAAAGACCTGGTGAGTACTTCTATTAACTAGCTCCTGCCCACGACTTCGTCCACATTGTTTTCTTACCCGCGTCAAATTACGTCCTTTTTTGTGATAAGTTTGCTCTTGATTATAGTCTATGTCAGAGGTGACAGAGACAAAGTCGACGATGAAGTGAGCTTACCCAGAAGCCTGTTCACTCTAACATTAAACAGTTATTGCTCTGCTTCTGTGAGTCGTAGCGTGATATTATATAGCCTTTATTATTCTTCGTCAATCTGGCTAATCATAAACAAAAAGATTTTTTCCAACCCGACCAATATATCCAGAAAAAGTTTCTTATCAGTGCGTATAAATATAAAGAAGTTCTGTACCTACTTGCATAATTATTTTCGAGAAAGTTCCAGAAATATGTAAATATTGTTGACTTGCTTAATTGAATTAAAACATAATTGTAATTTATTTCTTTCTTTCAGCTGTCAGTGCGATGATATTCACAGAAAAATGTTTGTTCAAAAAACGAAGTTACACTGCAGATGTCGTCGTTTACAACGTTATAACTAAAAGCGATCTAAGTTTTACCAAACAGTTTGATAGCTACATTTCAAATGCATAACTGAAACCTATACTCCGTTTATTATAACGTTAAATAAAAAGCGGCTAAATAACGATAGCTATTAGGTGCAAGGTCAGCACAGCAGCTTAGTTCGCGCGATTTTTTTCAGCCCGCGTTAAGTTACGTCTTTGGTTACTGCTCCGCTCCCGTTGGTCGTAGCGTGATATTCTATACGTATAAACCTTCCTCTTGAATCACTCTATCTATTGATGAAAAGCGCATTAAAATCCGTTGCGAAGTTTAATAGAACTGAAAGGGACAGGAGGCAAGAAGCGACTTTGTTCTATACTATGTAGAGATTGAAATAACGATAACGTTATAACGGTATTTGTATAATGTTAAAATGAATGGAGTGTTCCTAATTTTATTTTAAGCGCCATTTTTTACAAAACTTTCATATGTATATAATTCAGGAAATATTAAATATTACCAAAGAAATATTACATATTAATATAAAAAACTTGACTTCTAGCGTTTTTTTTTTAATGTAATTATTTTAGGTTATCTTGCTGAAAGGGTGTCAACCCTACGCGTATCCGCACGATCGCCGACGAAGGAGGACGGGGGAGACTTACCCTACTTCCTACAAATATTAAAAACACACAAAATTAAAAATCTTAGGTAACAAAAAAAATGCCTACCGCAGCTAACAAAAGAGCTGATAACTTTGAAACCGCTGAACCGATTTCCATCAAACAGCTAAGAACACTCCCGACTAATTCACTTTTCAAACACAAAAAATAAAATCGAAATCGGTTCATGCGTTCGGGAGTTACGATGCCACAGACAGACACACAGACACGTCAAACTTATAACACCCCGTCGTTTTTGCGTCGGGGGTTAATAAATGCGAAAGTTTGCGAGGATGTATGGATGTTTGTTACTCTATCACGCTTAAACAGCTGAACAGATCTGGATAAAATTTGGCACCTTGGAAGATCATAGTCTGGAATAGCACATAGCTACTTTTTATCCCGGAAAAATAAATGGTTCCCGTGGGATAATATGGTAACTTTAACCAGGGCGGAAGCTAGTAGTCAATATAAGTCCAAAATCATCAATTCGCCTTAATCATGCTTGGTGATCAATCCTCGTGCCTTCTCGGTATAAGAGATGATGCACGCGTCATGTTCGTGAGCGGGTGCTGTCAGTTGGCATTAATCATCTCTTAACTGCCATGGCTTACATCTTAATTACTATTATTTTATTGTCTTATATTCACCTTCATTGTTTTCACATATAGAAGCAACAAGAATATTGTAACCAAAATGTTGTAAAAACCAAATTGGAAGAGAAGAGTGTCCATGGAGTTTCTTGCTCGTTATTCTCCATAGAGACCTAGGTTTTGGAACGAGCAACTAGCTTCAACTTTTAAATTTAACTTCTTGATAATTCAAAAGTGCCTGTAAATGGTCTAATTAAAATAAATGCTTTGACTTTGACTTTGAAGAGACTTTGCCCTGCAGTGGGACAATAATAGGCTGGTATTAATATTAAAATTTATTATACAGTATTACTGGCGTCATATGGTTTCGCTCGTCGATTCTTCTTGATACTTTGGCCCGATTTTGAAGCTTGGTTCATGAAGCATTTTATTCCGTAAACGCTGTTGATCTTAATGATGTCAGATTCTGATAGCAGTTCAGGGTTCTGGCCTAGCATCCTCATGACGGAGCTATTTGGATCCTGTCAAAAAAAAAAACGTATCAAATTTTTCTACGCACTAGTTTGAAAAGTTGCTGTTATTGCACTGTTTCTAGGGTGATAAAGTAGTGTATAACGCACTCGTGCTTTTTCGTTATAGTACAGTACTATGATGGTAATGGTTTTTTTTTAATCTCGGCAGAGTTATGGTTGTTTTAATTCCTAATTAGAAAATTGTTTCGCTAATAGGAGGCTATATTACGATACCGTAATTTTTTTGATAGTAAAATATATTTACTATTTATTTATAGACGTTCAAAAGTGCCTTTTACTGGTCTAATTGAAATAAATGATTCGACTTTGACTTTGACTTTGACTTTGACTATTAAAGAAAATACGGAATCCGTAATAAAAAGCACGCGAAATCGCGGTCAAAAGCAAGTATATAAGTCTGAAATTGCCAATCCGTCTTGAGCAAGCGTGTTGATCAATGCTCGTGCCTTCTCTGTATAAGAAGAGGCCTTACCAGTTGCTTGTATGTAGCGACAGTTGAGATGCCTGTCTTGCCGATTTTTCTCCAAAACCGTAATGAGGGATGAGTAGCACTCTTGTAGTCATAAGGCAGATCTAATGTTGCTTCATCACCGTTCTTCTCAAAGTGGTGGAGTTTATCTAGTTAAAAAGATAAGTAATACTTTGATTAAATTAATTAGTGACAGAGATTGAAAAGAGTATGCTTATATGGGTCGGTCATGTTGAGAGGATGAGTGAAAGGCGGCTAACAAAAGAGATTTATACGACATGATGTGAGTGGCAACGCCAGGAGGGGACGCCCTGACCTTATTGGTGAGGTTCTTCAGAAAGATCGGTTGCGCAGTACTCGTAACCAGCGTGCTTGGATGAACGTGGACGAGGCGAAAGGAGTACGTAAGGATCATAGCAGGTGGCGTTCTGTGATTTCTGCCTACCCCCATGGGAAAAAGGAGTGAGTTTATGTAGGTGTGTTTATATTAATTACTTTTTTTTAAGTGTTGCTTTTTTGTTACCTTACTCAATGTTTACCATTTTTTTACATCATTGGATGGCAAACACGCTGTCAGCCTACATATACAGGGTTATTTGTAAAACAATGACAACCTTGCAGGACTGTATTACTATCATCATAAACAACAAGTTTTGTTCTATAATTTTTTACAGAATCAAGCAACGCAAGCGCATTGAAGTGAATGACCGACTGAAGGATTTCCGTAAAATTGAAAATGGGTCAAGTACAAACACCCCCGCCGCCCTAACCCCGCTCCCCTCGCTGTTTTACTATCGCTTTCGTTTGCTTCGCATAGACTTCGTAACATTTAGAGCGTTCAATTTAAATGTTTTTATTTTTGTATGAAAATCTGATGAACTAAAATATGATAAATTTTTAAATGTCATAGAACAAAAGTTGTTGATTATGATGTTAGTAACATAGTCCTGAGAGGTTGTCATTGTTTTACAAATAACCCTGTATATGTTCTGGGTCTGGCTTTTGTGTATTTTATTCATACAGGGTGTTAGGGTAAACGAGATACTTGCTTTATAAGGGAGTGTAGTACTCATGAAAATGAACAACTTTTACGATAGTACGAACAGTAAAATCGAGAAAAAAATCAACTGCTCCATACATTTACGTTCGCACAACTCGACAACATGTAAGGAACAGCTGATTTTCTTTCGCATCTTGTTAGTGGATTTCATAGTTAAAGTGGTTTATTTTCATAATCACTACACAAAGTTTGTACCTTGTTTAAACTAACACCTTGGATATGTGAGAGTGAAGGAGCTCGTGCGAGGCAGTCCTGCGTCTCCCACCATACCTATTTCTGTTACCAAGCGTTGCTGCGTTCCGGTTTGAAGGGTATGGGCGCCGGTGTAGTTACAGGCACATAAGACGTTTCAACTTTGTATCTAAGATAGCAACGCATCTGCAAGGCCTCTGGTATTGCAGATGTGGATGTCCACTTAACATCAGGTGGGCCGTCAGGCTTGTTTGCCATCCAATGACATGAAAAAAAAGTTATAATATTTAAAAGTGGTTTATCCGCCATTGCCAGAAAATAAGTTACATTTAAATGATTTCATACCTGCCCTAATATGTCGATTATGCACTCGGATATGCTTGTCCCTGTCATGGCGGGAGACTTCGAAGTAGAACCCTAGCATTGCCATCACCACCATGGCTGTGTGCTGTTTGTGTTGGCCACCCTGGAAGAGTTCTATACTGCCGAAGTTCTGGAGACAGAAGAAAGAAAATATGTTTTCAAGATTTTGATTTTACCAATTTACCACACTTATCATCACGCCTGTATTCCCGGAAGGGTTAGGCAGAGGTGTAAGTAACAATATACACCCACAGTTTGCTGGTATGTTTAGGTCCCATGTAATAGGGGGCGAGCCTATTGCCATTAACCGGGCACAAATACAAACTGGTTGTAGTCAATAAAAGTCTGACACTCCCTCCCGCCCTGCCCAGGACGGTGGAAGTCATTAGATGATTTCCCATCGGTAAAAAAAAGGGTCAGGGTGGTAAGTGTGAGTTTTTCGACTCACGTTCGATTGTGAGCGCGATTACTAATAATATAATGCCAGACTTATTGTGCCACTGCAGGGCACAGGCTTCTTCTCATACAGAGAAGATCATACGAGCACTGATCACCACGCTTGCTCACGGCGATTAAAGCTGCGTACAGACAGCGCGAGGCATGCGTTCCGAATGGTTTGCCATGCCATGTATGCCTAGGGCTGTATGGACGGGGTGCTCAGTGTGAGGATTCGTCGCAGTAGCGAATTTGATTGGCGATCTGGGTATTTGTTGAGCATTAGCCATAATATTTAGCAAAATATTAGCGGCGAATGCCTCTGGCTTTATATTAATCACTTCGTCCGCGCCAAAGTTAAATATTATCCCACGGGAACCGTAAATTTTTCGGGATAAAATAGTAAATTCAATTCCAGACTATAATCTATCTCTGTGTCGAATTTCATGCTGATCAGTTCAGCCGTTCTAGCGTAATTGAGTATAATACATCCATCCATCCAAACTTTCGCGTTTATAATAGTAATTTAGACCAGCTTTTTCAGGCAACTAGGCCTGTGTGGAAGTCAAAGATAAATCCGTTCTTAGCTAATCTACTGTCAACTTTTTAGGTCACCCACCAGCGTTGCGAAATTTGTTCGAAATAGTAACCGCGGCCCCGGTACGCAAAGGGCATTAGAAGGAATACGAATGGGTTTTAGGCCAGTCTAATACTCCCTTCCGCTCCGCAAAGAGCATTTGATGGTAAAAAAAAAGGTAGGTACTTGAAAATAAAAGATTTTTTTAAACAATTGTTCTCCATTTTTATTAAAAAAAAAAAAATAACAATAATGGAATAACAATGTTATAAAAATGCAGACAAAAAGTTTAATAACAATATCCATTGCTATTAATTTGACAAAATCTACTCCTACAGCTAGACACCATTAAAATTAATAAGAAACAATATCTTCTAGAAGGATACTTCTAGAATCGTAAAAAATTTACATCACACAAAATCTTCTAGAATCTTCCAAATCATTCTTCATTCTCGTGCACTTCTTCAATAGTAGTTGCATGTTCTTCAATTTCTTGATAATTCTCACTCCGCTGTCGTTTCGCTTTATGCATCCACGGCTGGTTGTAGATCTTCCTCAAAACCCCTGACCATCTCCTCATGAGTTCAGTCATCTGCCTCTCAAACTCTTCTCTTAAACAGTCCACGTTTGAGTCTAACCATTCTATCGCAGTCTCCCATTCCCCCTGCATAAACTCCCTCTCTTTGTCCGTAAGCACGTTGCTTTTCTCTGCAACATTTCTTTTGACATCATAAACGTATGTTTCCAATTGGTTTCTTACCTCAAGTCTTCTTTTACTTTCAATATCATCTTCGCGGTAAGTTGTAGCATCAGCTATCATTTGTCCTATTTGGAGTTGGTTAAGTCTATGTTGGTTTCTTATGGTAACACTTTGTGTGTTGCCAGTGCTTCTATCTGCAGCTGTCACGCTTAAAATACCGTTGGCGTCGACGTCAAATGTGACGTCAATTTTAGCAACACCACGAGGAGCTGGTGGTATACCAGTCAGCTGTATAACTCCTAGTAAATTATTGTGTTTCGTCAAACTGCGTTCGCCTTCGAATATTTCTATGGTCATACAATTTTGGTAGTCTTCTAGAGTGGTGATCTCTTTGGTCTTCTGACAAGGTATTGCTGTGTTTCTCTCTATGACCTTGAACATCATTCCTCTGGCCGTTTCCACTCCAAGGGAAAGAGGAACAACGTCGACTAGCAAGAGATCTTTGATCTTTTCATGACGGTGACCGCTCAATATCGCGGCTTGTATAGCTGCTCCACAAGCTACAGCTTCATCAGGATTCAAACTGGTCGTCAAATTCTTCCCTCCGAAGAATTCCTTTAACATACTCTGTATTTTTGGAATTCTTGTGCTGCCACCAACTAAAATAATCTTCTGAATGTCTGTCTTTTTAAGTTTCGCATCAGCAAGCGCCTTTTGCACAGGCTCTAAGGTATCCCTAAATAAATCCGAACATAACTCCTCAAAAAGAGCTCTTGATATTTTCCCTAGATAATCTATACCATCACAGAGGGTATCAACTTGGACAGTCGCTTCAGAGTAAGAGGTAAGGAACCTCTTTGCTCTCTCCGCAGCTGTCTTCAATCTCCTCAGAGCTTTGGCATTCCCTAAGACCTCCGTATGATACTTTTTACGGAAATCCTCAGCGAAATAAGCGACGAGACGATTATCGAAATCTTCGCCACCAAGTCTAGTATTCCCTGCTGTAGATTTGACTTCATACACGGAACCATTGATAGAAAGAACTGAAACATCAAAAGTGCCTCCACCTAGATCGTAAATTAGGACGTTTTTATCTCCTCGCCTGTCTAAGCCATATGCAAGCGCGGCAGCGGTAGGCTCGTTTGTGATTCGTAGAACTTCCAGCCCAGCAATAGAAGCCGCTGCCCTTGTCGCCTGCCGTTGTGAATCGTTGAAGTAAGCAGGCACTGCAATCACAGCCTTATTTACTTTAGCACCAAGGTAACTTTCAGCTAATTCTTTTAACCTTAAAAGAATCATACTGCTGATTTCTTCAGGCGCGAAAGATTTTTTCTCATCCCTGTAATTAACTAAAATCATTGGCTTACCATTTTGATTCGAAACTTGAAATGGCCAATGGCGCAGATCCATTTGGACGCCAATGTCATCGTAACGTCTGCCGATTAGACGTTTCGCGCCAAAGATTGTGTTCCATGGATTGAGTGCGGCTTGATTTCGTGCTTCTTCGCCGATTAGTCGCTCCGTAGGTGTAAACGCGACGTAAGATGGAGTTGTTCTGTTTCCTTGACCGTTTGCTATCACTTCAACACTTCCATGTCGCCACACTGCCACACAAGAATACGTTGTGCCCAAATCAATGCCGAGAGCAACCATATTTTGGGCGGCAATTGAAAAAATCTAACAAAATAATCTTCCCTTATGTCAAACTTCGAAAGTACTGCCATTGCCGCGCTGTCGGCCGTATTTATACGCTCAGCCAATGGGTGTCCAGAAATTTCTTTGGCAACGACCAATCAGAGCGCGAATACGGGAGAATGTTCCAGAATAGGGTGGCCAGCGCTCGGAATTAAATTGACCTCATTTTGTTATCATTATTGTTGATATGTTTATTTACATTTTTGACATTATTGTTTTATTTATAGACCATCTTAACTTTTAAACCTGTTTAATAACTGAACGCTAATTACTTTTAAGATTATCTTAAGGTTTAACTTATATGTATGTAATTAAGCAAAATATTTTAAATTTTTTGTATACCACTTATCCAGTCAAGACAATAATAATAACTTTAATGAAAAATATATTTTTATCAATCTACACAGACAGGAACAGAACGCATTGTTCCTACTGTATATAAAAAATGTTATTAGATCTCATAACATCATTAACATATTGAAAAAATCGTCTCTTAATGTGAGCAAATTATGAATTAAAACTAACTCTCATCTTGCACTATAATTTATCAGTAACCTGTATTAAAAAAAAACGAAAGAAAACTAAATATCGTATTCGTAATCAAATGCCAAAATTTTAAATCCCTATATTTTACCATCATTATTTTTAAAACTACCCCTAAAAAAGCAAAATTTCTTTACGTGGTCACCCTGTTCATTCTTTCACCAGTGACGTCACTACAGCTGGCCATTTCTCCGTCCTTTACTCTCTCGTGGGTCTTGCCGTAAACGGTATCGCTATCCCTTTTTAATGTTTATGTTAGCCCTTTCTCACCCTTCGGTACTTTTCTAGTGCACTCTTTTTAATTCAATGTGTCGCGTGGTTTTATAGCAAAAATAACAAAGATAGCTTTCATTAATTTTCTATTTGACATCTTTATTATGTAATTTCAATGTTTGTATTCTTTATTTTAATATAAATTGTTTTACGTAAATTAAAAAAATTAAAAATATCTACAGATAATATGCAAGGTGCAGTGACGCTACGATTCTCAACACTAATAAAATAATTAATTAAGTATTTTTTTGTAATTGATTAGCAAATTTGAACTAGATATCTTGCCGCTGGGCTAGGCAGGCGGGGTGATAAACCAGCATGCACACAGTGGTAATTAAAGTCGCGTGGCACTGTCTACCGCATAAGCAACAAAGCAGTTCTGTTTATTAAGGGGCGTATTGGTACATTTACAAGCCTGAAAAAAATTTTGTGTATTGTCAAGGGTTCAAAGAAAAGACTTACTTATAAATATTTCATGAAGGTTTAAAAGTATCATGTTAAAAAAATCATAAAAATTCAGAATCATATTCACATCAGAATTTTGAGCCCTGACATTTATTTATTTATTTATAGTTAATTAAAACGGCACATGTCCAATTACATTAATTAACATACAATTATGAATTTTAAAATAAAATAAGCATTCAAGTAACATACAATACTAGAATTAAATTCAATGATATACAATTTGTGGACAGAATTATTAATAACTAGCTGTTGCCCGCGACTTCGTCCGCGTTTCCGTCGTTTCTCGTAAAAAAAAGTAACCTATGTCCTACCTCACGGTTCAGTGGTTTTGATGTAACAGACAGATTAACTTTCATATTTTAGTAGGGAAATATAATATGTCAATCTACAATACTGTTGAAAAATATCGCAATACGGAACCGCACAATATTATTGTTAATAGCTGTGCCCGCGACTCCGTCAGCGTGTAGTAAGAGTAGAAAATATAATCTGAAAGCTTCGAACTGCTAAGCTATCGGGAGTTACACGTGATATTGTGAGTCAACCATAAAAGATAGATATATGCTGTCGTGGAATACTTTTTACATAATTTTAAGGAGAACATTTCCGTCATACATGATTTCTGTGTAGCTTTAACCATTAAGGTTGCACACGCAACGGAAGTTTAAAAAATGGAGTAACTTCTCCCGTTTTCCCAACATTTCCCTTCACTGCTCTGCTCCTATTGATTGTAGCGTGATGAAAAGTATACTATAACCATCTCAGGAGTATGAAAAATAATTGTACCAAGTTTCGTTTCGTTAAAATCCGTCGAGTAGTTTTTGTTTCTATAACGGTTATACAGACAGACAGACAGACAGACAAAAATTTTACTGATTGCATTTTTGGCATCAGTATCGATCCCTAATCACCCCCTGATAGTTATTTTGGAAATATGTTTCATGTACAGAATTTACCTCCCTACAGATTTATTATAAGTTTAGATTACTTGAGTAAATGATTAAATCAACTAGCACATCACAAACTAACATAAACTAGCACGTAACAGTGGACACCCTCGCATACTGTCCCTCACAGAACACCAGACAAGCACGCATTATTTCCTTCCATTCATCAGCAAACACATCACATTCAGGGTCGGACATTATAGGGAAATCCATGAACTAAAGACATACCTATAAATTATTGCACTGAGCCGTGTATTATTTTCACAATTTAAAGAAAACTTCAAAATTCCTGTTATTTTTGTGGTTATCCGATTCAACTAACATCAAACGTATCGCTATTTTGAACCTTATTTGTGGCCGCGATTCGTTATTGTCAATTACTTAAATATTTGCTTAAGACAGGGCCTTAAAAGAGGTGAATTCTAAAAGTCTGTAGGTACCTATTTATAAAATAACTAGCTATTGCCCGCGACTTTGTCCGCGTGGCGTATTTCCCCCGCGTTAAGCTACGTCATTCGATACTGCTCCGCTCCCGTGATGTTATATAGCCTATGTTACTCAGGAATAATGTAGCTATCTATTGGTAAAACAATGGTTGAAATCGGTCCAGTAGTTTCGGAGCCGATTTGCTACAAACAAACAAACAAATCTTTTCTCTTTATAATATTAGTATAGAATGTATAGATGAAGTTGCAAGTTGCCTGTTGCCGTAATTCTAAATCAAAGTTGCTTCATCTGCGGAGCGCTAAAAATATCATTCATCGACCTACATCTACAATATGACATAAATAAATTAAAAAAGAACCGACCAAATACGAGAGGGACTCGCGCACGAAGGGTTCCAATACCATCTATATTTATAAAAATCAATTGCAGTTCGTTAGTCTCGCTAAAACTCGAGAACGGCTGAACGGATTTATCTTACTTTGGTCTTGAAATGTTCGTGGAGGTCTAGGGAAGGTTTAAAAGGTGAAAAAAATTCGAATAATTGCCGGGAAAACCCTAAAAACAGCCCTTTTCTTTTTACCATATAAACGTTTTCCCATATAACATCACGCTACGATACACGGGAGCGTAGCAGTAACCAAAGACGTAACTTAATGCGGATGAAATAAACCACGCGAACGAAGTCGCGGGCATTTCGCTAGTGTAGTATAGAGTCTATTCCTGTGTCTATTCCTCCTACACCATCACGCCTGTGTTCCGCGAAGGGTTAGGCAGAGGTGTAACAATGTACACCCATAGTTCGCCAGTATGTTTAGGTCCCATGTAATAGGGGGCGAGCCTATTGCCATCAACCGGGCACAAATCCAAACTCCGAGCTGATACTGAGAATTTCATAGACAAACCCAATCGCACTTTTTGCTCGGCCTTAGAATCGAACCTAAGACCTCTAGCGTAGCAGTCGCGCCTAGGACCACTAGGTTACCGAGGCAGTTGTAATATAATAATGAAACGGCATCAAAATCGGTCCACTTGTTTAGGAGCTACGATGCCGCAGGCACGCACAAACATACACCAACACGTCAAATTTACAAGACTGAATAAGGTCGTCCGCCAACATCCAATTTTTTGTAGGACCCATTATCGGACCGTTCGATAGATCCATAGTTTCGTGGGATCGACTTTTTGTAGGACGTGTGCGTTGGTATATTAGAATTTATATGTTCCATTCTTTCCGACAAAAATATCGGTCACCGATTGTCTGACGTGTGCGGTCAGCTTTCCAGTCATATATTTATTTGAACCGTTGTAGTACCTATATAATTATATTCTCCGGCCATACTGCATGCATTCTCCCGACCGATTCCGGCCATGGAATCTTAATGCAGACTAGCCAAGTACGCAGGAAATATTATAGTGCACAAGTGTGTGCAAACACACGTGCACTTCCTCTTCCCTCACTCTCATAGTCCGATGGGACGGCAATCCGACACAACCGGGGAGAGATCAGGCGCAGGACCAATGGATTTACGTGCTTTCCGAGACACGGAGGTGTCACACCACCAACTTCCAAACTTCGGGCTGTTACTGAGAAATTCCTAATAACAGTTTTTGCTGGACTTGAGAATCGAACCCAGGACCCCACCTCAATAGTCGTGCTTTTTTTTACCCATGGGAATTCATTAAGTGACTTCATTGACTGACTAAAACCCATCCATGTTTCTTCATACGCACTTTGCGTTCCGGGGGCGCGGCACCTCTTACGAACAACCTGCAGTCGCGGCAGGCATCGGCCCTGATTGGCGCCTCCACTTCCTCCCTCCCCACCTCAACAGTCGCGCTAGCTACCACGAAACCAACGGGCCAGTTCCATTCGTCCACACTAAACTTAGTATCGAGCATGCTATACGGTCCTCTATTTAACTTACTTGCTTGCCGCCCACCCTGCCGGTCACGTAGTCTGGACTGTCGTCCACGATAATATAGTCTTCAAAACCGTCTGCTTCGTTGATGGCGACCTCGCGGAGTTTCACACACGTCCTCTGAGTCAAGATGCTGTTCACCTCTGCCAGCCGGTCGCGAAGGTCTTCCAAGTCATCTGGGGATGATGAGGAGACGGTGAATAAACTCTTTGTCAAATATATATCAATATACTGCTAAAAGTTTTTATTGATTTATTGATGCTAGCAACTTCGTTATTTTTTGGACAAGCTCGCCACTCTATTTCCAATCACTGTAACTTCTGAAAACCAGAATCAAGAGTGGAGACCGCCAGAAGAGCGCCGGGGCAATGAATCTCGACGAGTCCCGGAGAAACGTTACAACTGTCTTGGATCCCGCAAGGAAATTAATCAGAAAAGATTAGCGGAGGAGTGAGGAAAAACATAATTTCGACTTCCCTCCAAACAAGCAGGAGACAGAACAGAACTAGGCCAATAGGCACAATGAGATGTTTACAACTGGGAGAAGCCCAGATTCCCAAGCATCACGGATTGCAATTATCATTAACGGGAGAAGCAACAAGCTTCAAAGAAAACAATTCACTCCTAAAGTTTGCGAGAATGACGGTTTTCGGCAGGGTCTTAATTTTATTGCGCAGAACATTATTTCTTATAATAAGCTATCTGCCAGTGAAAGTCCCGTCAAAATCGGTCCATCCGTTTCAGAGATTAGCCGGAACATACATACATACATAAACTTCCGCCTTTTTCCCATGAGGAAATAGGCAGAAACAAAACGCTACCTGTTACGATCCTAACATATATCCTGCGTACTTGGGTAGTCTGAATAAAGATTAACAAACCATTTTTTTTTTATTCTTGTACTTACAATCCGGCAAGTCTTTTATGACATATATTAGGTCTCCGTGGGGCCATCTTCTGTCAGCGTAAAATTCTACATTAAGCTTGGACAATGCCACTGTTTTTGGAATCGCAGCAGAGCGGTGTGCCTTCTCTCTCCTCAGACGTACAGTCTTCTTTTTCGGTATCCTTTGGAAGAAATGATTTACTAGTTACAACCGAACTACCCGCGACTTCGTCTGCGTGGCTTATTTCACCCATGTTAAGTGACGTCTTTGGATACAGCTACGTTCCCGTTGGTCGTAGCGTGATGTTTATTTATTTATTTATTAAAACTTTTTGCACATAATGTAAATAATACATTGTACAAAGGCGGACTTAATGCCTTTGGCATTTTCTACCAGTCTACCTTAGGGTGATGCAGAGACAAAACATAGTAGATGCAAGAAACAGAAAGTTTCCAGGAATAAAATATAATACATACATGTATACATACATACAAACAAAATATACAGAGTAGAGAAAGCCAAAAAAATACATAGGTGGAGAAATATAAGAAACTAATTGTGAGACGAGTCTGCCAACTTCATAAGCAAGTGTTCACGAGCTTTTACTTTGAATATGAAACGACTGGTAGCCATCCTGATATTCTGAGGAAGCGCATTCCAAAGGAAAACCGCCTGGACAAGAAAAGAAGCTTTAAGAAAACCAGGGCGGTGAGATGTTATATAGCCTATGTTACTCAGGAATAATGTAGCTATCTATTGGTGAAAAAATTGTTAAAATCGGTCCAGTAGTTTTATCACGCCTGTATTTCCCGAAGGGTTAGGTCTGTGTACCAATGTACACCCACAGTTCGCAGGTATGTTTAGGTCCCATGTAATAGAGGGCGAGTCTATTGCCATTGACCGCACAAATCCTAACTCCGAGCTGCTACTGAGAATTTCATGGAAAAACCCCCGCAATAACACTTTTCTCGACCACTTTCTGTGCCCAATTTCATTCAGATCCGTTCAACCGTTCGGAAGTAATTAGGTAACAAACATCTATACATATATCCAACCTTTCGCATTAATTGTAATAGTTGCACGACAGACTTCGCAACAGATTTTAATGCGACATTCATCAATAAAGACATTGATTCAAGAGGAAGGCTTATACGTACAGAACATCACGCTACAAGCAACGAAAGCAAAGCACTAACTTAAGAGGCAAACATGGGTGACACCGCGGTGTTTTAAGCCAGTAAAAATAAATAAAATAAGCTTACAGTTCTCCTGAAATATCTGATTCCGTTTCCTTAACAACTGTCATGGTAGTTTTTTTACGTTTGTGTTTAGAGACGCGGGTGGTTGTTTCCGCGGACAGTTCTGAACTCTCAGACTTAATTGTTAACTCTTCAGTCTTCCGTTGTTTCTCATTGAATAAAGACATGTCTGAGCCCTGTCTATCATCTGTATCGTCTTCTTCTGAGCTTTGAGAACTCTCTGCTCTGGGAATAGATTCAAATTACATTTAAAGTAATAAGTTTTCTGTCACGCCTGTATTCCCCGGAGGGTTAGGCAGAGGTGTACCAATGTGCACCCACAGTTCGCCGGTATGTTTTAGGTACCATGTAATAGGGGGCGAGCCTATTGCCATTAACCGGGCACAAATCCTAACTCCGAGCTGCAACTGAGAATTTCATAGAAAAACCCAATAACACTTTTTGCTCGACCTGGGAATCGAACCCAAGACCTCTAGCGTAGCAGTCGCACTTAGCACCACTAGGCTACCGAGGCAGTTTTCTGTGAAACTGCTTTTTTTATGGATGATAATAAGCCGGCCCTACCGCTGCCTATAGACACCTGCAATACCAGAGGCCTTGCAAATGCGTTTCCATCACAGAGACAAAGTTGAAACGTCTCATGTGCCTGTAATTACACCGGCACCCATACCCTTTAAACCGGAACACTACAAGCTGCTTTGCCGCAGAATTATATATGGTGGTAGTACTTCCCCGGACGAGATGCTTCACAAAGAGCTCTAACGACTTCCAAAAATACGCAATTTTGATTTGATTAAGACCTCAGGACGACACTGGATGCAGGCCGCTTCCAACTGGTCCTTTTGGAATTTTTGGGGGGGGGGCTTATGTCCAGCAGTGGACTTCCTACAGCTGATATGATGAAAATGAATCTGCTCAGCCTTTTCCCAACTATGTTGTGGTCGGCTTCCAGTCTAACCGGATGCAGCTGAATATCAGTGTTTTACATGGACCGACTGCCTATCTGACCTCCACAACCCAGTTACTGGGCAACACGATACCTCTTGGTTAGACTCGTTGTCAGACTTTCTGACTTCTGACTATCCGTAACGACTGACAATGATCTCCGAATGAGAGCCGGGACCAACTGCTTTACGTGCTTTCCGAGGCACGGGGGCGGCATACCACCAACTTCCAAACTCCGGGCTGCTACTGAGAAAAATTTAAAGACAAGTAAACGGATTTCGAATTTCTAAATCGTTTAATTAAAGACGGAGTTTTGAGATCAAAATTAACTCCAGACCAAAGGATTGAACCAGTCCGTGTTGCCAATGACATACAGCACCGAAACTTGGTTCCTTACTAGAGCCTCTTAAGGAAGCTCAACGTCGCTCAGAAAGCAATGGAGAGAGCTATACTCAAGGTCTCCAGATACGAAATCAAATAAAAAATTAGAAGGTCCGCAGAAGAACTAAGGTAACCGATATAGCTCTTTAAATTGCGAAACTCAAGTAGCATTGGACAGAGCAGATAGCTCGTAGAGCGAACGGCCGTAGGGGTCGTAAGCTTACGAGTGGCGACCACCCCACGATAGGCGCAGTGTGGTGAGGCCCCTACGAGGTGGACCGACGACCTGGTAAAGTCAAGAAATCGCAGGATGCGGGCAGCGCAGGACCGGTCATTGTAGCTATCTTTAGGGGAGGCCTATGTCCAGCTGTGGACGTCGTTCAGGTATTATGATGGTGATGAAAAATCAATTTACACATATCTCTGCTCCATGGAAACCCTTCTGGAAGGTTCTGCTTTATCTCCTGTAAGTGACCCACGTGTTTTAGATTTTTCTATTTCCTTTAATCTTTCTCTTTTCATCTCCACAAATCTTCTTTTAGAATCATCTGTCTTTGAGGGGACCAACTTAAATTTAGCCACGGCAATTTCCTTTTCTGCCTGCGCATTTCTTGCTTTAATTTGTAAACTAGAAAGAGTTGTTCTATGTTCTCTAGATTTTGTATCTGTTGTTGCCACTACCAACTCAGGAATGGCCGTCATGTTCGCTCTTTGAATCTCCTTTACTCTATTTTTCCTCATCGTTTTAATTCTTTCTTTAAGATTATCTTTCAATTTAATGTTATCTGGAGATTTTGGTATGGTAAAAGTGGTCGTTGTTTCTCTCACTACTTTTTTAGATTTTGTTGTAGTGATAGTGGCCGTTACTTCTTTTACTGCCTTTGAATATTTAGTTGTAGTAGTATTCGTTGCTGCTTTATCTGTTTTTAAAGATTTAGGAGTATTTACAGAAACTGTTAGTTCCTTGACTGCTTTAGAAGATTTGGGTGTGGTGACGGAAGCGGTTACTTCTTTAAATGCTTTCGAAGTTTTAGTAGTCATTTTTTCTGATGATTTGGACGTGGTGATGGTAGTCGTTGCTTCTTTGACTACTTTTGAAGATTTTATTGAGGCGACTGTGTTTGTTACCTCTTTGACTGCTTTTGAAGATTTCGGTGCAGTTACATTATTTGATACTTCCCTCTTTCTTCTGTTTACTTGCAAAGCAGTTCCATCATCTGTTACCTTTTTGTCATGATGTTCAGAAGAGAGCTTCCCTGTCTCCGCTGCTCC
Organism: Caradrina kadenii; assembly: GCA_947462355.1. Lineage (NCBI taxonomy): Eukaryota > Metazoa > Arthropoda > Insecta > Lepidoptera > Noctuidae > Caradrina > Caradrina kadenii. The sequence continues at coordinate 3,857,868 of OX381702.1, read as the reverse complement.
AGATTTAGACGACCTAAAAGGCTTAGGGCACCGAGCATCGTTATCTGGTCTACATTGACGTTGGTACGCTTCTATAGTCTCTGAATATTGACAGAATTCCGTCAGATTCCTGTCAGCATCGTCGACCACAGCTTTAGCGAATTCTACAATGACTTTCTGAATGCCAAAGACATCAGCACTGATTTGATTTCGTGAGTCGTGATTCGTAACACCTTTTTTGGATTCAAAATCTGATTTGGTATTGCTAGTTATATTGCAATATATTTGTCTAGCATTATTTAATGCTTGAGACGAGAGTTGGTAAATTAGTTCTAGTACTCTATCTGTTTCTTTAACTATATCGAGAGTATTGAGACTCTCTGTGGCGTCATCAGAATCATCAGTTTCAGCAATGACCTTAGCAAATGATTGAGGGTTTTCTTCAACTATTTCTTCAGTCGCTGCAGCTAATATTTCAGGTGGAGGAGTGATGTTAGGATTTACTCTTAAGCTGATATTTGCTAAAGGTTCGACGACCTCTCTCTTTCGTCGGCCTAGGCCAGGATAGGTATGGCAGAGTGCTTTTTTTTCAGCTCTGTCTCTTTTTTGACATTCGGGCCCGTAAACCATTTCGATTTTTTTCACATCCACCTCTGATAGGCCGTTTTTATGTAGCCGCATGTTGGGTATCTGGAAGGTGGATGAAAGCTGAATTATTCAACAATAATTCCACAATGATTTCTGAATTGTATTATTGTCTCCTAAGAAGAATAAGATGCCGTTGCAACAGTATCTTAAAAACGTAAGCAGGAAAAAAACAATTTACTATGGCAAAAAACGGTAATTTAATAAATAAAAAAAAAACGAAAAAAAGAAAATGTATGCCATCACGCCTGTATTCCCCGAAGGGTTAGCCAGAGGTGTAACAATGTACACCCACAGTTCGCCGGTATGTTTAGAAAACTAAAAAACCCGACTGCTTTTCTGAATATTATTAAAAACAAGAAAGCCCCAAAAACAAGAAAGTCATTTTACCCGATTGCACTTAACTTAAGAATCACCACTTAAGATATATTGTAGCAGTCGGGACCCATTCTACAAATGGAGACTTAGTGAATTGAAAGCACATACCTATATTACATTGCAAATTACTCCAATATGCTGGCTAGACGGCTGACTTTCTAGAATGGGTCCCAACTGCTACAATATATCTAAACTGGTGATTCTTAAGTTAAGTGCAATCGGGTAAAATGACTTTCTTTTTTTGGGCTTTTTTAATAATACTCAGAAAAGCAGTCGGGGTTTTTAGTTTTATAAATTACCGTAATTTTTTTAGTTTTAATCCGCCATTTTATTTTTTTATTTTGATATACCCAGAGTCATTCTCACAGTAAATACGAATCTAACAATATATCTCAAGCTAAAATCCATCGAGCCGTTCAGACCGCAGAGCGTGCCGAACATTTGAATATGGCGCCAAAAATCCGCCATTTTGTTTAAAAAATAAAATAGAAAATACATACTCTCGACAAACATGACCCTCCTTCTGGCGCAGTTGGGTAAAAATAACATATAACGTACCATCACGCCTTTATTCCCCGAAGGGTTAGGCAGAGGTGTACCAATGTACAACCACAGTTCGCCGGTATATATAGGTCCCATGTAATAGGGGGCGAGCCTATTGCCATTAACCGGGCACAAATCCTAACTCCGAGCTGCTACTGAGAATTTCATAGAAAAACCCAATAACACTTTTTGCTCGACCTGGGAATCGAACCCAAGACCTCTAGCGTAGCAGTCGCACTTAGGACCACTAGGCTACCGCGGCAGTTTCTTTTTTTACGTTATCTTTATTATTAAGTCTGTCAATATTATGTCAATATAATGTAAGAAAAAATTTATTGTCCAGACCAATTCCGGCCACGGCGGCTAATCTTTATTCAGACTAGCCAAGTACGCAGTAGATATTATAGTGTACAAGTGTGAGCAGACACAGGTGCACTCCCTCTTCCCTTACTCTCATAGTCCGATGGGACTGCAATCCGACACAATCGAGGAGAGATCAGGCGCAGGACCAACTTACGTGCTTTCCGAGACACGGGGGTGTCACACCACCAACTTCCAAACACCGGGCTGCTACTGAGAAATTCCAAATCCAGAAAAACGTAATAACACTTTTAGCCCGACCTGGGGATCGAACCCAGGGGGTCCCTTTTTTTTTTTTGGGGGGGTGGGAAATCATCAAATAACTTCTCCCGCCCTGGGCGGGGCGGGAGGAAGTGTCAGACTTTTACTGACTAAAACCTACCCATGTTTCTTCTTGTGCCCTTTGCGTTCCGGGGGCGCGGTATCTCTTGCGAAAAACCCGCAACCCCGGCAGGCATCGGCCCTCAGTGGCCCCTTCCTTTTGCTGACATCTCTTTGAGGCGCGCGTGGAACACGAACGCGCCGTCGACACGGCAACCCAGGGGGTCCTGGCTCAACAGTTGTGCTTGCCACCGCGAGACCAACGGGGAAGAAGAAAGAAGAAGACTTTCTTTATACAACTTCTTTTACCTTAGGTACGATAGTTCGGTGTCCATTCTTACTGTAGTCTCGTTCCCCAAAGTGCATCACACTTTTAATATCATACGCTATCTCTCGCAGGCCCGGTGGTAGTATATTGTCCTTAGCAAACAGCTCTATGTACCCTGATTTACAAATAATTATTAGCAAGCAGTTTAGTAGCGTTTTGCGAGAATACTTTTTAACCCCCGACGCAAAAACGTCGGGGTGTTATAAGTTTGACGTGTGTGTGTGTCTGTTTGTGGCATCGTAGCTCTCGAACGCATGAACCGATTTTGATTTAGTTTTTTTGTTTGATAGGTATATAAGTCGGTTAAATCGGTTCAGCGGTTTCAAAGTTATCAGCTCTTTTGTTAGCTGCGGTGGTGACTTTTTTCTACTGTCGGGTGTTACTTAAAAATTTTAATTTTTCTGCCCTTTAGAAGTGCTGCGCACGGACGAAGTCGTACGTAAAAGCTATCTTAATAAAATTGTTGCCAAGTAGGCGTATGTCCGGGATTATTAGCAAAGGTCGTTGGACAGCAGTCATTACTAATCATAATAGCATACCTACTTGGTACAAGATAAGGATTTTGTTGTTTGTGTTTTGTGTTGATTACCAAACAATAATCTCACAACAATCTATACTAATACTAGCGGCCCGCCCCGGCTCCGCACAGGTGCAATGCTGATGTTATTATACACATAAACCTTCATCTTCAGTCACTCTATCTATTAAAAAAAACCGCATCAAAATCCGTGGCGTAGTTTTAAAGATTTAAGCATACATAGGGATATAGGGACAGAGAAAGCGACTTTGTTTTATACTATGTAGTGATTATAAAGCTGAAGATTTTGTTTGTTTGGTTGAACGCGCAAATCTCAGGAACTGCTGGTTAGAATTGGAAAATTCTTTTTTGTATTTGATAGACCATTTATTGAGGAAGGCTATAGGCTATATAACATCACGCTACGATACACGGGAGAGGAACAGTAACCAAAGAAGTAACTTAAAGCGGGTGAAAAAAACCACGCGAACGAAGTCGCTGGCAGAAGCTAGTTAAAAATAAAAGGGGAAATTGAAACAAATTTTAAACCAACACATTAACATTTTTAATATAGTTACAAATACAATTTTAAAAGAAATTACAACCAAATATTGAGAAACAAAACACTGAAAGTAAATTCATAGTAGTAGTACGGCGTAATAAGTATAGGACCCTTATTGGTAATTATATTATAGGCCGGAGTCTGCGATAGCATGACGGTTGACAGGACAGCGTGGAAGAAGAAAACGTGTTGCGCCGACCCCAAGTAACATGGGTTAAGGGCAGAGAGATGATGATGATTTTAGAGCCGTTTGGGGTGGAAACCCTCGGGCCTTGGGGTCCGTACGTGTGCCCATAGCCTTTTTAGTGATTTATCTAAACGGTTGGTTGACACTTCCCACGACCCAAAGGCTGGCTTTTACCGTGGCCAGAGGTTAAGCATTGCCATCCAACGTGGCAATGCCGCCAGTCTTTTGGGCACTTTTCCGGTTGACGGCGATGCGGAGGAATTTTTTGATGCCATTTAGTTTTATTTTCTTTTTTGTTATTATTGAGGATTTTTTTAAATCTAATTTTATTTTAATAAATTAATAAGGTATTGATCAGCTTATCTTGAACATTATTGATAGTTAATTGAATAAAGTATAGAAAATCACCTAATTATTTATTTAAAATTAATTGACTAACAGACGTATATGGTTGTCCTATCTAATTTGTTTTTCATAAAAACTTTACCTACAAGTAGATAACAATATAGCAACAAACGTAAATGAATCACCTAATCAATTTATCAAAAAATCTCCGCCATTTTATTTTTATTGATCCAAGCCCGCCACCTTGTTCCCAACCACTGCAACTTCTGTGAGCCAGAATCAACAGTGGACACCGCCTGAAGAGCGTCCAGGCAATGAAGCTCGACGAGTCCCGGAGAAACGATACAACTGTCTTGGATCCCTCAACGAAATTAATCAGAAAAGATTAGCGGAGGAGTAGGAAAAAATATAATTTCCACTTCCCTCCAAACAAGCAGGAGACAGAACAGAACTAGGCCAATAGGCACAAGGGGATGTTTACAACTGGGAGAAGCCCAGATTGCCAGGCACCACGGATCTCCGCCATTGTACGTAATCAAAATAAAACCTTATGAACATGACATAAAGTTAAAATCGGCGTCGCTGTAGGCTCACACGGCGGCGACCCGGCGCCCCCAGCGATGTCTAAATGAGTATACTTGACATTTTTCTCCTCTAAACCTGCGACTTTGATAAGGAAGCCGCCAGCCAATTGGTGATGTCGGGCTTTCGCATCCATGTCTACCTGAACCAAGTCATCTCCTTTACATTTTCCGTTATTGACGGATAAATCTTCCGGCCGAATGAATGACACTTCAAAACCTTCACCAACTCTCGCGCCGCTAAACTGTAAAGCGCTTGCATGATTCGCTCCCCTAGCGCTGTAATTATCTAGAGCAGCTGTGTAGTTCCCGTAACACATTCTTGCATGCCCCGTCAGTGTTGCTATGGTGTATAAATGTGGATTTAATTCTTTGTCAGCCAAGACACCCATTTTGTACAAAGCATCTGCCATTGCGAACCGTCCTTCTGCATCCGTGTTGGTCACTCTCACTGTTTTACCACTTCTCGACACCAGTAATTCATCGGGAACGTAGGACTCTTCGCCGATAGAGTTTCTGCAGAGGCACAGGACTCCAATTACCTTCAAATGTGGCGGTTTTAGTAAGGAGCAAGCTTTAAGGAACCCTGCTACAGCTGCAGCGCCACTTTTGTCGCGACTCATGCCGGCCATCTTTCCTGTGATCTTCAAATCTGCGCCACCAGTATCATAGGTCACACCTTTGCCAACAAGTAGCAAAGTTTGAGTGACTCTGGCATTGTCTGAAGGTTTATATTCAATTTCGACAACCCTAGGTTTATGTCTGTCAACTTCGTTGGCTGCTCTCGACACGGCCGCTAACAAAGGATATTCTTCTAGAATTATTTGGTGATCGTCAATTATTTTTAGGGAAATATTACTGTCCCCAGCGAATTCCTTTTGTACGAATTTGACTATGTTCGCTGGTGTCATTCTTTCCGGGTCTCCACCAGCGATGTCGCGAGCAAAAACTCTTGATTTTTCCAAAGCAATCGCGTTACGAACTGTCTTCTCGAATTGTTCACTTATCTTCTCTTCTGAATGGAAACCGATTTTTAAGAAGTTCTTGGTACTGTCTCTTTCTCTGGCCTGTAAAGGTACGTAGAGAGCTTCTAAAGCGCCAAGAATACAGACTAATTGTCCATCGGGGAAGTTGACGACATTTTGGACGACCAGCAGCGGTTTCTTGGCTCCCGCTTCCAACGCCCTAGTCATACCTTTATAAGCAGCATCCTTCACCACTCTCGCGTCATGATACGGAGAGATCTTCCCAGTTGGAGACAGCACCAATCTCCCACCAGATACATAGTCACAATTCCACACTGTTGCTACTTTACGGACGTGCTTATCAACTTTAGAAATGTTATCAATAAAGCTGCCGATATGCCTAGGTAACAGCACTTTCTGATCTTCAGGATATAAGATGAGAATTACAGCGTCATAATCAATGGATTGGATATTAGTTTCAATAAATATATTGTCGTATAATTTTAACTCCGTTGCCGACATCTTTGTTCAACAATTGTCGCAACACTGATTATTCTGTCATATTAAGATATCAAGTAGCGCTTCAGCGGGCTACTTCGCCCGCGTGGCTTTCTTCACCCAGGTTAAGTTACATATTTGGTTACTGCTCCGCTCTCCTATGTCGTAGCGCGATGTTATATAGCCTATGTTACTCGGGAATAATGTAGCTATCTATTGGTGAAAGAATGGTTAAAATGTGTCCATTAGTTTCGGAACTAATTCGGTACAAACAAACAAAACAAATCTTACCGCTTTATAATATTAGATTAAATATTTGATTTATCGTGCAATGTTAATTTAAGTCACCTACTATCAGTGTTATTTGTGAAGATAATGTCGTATTATCATTATTAATTATGTACTGTATTGTGTATTATTTTTGTTATTGCAGATTTAGAACTGAAACTATCATTTAATTGACCTTTTGCTGGTCAAAGTCCTCGGGAAAAAGTGGTCTGGGTCAAGAAATGTTGATTGATCACACAGGGTGTAAAGGTCAGATATGTAACCCATTTTTACAAAATGAATCAAGATTTCCTTTTGGGAATCTATGGGGGAGGCTTATGTCCAGCAGTGGACGTCCTGCGGCTAATATGATGTTGATGATGACAGAAGATTTTTACAAAATGGATTATGTATCTGATTTTATTTGTAACAACATAACAAGACACGAAATTAAAAATTGTATGTAACCCCCGACAGAAGAATAAAAATCCCTACAGCAGCTAACAAAAGAGCTGATAGCTTTGAAACCCCTGAACCGATTTACATCAAAAACAGCTAAGAACACTCCCGACTAATTCACCTTTCAAACACAAAAAAAAACACAATCAAAATCTGTTCATGCGTTCGGGAGCTACGATGCCACACACAGACACGTCAAACTTATAACACCCCGTCGTTTTTGCGTCGGGGGTTAAATAACAAAGTTTTTGTTAATAAATGCTTACCTGGTTCAATATTTTCTATCTTAACATCGATGTACACATCTCTGCTCATTCTAGTATGCTCGAAGGGAAAGCCAAGAGCCCTCATGATGATCATGTCAATATCTGAAGACTTTAAACAATCGTATCCCAGCTGAATTACCTGTAGGAAGTAACGTTTAGGTCAACGCTGCCCAGCCGCAGGTCCGCAGCCCTAGCTCACCGTCCTTACGTTGCATAACGACAGGCCGTGTCGACGGCGCGTTCGTGTTCCACGCGCGCCTCAAAGAGATGTCAGCAAAGGGAAGGGGCCACTGAGGGCCGATGCCTGCCGGGGCTGCGGGTTGTTCGTAAGAGATACCGCGCCCCCGGATCGCAAAGGGCACAAGAAGGAACATGGGTGGGTTTTAGTCAGTAAAAATCTGACATTTCCTCCCGCCCCGCCCAGGGCGGGAGAAGTTATTTAATGATTTCCCATCCCCCAAGAAAAAAAAAAAGTCCGCAGCCCATGATGTGGCCCGAATTTTAAGTACCCAACTATCAACACCTGATATGGCGCCTTTTTTTCGGATGGGAAATCATCAAATGACTTCCTCGCCCTAGGCGGATTGTCAGATTGACTTTCAGATTTTTACTGACTAAAACCCATCCATGTTCCTTCTTGTGCCGTTGGCGTTCCGGGGGCGCGATATCTCTTAACACTGTGTCACCTATCATATAATTTTTTTGTGGTCTACCGCCATAATTTTTAACTTGCACCTGTGAGCACTGTTTTTTACGTATTAGCGCGGGTAATGCCGATTACGAGGAAGGATCAGTAACTAATTTTGTAATTAAATCCGAAAAACCTGCAGCCCCGGCGTATTACTTACATGTGCTTTATAATTGGAGTGTCCCCTTGTCTGTATCCTACACCTTCTGACGCCTTCGGGGTTTACAAACGTCAACACATGCTGTTCATGATTGGGGGCAGTCATGACTGGCATAAAATTGATGCAAGTCTTAAATCGAAACATTGATAGCGATTTCATTATGGCTATTGCTTGTTCGTGATCTGGAAAAAAAGATATATAGGTACACGAATTAGAACCCTACTCCACATACAATCCATTACGCCTGTAATTCCCCAGAGGGTTAGGCAGAGGCGTACCAATGTACACCCACAGTTCGCCGGTATGTTTAGGTCTCATGTAATAGGGGGCGAACCTATAGCCATTAACCGGGCACAAATCCTAACTCCGAGCTGCTACTGAGAAATTCATAGAAAATCCCAATAACACTTTTTGCTCGACCTGGGAATCGCACCCAAGATCTCTAGCGTAGCAATCGCGCTTAGGACCATTAGGCCAACAAGGCAGTTCCTACTAACCCTACTAATTATAAATGCAAAAGTTTATGAGGATGTATGGATGTTTGTTACTCTTTCACGCTTAAACGGCTGAACGGATCCGGATGAAATTTGGCTCATAGATAGATCTAAGGTCCAGTTGAAAACCAACGTCAGGCCCAAGAGGTCTGGCATTATTACTGAACTGGGCCTGTTTGGTGCAGCAGTGGGGCACACATCTATATTACCTATTTTTTTTGTTATTTTGAATAAGCTGTTTTATATAAATATAAATATTTTTTCTTTCTTTCTTTATAGCCTGGAATAGCATATAGGCTACTTTTATCCCGGAAAAATGAACGGTTTCCGTGGAATAATATATCAAATTTGAAGTGGGCAGGAACCTAACTATATTTGGTAGTACCAGAGCTCTTTGTGCGTTCACAAAAAGCTCTCCCTCCCCCCCTCTGCCCCGGACGAATTCGGAAATTTCGAATTTTATTAACGAACAAGAAAACCAAGTTTAATCACAAACTTGCAGTAGTAGTAGAGCTCTTTGTGAAGGAGCTCGTCCTAGGAAGTACTACCATCGATTTCTGCCGCAAAGCAGCGTTGCTGTGTTGGTTTGAAAGGTATTGGTACCGGTGTAGTTACAGGCACATGAGATGTTTCAACTTTGTCTCTGGGATGGCAACGCATTTGTTAGGCTTAGTATTGCAGATGTGTATAGGCAGCGGTGACCACTTAACATCAGGTGGGCCGTCGGCTTGTTTGCCATTCGCTGATATTAAAAAAAAATTGCTAAAATGTTACAGCCGACAAGAAAGTGATTGAAAGCAAAAAACTTACCAAAATTGTTGGGATCTATAAAAAATGGAACTGTGGCGTTTGGCCAGTAAACAAACGTCTGCATGGTGATCTCTTAAAAAGAAATTTCAGTTAAAACCCGTGTGTGGCTAGATGACACCATTAAAACAATAATTCCAAGACACATTTTCACAAAAATAAGCAGTTTATTTTAACCCGATGATTTTTTAACCTATTGACCGCCGCAGTCATGTATAGATGACAAACCAAAATGTGCCCAGCACGCCACGGTCACGATCACATGACAGATTTTTAAATGTAAATAAAACTCGTAAAACAACATTGATATAATTCCGAACTCACTACTATTTTGTAGGTGTTAAAGGATGAATTCGTAGCTTGACGCTGAGGGCACGTTTTTGCTTTTTCGACGCGGCGGTCAAAAAATTAGATTTTTAGTTGCTTTGAAATCAATAAATAGGTAGTGAATTGAGATGTCAACAAAGTGACGTCATTGTTTAGTTTATGTATCATACTTTATTCAGACTAGCCAGGTACGCAGGTGATATTATAGTGCACAAGTATGTGCGCAAACACAGGTGCACTCCCTCTTCCCTCACTCTCATAGTCTGATGAGACGGCAATCCAACACAACCAGGGAGAGATCAAGCGCAGGACCAACGGCTTTACGTGCTTTTCGAGTCACGGGGGTGTCACACCACCAACTTCCAAACTCCGGGCTGCTACTGAGAAATTTCTAATAGAAAAATCCAATAACACTTTTTGCCCAACCTGGGAATCGAACCCAGGACCCGACGCTCCACAGTCGTGCTCGAGATCTCTCATCTCTGCACCACGACACCAACGGCGCAGTCACTACTATTACATATTATGATTTCCATAAAATACTATTTTTAACCCCCGACGCAAAAACGACAGTGTTATAAGTTTCCTGTGTCTGTCTGTCTGTGGCATCGTAGCTCCCAAACGCATGAACAGATTCTGATTTAGTTTTCTTGTTTGAAAGGTGAATTAGTCGGGAGTGTTCTTAGCTATGTTTGATGGAAATCGGTTCAGCGGTTTCAAAGTTATCAGTTCTTTTGTTAGCTGCGGTGGGGATTTTTATTCTTCTGTCGGGGTTATTTACAATTTTTAATTATTTTGTGTTTTTGATTGAAGTGTTTCTTTTTCTGAAAAACACTGTAATCAACCGAAGAAATGTAGGCAACCCAAGCAGGTACTGGGCAATTCTTTCTTAATTCAAGATGGACTTGCTCACGACTCTAGTCTAGGTCAGAGGTGACAGAGACCAAGTCGACGATGGAGTGAGCTTACCCAGAATAAGCCTGTTCACTCTAACTTTGAAGAGATTAGGGTTGAATGCGCTCGGAAATATATGTAGTGTATCTTTGCCACAGAAACTAGAAAAATAGGAAACTTACTGTCCCCATTTGCGTTCGGATCTTTTGAATTGCATTTTGTTACAAAACTAATAAATAATTGAAAGAAAATAGAACACTTTAACATCGCCTTGCCTTGAAATTCACAAGAGAGAAACGGAAATATTTCTTTGTAATTTATTTTTTATGGGTATTTTTTATTGAGAACAATTTATTGTTGGAAATAAAAACATTATTCATTCAGGTAATTGGTTGGTATCCATAAGTTTGTGGTATTTTATTACAGTTGCTTTATTTTATAAACCGAGGTTAAAAAAACGAGGTTCACAATTCAGTTGTATTGTACTTGTTCGGTAAAAAACGTCACAAATGTCAAGTTAATTTTCGAATTTATTTGTGTATTTTGGGCCGCAGACCCTGCACGCGGCTGGACCATCCGTTGGACCGATCGCGTGCACCGTCGACGCCCCAAAAAACCTCGAAAGGAACCCAAAAACCGAAAAATTAACTTGACATTTATGCTCGCAACTTGTGGCGACTACTTTAACTCTGAACTATGTCATTTATCAACCGATTTCGAAAAATCTTTTATATTTGAAAGGACATAAGTCCAAGGTCTTGGGATCGATTCCCAGGTAGAGCAGTGTTATTGGGTTTTTCTATGAATTTCTCAGTAGCAGCTCGCAGTTACGGTGCCCGGTTAATGTCAATAGGCTGGCCCCGCTCTACATGGGACCTAAACACACCAGCGAACTGTGGGTGTACATTGGTACACGGCCTAACCATACGGGGAATACAGGCGTGATAGTATGAAGGGGTACTTTTGGTATAAGTACAAAAATAAAAGTCCATTGTGTCAATATATTTATTTATTAACTCCCTCACTTTGCGACAGGCTTAACTGGTTTCCTGGCTTTCTTGGAAACTGGTTTCTTTACACCTTTCGCTTTCTTGGGTGGAGGGGGGGCGGTTTTCTTCGCTGCTGGCTTCTTAGGCTTCTTCGCAGCAGCAGCCTTCGCGGCTTTCACCCTACGCTGACGTAGCTTCTCGGCTTTCACCGCGGGATCGGCTTCCGGCAGTTTGATCTGGAATAGCGGGTTATGTTAGTTGTGGAATGTTGAGGGGTCTTTTGTGGTGGTGAAAAGGGGGGGTATCAGTACGTGTCAACGTGTAAGTAATCATGGTTCTCATAACCCAATGCTCTGATAGAGAGTATCATCATTTGTGAATTGGTTTTGTTTAATCAGATATGGAGTTTCTTTCCCATTCTTCTCCATACGAAACTACCTTTTGGAATGGCCAAATAGATGGTCAAAAATGCCTTGTATTGATCTAATTTAAATTAATGATTTGACTAAAACTGTATATCTTTGCGTCACATTGGGAATGCCTTCTATATCGTGGGTGCGTTTACAAGCATATAAACTCACATACACAACTATCCATAAGCCATACAAATAATTGTTCTGAGCGGGAATTTAACCCGCGACACGCAACGCAGCAGCCAATCGCTCAGCTACTGCGCTAACTGTTAGCCCAACATCATTTTGACTTTCTTAAAATTTTTAAAACAGAAGAATTTGTAGTTAAAAAATATATGTGTACTTGCTAGTTCCAAGTCTGGGCCCTTTATCGCGTGCAGGTAGGTATTTGATTTTTGACTTTGACTTTCAACTTTTTGACTTCGACTTTCAACATTTTGCACAGAACGCTTACATTTATAATGAATGATTCTTATACTAACTTAGGCAAGCAAACAGTAAAATACTTACTCCACGCTTCTCAGCCAAGGCCAAAGCCCTGACATTATTCCTCCTATTCTGGTCGAGGACTGCTTTCCTTCTGAGAACGGCCGAGTACGGGTTCAGCCTCAACATTGCCTTCGTGTTGGTCAGAGGGTTCAGTTTCCTGGTGGCACGGACCACGCGCTTGCTGTAAGAACAAAAAGAGGGGGTTGAGATAATGTCGGGGGGAGAGGGGATGTTGTGTGAGAGGGTAGTGTGGTTCAGTACGTGTCAACGTGTAAGTAATCATGGTTATCATAACCCAATGCTCTGATAGAGAGTATCATCACTTAGAATTTATGATTTTTGGAAGAAGTGTGACGATTTATTTATTTGTTTGTAACGAATAGGCTCCGATACTACTGGACCGATTTTAACCATTTTTTACCAATAGATAGCTACATTATTCCTGACTAACATCACGCTACGACTCACGGGAGCGGAGCAGTAACGAAAGATGTAACTTAACGCGGGTGAAATAAGCCACGCGGACGAAGTCGCGGGCACTTCGCAATTTATATGACAAAACGTTTGCCGGGTCAGTGAGTAATATTATAAATATAAACCACTTGTTTGTGTGTTTGTAACGGTAAATTCAAAAACTACTAAACCATCATCATGTGCTTAGCCTTTTACCAACTATGTCAGGGTCAGCTTCCAGTCTAACCGGAAGCAGCTGAATACCAGTGTTTTACATGGAGCGACTGCCTATCTGACCTCCACAACCCAGTTACTGGGCAACACGATACCTCTTGGTAAGACTGGTCGTCAGACTTCCAGGCTTCTGACTATCCGTAACGACTGGCAAAGATCTACGAATGACAGCCGGGACCAACAGCTTAACGTGTTTTTTTACGTTGCGGGCGTTTTTCAAAAACTCGAAAAAATTCTTTCACCAATGGTAGCCACATTATCCGACCAAGTGCGAGTCGGACTCACGCACAAAGGGTTCTGACCCATTATCTATTAAAACGGCCTAAAAAATCATGTCTGTTGTATAGGAGACCCCTTAAATATTTATGTTATTCTGGCAACAGAAATACATCATCTGTGAAAATTTCTACTGTCTGAGTATTACGGTTCATGAGGTACAGCCTGGTGACAGACGGGCGGACGGACAGTGGAGTGTTAGTAATATGGTCCCGTTTTACCCTTTGTCAGTAAAAAATCTCAACGCGAACGAAGTCGAGGGCAAATCTAGCATATAATAAGTCTTGACAATTGTATACGTACTTGGGCGCGCGTAGAACCTTCCTGATCTCGTCAGACTTCAGCAGACGGCTCAGGTCAGTGTTAGCCATCTTGGGCTGGGGCAGGTTGAAGTTCTTCTTCTCTTTAGACGGGGTCTTCCATGAGCCGAACAGGGAGTCTGTTGAGAGATAATTTAAAATTGATTTCCCGTAATTACAGCGCAGTAAAATAACAAATTTATCTTCATCATCACCATATCAGCCGAGGGATGTCCACTGCTGGATATATGCCTTCCTTAAAGATAGCCACAATGACCGGAGATCATCAAACAAGTCTGTACTTATATAATAAGGCTAAAGTTCTTTGTTACGACGCGCTAATCTCTGGTACCGGTCGGATTGCAAAATTATTTATGTATATCATGATAGCTCGATTCATGAGGAATAATATAGGCTATTCAACATCACGCTACGGCCAACAGGGGCGGAGCAGTAGCCAAACACACATTAGAAAGCGGGTTACACTGCGGGGTGTATAGCGGGAAAAACTACGCGGACGAATTCGTTGGCAGAAACTTAGTTACATCTATATAAATAAAATTGAAGGGTCTGTTTGTAATTGCAAATTACAAGCTTTTCACTAAACGCATATGGAAGTATATACGGTACTAACATCAAAAAAACAAATTTTAAAATTTTTGTCTGTCTGATTCGTTGTTCCGGCTAATCTCTGAAACGGCTGGATTGATATTGACAGGACTTTTACTCGCAGATAGCTAATGTTATAAGGAGTAACTTAGGCTTACTTTTATTTTACAAATTTTAATTTAAAAATTGAGAGTTACGCGAAAACAAAATTGAAACAAATGAAATAGTGAACGCGAGATAGCTAATGTTATAAGGAGTAACTTAGGCTTACTTTTATTTTACAATTTTTTATTTAAAAGTTGAGAGTTACGCGAAAACAAAATTGAAACAAATTAAATAGTGAACGCGAGCGAGGTCGCGGGCAACAGCTAGTCTACACTAATATTATAAAGAGGAAAGATTTGTTTGTTTGTAAGGAATAGGCTCAGAAACTACTGGACCGATTTTTACCATTTTTTCACCAATAGATAGCTACATTATTCCTGAGTAACATAGGCTATATAACATCACGCTACGACCCACGGGAGCGGAGCAGTAACCAAAGACGTAACTTAACGCGGGTGAAATAAACCACGCGGACGCAGTCGCGGGCAGTTCGCTAGTTATATATGTATTCCACAGGTCGACACACTGACTGACAAGTTGTCTGTGTCAATGTTTCCTAAGGGAACTATGATATACCCCTCGATTTTCGTAACTCGATTCGCACAGAACAAAACGAGTAAGGCTTATAGGGGATAAGTTTAATTTCCAACTAGCTAATGCCTGCGATTCCGTCCGCGTTAATGTCTGTTATCTGTGATCTTTTTGTGCTGAACCCTGATTATATTTAAATTGAAGTAGTTAGTCCTTCTAACATCAGGTTTATGCCAGTGAAAGTCCAATTAAAATCGGTCTAGCCGTTCCAAAGACTAGCCGGAACATACAGACGGTGTTTTAAAGAAATTTCTGTTTGTTATCAATGCCGTGTCACATGTATTTTATTAAATCTATAAATTATGTTGTCATATTTTTGTGGGGGGGGGGGGGGAATTATCAAATAACTTCTCCCGCCCTGGGCGGGGCGGGAGGGAGTGTCACTTTTACTGACTAAAACCCACCCATGTTCCTTCTTGTGCCCTTTGCGTTCCGGGGGCGCGGTATCTCTTACGAACAACCCGCAGCCCCGGCAGGCATCGGCCCTCAGTGGCCCCTTCCTTTGCTGACTCTCTGACTCTCTCTGACCTTTGCTCAATCTCTTTGAGGCGCGTGTGGAACACGAACGCGCCGCCGACACGGCCTGTCGTTAATTAAACGTAAGGACGGTGAGCTACCCATTGCTCACCGTCCACAGGCCCGTATCTACGGTGGCCGGGAGTCGTCTCGCGATGTTGTCATATTGGATTACTGTAATTGCTTTATCCGCAGTCAATTTACAAATTCATACTAATATAATAACGTTGAGGAATCTCTGGAACCACCAGTCGGATTGAAAATAATTATATTATATATATTAGTACATGATAGCCAGACTCATAAGTAATAGTATAAGCTATTTAACATGACGCTACGACACACGAGAGCGGAGCAGTAACCGAAGACGTTACCACGTAGATGTTGACCCGGGCATGAGCCAGTAAGGGTCAGTTCACTCCGAGGCGCGACGCGGCGCTACGTGCACGTTTTAATAGAGCGACTCAAAATCTAACTTTATTTACTACACGAAAAGATACACATTTTATTGTGAGAATTCAGAATACACACCATGCACTGACATGGCACCATGTAGTGATGAATTCTCACAATAAAATATGTATTTTTTCGTTGATGTGTATTTTGAGTAATGTGCGCGCAGCGTCGCGTCGCGGCTCGATGTGAACAGGCGCTCAATAAATGACAACAAATCAATAAATGACCATGACAGCCCCGAGTTGTGGGGTCTTACTATAAAAATATGTAACTCACCGAGCCTGTCGAAAGCGGACTGGGTCCAGATGCAGAAGCGACCGAGGTGGCCACCGGGAGCGAGCTTCAGCAAGTTCAACTTGTCTACGTTCAGCATCTCGACGCCAGGAATGTTGCGGAAGGCGCGGGTCAGACCCTGTGGTAATAATTATGATATTAGTATCTTCAGAAACATCCAGGTGCCGTTACCGCCCCACAGCGGTTCCACCCGGAAGCCTGAAGCAGTCTGATAAGGCTGCTAATATTCTGGGATGACCTGGGCTAGTTAGAGTAAGACCACACATAGAAACACGCACAATGGCCTAACCAAGAAGTAGACAGTCCGGCGAAACCAAACTAAACCCGCCCAGTGGTTAAGATATGTACCAATATGACATCTCATTTAATTATGTACTTTCTGAATGTATCTTGGACATCACTGACATTGGTGAAGGAAAACATCGCGAAGAAACCTGGATTTATAATTAACATAAGTCTGAAATGGCCATTCCGCCTTGAGCAAGCGTTGTGATTCGTGCCTTTTGTTTGAGAAGAGGCATGCAGTGAGACAATAATAGGCTGCGATCCTCATCATCTTAGCTTTAAGAACCAAAGTTTCGTATAATAAGTACTAATGATATTGTAGCGACATTTATGATCCGCTTTGCGTATGGAACGCACGCAGTTCGGTTGTGCCTCGTTGATATAACCCCTACACGACGCTGAAGCTATGAATCGCTTTAGCCAAACGCTGCTGGGGTGAGATGGACCCGCTAGAACATTTTAAGATACCCATACCACCATATTAATATTATAAATGCGAAAGTAACATTTGTCTATCTGTTACGCTTCCACGACTAAACAGATTTAGATGAAATTTGGCACAGGGTAAATTTGATACCCAAGAAAGGTTATGATGGAGCCGGGGGGCAAAAACTTATCTGACTGAATACCGATTAGTTTGTTCGGCTTTACATATCTACACTAATATTATATAGCTGAAGAATTTGTTTGTTTGTTTGGTTGAACGCGCTAATCACAAGAACTACTGGTTTGAATTAAAAAATTATTTTTGTGTTGGATAGTCCATTTATCGAGGAAGGCTATAGGCTATATAACATCACGCTACGACCAATAGGTGCGGAGCAGTAACCAAGTGCGTAACCTAATGCAGGTGAAAAAACTACGTGGACAAAGTCGCGAGCAGAAGCTAGTTTTTAATAAGCAAGCATGTCCGGCGAACATCCTATTATATGGATTTTTTTTCTATACCGCGGGCTAGTATTGATGCGAATAAAAAAAACAAAGGGTCTTGACAGACAGACGGACTACGAACTGATCATATAAGGGTTCCTTTTGAGGTACGGAACCCTAAAAAATAAACAATTCAGTCGGGCCATTTTCAATTTAAACTTACCCATGACTATACTTTTTTTTTATATTTATATATTTGCTAGTTTCCGCCTCGCCTAACTGCCTCGTTGGCCTAGTGGTCCAAAGCACGACTGCTACGCTAGAAGTCTTGGGTTCCATTCCCCGTTCGAGCAAAGCGTAATTGGGTTTTTCTACGAAATTCTCAGTAGCAGCTCGGAATTAGGATTTGTGCCCGGTTAATGGCAATAGGCTCGCCCCCTATTACATGGGACCTAAACATACCGGCGAACTATCGCTGTACATGGTTACACCTCTGCCTAACCCTTCGGGGAATACAGGCGTGATGGTATGCCAGTTTCCGCCCGCAACTTAGTCCGCGTCAAAGTTAATATATTATCCCACGAGAACCGCACACTTTTCAAGGATAAGTACTAAGTAGTCTATTTGCTATTCCAGACTATAATCTATCTCTGTGCCAAATTTCATCCAGATCTGTTCAGCTGTTCTGACATGATTGAGTAACAAACATCCATTCATCCATCCAAACTATCGCATTTATAATAATGGAAAGATTCATAGTAGATGCTCCAACTCCTCACCTGGTCCTTGTGGTAGATGATGAGGGGTCCCTTGCGCTGGACGCGGCGACGGTTGCGCATCTTACCCTTGCCGGCGCGCAGACGCTGCGATTTGTACACCTGAACAGAAAAAAAGAGGTTTTATTTTACGTATTTTCAGGTACATCTTTTACAAGTGTAAGTACCGATGTGAGTTTTTCTAAAACATATGTGGATTCCGAGTTAATTTTGGACATAACTGACAGCAGTGAGGAAGCCGTGTCGACGGCGCTTTCGTGTTCCACGCGAGCCAAGGGGCCACTCAGGGCCGATGCCTGACGGGGCTGCGGGTTGTTCGTAAGAGATACCGCGCCCTCGGAACGCAAAGGGCATAGGAAGGAACTTGGGTGCGTTTTAGTCAATAAAAGTCTGACAACCCCCGCCCCCCAGGGCGGAGAAAGTCATTTAAACCCTCGTATGCCAGGCGAACACGTACAAAATTCATTTTTTAATGTCACATAATTACAGATATACGCTCCGGCAGACTAACACTGGCTTGTTTTGAGCGTTGATCTACGTTCCGGCACACGAGAGGTTAATGTTTTCCCATCCCTAAAAAAACCACCGAGGAAAATCTGGTAAACTTTATTTTTAAGGAGGAGCGGAAGGGAGTGTCAGTCTTACTGCCTAAAACCCATCCGTGTTCCTCCTAATGCCCTTTGCGTTAAAGGGCCTCGGTGACTGTTTCGAACAAATTCCGCAAAACTGGCAATAATGAGGAAATCTTGACTTATAATTAATATAAGTCTGAAAACGCCAATACGCCTTGAGCAAGCGTGGTGATCAATGCTCGTGCTGTGTATATGAGGAGAGGCCTTTGCCCTGCAGTAGGAGAACAGTAGACTGGTAAAAATATTATGTATTAATTGGGTATAGAAAAATGATCGCAAATATAGGAAGAACATGTAAGTTTGGGTTTCATTAAGAGCCTGTGCACACCACGTTTTTTAAAAGCACCGTTGACGCGTTTGTAGCAATACAGACGCGAGTCAGTCAAAAACAAACTGCAATATGGAAAGAGTCGACGCTCGTTCCCAAAACGCGCGTAGACGGCGCATTTAACAATCGTGTTGTGCCCAGACCCTAAGTGTCTAATTACACCAGTTTTAATACAATACTTTGTATTCCACAGTTTACGTCCGCGTTGAACAATGCTATTCAGCCGGATGGTTGGCTTGGAAAGTTAATGTATCTCCATAGACATAACGACAGATATATAGATCTGTAATTAGCTTTTAAGGAGAAATATAGCCATGGGAATGTAACTATAAGACAAAGGTCTCTCTCTGTATGAGAAGGGCAGCAGTTCCATACATTTTGATGTTTAATTTTGTATGGATTCTGCTAATTTTTGTTTTACAACCTGTTTTTTTTATATCCTATAACTCAAGTGGTCTATTGCCTTGTTGGTCTCGTGGTCGCAAGCGCGACTGATGAGCGCGGGGTCCTGCGTTTGATGCCCGGGTGGGGCAAAAAGTGTTATTAGGTTTTTCCATTAAGAAACCAGCCGTTGGTCCCGGCTGTCATTCGTAGATCTTTGACAGTCGTTACGGATAGTCAGAAGCCAGAAAGTCTGACAACCAGTCTAACCAAGAGGAATCGTGTTGCCCAGTAACTGGGTTGTGGAGGTCAGATAGGCAGTCGCTCCATGTAAAACACTGGTATTCAGCTGCATCCAGTTAGACTGGAAGCCGACCCCAACATAGTTGGTAAAAGGCTAAGTAGACGATGAATGAACTCAACGGTTATATTCTATAAGTAATAATAATGCAAAGAATCTAGAATATGTGGTCAAAAAATTTATAGAGTCGAAGATATCATCAATCATAATTTAGATCAAAAATTGACACCTGTATGATGAATCTTCACTTTTGCGTACGTAGCGGGATAGTGCAGATTGTCATCTGTTAATCATTCATAATTTAAAGCTAAGAGAATGCGACGTTATCATGTTTCACGTAAGAGTGTTCCACATTAATAACCGTGAACTGAACTTATAATTGAACTGCCTCGGAAGCCGAGTGGTCTTAAGCGCAGCTGCTACGCTAGAGGTCTTGGGTTCGATTCCCAGGTCGAGCAGTGTTATTGGGTTTTTCTATGGAATTCCCACTAGCAGCTCGGAGTTAAGATTTGTGCCCGGTTAATGGCAATAGGCTCGCCCCCTATTACATGGGACCTAAACATACCGGCGAACTGTGGGTGTACATTGGTACACCTCTGCCTAACCTTTCGGGAATACAGGCGTGATGGTAATGGAAAAATAAAAATACATATAAAAAAATATTATAATTGAACTGCCTCGGTAGCAGAGTGGTCTTAAGCACAACTGCTACGCTAGAGGTCTTGGGTTCGATTCCCAGGTCGAGCAAAAAGTGTCATTGGGTTTTTCTATGGAATTGTAACTAGCAGCTCGGTGTTAAGATTTGTGGCCGGTTAATGGCAATAG
This sequence comes from Caradrina kadenii, assembly GCA_947462355.1. NCBI lineage: Eukaryota > Metazoa > Arthropoda > Insecta > Lepidoptera > Noctuidae > Caradrina > Caradrina kadenii. The sequence goes on along the minus strand of OX381702.1, from coordinate 3,837,175 downwards.
GCTGGCCCCCTATAACATGGAACCTAAACATACCTGAGAACTGTGGGTATACATTGGTACACCTCTACCGAAGCCTTCGGAGAATACAGGCGTGATGGTATGATGGTTGATAATTAAAAAAATTATTCATATGCCAGTTGATTCTTTGACATGTTCTCATTCATACCCTAGAGTTATGATATAAAAAAACAGGTTGCATTTTTTTAAGGATAGTCAAATTACTTTTTCAGCTCTAGGCGGAGCGGAAGGGAGTGTCAGACTTTTACCGACTATAAGTCATCCGTGTTCCTCCTAATGCTATTTGCGTTCCAGGGCTCCACGTGAAAGGGCTGTACTGTTAATTATTAAATAGGTGAACATTCGACAAACCTTGAGGACATCAGACCAAGCCTTGATACGTCTCAGGAAGATGACAGCCTGTTTGGTCTTGTTGATCTCTTGAACCTTGTCGGAGACCACCAGGGGCAGCTCGGGTACTTTCTCAATGATGTGACCTGAATCAGGAAAAAAATTGTTGGTTGTAGCTTTTATCAGACTGCGATGAAGATAAGGAGGTTATGTGTGTATGTAGATACATACATAAACTCACGCCTTTTTCCCATTGGGGTAGGCAGAAACCAAAAAACACCACTTGCTACGATTGAGCCATTAGAAGCCGTTCAAAAGATTACTTTTGCTTACAACTTCTTTTTTTGTTTACATATATTAACCCCCTCCCCTCCCTATTACATGGGACCTAAAAATACCGGCGAACTGTAGGTGTACATTGTTACACCTCTGCCTAATCCGAAGCGTTAGGCAAAGGTGTACCAATGTATACCCACAGTTCGCCGGTATGTTTAGGTCTCATGTAATAGGGGGCGAGCCTATTGCCATTAGCCGGGCACAAATCCTAACTACGAGCTGCTACTGAGAATTTCATAGAAAAACCCAATAACACTTTTTGCTCGACCTGGGAATCGAACCCAAGACCTTCTTTTTTTAATATAAAATACAGCCTATAGCACGAAAGGATAACGTAGCTTCCTAATAGCGAAAGAATTTACATAATCGGATCAGTAGTTCCGAAGATTATCACGTTTAAACAAACAACAAAGTCTTTAGCTTCATAATATCAGTATCGATACCAAAATTGATTTTAATTCACACAATTTAAGGCCCTACTTTGAATGGCAACTTATATGCGTTTATATTCAAATGTTTTCCACAGTTTACGTCCGCGTTGAACAATGCTATTCAGCCGGATGGTTGGCTTGGAAGTTTTATGTATCTCCATAGACATAACGACAGATATATAGATCTGTAATTAGCTTTTAAGGAGAAATTAATTATTGTGTTAATATAATTGAATTGAATATTAAATTTGTGTAATTCTTCTAGTGCTAATCACTACATAGTATAAAACAAAGTCGCTTTCTCTGTCCCTATATCCCTATGTATGCTTAAATCTTTAAAACTACGCCACGGATTTTGATGCGGTTTTTTTAATAGAAAGAGTGATTGAAGAGGTAGGTTTATATGTATAATAACATCAGCATTGCACCCGTACGAAGCCGGGGCGGGGCGCTAGTTATTTTTATTTAAAGAAATTGAGAAAATTCCCTTTATGACAGATTGACATGACGTTATAACGGTTCCAACTAGTGGAAGCCTAGTAACTGGGTACCTGAAAATGGACAAGTAACATACCTCTAGCCTGGACGAGAGCTGGGACTCCGCTGGCGGCTACGGCAGCGGCGACGGCAGCGCGCCTCTGACGTAGGTTCACGCGACGGTGCCAGCGGCGCCAGGGCTTGGTGGGCGCGAACATGCGGCCTCCACGGCACATGTTACCGAACGCACCCTGGCCAGACCTGGATGGAAGAGAAGTTTTTAGTGGTAAATAAGCTGGCGGCTCACCTGCCGGCATATTTGTATGGCATACAAGTAGTTTTCCGGCTCTGTCTGTTTGTGTATATCTACAATTCTAGACTAACATTATAAAGAGGAATTTTGTTGTTTGTTTTTAAGTTTGTAACGAATGGGCTCCGAAACTGCTGGACAGATTTTAACAAATTTTCACCAATAGACAGCTACATTATTCCTGAGTAACATAGGCTATATAACATCAAGCTACAACCCACGGGAGCAAAGCAGTAACCAGCGACGTAACTTAACGAGGGTAAAATAAGCCACGCGGACGAAGTCTTGGGCATGTCGCTAGTGAGTTTATATGTTAGTAAACGCACACGCGATACAAGAGAAATTCCTACAAAATGACACGTAAATACGATGTCGGTGGCATCTGTCTTACTACTGTTATAAATGGGAAAGGGTGGATGGATGTTTGTTACTTAATCCCACCAGAACGGCTGATCGTATCGGGATGAAATTTGGCACAGAGATAGATTGTAGTTAACTGCTTCGGTAGCCTAGTAGTTTTAACCGCGACTGCTACGCTAGAGGTCTTGGGTTCGATTCTCAGGTCGACCAAAAAGCGTTATTGGGTATTTCTATGAAATTCTCAGTAGCAGCTCGGAGTTAGGATTTGTTCCCGGTTAATGGCAATACGCTCGCCCCCTATTACATGAGACGTAAACATACCGGCGAACTGTGGGTGTACATAGGTACTGCCTAACCCTTCAGGGAATACAAGCGTGATGGCCATTCATAATGTAAGTGTATTCTAACATATCGAATGCGTCTACCCATAGAGAATAGACGTCCGCGCTATTAGAACTCTGATGTACCCCGCCATTGTGACTACTCACAGCAATTGTGCTGTAATAGTTTTAAACGGGGACCTTCCTGAGTGAACTTTCTGACCGCCAGTCATGTAAACACGTCAAACCGCTGATAACCTTGAAACGGCTGAACCGATTTCCATCAAACAAAGCTAAGAACACTCCCGACTAATTAGCCTTTCAAACACAAAAAACTAAATCAAAATCGGTTCATCCGTTCGGGAGCTACGATGCCACAGACAGACACGTAAAACTTACTCACCCCGTCGTTTTTGCGTCGGGGGTTAAAAATGTGCCCAGGACGCCACGGGCACGATTCCATGACAGACCTATATACGTAAATACTACTACTGTTTTAACACCACATAAAATACCATCACGCCTGTATTCCCCGAAGGGTTAGGCAGAGGTGTAACAATGTACACCCACAGTTCGCCGGTATGTTTAGGTCCCATGTAATGGGGGCGAGCCTATTGCCATTAACCGGGCACAAATCCAAACTCCGAGCTGCTACTGAAAATTTCATAGAAAAACCCAATAACACGTTTTGCTCGGCCTGGGAATCGAACCCAAAACCTCTAGCGTAGCAGTCGCGCTTAGGACCACTGGGCCAACGAGGCAGTTAAAAATTATCATCACAATAAAAAAAAAATCAGTCGTGTCACTTGAGGAAGGGCGAAAGAAAACGAGCGCGCGCACTGCTCGCTCTTGCTCCTACAGTAATATACGAAAGAAACGTGACTCTCTTTTTCTATCCTCACTAACTTATATCTCCCTCGCAACTTCAGTTCGCCCCCTCACACTTATTTCCCTAACGCTCTCGTCAAGCATTTACCAGCTTACTCCCCAAATCAAGCGTGCGTAAAGACGTTTTATTTAAAAATGAATTAGCCAAATCGTTCCAGCCGTTCCCGAGTTTTGACCGTAGCAACACATTTAACAATTCACTTTTATTTATATTAGTCGCTACGAGTCGGGGGCACGTTATTTTTTTTTTTTTTAATTTCTTTCGATGTTTTTTGGGGCGCCGACGCTGCACGCGACCGGTCCGACTGACAGATCAATCGCGTGCAGCGTCTGCAGCCTAAAATACCCAGAGAGGAACCTGACATTCCGAAAATTAACTTGACATTTGTGCTCACGACTCATGGCGACTACTATAAAGGGTTTAAGAAATCTTACCTATGGGTACCACCACCACGTACACGTGGGATACGTGCTACAGCACGTCCGGTACCCCATGACTCAGCACTGGTTTGATGACCTAAGAGACAAAAGAAAAAAAAATGAAATTTACCTTTGACCTTGGATTAAATAAAAGTCAAACAACATAGATAATGGTAAAAGTATCTTAATGAATATGGGAAAGAAACCTTGTACATTAATTTTAATAATTAAAAACTTGACCTTGACCTTGGAGAGAACAAACGTCAGTGTTTGTTCAAAAATTGTTTTACTTTTTTGTAAAATATGATGTTGACCTTGACCTTTATACTATGAAAAAGTCAAATGACGAAGAGTAAAATAAAAATGTCTAGTTGTGATTAGAAAAAAAAAGTGTTTATTCTTTTTAAAATTAGTCCTTGAGAGTTTTTCCTCGACCTTAAAACACAGTAAAGGATTACAAAAAAAAAACAATGCGTCTATTCCGCAGTAAGCTACAGTCCCATATTTTATAGAAGTTTTACAAGGTACAAGTCCTTGACAGGACCAGTCGTACCATATGGACCGAAATGTTGGGCCGTGAAGAATACCGATGAAAAAACAGTACATGTATCGGAGATGAAAATGGTGAGATGCAAGTGTGGTGACACCAAAGTCAAAGTCAAAACATTTATTTCAATTAGACCATTTACAGGCACTTTTGAATTGTCAAGAAGTTACTCATACAAAAAGTTGAAGCTGGTTGCTCGTTCCAAAACGTAGGTCTCTATGGAGAAGAACGAGCAAGAAACTCCATGGACACTCTTTTCAAATTGGTTTTTACAGAATCTTGGTTACAATATTCTTGTTGCTTCTACATGTGAAAACAATGAACTTAAATATAAAATAATTTAAAAAAAATATATGATAATAATAGTACTAAAGATGTAAGCCATGGCAGTTAAGAGATGACCAATCCCAACTGACAGCGCCCGTTCACGAACATGACGCGAGGATCAGCACCACTTAGCTCAACCATCATGAAGGGAACCAAATGATCCGACCCACGCGCCACCATCAGCGAGACATTTAAGTGAGCATGACAAAGCCCTCAACCACCATGCTCGTAGTGTCCAACACATAATAATAGAATAAATAAAAGGCTCAATGGTACTCACATTTACAAAATTGAAATAAATGATGATAGATTATATAAAACTAAGGTTTTAAGTGAATCTATTCGACAGATGACCTGTAGTATGTAAAAAAAATAGAAATAATAATAACGGTACCACCAAGACCGGCACCAGAATAGATAAGGTCAGAAATTTGTATGTTTGAGGAAGTTTGATATTCGCACCAGTGACAGGAAAGTTGAAAGGAAACCGTTTGTCTTGGCATGGGCATGTGAAGAGGAAGGATGTGAGGCATGTGACCGAAAGAGTTGTGGAAGAAGAGGAAGAAGATGTGAAAAAGACAGGTTGACAGGACAGAATGGAAGAAGATAACGTGTTGTGCCGATCCCACATAACATGGGGTAAAGGCAGGAAAATGATTTAAAAGGATATTGTAGCAAAGACTCTGCACCCGTCCCTACTACAGAGTAGGTCCAGAACGCCATGTCTTTGCATTGTTGTTGCACTAATCCGCAGTAACGCTGCACGGCAATATCATCCGGGAGTGTGGACATTTAGTGCTAAGACACGCTGCAGGAAGTCAAGTTATAGACTTCACTACAAGGCCAAGTACGGACAAAAGATAAAAAAAAAATTAGGACACTTGATCGAATTCTCAATCAGTTCCCTAAGACATCATCATGCCTGTATTCTCTGAAGAGCTAAGCAGAGGTGTATCAGTGTACACCCACAGTCCGCCAGTACGTTTTAGGTCTCATGTAATAGGGGACGAGCCTATTGCCATTAACCGGGCACAAATTCTACCTCCAAGCTGCTCCTGAGAGTTTTATAGAAAAACAAAATAAGACTTTTTACTTCATCTGGGAATCGAACCTAAGACTTTTTTGCAAGAAACTGTACCATCATCAGCCATACAACGTCTGCCACTGGACATAGGCCTCCCCTAAAGATAGCCACAATGAGCGGTCTTGTGCTGCCCGCATGCAGCCGTTTCCTATGACCATTATCAGATATTGTGAGTGTAAGTTGAAATAATTTTTTTTATAAGAACTTCATACAACTCACCAGCTTCCTTGCTTACAGAGTAAGGCTGCCTGCCATTCTTGGACATGGACACGTGCACATCGTTGACGAGGTCAGGTCTGATGGGAGACTTGAAGACGAACGGGAGAGGGAGGGAGGCGCCAGCGACTGCCTCGCTCTTCTCCGTGTAAACCGACACAAGTGGTCGGGCAACTGATAGACTCTGAAAACATTTTTGTGGTTATTTTGTGCTCTTGTTGAAAACAATATCAGCAGTGATAGCATAAACAATTATACAGTACGATCTTGATCTTTAAGACAGCTATTTGGCTGCACAGTGGATCTTTTTGAATCAAAATTGTCTAATGCGCAGATAATCAGCTAACTTTAGGATCGCCAAGTTATGTCGGCAATACAGTATGATATTCTTGCAAATTCATTTAAAGTACCGCTATGGTATGAGTCGTGTCATTGGTCTGTCAGTTGGATCAATTGTATGCAGAGTTGGCGACCCAAAAAACCCAAGTATTAACTCAGAAATAACTCATGGCCAGTTAATATACCAAATTACGATTAAATTAAAAAAGAAAAGGTAGTGTAGAATCTTAAGAGCAAAGGCTACATTTAATCCCGCGATTTCGTCTGTTCCACACATCAGACGAAGCTGTGGCTATTTTTATTTTTTTAACGGGACAAGCCCACCACACTTTTCCCAACCACTGCAACTTCTGTAAGTCAGAATCAACTGCAGAGCCCACCGAGGCAATGAAGCTTGACGAGTCCCAGAGAATCTTTTCTGATTAATTTCGTTGCGGGATCCAAGACAGTTTTATCGTTTCTCCGGGACTCGTCGAGCTTCATTGCCTCGGCGCTCTTCTGGCGGTCTCCACTGTTGATTCTGGCTTACAGAAGTTGCAGTGGTTGGGAATAGTGTGGCGGGCTTGAGTCCCAGAGAAACGATATAACTGTCTTGGATCCCGCAACGAAATGAATCAGAAAAGATTAGTGGAGGAGTAGGAAGAAATTTAATTTCCACTACAAGGGCAAGAGCTAGTGACTAATAGATATTTGTGTTCCTCAAGTCGACACACAGCCGGTATGTACCAGCCATGTTTCCTACGGGAACCATTTAATATACCCCTTTAAGTTGTATCTAGAGGACTATATTAGTTCAACTAGAAAGAGTACAGGGGATGTGGAACTTAGCAACTAGAAAAAATTATTGATTAAAAAAAACTGGTCATCTGAGAGTTGAGATTTGCTCACAAACGTTTTCGTACTATTATCCTTAGAAGAGGCAAAAAAATCATGTCTGTTGGATTGTATAGGAGCTGCCCTAAAATATTTGTTTTATTTTAATTGTTTATTTTTAACGTGAACATATATAAAAATATTCTGTGAATATTTCAAGCGTCTCCCTGTTGCCATTATCAGTATCGAGAAAAAAGATCACGTCTGTTGTATGGAAGCGCCCTTAAATATTTATTTTATTGTTTTTTAGTATTCGTTGTTAGAGCAGCAACAGAAATATACATCATCTGCGAAAATTTCAACTGTCTAACTATTCATGAGATACAGCCTGGTGACAGACGGACGGTAGTCTTAGTATTGGGTACGGAACCCTAAAATTGCGGAAGTTGCCACATTTCTCGCTTTCTGTACATTAGTTTCGGAGTGAGAAGGAATTCATAGGTCAAAGAACCACATTGTGATGTCTTGAGGTTGTTTTCTAAGGAAATGTCAAGGATGTCCATAAATTATTTGGCCACCGACCAATCATAACCTTAAAATTTTAACACACTTTCATAACAAAAAATTGTTCGTAATATAGCTTTTTTATATGATATTTTATGGCAAAAGACTGCTAAATACAATTTAACATCGTTTTCTAACATGCTCGTGATGTTTAACGAAAAATAAACAAGGGATGCATTGATAGCGTGTGGCATTCACCGATCGAGAAAATTCACATTTCAACATCATAAATTGATGTAACTTAGCTAAGCAACAATAGCTGATCCCATATAAATGTTGAATTACTCATATAACTTACGAAACACCATCTTAATCTTGTTATTTTGCGAAATATTAAAGCAAACACGTGTTCCGACCACGGCAACTAAGTACTTTCAACTACACACTTTCACTTCATCTGATTGCTTCACTTAACAATATTAGACTAGGAAATCACATCAACTTCTATGAAACTTACCATTTCGCTATATCAGCGAAGTTATTCCTCCAAAAAACACTATAGGCGGCGGTAAAGACCATCCGCCATGCCACGGAGGAGTAAAAAGACCGGAAATTAGAATAGTTTTTTGACAGTGCGAAAAGGCAGTGACCAGCTTAAAAAATATTTGATTTTAATACAAAACTAATTTTATTATTTGTGAAGCCACTACTTATAAATATCTATATTTAATTAATGGAAAAAAACCGTAATTAAAAGTTATTCAACATTAAAATGCATTTAAAATAGCTTCAGCAAATCAACCCGGCTGAAATACCGATAGACAAAAAGCGTAATGTTTAAATTACAACTAGGCCAAGACGTTTTGAGTAAAGCCATAGCTAAGGTAGAATAGTCGACTATTGACAAATTGTGTCAACACGATTACATTATTTGCTACTTTTCTATAAAAGTATTTTGAAATATTACTTTCAATTGTGAATTTATTATATAATACAGTTTCTGTTACACACAAAATATTAATAGCAAACGGGCGCTAGCAGGATGTGTTCCGAAAATTAGTGAGTGCATGAATAAAACTGTAAAATTTCTCCTAACAAGCAGTAGTATTCCATACTGCAAGTATTCAAAGTTTACGGTTTCTTTGGCTAGTTCCTTTAGTAGCTAGGCAAAACCATGGCTCTGCTTTGGGCCAAAGCGTTTCAAATCAATGCAGAGAAATCACAAAAAACCCATGTACTTTTGCTAGAAAGGGCTAACTTTTTAGCTTGTGGGTTACACAACATATCATCATGCTGAATAAGTATTTCACTCCCTATCCTGCTAAACTTGAACGCACTGTGCGTTCAAGTTATTTGAAGTGTTTTAAATTACGCCCACATGCGGCACAGTCCTTTAGGGTAAACGTATATCTGACGGAAATTGCGCTGTGCAACATCGGTCGCGTTACGCTAGAACAGTCAATTATCCAAACAAATAAATCATATAGTAATACTTATAACATAACATGGATTCAGTACATGACTTTAAACGATAATAAAACATCGTGAGTGACAACGATACATCGTTTCATTCACATCTTCTGGCAGATGTGAATCCACTCCATCCTACACTCGGGAAAGTTATGGTTCCTCCTGCTACAGTGAGTTGAGAGCGTATAGCGGGCCCCTCCACCTGTAACACTTTGTTTCGGTCCGGTGTAAAATCCTCATGGATATCCACCGCACTGTGGTAGGCTCCTCAGCCTACTACAGTGCGGTGGATAGTCTGTCAGACTCTTACTGACTAAAAACCACCGGTGGTATTTTCCCACACTTACGCCGGAGATCCCAGGAATGTATGCGCCTGGCCCAACACTTTTACAAATATTAATAACAATCGTATTTCAACAGCACATAAATGGATGAAAAACCAAACTGCAGTTACAGTACCGAGCCAACAACACAGCAGCCGACACAAAAAGATGAATTAGCAAGCCAAAAAGACACGACTATTTCAGAAATTAAATCTACGGAAATAAAAACTCAAACTGTGTTGGTAAAGGAACATCCTGTCAATTCGGATGAGCAACCAACTCTGCCGAAAAACCAACCGATTTATACGGTGGACCAACCGTCAGATTTGAAAGACCAACCGACTATTTCAAAAGATGAAACAACTTCCCATATTCACATATTCTCAACGAAACATGAACCATCTTCGCCAGAAGAACAAGTAACTGTGATAATTAAGCGCATTGATTCTTCCATAGCCATCCGTCAATCCTCATCGTCACTTACAGTTTTTCAAGCTGACGCAGCAAAAGATGAATCTGTTTCATCCGAAGAACAAATATTGATACCAAAAAATTACATTGGTTCTGGTAAAGGTGAATCGTCTACGTCAAAAAGTCAAACAGCTGCAGAAATTCACCTTAATACAGAAAAAGATGAATCGTGTTACTCAGAAGAACAAGCGAAAGCAAAGAGTAATCAAATTTCTTCAAGTACAGGTGAACCGTCTGCTCATAAAAAGGTAGTGGTTACCTCAATAGGAAATTATTCGGGCCGAAAATCTCCGCTCAATGTGGAGTCAAAATTTTTGTTGTGTGCTGAAAAACCGGCGTCCGCAACCCTATCTTTTGGTACAAATAATTGTTATTACGTTAGTTCCAACGCTCCTTTAAAAATAATTTCTTGCACACAAAGTCCCGTTTCAACACAGCCTGTACCACAATTACCAGCGTCTGTGGCCGTTGGAACACAACCACCAAGCTTATTCTTACAAGCGTTATCTAAACTCGACGATAGCTCTTTAACTTTATCCGTTGTCAGTCATTTCGGGGTACAGGCATCTCCAAATTTGAGTAACGTTTACAATGTTGAATCTGGGGATATAACGCCACCTGATTCGTTGACAAGTGCCCCGCCGACATTTTCGTTTGTCTTACGTCAGATGGCAGCTCGAAGGAGGCCCAAATATATGGGTACATTTATTCCGTCACCATCTTTCGTTCAGCAAACACCACCACCTACTTATACTGGTGCTTATGATGTCTATATTGAACCATCTTTGCCTCCGCCTCAGTCGAGGGTCTACACCTATGGGTTTACTTCAATGCTTATAGTATGCCCTGAGTGTGGATTTACGGGTATGACAGCAGTCACAAGCCATGTAACTTTTTGCACTCATTTATGTGCATTTATTTTATGTTTACTCTGCTGTTGGGCATGTGCTCCCTTGCCGTACATTTTAAGATCATGTAAAGACGTTTATCATTATTGTAGAAATTGTAGGAGTTTCTTGGGTATGTATTGTCCAACTAGTCCCGATAATGTTTATCCGAATGTTTAGCGTTACAGTAATTTATACCTTATTATAACCGGATTTAGTACTTTTAATGCAAATATTTTTTTCTAGTAAGTGTAACATTCATAAAGTTTTTAATTTTCTTACAAGATTTAAGTTTGATTCTCAATCGATTTCAAAACGAAATCAAATGATGAATGTTGAGCCATAGACAATAAATATTTAAATAGATGTTTGTTTTATTTTATTTTCTGTTAAAAATCGAAGTTTCCTTACCGACTATATTGTTAATAATTCCTAATTAATTTAAAATATTATATAATATTATTTTCTGGTGTTGCATGGAACAAAGAGATTCGCAAACATTTTGCAAAAATCCGAAATGTGATTCAATTAAGGATGCGTTCATATTTAATAACTCGAGGACTAATGTAAACTATCGATCAACTGAATTAAAAACATGTCCAATTATACATGTAAAAATGGAAAATTATGTCTAAATTTACATGACTATAATTAGAAAGCTTTAACTTTAACTTTTTGTTGTAAAATTGCGTTTAAATATTGTTAATTTTGAATGTGTTCACTGTCAGTGATGTTTCAGCGCCCTCTAGCGTCAAAATGTCCTGTGTAAAATTAGAAGTCACAGCCTTCCGTAAGTTCCGTGTGTGTTGCGGAAAAATCCCTTTTTGGGCGTCCGACCACATGTGTGAATAGTGAACAAAATATGGTTCTATTATGATTTTATGTTATTAGAAGCGTATTTCACAGTGATCAGTACACGACTTCGATAGATAAAGTGCGTACGGATCGTTCGGTGTGCCAGAAAAGTTGGAACAAGACGACGGAAGTGCATTTTTTTCGATGTAAATACGGTCCAACCAGGGTCAGTCCGGTGTGGTACGAGAGGTTCGCGCATATTTCCCAGCGACCGGCCGTGTGTGCGCGCCACTGGGACGTGTGAGTTACTCGTGAATAATTCGACCTTCGCACTGTTCGATCGGGCCGTTTTCATCGGGAAAGTTCGTTCGCGATTAGTGGGTTAACCCCATCATGCCGTCGTGTTGAGGGGCATGGAGGCGCGCTCGTGATCGTCTGTCGGCGCGGAGCGCGCGCCCGGGCTTACATAACGAGGGCAGCGGCGGCATGGCCGCCCGCGTGTCCGCCGAGGGCGCAGGGCCCTCTTACGCGTCAGTGTTGAACTTTAGAGGCGGTGACAGCAACAAGGAGAACATTGAGGCCGCGCCGGGCGAAGTGTCTGACGCGCCTCCGACGAAGCAGGATGACGAGGAGGAGGAGGGGTTCGTGCCTGTCATATCGCATGGTCGCCGTCCTGGAAAGGGGCGAAGGCACCCCGAACGTAGGGCTCCGCCTCGCCCTCACAAGGCCCCCACACCGCACACGGAGCCCCAGCCAACACCAGAGCAGCAGCAGCAGTCGTCTGAGAGCCAGCCGAAGAAGTTTGTAGAAGCGCCAATACCTAAAGTTAACCCTTGGCAGGTGAGTGGTGTTATGTAAACAAAACAATGTCATAACATTAATGATGCAATTCAGTTCTAATTGTAGAATGAAAGAAAGAATTAGATTGTTTATGTGTTGTACGCACTTCCAAAACCTGTACATCGGTCTCTGCTCCTCAAGACTTTTTTTCAGGTTACATTGACTGCGGCAATCGCATGTTATGCCTATCACATGATGTTTTTTATTGTTTTTCAATATTCTTATTAGCATTTGCGAGGAAGATCTTTCTTACCATTTGAATACCGTAGTCTTGTTAACGGGTTAACTCATTCATGGTGACATTTTATGTGGTAACTTGGCTTTGCATTTAATACTAACAAAATAATGTTTCATCGTAACTCAAGACTAATCTGTCAACCGCATTCATAGTCGTCAATTTATTCAGTATTTTAACTTGTAACTTATTTTTGCCTGTTAATAGTTACCGTCCGTTGAATTAGCATAATCTATAGTGTAATTTTTTTATCTCGGAGACTAAATTGTCATTTTTATACGTCAAACATAAAAATAATGTGCTTTCAGTACTTAAACGCACATTATTTTTAAGATGGACACTTGAACCTATCAAATCAGTCTCTGGGATTAAAAAATACACTTAACACTTTATGTGCTACTAGCGACCTTCCTGCGTCTTCATCCGCGTAGCCTATTTCACCCGCATTAAGTTACGTCTTTCGTTACTGTTCCGCTCCCGTGAGCCGTAGCGTGATGTTTTATAGCCTATGTTACTCAGGAATAATGTCGCTATCTATTCGTGAAGAAATGGTTGAAATTGGTTCAGTACTTTTGGAGCCTATTCGTTACAAACAAACAAACAAACAATTTATTCCTCTTTATAATATTAAGTATAGATTATTGAAGGTACCTATCTCTGGTACCCACCACTGGTATTGACCTATTTTCTATCTATGGTTAATGTAAGTGTAATAGTACAAGACTTTATCCTCTCGCAACTTATTGCACCATAATTTTTTAAAGTTTCAAATCACTTTTGAGCAAATTTCTTGAATTAAAAGTTTAATAAATTGCTATAAGGTTGTTGCAAATTTGTTTATAAATAAAACTTCTTTTTTATTTTTATATTGATGTGCTATATATATTATTATAATGTAATTTTCAAACTCCATTGCCATAGACAAAATTATTTTTCTTAAAGCTCAAAAACATACTTGTAACATGATTTTATATCTTTGACACGGATTCTGACCATATTTATATACTTCCAATTGTAACTCTTTATGGCTTTTGTGGAAGAGACACCATCATTTTGACCAATATTACACAAGTTCTATGATAGACCATAAAACATTAGGTATTTTAAACTTATTCTGAGAAATAAGCAAAATAAATAGTAGACTCATTTAAAATGACTCTACATAACACATTTTATGTTAAAACAAAACTTAAAGAAATATGTATACATAATAAAACATTCTCTATCAACTTCAAGAAATTTGACAGAGATGCAAAAATGTTCTAAAAGTATTTTGCACTTAACCTATGTGGTGAGAAGTAGCTACAGAGGTGTCTAAACCTTACCATTTGGCTATGATATTCTTGATACCTTTCTTTCCTTGTCATGTGAGCGTAAGCACAAACTAAGCAACAATTATGCTAAAGTAGTATTTGTTGATTAATAAAAAAAAAAATTAATAATTCATCAGAAATAGAGTCGAAATGTATGTTAACAAAACGCACAATAGTTAAGTATATTATTAATTTGTCATTGGACATGATAATCTATCTATAAAATTCCCACTATTGGGACAGAGGCTTCCGAAAAATTGGGCCATAATATACCTTGGTAGTCTAGTGCGGATTGGCCAAAAACACATGTCTATAGGCATTCAATTTTTTTTATTTTTCGGATGGGTAATCATCAAATGACTTGCCCCGCTCTGCGGCGGGGGGAGTGTCAGACTTTTTCCTGACTAAGCCCGTCCACGTTTCTTCTAGTGCCCTTTTGCGTTCCAGGGGCACGGTATCTCTTTCGAACAACCCGCAGGTCATCCAAATGGAGAGAGAGGCATTCTATTAATTTTATAACAATATGTTCTGACTGAATTTTCAGTAATCTCAATGGAGATCAACCAAGTACTCAGGAGATATTATAGTGTACAAGTGTGTGGGTAAATATAGGTGCACTCCCTCTTCTCTAACTCTGATAGTCCAATGACGCAACATTATTTTATGAAACTATTGTCTTGTACAATAATGTTTTATGTCATATTAAAAGTGTTAAGTCTCACTCAATTGTTAACTCAAGTTTTCAAGCAATCACTTCCTTACGACAAATTACAAACATACATACGCCTCACACCTTTTTCCCATGGGGGTAGGCAGACACCACAGAACGCCACCTGCTACGATCCTTACATACTTCTTTCGCCTCGTCCACGTTCATATATCTGGTCATACAAGCACGCTGGTTACGAGTACTGCGCACCCGACCTTTCTGAAGAACCTCACCAATTAGATCATGGTAGGTCTTTCTAGGGCGTCCTCTCCCGGCGTTGCCACTCACGTCTTCCGACAAATTATTATGACGTAAAATTAATTTTCTGAATTAAAATTAAAAAATGCGTAGATAATTTTAAGAAGTTTATATATCAGCGTTGATAATATTAATCTTTTTATTATCTATACTAATATAATAAAGCTGAACAGTTTGTTTGTTTAGTTGAACGCGCTAATCTCAGGAACTACTGCCTTGAATTGAAAAATTCCTTTTTGTGTTGGATAGTCCATTTATCGAGTAAGGCTATATAACATCATGCTACGACCAGTAGGTGGAGAGCAGTAACCAAAAACGTAACCTAATGCGGGTGAAAAACTACGCGAACGAAGTTGCGAGCAGAAGCTAGTATTTGAATATGTAGTCTGTCCTATATCATTTTTATGATAAATAACTATTTAATTTATTATGTTCATTTTATGGTCTAAGATCTCGGTCGTCACAGCTACGTCATATTAGCTTGGCTGAAATTTTGTGAATAGAGTAATGTCTAGAAGGTCATCATCATTTACTTAGCCTTTTTCACAACTATGTCGGGGTCGGCTTCCAGTCTAACCGGATGCATCTGAATACCAGCGTTTTACATGGAGCGACTGCCTATTTCACCTCCACAACCCAGTTACTGGGCAACACGATACCGCTTGGTTACATTGGTTGTCAGAGTTCCTGGCTTCTGACTATCCGTAACGACTGTCAAAGATCTGCGAATGACAGCCGAGACTAACGGCTTTACGTGCTTTCCGAGGCACGGGGGTGTCACACCACCAACTTCCAAATTCCGGGCTGCTATTGAGCAAATTCTAATGGAAAAACCCAATAACACTATTTTTTGCCCGACCTGGGAATCGAACCCGGGACTCCACGTTCATAAGTCGCTCTTGTGACCACGAGACCAACGGCAGTCCAGTCTAGTAAACAAGGTATTGGACTCAAAATAAAACTCGTATCCCATCAATAATATTTGCTCAATGGTACATAGTTTGGTGGGCAGTACTCATAGTTAATAAGTAAAGCAATCCAATGAAATGCAACAAAAATGGAAGACATTAAAATCGTCATTCTATCACAGTCAACTTCAACACACACATACCATCAAGCCTGTATTCCCCGAAGGGTTAGGCAGAGGTGCACCAATGTACACCCACAGTACGCCGGTATGTTTAAGTCCCATGTAATAGGGGGCGAGCCTATTGCCATTAGCCGGTCACAATTCCTAACTCCGAGCTGCTAGTGAGAATTCCATAGAAAAACCCAATAACACTTTGCTCGACCTGGGAAGCGAACCCAAGACCTCTAGCGTAGCAGTCGCGCTCAGGACCACTAGGTTACCGAGGCAGTTCAAGTCAACTTCAAATCTTATACTTAATAAAACTGA
This sequence comes from Caradrina kadenii, assembly GCA_947462355.1. Classification (NCBI taxonomy): domain Eukaryota; kingdom Metazoa; phylum Arthropoda; class Insecta; order Lepidoptera; family Noctuidae; genus Caradrina; species Caradrina kadenii. The sequence goes on along the minus strand of OX381702.1, from coordinate 3,820,758 downwards.
AGAGATTTTGTTTGTTTGTTTAAATGCGCCGATCTCTGGAACTAAGGGACAGTTCAGACCGAGACGCGAGGCTGCGCGTAAAGCGAAAGATACAGATTTCTTTGTGCGAATTCAGAATACGTAGCACCATGCAGCTCTGAATTCTCACAATGAAATGTATAAATCTTTTCATGTAACAAATACCTCGGGAACTGCCTCGGTAGCCTAGTGGTTCTAAGCGCGACTGCTACGCTAGGGGTCTTGGGTTCGATTCCCAGGTCGAGCAAAAAGTGTTATTGGGTTTTTCTATGAAATTCTCAGTAGCAGCTCGGAGTTAGGATTTGTGCCCGGCTAATGGCAATAGGCTCGCCCCTTATTACATGGGACCTAAATATACCGGCGAACTGTAGGTGTACATTGTTACACCTCTGCCTAACCCATCGGGGAATACAGGCGTGATGATATATATTTTTTTATTTGTACTAAATAAAGTTATATTTTGAGTCGCTCGTGAACGGACTTTTAACAGTCATATTAAAAATAAATATTATTGTATGTATGATAGCCAGATTCATGAGAAATAGTATAGGGTATATACCATCACGCTACGACACACGGGAGCGGAGCAGTAACCAAAGACGTAACTTAACGCGGGTGAAAAAGAACAGAGTAGCGAGAGGTTGATAGAAATGGAATGATGTTTTGATTATGTTCAACGGTAAATGTACTCAATCACTTGTAGTGGAGACGGGTTATGAGTACTTTGCTTTTATGGCTTTCCCTTTGTTATGTATTTGGTTCAGCTCATTGATATTCTTAAGATGGTTTTGATCAGGTCTAATTGCATACTTAAACATAAAACTGATATAATAATAATACTAGCCTGTTATTGTCCCACTGCTGGGCAAAGGCGTCTTCTCATACAGAGAAGGCACGAGCATTGATCACCACGCTTGCTCAAGGCGGATTGGCAATTTCGGACTTACATTAATAATTATTAAGTCCAGATTTCCTCACGAAGTTTTTCATCGCTAATTTCTTTGATGTCCAAGATAAACTTAGAGAGTACTAGTTGAAAAAGTCACTTAGGTACTTACCCCGTATCGAACCCATGCATAAGAGGCGTTGTCTTAACCACTGAGCTATCAATTTTTTTGAAATATAATTAGGCATCCGCGCCGTAAAAAAATTATGATTACTGACATTCACGCGAGCCAAGTCACGGGCATAAGAAAGTAAACATAAATTCTCATACACAAACACACAGACCCGAAACAAGTACTTGTAGGCCATACAAATTTTTGTTTTGTGCGGGTATGGAACTCGCGACACACAGCACAGCAGCCAATCGCTCCGCTACTGCGCCAATCTTCTCAACGTATTGTCGCATTGCAGCTGCTAAGTACAGCATCCTGTTCTAAGGTCACGTCTTAAAAAGAAAAACACAAACTGACTTTAATTATTATTTTTTGATATGTTATCCAGGGTTGTATCAATGTACACCGACAATTCGCCGGTATGTCTTAGGTCCCATGTAATAGGGGGCGAGCCTATTGCCATTAACCGGGCACAAATCCTAACTTCGAGCTGCTACTGAGAATTTCATAGATAAACCCTATAATACTTTTTGCTCGACCCGGGAATCGAACCCAAGACCTCTAGCGTAGCAGTAGGCTACCGAGGCATTTATCAATGTAAATAGCAGGAATACATTAAAAAGCTATTAATATCTAACAGACAGAAAAAAAGTTTTCCCCGTATCATATATTATAAAGAGGTAATGTTTGTGAGTTTGTAGGGGGTAATCTCAGGATCTACTGAACCGATTTAAAAAATTCTTTTACTTATAGAAATCCACGTTATTTGTGAGTGTCATAGCTTTATAACGTCACCCTACGACACATGGGAGCGGAGCAGTAACCAAAGACTCTGATTCAGATTTATTTATTGTTTGTCACAGGTGGACGTAACTTAACGCGCGTGAAATAAGTCACGCGGACGAAGTTGCGGGCGGGAGCTAGTTTTGTATACAGGTGGAATTTCGACATTATAGACAGACACAGATATTTATTATTATAGTTAGGATTTTATTTTTTTGTATGGTCAGTGGACGCTACTGGCTGTGCCATTTTTATATGGCTGAAGAGCAGCTGTTGTATTGAACTTCCAAAAGGAAGCCGGTAGGAATGGATTTTTATGGAGTCCTCGCCAGTAAAAGTAGTAGAGCTCTTTGTGAAGCAGCTCGTCCGGGGAAGTACTACCACCATACCTATTTCTGCCGCAAAGCAGCTTGTAGTGTTCCGGTTTGAAGGGTATGGGTGCCGGTGTAGTTACAGGCACGTGAGACGTTTCAACTTTGTCTCTGACATGGCAACGCATTTGCAAGGCCTCTGGTATTGCAGATGTCTGTGACCACTTAATTTGTCATCTACTTGTTCTACTACTCTAGATACCATTTTTAGTTTCTAATAAATGGCCACAGCTATCAAATTAATTAGCGATCTGATCTTTAATTGCCTAATTATAATGCAAATTATGTTAATTATTACGTAAATCAAAGCTCCTGTTTTGTACATATTACTAGCTTTTATCCTCGACAACGTTGCGGTTTTTTTTACCATCATCATCACGCCTATGTCCCCCGAACGGTAAGGCAGGGGTGTAACAATGTACACCCACAGTCCGCCAGTATGTTTAGGGTCCCATGTAATAGGGGGCGAGTCTATTGCCAGTAACCGGGCACAAATCCTAACTCCGAGCTGCTACTGAGAATTTCATAGATAAACACTATAACACTTTTTGCTCGACCTGGGAATCGAACCCAAGACCTCTAGCGTAGCAGTCGCGCTTAGGACCACTAAGCTACTGAAGCGGTTTTTTTTTCCACCCGCGTTAAGTTGCGTCTTTGGTTACTGCTCCACTCGCGTGTCTCGTAGCGTAATGTTATTTAGCATATGTTACTCCCTGATAATTTAGCTATATATTGGTGAAAAATGGTCAAAGTCGGTCCATTAGTTTCGGGAGCTTATTCGGTACAAACAAACAAATAAAAAATTCTTTGCTCTTTATAAGTTATTAGCGAAGTCCCCGCGACTTCGTTCGCTTGGTTTATTTCACCCGTGTTAAGGTACGTCTTTGGTTACTGCTCCGCTCCCGTAAGTCGTAGCGTGATGTTATATAGCCTGTTTCTTATGAATTTTGCTGTAATATAAGAAAAAAAAAATCGTAAGAACCAATTTGAAAAGAGTGTCCATGGAGTTTCTTGCTCGTTCTTCTCCATAGAGACCTACGTTTTGGAACGAGCAACTAGCTTCAACTTTTTGTATGGGTAACTTCTTGACAATTCAAAAGTGCCTGCAGATAGTCCAATTGAAATAAATGCTTAGTCTTTGACTTTGAAAATCCGACTTTCAGTTCTAGAGATTAGCGCGTTTGAACATCATCATCTACTATGTCCCAACTATGTTGGGGTCGGTTTCCAGTCTAACCGGATGCAGCTGAATATCAGTGTTTCACTTAGAGCGACTGCCTATCTGACTTCCACAACCCAGTTAATGGGCAACACGACACGTCTTGGTAAGACTGGTTGTCAGACTTTCTGGCTTCTGACTAACCGTAACGACTGTCAAAGATCTACGAATGACAGCCAGGACCAACGGCTTTATGGCTTTTCGAGACACGGGGGTGTCACACCACCAACTTCCGAACTCCGGTACCTGCTACTGAGAAGTTCGTAATGGAGAAACCCAATAAGACTTTTTGCCCGACCCGGGAATCGAACCCAGGACCCCGTGCTCATCAGTCGCGCTTGCGACCACGAGACCAACGGAGCGCGTTTAAACAAACATACAAAAATAACTTTTCAGCATTATTATATTACTATAGATATTCTATATTTGCGTCATCAAGCAGCATGACATAACACGTGACCATTTTTAAGAGGTTATGTATCGTTATCGGTAACGTTTTGTATCGCTATGATTTCGTGTTCTGTAATCACGATGTAGCACATAGACTTAGAATTTAAAAAAAAATGTAATTTTTGGCGCGGGAATTTCGACATTTCATTTTTAAGATGGCGTTGGCGCGGATTTCTAAGTTGAAACTTGAATCATATTTTTCGATGTTGTAATTAGTCTCCAAGTCTGTTACAATAGGTAATTTTACACACATAAACGCTAAATAAAGTAATTATCTTCAATTATTTTACTTCTTACCAACTTAAATCTCAGCAAATAAGAATATAATATCTAGTAAAACGCACGTGCCTTCATAACATTTAGTTTCCGCCCACCGCCGATAGATGGCGTTACATGTACCGTTGAATGAATGAATATAATCTGTAATATTTTTTATCTAAATCTTATTAGCTGCAATCAGCTATTAATACCGAACGCAAAAAAATAAACGTCGAGTGTTCTAGTTACACTTTCGTAGTGATCGCTTCAGGACACATTTGGCAATGCCATAAGCATCCCACACCCCCGACCATAGACAGAGGTGGAACACAGCAGTGGTTTTAGCCGGTGAGAGTCCGGCATGCCCTTCCGTCACCCGCACGACATAGGAAGTCCAGGAGGATTTCCTCGGTGCACCAAATAGCAATACATACCATTTGGCAATAAATAGACCTGGTCTTTTTCTTTCTGTTGTTTTCGGTTTAGGGAAGGGAGGGAATGCCGTGTAGTCATAATTTACGTACATTGTTTTAGATTATTGAAGAAAAGATGCAAAATATAGGCTCGTTTCCAATTTTTTGATCCGGAAAATGAATACTACATTCTATACTAATCTTATAACGCTGAAGAGTTTGTACGATTGAACACGCTAATCTCAAGAATTACTGGTCCGACATGAGAAAATCCTTATGAATTTAGCTCGTTGTTCAACTAACTGCCTTGTTAGCCTAGTGGTCGTAAGCGCGACTCTGCTGACTGTCTTGGGTTCGTTTAGCAGGTCGAGCAAAAAGTGTTATTGGGTTTTTCTTTGAAATTCTCAGTAGCAGCTCGGAGTTAGGATTTGTGCCCCTGTTAATGGCAATAGGCTCGCCCCCTATTACATGGGACCTAAATATAAAGGCGAACTGTGGGTGTATACTGGTACACCTCTGCCTATCCCTTCGGGATATACAGGCATGATGGTATGAATTGACTGTTGTAATTGACTCACGTAGGACGTCCACCCATAAGGTGGACAGAGGACCTGATTAAGACCGCAGAAAAACGCTTGATGCAGGCCGCTTCCAACCGGTCCTTTTGGAAATTTATGGGGGAGGCCTATGTCCAGCAGTGGACTACCTGCGGTTGATATGATAATGATTGACAGACTGAGTTATCACCAGCCAATCAGGAGGGTGATTTTGAAGGTTTCTCCCCTAAAAAAATGTTGCTTATGCACTTTGGGTGAACAACCTAACCGTCCGATTCATTGTTGCAAATTTTCGGTTCAATTTATCAACTTGCTACCTGATATGTTATCTTGGAACATGGGATTGTAACTGTATTGGGAAAGATTAATAGCTACTTGTTATTAGAAAAGCGGCGCTAAGTGGTTGTTCAGACGGGCGTTTTTTGAACGTCGTTTTATTTATGTGCACTGGATGGCCGAGGGTTAAGAAATCAACAGAGCCTGCTGTAATCCCTAGCGCGTTAAAAAAGGATGCTATTGGATTTTCAACTCATGGCGTTGAGCGGAAAGTTAATAATTGCTATTGTTACTTTTGTTACCCGCAACGCAACAGTAAGCCTGGCAGTACCGCCGTACTGAGATTGGTCTTGCTCGATAGTTACCAACAACAGCCTGGATCATATCAAATCAATTATTTCTTTGCAAATATGGGTAATTATACATTAACCTTTTGACCGCCGCGTCAAAAAAGCAAAAACGTGCCCTCAGCGCCAAGCTACGAATTCAGCCTTTAACACCTACAAAATAGTAGCGAGTTCGGAATGATGTCGATGTTGTTTTACGAGTTTTATTTACATTTAAAAATCTGTCATGTGATCGTGACCGTGGCGTGTTGGGCACATTTTCGTTTGTCATCTATACATGACTGCGGCGGTTAATAGGTTAATGTTCTTTTTTACATAATAAAGTCCTCCATATTCTACCGTCGCATGGGCATGCAAATGATATTCAATATTAGAATTAAAATCAAATTAAAAGGAATACAACATGAATAAAGATAAATGTCAAATCATAAAAGTTATAAATGTCATGTTTAGGTGGTGACAAAAAATTAACTGAAAAATATCGGACTGGTTACGCTAGTATACCACCACCAGCATCTTCACCACCTTACAACAACTTTCGCTATCCACTCCATCCGTCTCGTGAATATTTCTATTGTAAACATCAATATTACATCAATACACATACTTAAATAAAATTGAAGTGTCTGTTTGTAATTTCAAATTAACAGCTTCTCACTAAATGCATATCAAAGTATATACGGTACTAATATCAAAAAATCATTTTTTTAAATTTCTGTCTGTCTGTTTGTTCCGGCTAATCTCAGAAACGGCTGGACAGATTTTGGCGGGACTTTTACTCGCAGATAGCTAATGTTATAGAGAGTAACTTAAGCTATTTTTATTTTAGAGATCTAAATTAAAAAAAAGACGGTTACGTGAATACAAAATTGAAACGAATAAAATAGTGAACGCGAACGAAGTCGCGGGCAACAGCTAGTTGTATAATAAAGTTGAAGAGTTGTTTTTGTTTGTTTAATCTATAATGTTTGGAACTGTCAGTCGGATTTAAAATATTCTTTTGTGTATGATAGCCAAATTCATGAGGAATAGTATAGCATTACGCTACGTCACACGGGAGCGGAACAGTAACCGAAGGCGTAACTGAACGCGCGTGAAACCGCTAAGTATATACTTTGATAAGTTTCCTATAAATTAAGTAAATAATTTTCCTCCATGATGAAGGGAAATTCTTTAAATACTGGTGTTGGAATTTTCAGCGGTACAAGTGATAGTATGCCGCCAATACTAGAATCTGACTAGAAAATGTAAATTTAAAACATTTTTCGTATAACTGCACTCGGGACATATCGGTTAGTCACCGTTACGCTTCAATGCAAACAAAGCATTAGGTGGAAGAGCCAAAAGCATTTTTTTCGAATTCTCTCAATTTTCGATACTCGGGCTGCCACTCCGCCGACCCACCCAGATATGGAGCTGCGCCCACCGCGTACTCACCCAGATATCGGGCTGCGACCCCGCCTACTCACCCAGCTATCGGGCTGCGACCCCGCCTACTCTCCACAGATGTCGGACTGCGATCTCACCTACCGCCAAATCTCGGACTGCGGTCCCGCCTTCTCCCCCAAATTTCGGACTGCAACTGCGCCTTTTTTACATTTACAGACAAACATACGTTTTGAGTAATAGGCAAGGATAAAAATCGTCGCCTTTTATTGCAGATATAAAAGATTTAATTAATCTATAATAATAATTAATTTTAAGTAGCTTCCTAAGTGAAATATATTTACTGTTTTGATAAGATTAATTTATTGCGACCGTGGTTGATTGGAAATTCCTACTTAAACAAAAATCCTTCAAAATAGATTATATCGTTGAAAACGTCATGAAATTTATCAAAATAATTACTAGCTGTATAACCGCGTTCAGTTTCGTCTTTTGTTACTGCTCCGCTCCCGTTGGTCGTAGCGTGACGTTCTATATGTATGAACCTTCCTTTTGAATCACTCTATCGATTGATAAAAACAAAATCGGTTGCGTTGCTCAAAAAATGTAAGCGTACAGACGGCGGGAAGCGCTTTTGTTTTATACTATATAAAGATGTATCAGCAACATGTATACACGTATTTTATGTACATAATACATACATAAACTCACGCCTTTTTCCCATGGCGGTAGGCAGAAACCACAGAACACCACCTGCTACGATCCTTACACACTCCTTTCGCCTTGTCCACGTTGATACATCTGGTCATACAAGCACGCCGGTTACGAGTACTGCGCACCCGACCTTTCTGAGGAACCTCACCAATAAGGTCAGGGTAGGTCTTTCTAGGGCGTCCTCTCCCGGCGTTGCCACTCACATCTGTCATATAAATTCCTTTTGTTAGTCACCTTTCACTCATCCTTTCATCATGACCAAACTATCATAGCATACATTTTTAATCTTTGTCACTACATCTTCCCTTCTCATTTTCGTTGGAAACACAACCTTAAGGTGACGTAATATTTAAGTCGTTTTCACAATAGCCTAAATCCAAGTTGACGTCATAAGCTTCCTTCCTACAGAGTTTTGGTCGGATACTGGCAATTTTCGTAAACATTCCGACGCAAAATATGGTAATTTGGAAATTTCCTTACGTCAACCACTTGTTGGCGTAATTTGTAGATTATAAATTAATAAATTTAATGCTAGGGAGCCAAGTAAACTAGGTCAAAGATAGCATCGCGCCTGTATTCCCCGAAGGGTTAGGCAGAGGTGTACCAATGTACGTATACCCACAGTTCGCCGGTATGTTTAGGTCCCATGTAATAGGGGGCGAACCTATTGCCAGGTTAGGGCACAAATCGTAACTCCGAGATGCTACTGAGGATTTCATAGAAAGACCCAATAACAGTTTGCTCGACCGAGGCATCCAACCCAAGACCTCTATCGTAGCAGTCGTGCTTAAGACCTTTGGGCTAACGAGGCGGTCCCCTTACCCATATAACCTAGGTCCATATTGAACCCTAAAAGGGCTCAATATGCTACATACAACAACCTCTCAGTCTATTTTCGATTGCCGGATATCTAAATAAATAAATAAAATTGAAGGGTCTGTTTGTAATTTCAAATTACAAGCTATTCACTAAATGCATATGAAAGTATATACGGTATTAACATAAAAAAAACAAGTTTTAAAATGTATATCTGTCTGTCTGTCTCCTCCGGCTTATCTCCGAAACGGCTGCACCGATTTTGACGGGACTTTCACTCGCAGGTAGCTGATGTTATAAGAAGTAACTAATGCTTTTTATTTTATATTTGCTTTCATTTAAAAAAAGAGGGTTATGTGAAAACAAAATTGAAACCAATAAAATAGTGAACGCGGACGAAGTCGCGGGCAACTGCTAGTCACTATCTATAAAATGTAGGTAGCCATAACAATATTTTGCTCAACCCTTCCTAGTTCAAAGGCCGGCGGGCATTTACTTTAGGTCAATAATTAGCAATGTACCCCGCGGTGTCACCCGCGTTCAGTCACCTACGTCTTTGGTTACTGCTCCGCTCCCTTTGGTCGTAGCGTGATGTTCTATAAGTATAAACGTTCCTCTTGAATCACTCTATCCATTGATGATAAAAACTGCATTAAAATCCGTTGCGTAGTTAAAAAGATCTAAGCGTACAGACGGCGGGAAGCGACTTTGTTTTGTATTACCGGTATGTACCGGTATATATAAATTTTTATGTATGTAGGGACATCCGTGTGACCTATTTTGCTTTTTAGTGAGCTTTACATGTTTAGGAAAGGTTACTCATAACATCACGCCTATATTCCCCGAAGAGTTATGCAGAGGTGTACCTATGTACACCCACAGTCCGCCGGTATGTTTAGGTCCCATGTAATAGGGGGCGAGAAAAAGAAAAGGGGGGGGGGGAAGGTTACTACAGTCTAGAAAATTGATCTAACCTGTAACGTAGAATTCTATACATCATTGCTATCAGCATATCAGCCGTACGACGTCCACTGTTGGACACAGGCCTCCCCTAAAGATAGCCGCAATGCCCGGTCCTGGGCTGCCCGCATTCAGCAATTTTCCGCGACGTTTAGCTGGTCGCCGGTCCATACCGTGGGACCCATTATTGACGTACCATAGTTTTATGCCCGCGGTTTTGCCTAGAAGTCAATGTTTCTTTGAAATTAAACCTTTAATTTTATTTTATTTGGGAAAACAAACAGTAGTATATTACTAATATATAAAATGTAGTTAAAACTAAACTTAAAAATATACCACCCACTACATTTTCCACAGGTTACTAAAGAGAATAATAAATCTGTATCGTTGGATGGCAAACAAGCCGGCGGCCCACCTGATGTTAAGTGGTCACCGCTGCCTATACACATCTGCAATACCAGAGGCCTTGCATATGCGTTACTATCCCCAAGACAAAGTTAAAACGTCTCATGTGCTAACTACACCGGCACCCATACCCTTGAAACCGGAACACTACAAGCTGCTTTGCGGCAGAAATATGTATGGTAGTAGTACTTCCCTGAACAAGCTACACTACATCTAAAAAACATTACACACTCCATCAATGTTTGTAATACGTAGATTTATTTTTCGTGCTATGCTTTATCTTCTCAGGCAAGCACTAAGGTAGTATATGCCGCAGTGCCGGGTGTGGCAGTTTGGACCGTGGCCAATATGATTAGAAATTGCCGAATTGCTGTTAAAGCTACCGATAAACGGCATTGAAAGACTGATATTGGACTTAGCTAAAGGTTGCTTCCGTCATCAATAAAAATAAGGCATGAGGTGGCAATAAGCTCGCCCCCTATTACACGGGACCTAAACATACCGGCGAACTGTGGGTGTACATTGTTACACCTCTGCCTAACCCTTCGGGGAATACAGGCGTGATGGTATGTCATGTTGCTTCCGTCATCATGTTTCTGCCCGTATTTCATGTGACTTAGGGTCGGCGCGACACGAGGGAGGGGAAGAGAGAGAGTGGGATAGGAGTAGAAACAGAAAGACAAAGACACCATTGGCGCAGTATCTGAGCGATAGGCTGGTGTGCTGCGTGTCCCGGGTTTGAGTCTTGCACGAAACAAATATTTGTATGGCCTACAGATAGTTGTTACGGGTCTGGCTATTGTTTTTCTAAACGCACCCACGATTCAGGAGAAATTCCTGGATTTACGCAAGATTTTTTGAAAAAAAAATGGAAGGCCTTCTTCCAGGACGACCAAATTCAGGAACTGCCAGTCGGATTGGAAAAATATTTTTGTATATTATAGCCAGATTCATGAGAAATAGTATAGGCTATATAACATTACGCTTCGACACACGGAACAGTAACCAAAGACGTATTATAACGCCTAGTGCGCGCTAGTTTGTTTCACAGTATAAACTTGCTGCCGTAGGGTAAAAAGAACGCGAAGGTGAAACCACTAGTTTTGGCAAAGGGACGCTTGCTGTGGTCACAGAAACTGACCAAAAATAACCCAAATTCAATGACAATCAGGGTTCTAACGTCACTGTGGCGTTGACACCAAGTGACGTACTCCTGGATTAGTGCCAACCCTTAGGTGGCATCTCCGTAATGATGTAGCAGTAATGTTTTATGAGGGTAGCTCTTTTTACAAGCTTTTATTTACTTTTGCCTGTCCCGGTGTCTGTAGATCAAATCTTAGAAGTTAAATTTGACCCACTTCTAAATGTTCGGTTGAGCTACAATTCTGCTTAAATGTGCAATTTGCATGACAATGCAATATAATTATGCCACAGGGCTGGTCTGATGATGGAGCCGAACTACTACAACTGTCCATAGGAACTTAATCAAATTTGACCCAATTCCTGGTGTTGGATTGAGCTGAAGTTTCGAAAACATATGCACATTGCATGACAATGCAAAATAAGGTTATGTTTAAAATAGAACTTTTATTATATGTGTTAGATGATATTTATTGCGCATTTCCGAATCCCACTGCAGGTAGAAAGCCTCTTCTCACATACAGTAGGCACGAACATTGATCTCCAAGCTCGCTCAAGGCGGATTGGCGATCTGAAACTTACGTCAATTATAAGTACAGGTTTCCTCACAATATTTTCCTTTACCGACGTCAGTGATGTTTAAGATAAACTTACCTTAACTTACAGCAAGACTTGTTACAAGTCAATAGGTCATCTTCACCCAAGCATGCTTCTCCATATCATCATCGCTTGCTATCAATCATCTGATGGTATGATGCCAGCTTCTGAGCTGCCATCTCAAAAATAATTAACAGCCAAATCTTCAGGAAGCTAATTACAAATGAACAGAATATCTTCACCCATTCATGCATCACCAGCGCTTGCTATCAGATCATCTGATGGTGTACGGCGAGCTTCTGCCTTCTTGGGAATCTCACTAGTATCAAATTTATTAATAACTAAATCTATAGGAGATTTATTACAAGTCAATAGGTTATCTACACCAAAGCATTCATCATTATTGCTTGCTATCAGATCACCTGATGGTGTAATGCGAGCTTCTGTCTTTTTGGGAATCTCATTAGTCTCAAAAACACTAACCGCCAATTCTTCAGGAAGCTAATTACAAATGAACAGGTTATCTTCAACCGGCCATGCATCACCATCGCTTGTTATTAGGTCATCTGATGGAGTAACTCCAGCTTCTGTCTTCTTAGGAATCTTACAAGCCTTAAAAATATTAACAACTAAACCTATAGGAGACTTACTACAAGTTTTAAGGATATCTCAAACCAAGCATGCATCATCATTGCTTGCTATCTGATCATTTGATGGTGTAACGCCAGCTTCTGCCTTCTTGGGAATCTCGCTAGTCTCAAAAACACTAACAGCCAATTCTTCAGGAAGCTAATTACAAATGAATAGGTTAATTTAACCCAAGCATGTCTCACCGCCATCTATATCATTGCCTGACAGATGTTCAATGGTATCACGCAAATCTATCTCTGCCTACCCAATACGAATGATCCGGTCAGCTTGAATCTAAAATTCTAAAGAGTGATGTTCATTTGTTTCAGACCTCAGAGACTCCATTACAGGTATGTTTAATTTCTACCCTCACTTTTGATGGTTTAATTATTATCAGAATATTAATCTATCTTATATGACTGGTGGCTGGTGATTAATGACCGATACTTTATACATGATAACAAAACAACTTTACCAGAGAAACGATGCGTTTTTTAACGCCTGACTCAAAAAGAGGGCTGTTAGATATAAGTTTCACGCGTCTGTGTGTCTGTCTGTGGCACCGTAGCTCTTAAATGGATGAACCGATTTGAATGCGGTTATTTTTATTTCAAAGGACGTTTACTAGCGATGGTTCTTAGATATGTTTCAGCGAAATCGGTACAGACGTTTCAAGGTTATCAGCTCTTTTGTTAGCTGTGGTAGGGATTTTTGTTCTTCTATCGGGGGTTACTCAATTTACATACATACCATCACGCCTGTATTCCCCGAAGGGTTAGGCAGAGGTGTACCTGTACACCCACAGTTCGCCAGTATGTTTAGGTCCCATGTAATAGGGGGCGAGCCTATTGCAATGACTGGGCACAAATCCCAACTCCGAGCTGCTACTGAGAATTTTTTATTTTTATTTTTTTATTACTTTTTATCGCTAAGCCGTGAGCAAGCGTGGTGATCAATTGTGCCTTCTCTGTATGAGAAGAGGCCTTTGCCCTGCAGTGGGACATTAATTTTTTTGCTTACTTATCTGAATAACCTTAGCTAAGTAATAGTTTTGTGTGAATAATAACGTAAACTAATTAACATCAAATTAATAAATTGCATGTTTGATCAATATACATGAATACAATGGATGTAGACACTTGAACGTTAACGTGCCTATACATCTTTCTGAGGGCAACTGCGCTTTTTAGATAAAAATCCGAGATTTTGAATTTTTAAGACATTTTTGGAGCGACCCTCGCGCCACAAGACGAATCTTATGACGTATCATTTATTAAAATGGGTTAAGCCGTTGCGTAATTACAAGCGGACATATATGCATACCTACGTATACGTCAAACACATAACACTCCTTTTGGCTTTCGCCGCAGTCGGGTAAAAAAAAGGTTACGCTAACATATGCGTTTTGCCCCTACTAAAAATCAAAAGATTTACCTTAAAAAAAGAAACATTGTTTTTTTAAGCACAAAATATTCGAAGCCAACATTTCTATCGTAATATTTCCCCCAAGAATACGGCTAGTGTCCGAAAATAGACCACCCACCTAAATATATGACTGTGATATGTGGCCATGACAGTTTACGATGTCATGCTTCAGTGCCGGGCCAAGTGTAAGGTCCACTACATGGGCTCATTAAGGATAGGTAACATAACATCACGCCTGTATTCACCGAAGGGTCCCAATGTACAGCCACAGTCCGCCGGAATGTTCATGTCCCATGTAAAATGAGGCGAGCCTATTGCAATGACTGGGCACAAATCCTAACTCCGAGCTGCTACTGAGAATTTTAAAGAAGAACCCAAGACCTCTAGCGTAGCAGTCGCGCTTAGGACCACTAGGCTAGCACACTGGTTAAGGCGTCCGCCTCTCAGTCACAAGTTTGCGGGTTCAAAACAGATGAAGTACCAACGTGACTTTTTTAATTCACATGTCCTTTCAAAGTTCGTCTTGGACATCACTGACATCGGTGAAGGAAAAAATCGTGAGGAAACCTGGACTGTTTTTTTTTTTTTGGGGGTTGAGAAATCGTCGAATAACTTCTCTCGCCCTGGGCGGGGCGGGAGGGAGTGTCAGACTTTTACTGACTAAAACCCACCCATGTTCCTTCTTGTGTCCTTTGCGTTCCGGGGGCGCGGCATCTCTTACGAACAACCCGCAGCCCCGGCAGGCATCGGCCCTCAGTGGCCCCTTCCCTATGCTGACATCTCTTTGAGGCGCGCGTGGAACACGAACGCGCCGTCGACACGGCCTGTCGTTAGGAAACCTGGACTTGTAATTAATGTAAGTCTGAAATCGCCGATCCGCCTTGAGCAAGCGTGGTGATCAATGCTCGTGCCTTCTCTGTATGAGAAGGCCCTTGCCCTGCAGTGATACAATAACAGGCTAGTCATGTTATTTTATGAATTAATATTTTTGTCATTGTTAAGGTTATGGGTCATTAAGAGCGCGACTCTGACACAGCCATTCATGGTAGGCCTTTTAATCGTGTATGTAATGTTAATTTAAATAATGCAATGTTAGAATATTATTCCACTAAAAAACAATATATAAATCTACGAATACTGCTGCTTAGCCTTTTCCCAACTATGTTGGGGTCGGCTTCCAGTCTAACCGGATGCAGCTGAATACTAGTGTTTTTTATGGAGCGACTGCCTATCTGACATCCACAACCCAGCTACTCGGCAACACGATACCTCTTGGTTAGACTGGTTGTCAAACTTCCTGGCTTCTGACTATCCGTAACGACTGTCAAAGATCTACGAATGACAGCCGGTACCAACGGCTTTACGTGCTTTCCGAGGCACGGGGGTGTCACACCACCAACTTCCAAACTCCGGGCTGCTACTGAGAAATTCGTAAAGGAAAAGCCGAATAACACTTTTTGCCCGACCCGGGAATCGAACCCAGGACCCCGTGCTCATCAGTCGCGCTTGCGACCACGAGACCAACGGGGCAGGATTATCTTTACTTCTCTCAGTCGATAGTCATTCTCTTAGTGGATAGGCAGAAGACAGAAAGTCTGATTACCAGTCTTACCAAGAGGTATCGTGTTGCCTAATAACTGAGTTGTGGAGGTCAGATAGGCAGTCGCTCTATGTAAAACACTGGTATTCAGCTGCATTCGGTTAGACTGGAAGCCGACCTCAACATAGTTAGGCAAAGGCTAAGCAGATGATGATGAGAGAGAAGTAAAGATAATGTATTGCCCAGTAATATTTGTTTCCTGAGATTACAATTTATGTGCCGGCGAAAGCATCCTTGACATTACCGAAATAGCGTATTATGTAACAATACATAAAACCGAGCTATATATAGCAAACGTTTGAACAGACAGATGAGTCATACAGACAATTTTAGCTAACCCACGTGCGTAATAGCAACCAAATATGTAACTATTGTATTTAGATGAAATCATTTCGTTTTTTTTTTTTTAAACAGTTTGTTCGTGAGAGTATTAGACACTAATCGCAAATTCATTATCTCAACATAGTATTAAACAAAATCACTTCCCGTCGTCTGTACGCTTAGATTTTTTTAACTAGGCAACGGATTTTCATGCTGTTTTCATCAATAGATAGAGTGATTCAAGAGAAAGGTTTATACGTATAAAACTTAATGCTATGACCAACGGGAGAGGAGCAGTAAACAAAGACGTAACTGAACGCGGGTGACACCGTGGAGTATATAGGTAGCTTATTATAGGTAAACACTAATATAGCATACCATCACGCCTGTATTCCCCGAGGAGTTAGGCAGAGTTGTACCAATGTACACCCACAGTTCGCCGGTATATATGTAAAGGTCCCATGTAATAGGGGGCGAGCCTATTACCATTAACCTGGCCCAAATTCTAACTCCGAGCTGCTGCTGGGAATTTCATAGAAAAACCCAATAACACTTTTCCTCGACCTGGGAATCGAACCCAAGACCTGTAGCGTAGCAGTCGCGCTTAGGACCACTAGGCTAACGAGGCAGTGAGGCTATGAATATGTAAATAATGTCCTACAAACACCATAGACACGGTTGTGTGTCATAACATTGTCTATGAGAAAATTTATGTAAAAAGAATTAAACTTTGCTAACTCTCACGGCTTGAATAAGTCTGATGGTGTTTAGTGTTCGTTCAATATAACATACGCGTCATTGTACACGTTATTAGAAACAGAAGATTTAAATATACAAAGTAGTAGAGCTCTTTGTGAAGCAGCTCGTCCGGGGAAGTACTACCACCATACCTATTTCTGCCACAAAGCAGCTTGTAGTGTTCCGGTTTGAAGGGTATGGGTACCGGTGTAGTTACAGCCTCGTGAGACGCTTCAACTTTGTCTCTGGGATGGCAACTCAAGGCCTCTGGTATTGCAGATGTCTATAAGCAGCGGTGACTACTTATCATCAGGTGGGCCGGTTTATTCTCTTTTTTTAAGTAACCCCCTACAGAAAAATATAAATGCCTACCGCAGCTAACAAAAGTGCTGATAGCTTTGAAACCGCTGAACCGATTTCCATCAAACATAGCTAAGAACACTCCCGACTAATTCACCATTCAAGCAAAATTAAAATCGGTTCATGCGTTCGAGAGCTAGATGCCACAGACAGACACACAGACACGTCAAACTTATAACACCCCGTCATTTTTGCGTCAGGGGTTAACAACACGCGGAAATCTTTACCACCACTAAATAGTGTGTTTATTATCAAAACTCACGCCATCTTTTTATGGGGGTAGCAGTAGCAGAAACCACAGAACGCCACCTGCTACGATCCTTACACACTCCATTCGCCTCGTCCACGTTCGGGCGTGAGTTTGTGTATGTATCTATATCTATATATTATATAAAAGAAAGTCGTGTTAGTTACACTAAATATAACTCAAGAACGGCTGAACCGATTTGGCTGAAAATTGGTGGGGAGGTAGCTTAGATCCAGGAGATGGACATAGCATACTTTTTAAGCGGACCCGGCAGACTTTGTCCTGCTCTGAAAATCGGTACAAAAAACTAACTACCCTTTCTTTCATCCCTAAATCTATGTTACCCTGATACCTCTCCACTGCGAAGAGCCACATTACTGTGTCGAGTGGACACGAGTCAGGTAGGTACATAGGGTAAATGGGACAAGCCCGCCACACTATTCCCAACCACTGCAACTTCTGTAAGCCAGAATCAACAGTGGAGACCGCCAGAAGAGCGCCGAGGCAATGAAGCTCGACGAGTCCCGGAGAAACGATGAAACTGTCTTGGATCCCGCAACGAAATTAATCAGAAAAGATTAGCGGAGGAGTAGGAAAAAATATTGTTTCCACTTCCCTCCAAACAAGCAGGAGACAGAACAGAACTAGGCCAATAGGCACAAGGGGATGTTTACAACTGGGAGAAGCCCAGATTGCCAAGCACCACGGTTTGCAATTGTTATTAACTTAATGGGTCCTAATGTGAGCTGTTACATTTGATTCCAGTAATAGGAATTGCAAAAACACATAGGGTAACATGTACATAGGGTAAGTATGCAGGTAGGAGGGTAGGTGGGGTAGGGTAGGCTGGACCTGGATTTTTGTACAGATTTTCAGGGCAGGGCAACGTCTGCCAGGCCCGCTAGCGTATTATTAGAACATTCATATATTGTATAGAATATATTTTCGATAAAGACATTTTCTTTTTCTCTTTTTGGGGGGTGGGTAATAATCAAATAACTTCTTCCCCCCCGGGGCGGGGCGGGAGGGAGTGTCACACTTTTACTGACTAAAACCCACCCATGTTCCTTCTTGTGCCCTTTACGTTCCGGGGGCGCGGTATCTCTTACGAACAACCCGCAGCCCCGGCAGGAAGACATAACATTAAAGTTTAAAACAAAATACGGAATACATAGTTGAAATAAAAAAAAAAAGCAAGTAGGATGTTTACCTTAACGTCAAAATCGTTAATATTACATCACTTACGTTTTACAACGAACACGTCTTGGCTGAACGCCAATAATGGTAAAAAATATATCTGAAACGAACGCTCCTCTGAAGTTTTATTTCGTACCGCGGTGTCACACGAG
Source organism: Caradrina kadenii (assembly GCA_947462355.1). Classification (NCBI taxonomy): domain Eukaryota; kingdom Metazoa; phylum Arthropoda; class Insecta; order Lepidoptera; family Noctuidae; genus Caradrina; species Caradrina kadenii. The sequence continues at coordinate 3,802,320 of OX381702.1, read as the reverse complement.
TTCAGTTACGTCTTTGGATATTGCTCCGCTTCCGTTGGCCGAAGCGTGATGTTCTATACGTAAAAACCTTCCTCTTGGATCACTTGTCGCGTAGTTTAAGAGATCTAAGCGTTCAGAGAGACAGACGGCAAGCGATTTTGTTTCGTATTATGTGGAGACTAGACATTTTTTTTCACCGCGTGAAGTTACGTTTTTGGTAACTGCCCCGTTGGTCTCGTGGTCGCAAGCTCGCCTGATGAGCGTGGGGTTCCGGGTTCAATTCCCAGGTCGGGCAAAAAGTGTTATTGGCTTTTTCCATTACGAATTTCTTAGTAGCACAGCCCGGAGCTTAGAAGGTGGACACTCCCGTTCTTCGGAATGCACGTAAAGCCGTTGGTACTTCGCCTGATGTCTTCCCGGTAGTGTCGGATGGTCATCCCATCGGACTATGAGAGATAGGAAAAAGGGAGTGCGCCTGTGTTTGCGCACACACTTGTGCATTATATTATCTCCTGCGTACTTGGCTAGTCTCCATTGAGATAAATCGCCGTGACCGAAATCGATCTAGAGAATACATGCGTATTAATATAGATTATTATCAATGAATACATGATCTCTTATAGAGCATAATGCTGTATTATGACTATTGCACTGACCCACAGAGTGCGTTCTTACTATTTCCTGAGAATCGATTCACAATCGCTCGCTCTGATAAGCGCTGATAACCCTAACACTTCCGGCTAGTGAGTATAGTACTACACTTGTAGCTTTTTTGCTTTTCTTTCAAAAGTGTATCGACGAAGTTCTTAAGTCAATCTGGCATTTTTAACCCCCAACTCAAAAAGAGGGGTGTTATAAGTTTGACGTGTCTGTGTGTGGCACCGTAGCTCTTAAACGGGTGAACCGATTTGAGCGCGTTTTTTTTTAATTGAAAGCAGGTTTCCTAGCGATGGTTCTTAGATATGTTTTATCAAAATCGGTTCAGCCGTTCCAAGGTTATCTGTTTTGTTAGCTGCGGTAGGGATCTTTATTCTTCTGTCGGGGTTTACTTAATTTTTTTTTTTTTATTACTTGTTGTAAAGCTTGGGCTTATGTTTTTAATATCAGTCTGAAATCGCTATCCGCCTTGAGCAATCGTGGTGATCAATGCTCGTGGCTTCTCTGCATGAGAAGGTTGCCCTGCATTTGGACAATAATAGTTTACCATAGCAACAACTGGGCTGGTAAACGATGGAGTAATTAAAATAATCTCACTAATAGACCTCGCATATTTACATGCTTGCTAACTAATTTAGCAAGCAACGCTTCGTTGCGCTCCAGGTATTAAAATTAACGTTATTTTTAATTATTATTTATTTAATGAACAGAGGTTATTGGAGATCGAAGACGGTTTTACATGCGATGAGATTAAAGACAGTCAAAGATGTTGGATACAGCGAGGTATCAGCTGTGCTATGCAGTTTGTTGAACCATCTTACTTACTAATTGTTACTATCATAAATGCGGAAAATTGGATGGATGTTTGTTACTCAAGCACGCCAGAACGGCTGAACGGTTCGGGATGAAAGTTGGCACAGATATAGATTATAGTCTGGAATAGCAGACAATAATATATATCAAGTTTGACGCGTGATCTTTACATATCGGGTGTACGGGACATCTACCCTTATACAGAAATCATAAATTCTCTATTCTGTACTGAGTATCAAACAACAATTTTTTTTATAGGAAAACCATAAATAAAGAGAAATGGTGGTGTTTAATACTTTTCCGCTAAGTGAAAATTCGCTCTTATTTCTTCTCTATCGTCCTCAGCGGCTGGTAAAAATTTATTTTGCCCTTGTTTTAGGTCAATAAATATCGTTATTGCCGTTAGGGAGGACTAAAAAGCAACAGGCCAATTTTTCAAACTAAATCTGCCGAAAACAAGGGAAAAATTTCAAAATTTTCCTGCAAGAAATTCCACTTGTTCTGTCGAGTTTTATGGATAGACTAGCTGTTGCCCGCGACTTCGTTTGCGTTAACTATTTTATTGGTTTCAATTTTGTTTTCGCATATAAACCTCTTTTTTTATTTAAGTAAATAAAAAATTTTAAAAAAAGTAGCCTAAATTACATCTTATAACATCAGTCTTCGAGTGGAAGTCCCGTTAAAATCGGTCCAGCTGTTTCGGAGATAAGCCGGAACAAACAGACAGACAGACAGTCAAAAATTTTAAAAATTGTTTTTTTTTATGTTAGTACCGTATATACTTTCATATGTATTTAGTGAAAAGCTTGTAATTTGAAATTACAAACAGACGCTTCAATTATTTATTTGTATAGATGTCCCTTACACTCCGTAGAGATCAGCTGATTCCTCTAACACACTCGCTATACTGTGCGAGTGAAACATCATGACAACCTCCTTGGTTTGGCCGCCATTTTTAATTTGTTTCTGTAAATCGCGAGTTATAACTAGAAACTAAATAACGAAACATCGTTGGCCATTATAAAAATATAAGTATTTCGTATAGCAATAAATTGCTCGTACATAGCTTGCTGATTAGAAAGGCCTTGGCTGATATAAACTGTGATAAGTACGAGTCATCGATCACAGACGTTACTTTAGATTGTGGGCTAAAACTACGTTTACACGGCGCTAGTACCCTTCAGACCGAATTTCGCTAATTTTCGGTCACATAGACCAGTCTTTAAAAATCATTCAATGGCAAACAAGCCGACGGCCCACCTGATGATTTTTGTATTTTTTTTTAATGGGGGGGTGGGAAATCGTCGAATAACTTCTCCCGCCCAGGGCGGGGCGGGAGGGAGTGTCAGACTTTTACTGACTAAAACCCACCCATGTTCCTTCTTGTGCCCTTTGCGTTCCGGGGGCGCGGTATCTCTTGCGAACAACCCGCAGCCCCGGCAGGCATCGGCCCTCAGTGGCCCCTTCCAGCCCACCTGATGTTAAGTGGTCACCGTTGTCTATACACATCTGCAATACCAGAGACCTTGCAGATGCGTTGCCTGATATTGCACCGGTACCTATACCCTTCAAACCGGAACGTTGCTTTCGGGCAGAAATTGGTATGGTAATAAAACTCCCCCAACGAGCTCTTTCACAAAGTGCTGTACTACTACTAGATTTATTTATTACCTCAGAACTTTGTCATTTATCAACCGATTTGGAAAATTCTTGAAGCCGCAGACTTCCAAGACTAAAGCTTATCGTTCATTTGTAGTTTTTGACGGCGGTACGGCATGTACTTGATATTGCACCGGTACCCATACCCTTCCAACCGGAACACAGCAACGCTGCTTCGAGGCAGAAATAGTTACGGTGGTAGTAATTGCACAGACGAGCTCCTTTATGACGAGCTCTACTACTACTACTAAATCCTTCTCTCTACCTTCTTCGGTGAACGGGCTGTGTAACGCAAAAGGATTTATTCAAGAAGTTTCTGAGATTTGCGCGATTAAACAAAAATTCTTAAGCTTTAAATTGTTAGTTTGATGGCATCACATAAGAACGAGAAGATTGCAAGATACTTTGATAGCTGTCTAGAGAATTGGGGCACAGCAGCGGAAGATGTGGAAGGAATGAGGCTAGGGCTTTGACCTTTGCACTTTGTACGCGACAGTATCTCTGCCTAACTTTTTTCTAACTATGTTGGGGTCGGCTACTTGTCTAACCAGATGCAATTGAATACCAGTTTTTTACATGGAGCGACTGCCTATCTAACCTCCACAACCCAGTTACTGGACAACACGATACCTCTAAATAAGACTGGTTGTCAGACTTCCCGGCTGACTGACTATCTGTAACGACCGTCAAAGATCTACGAATGACAGCCGGGACCAACGGCGACACGTGCTTTTCGAGACACGCGGGTGTCATACCCCCAACTTCAAAACTCCGGGTTGCTACTAAGAAATTACTAATGGAAAAATCGAATAACGCTAGCCTATTCTACATTATAGCCCTTAAGTAGGTTTCTAGAGAATTGGGGCACGGCATCGAGAGATGTGGAAGGAATGAGGTTAGGTCTTTACCCTTTGTACTTTATATGGGACAGTACAGGAAAGAAAAAATATCGTGTGCGGCTGTGTCGGGGCACACGGCCGTTGGTTTAACGTGAAACGTGTATGTCAGCGAGTCACTTTCTTGGCGACTTGAAAAGTGGGAGTATGTAAGGATCTCAATTCGACTGTGTTTTTTACACGATAATTCTGATCATTCTAATTGATTTTGATCATTCTTTTTTATTTGGTAGGTCATGCTTCAGAGGTGGTCCCATATATACATTTTATCGGCATTGGTTTGGTTTATAAATCTAAAGCAACAACATACCATCACGCCTGTATTCCCCAGAGGGTTAGACAGAGGTGTACCAATGTACACCCACAGTTCGCCGGTATGTTTTTAGGTCCCATGTAATAGGGGGCGAGCCTATTGTCATTAACCGGGCACAAATCCTAACTGCTACTGAGAAATTCATAGAAAAACCAATTAACACTTTTTGCTCGACCTGGGAATCGAACCCAAGACCTCTAGCGTAGCAGTCGCGCTAAGGACCACTAGGCTACCGAGGCAGTCAAATCTTAAGCTTTTTGTAAAAAAAAATTAACATTTAAACTTATTTTGTTACTGTCCGCTTTTCTGGCTTGCTATCCGTGTGTGTTTTTAAAGACGTTTCACGTCATAACCTGAGGTCACATAAGAACATGTGGAGTTAATTTTTTTTCTTCTGATAGTCTGTTTTTGACCCCCGACGCAAAAACGAAGGGGTGATATAAGTTTGACGTGTCTGTATGTGTCCGTGGCATCGCAGCTCCGGAACGCATGAACCGATTTTCAGTTTGTTTTTTTTTTGTTTGAAAGGTGAATCAGTCGGGAGTGTTCTTAGCTATGTTTGATGGAAATCGGTTCAGCGGTTTCAAAGTTATCAGCTGTTTTGTTAGCTGCGGTAGGGATTTTTATTGTTCTGTCGGGGGTTACTTAAAATTTTAATTTTGTATTTTTAAGTTACTGTCCTCTTTTCTAATTTGTTTGGTGCCGGTATGTGATTTCAGAAACGTTTCACGTCAGTACCTGACGTCCCATACACGTGGAGTTTCAATATTTTTTTACTAATATTTAAAATTGTTGAACTATCCTATCTCAGGAACTTCTGGTTCGATTTGAAAAAATATTTTTGCGTTATATATGCGCACGAAGAGGGAGGTCAAAGAAAAGATGGATGGATTGCGTGAAGAATGATATGAAAGAGAAGGGAGTCAGCGATAGCATGACGGTTGACAGGACAGCGTGGAAGAAGAAAACGTGTTGCGCCGACCCCAAGTAACATGGGATAAGGGCAGGAAGATGATGATGATGAGCACGTTTATCGATAAAGGTTGTAGTCTATGTAACATGACACGGCGACACACGAGAGAAAAACAACGGCATATTACTAGTCCATACTAATGGAAGAGGAAGGCCAAAGAAAAGATGGATGGTTTGAAGAATGATATAAAAGAGAAGGGAGTCAGTGATATCATGACTGTAGGCAGGACGGCATGGAAGAAGAAAACGTGTTGCGCCGATCCTAAGGAACAAATGACTTCCCCCGCCATGGGCGGGGCGGGAGGGAGTGTCAGACTTTTACTGACTAAAACCCATCCATGTCCCTTCTTGTGCCCTTTGCGTTCCGGGGGCGCGGTGTCTCTTACGTACACGCAGCCCCGGCAGGCATCGGCCCTGGATGGCCTCTCGAAAGTAACATGGGATAAGGGCAGGAAGATGATAATGACCAATGTTTTAAAACTGAAGAGTTTGTCATTGTCATAACAAGCTAATCTCCAAAGCTATTAAAAATGCTTTCACTATTATTAAGCTACATTGTGTCCAAATGCTTTAGGCGATTGCTGAGCAAAGGCACACGTGTACTTTAAATATAGAATAGATAACACATACCATAACGCCTATATTCCCCGAAGGGTTAGGCAGAGGTGTAACGATGTACACCCACAGTTCGCCGGTATGTTTAGGTCCCATGTAATAGGGGGCGAGCCTATAGCCATTTATCGGGCACAAATCCTAACTCCGAGCTGTTACTGAGAATTTCATAGAAAAACCCAATAACACTTTTTGTTCGACCTGGGAATAATAATAAAAGTAATAAATAATAATATAATAGATAAATATTATATATTTAAATATTCCTTTTTAGCGCCGCCTCGAACCAGCCCTCCCGGTGCGAATCTAGGTCATGTCACGAGGCACAATCTACATTGTATTTAATGAAAAGTTTTTAACAAAAAAATTATTTAATAACAAAAAAGAAAAGAGTGTCCATGGAGTTTCTTACTCGTTCTTCTCCATAGAGACCTACGTTTTGCAACGAGCAACTAGCTTCAACTTTTAAATGTAACTTCTTGACAATTCAAAAGTGCCTGTAAATGGTCTAATTGAAATAAATGCTTTGACTTTGACTTTGAATTGAACCGTCGAAAAAACTAAAAAGTGAAAAATAACTTTAGCTTCGAGAGTTCGTTTGATCGCGCTAATCTCCAAAACGACTAATCCGATTCTGAAAATTCTTTCACTAATACGATGCTATGTTTTCCCAGGGTGCCATAGAAAATTTTCTTGTAAAAGAACTAGGCCTAGGGGTTTGTTAGCCTAGTGGTCCTAAGCGCGACTGCTACGCTAGAGGGTTCGATTCCCAGGTCGAGCAGTGTTATTGGATTTTTATATTAAATCCTCAGTAGCATCTCGGAGTTAGGATTCGTGCCCGGTTAATGTCAATAGGCTCGCCCCCTATTACATGGGACCTAAACATGCCGGCGAACTGTGGGTGTACATTGGTACAGCTCTGCCTAACCCTTCGGGGAATACAGGCGTGATGGTATGTATGTATTATTTACTACGTATCATACCTCAAGCAAGACATGGTCTAAACCAAGTTTCTATTCACCCTTCAATGGTATCAGGATGTAATAAGTCTTAAAAAAAAAAAATCATAACTGTAACAAGCATTACCCAATATAACAATCTCAAGTCAATAACCTATTCCGATATTTGGCGGCAAAAAAATGTCCGCCATCTTGTATTTGACGACACCATTTTAGTTTATCGTGTTGGGCCTTATAGTGGGCGATAAAAACAAGCTGCTTTTTTTTTTGGGTGGGTGGGAAATCATTAAATAACTTCTCCCGCCCTGGGCGGGGCGGGAGGGAGTGTCAGACTTTTACTGACTAAAACCCACCCATGTTCCTTCTTGTGCCCTTTGCGTTCTGGGGGCGCGGTATCTCTTGCGAACAACCCGCAGCCCCGGCAGGCATCGGCCCTCAGTGGCCCCTTCCTTTTGCTGACATCTCTTTGAGGCGCGCGTGGAACACGAACGCGCCGTCGACACGGCAAGCTGCTTAGTTTAAACTATTGAAACGTAGGGTTTCCAAACGTCTTTTATAACGCGCACTGCAAACGAGTGGAATTCTCTACCCGCGTCTGTATTTCCGAACGCATTTGACCCTAATCTCTTCAAAGTTAGAGTGAATATCAGGATGGCCACCAGTCGGGTCTCTGTCACCTCTGACCTAGACTAGAGTTAAGAGCTTACCCATCTATACAAATAAATAAAATTGAAGGGTCTGTTTGCAATTTCAAATTACAAGCTTTTCACTAAATGCATGTGAAAGTATATACGGTACTAACATAAAAAAAAAACAATTTTTAAAAGTTTTGTCTGTCTGTTTGTTCCGGCTTATCTCCGAAACGGCTGGACCGATTTTGACGGGACTTTCACTCGCAGATAGCTAATGTTATAAGAAGTAACTTAGGCTATTTTGATTTACTTAAAGTAAAAAAAAATAGGGTTATGCGGAAATTAAATTAAAACCAATACAATAATAAACGCGAACAAAGTCGCGGGCAGCAGCTAGTCCCTAATAAAAATAAAATAAAACTAGCTTATGCCTGCGACTTCTTTCGCTTCTGTTATTGTGAATGCAGACAAAGTCGCGGATTGAAAAGTAGCCTATGTCCTTTATTAAGGTTTAAGCTTAGTCGGTACCAAATTTCATCAAAATCTGTTCAGTAGTTTAGCCATGAAAGCGTAACAAACAAACTTGCTTTACCTCTTTATAAAATGAGTATACCTGACTATTAATTCCAACCTAATTACACTTTGCCCTGTCTGTGAATTGAACCCAAAACCCCTACGTGAGGCAGTCGTGCCTGCGGTCACAAGACTACCAGTGCTGTCATGCGTCACGTGTTAAGGATGCATCAATAAAACATTTTATGAAAACTAAATCTAAATGTAACTGCCTCGTTGGCCTAGTAGGAGGTTGGTGTAGCAGTCGCGCATAGGACATGCGCGACTGCTACGCTAGAGGTCTTGGGTTCTATTCCCAGGTTGAGCAAAAAGTGTTATTGGGTTTTTCTATGAAATTCTCAGTAGCAGCTCGTAATTAGGATTTGTGCCCGGTTAATAGCAATAGGCTCGGCCCATATTACATGGGACCTAAACATACCGGCGAACTGTGGGTGTACATTGTTACACCTCTGCCTAATCCTTCGGGGAACACAGTCGTGATGGTGTGCAATAAATCTTAATATATGTATGTATTCTCCAGACCGATTTTGACCACTGTGGTTAACATAGACTAGCCAGGTACGCAGGAGATATAGTGCACAAGTGTGTGCAAACACAGGTGCACTCCCTCTTCCCTCACTCGCATAGTCCGATGAGACGGCAATTTGACACGACCGGGGAGAGATCAGGCACAGGGCCAACGGCGACACGTGCTTCCGAGACACGGGGGTGTTACACCACTAAGTTCTGAACTCCGGGCTGATACTAAGAAATTCCCAATGGAAAAACCGAATAACACTTTTTATCCGACTTGGGAGTCGAAGCCAGGATCCTACGCTTAACAGTCGCGCTTGCTACCACAAGACCAACAGGGCTGTTAAATAATCTATATTTGTATTACAAAGCTGAAGAGTTTGTTTGAATGCACTAATATACAGAACTACTAGTCAGGTATTTTAAAATTCTCTCATTAGCCACTTATCCCTGAGTGCTAATAATATTTCCATACTAATATTACAAATGCAAAAGTAACTGTCTGTCTGTAACGCTTTTACGACTAAAACACTGAACCGATTTTGATGAAATTTGGTCCAGGGCAAGTTTGAACCCCAAGAAAGGACATATGCAACTGTTTTTTCCACGACTTTGTCTGCGTCTGCGATGATCGACATTAACACAGACAGAGTTGCGTGCTAAAGGTCTTACAATCCTACTAATATTATAAATGCGAAAGTTTGTGAGGATGTATGGATGTTTGTTACTCTTTCACGCTTAAACTGCCGAACGGATCTGGATGAAATTTGGCATTGAGATAGATTGTAGTGTGGAATAACACATAGGATACTTTTTATCCCCGAAAAATGTGCGGTTCCCGTGGAATAATATATCAAAATTCTGCCAGCGACTTCGGTCGCGTGTTTTTTTCACCCGCGTTAAGTTACGTCTTTGGTTACTGCTTCTCTCCCGTGTGTCGTAGCGTGATGTTATAAAGCCTAAAGTCTTCTTCGATAAATGAACTATCCAACACACAAATATTTTTTCATTTCAAACCAGTAGTTCCTGAGATTAGCGCCTTTAACCAAACAAACTCTTCAGGTTTATAATACTACATATAGTATTGATTTGACGCGGACGAAGTCGCGTGCAGTAGCTAGTAATCCATTAAAATACAAGCTACCCTTTACAACCGGACCTAACCAGCCGGTTGCCATCCTTATATGGCCAGTTTTGCGCTTGACATTTCTGAAGGACATCCCCGATTGGGGTCAATGCCCGCTCCGAGGTTGTCCTTCGGAAAATCAGGTGTGTTAACGCAAGTGCGTGTGAAAAAATATTCATGAATTTGGACGAAGTATAAAGGGGTGATAGGAGTCTAGATTGATGGTGGAATTTTGTTTTGTTTTTTGTTTACTTATGTTAAGGCCGTTATGGGGTTTTAAATGTTATCTAGATCTACATGAAATTTAATTTAAAATGTATATAATTTGAACTGCCTCGTTGGCCTAGTGGTCCTAAGCGCGACTGCTTCGCTAGAGGTCTTGCGCTCGATTCACAAGTCGAGCAAAAAGTGTTATTGGGTTTTTCTATGGAATTCTCAGTAGCAGCTCGGAGTTAGGATTTGTGCCCGGTTAATGGCAATAGGCTCGCCCCCTATTACATGGGACCTAAACATACCGGCGACCTGTGGGTGTACATTGTTACACCTCTGCCTAACCCTTCAGGGAAAACAGGCGTTATGGTATGTGTGTGAAAAAGTCACATTCTAACCAAAAAGATGCATGCAAACACAACTTAGTACAAAAATTAACCTTATACAAATTTCGATTCCAACAGTATTTAGAGCAATCGAATTCAGTGGGGTAGGTCACATTGGCCCCCTGCGTACTAGCCGTGCTAGGGTACTACCCCTCAGCAGTAAGGGGATTATTATTACCAATGGTGCACCATTCGTCGTATTGCAAATGTTAGGGTACGTTTCGTCTCATGCAGCGTCTAGAATTTCAAATGATTAAAAAATTTTGTTGAATATTTTTGCGGCTTGTGATAAATGCTGTTTAGTGCTCACTATTATATATTACTAGCTTCTGCTCGCGACTTTGTCCGCGTACTTTTTTTACAAGTTACGTTTTTGATTACTGCTCGGCTCCTATTGGTCGTAGCGTGATGTTATATAGCCTATAGCCTTCCTCGATAAATGGACTATCTAACACAAAAAGAGTTTTTCAATTCGGACTAGGAGTTCCTGAGATTAGCGCGTTCAACCAAACAAACTCTTCAGCTTTATAATATTTGTGTAGATTAGACAGATCGGATCTGGATGAAAGGCATACAGATGCATCATAGTCTGGAATAGCACATAAGATACTGTTCACTCTGTTTTTAAAGTTGTTCATGGGGGGTTCAACCTACAGTTTGAAAGATGCTACTTACATCAACTTTCTCACTGACTGACTCCTTAACGATTCAAAATTGCCCGTAGATGGTTTATTTGAAACTATCTTATGCCTCGCGGTGTCACCCGCGTTCTGATACGTCTTTGGTTACTCCTTCGCTTGTGTTGGTGTTCCCCTTTCATCATTTTATGTATTGATGAAAACCACATCACAATATTTACAATCAGTTGTGTAGTTAAACAGATCGCGTACAGAGGGGCAAACGGCGGGAAGCGACTGTTTTTACCCGACTACGGCAAACTAAAAAGGAGGGTCATGATTTTCAAATTAAATCGAATCATTTTATTTGTAGATGATCATAGGTGAAAAAAAAAATATAAGTACAAAGATGTCAGTGCTTCCAAAATGATCGCTATGTCTTGCCGTCAGCGGCGTACAAATATTCTAATTAAAATAATTAATTGTATTATTATGTCGAATTTCAATTAATTACAAATAAATTGATTTAAATATTAATCATAATAATGTCAACAAATTACAATACATCTCAGTACGCATTGACTATAAAATGTTTTTGGGACTAATAATATTAGAAGAGTCATTTTGAAATTCTCTGTGCTGCCAACATCTTTTATTGTAATAGGTAGCTTAGGAAGGGGCCAGTGAGGGCCGATGCCTGCCGGGGCTGCGGGTTGTTCGCAAGAGATACCGCGCCCCCGGAACGCAAAGGGCACAAGAAGGAACATGGGTGGGTTTTAGTCAGTAAAAGTCTGACACTCCCTCCCGTCCCGCCCAGGGCGGGAGAAGTTATTTGATGATTTCCCACCCACCAAAAAAAAAAAATAGGTAGCTTATGGTATACTTTGGGACCCTTTCCTAAAAATCTTCTAGAATAGAGCTCAGTTTTGTGTGGAACAGAACATAATCATTGCGTCGCTTTAATCTGAGCGTCTGTATGTATTTTTTTTTTTAAAAACGTTGCCCCCACACTAGGAATTTCTCCTGTATCGTGGGTGCGTTTACAAACATATAAACTTACATACACAAACAGCCAGACACAGAACAACTATCTGTAGGTCATACAAATATTTGTTTCGTGCGGGAATCGAACCCGCGACACGCAGCACAGCAGTCGATCGCTCGGCCACTGCGCCAACCGTGTCGTCCAATATGTTATATATGTTTGTCATTTTGTATATTATGTAAATTTAATAATCCATTCGAGGTGAATTAAATACGAACCAACAAAACATGTTGATTGTTTTATTCCCAGCTCCACGTTTTTGGGCAGTAAGCCAAGCTTTTAGAGCTAAGGGCATCAATATCATAATTAGTTTCTTGAAACTACTTGTCTGTACAGGTTAAATAACTATATATATTAGTCGCCACAAGTCGTGAGCACCGCCTACGCTGCACGCGGTTGATGCGTCAGTCGGACAGATCGCGTGCAGCGTCCGCGCCCCAAAAATCCCCGGAAGTAACTAATATACCTTGCCGTGTCATCTGCGTTCTGTTACGTCTTTGGATACTGCTCTGCTCTTGTTGGCCGTAGCGTGAAGTTTAATTGGTATAAACCTTCCTTTTGAATCACTCTATTTATTGATGGAAACCGCATTTAAATCTGTTGCATAGTTTTAAAGATCTGAGCGTACAGAGAGACAGAGGTTGGAAGCGACTTTGTTTTGTACTACATATGTAAGCATTTACGTGATACGAGATTTTATAAAAAATTTCCAAGTCCAAATTAGTGGAAATTATTAACCCAATACGCAACATTTTAAGTTTATTTTGCATGACAATCTATACTATAATTATAAAGCTGAAGAGTTTGTCTGTTGAACGCGTTAATCTCAGGAACTACTGGTTGGAATTGAAAAATTATTTTTGTGTTGGATAGTTCATTTGTCGAGGAAGGCTATAGGCTATATAACATCACGCTACGACACTCGGGAGAGGAGCAGTAAGACCTAACTAAATGCGGGTGGAAAAAACCACGCGATCGAAGTCGCTGGCAGCAGCTACTGCTATATATAATGATGTCACAGAAACAGGCCATAGGAACTTAATCAAGTCTTACTACTTAAATTTGACCCACAACCCGGTGTTTGATCGAGCTTCAGTTTTCAATACATATCCACATTTCATGACTATGCAATATACAAGCTTGTTTTTTTATAAAAAAATATTTTAGTTTTAACTTGTTATGCTAATGCATCCTACATTCTACTAATACAAATACGAAAGTTTGTGAGAATGGATAGATGTATGGATGGATGTTTGTTGCTTGTTACTCTTTCACGCTTAAACGGCTGAACGGATCTGGATGAAATATGGCACTGATATAGATTACCATCACGCCTGTATTCCCCGAAGGGTTTGGCTGAGGTGTACCAATGTACACCCACAGTTCACCGGTATGTTTTAGTTCATATGTAATAGGGGGCGAGCCTATTGCCATTAACCGGGCACAAATCCTAACTCTGAGTTTCTACTGTGAATTTCACAGAAAAACCCAATAAACACTTTAGCTCAACCTGGGAATCGAACCCAAGACCTCTAGCGTAGCAGTCGCGCTTAGGACCACTAGGCTAACGAGGCAGTTACTAGTAACAATGTAGTCTTGCTTATAATAAATAAAGCTATTTAAAATCAGTTTATTAATCTCCAAGAATTTATACTTGCAGGTTTGTATGTGATGCCGAGTTTCATAAACGCTTTTAAGTTTATTAAAATAGTCCTGTCCGAAACCAGTATTACCGAGGGATAACGTGTTACCTAGCTAAATATGCTGTGGAGTTAAGATAGGCAGTCGCTCCATCTATACTAATAATTACAAATAGGTAAAGTTTGTCAGGTTGTAGGGGGTAATCTCTGGATCTACTGAACCAATTTTAAAAATTCTTTCACGCATAGAAAGTAACGTAATTTGTGAGTGTCATAGGCTATATAACATCACTCTACGACACGCAGGAGATGAGCAGTAACCAAAGACGTAACATAACACGGGTGAAAATATTCACGCGGACGAAGTCGTGAGCAAAGTTAGTGCAGAATACTGGTATTCAGCTGTGTCCGGTTAGACTGGAAACCGACCCCAACATTGTTGGGACAAGACTAGGCTACGGCCAAGGTTGACTGGGCATTGTCCTACAGCAATTTGTCCCCTAAATATGTACATAATTGTATACGTCGTGTCGTCAAGTTAAGAAGATTAGGAAATAGGTTACCTATTGCGGTACCTAGTGCATAAGTTATTTTTTATTAATAATACAAATAAATGACCAAACCGGGAATCAAAAAAGTCAACCGCCTTCAAAATTACAAACTAAAAAATAACTTTAACTGTTTGAAGTCTGCGGCGTCAAGAATTACTAGGATAGCAACGCATTTGCAAGGCCTCTTGTATTGCAGATGTCTATAGGCAGAGGTGACCACTTAACATTTTGTGGAACGTAGACTTGTTTGCCAGCCAATAATGTTTAAAAAATTAAGTCAGTATAAACAGGAATAAAAGTCTCATCAGTTGCATTTCTGCCCATTAGACCGTTTCAGTAACCGTTAAAATTTAATTTCTGAAGCCGGTAATACTGTTTTCTTAATTAACCGCTAACCGTCGCAAGCGCAGGTGTCGACTCCCACCTCGTGGCCTCCGACGAAACCCGACAAAAACCGAAGTGCGCATCGCTTTTTATTCCGAACGCCGAACGTTGTCCTGTAAAAAAATCGGCTAAGTCCGAGTCGTATTCGGGCAAGGGTTCAGTACAATTTGTGAAACACTTTGTATTACTTTTAAAAGTAGTAGTTGAATTTGATGATAAGTAAATTAACATTTTTACCGTAAAAATCGACGTGACCCAGTGGTTAAGACGCCAGTCTCTAATGCACGAGGCTGTGGGTTCGCAACCGGGCACAGACAAGTATGAATTTAACATTTTCAAATTCATATATACTTTCTGAGTTTATCTTGGACATCACTGACATCGGTGAAGGAAAAGTTCTTCTAACTACCATTGACCTGCGCACAGATAATAATAATAATATTTTTTTTATTTTTTTTTTTCTCATAATCACAGTACAGTATAGTCACGGTAAATAACATTTCATAGAGACTGGTGTCTGTTGTAGTTAAAACCTGTATTACAGATCACCAGGCTTACCCTCCGTCGGACAAGGACATATGACATATTGTACAGTAAAATATTATTGAAAACTATTAATTTATCTTAACTATTAAATTATACAAGACAAAAAATAAAAATTAAACATGAGTGAGATAAAACAAAATATGCAAAGTAAAAGTAAAACAAATCCGGGATGAGATCCGAAATCCGAGATGTGGCTGATGTGGCACCCCAACAGTGCTTACGGAATCCTAAATAATGTTCTTTTATTCATCATAGTGCTGTCTCACTCCTTTGTTGATTCTTTAGTGTTGTTATCTCTTTTGCACGCGATTATTCAGCGATGCTTTGATCCGTAAAGTTGATTATTTCAGTTTCTCCTCGCGATTGAACACCGACGTTTAGGTATTGTAATTTGTTATGGTAATGAGTTATTTAGGATAGACTAGCTTCTGCCTGCGACTTCGTCCATTATCATCATTATAATATTATTTGTTTATTTATTATTTATTAAAACTTTCTGCACATAATGTAAATAATACATTGTACAAAGGCGGACTTAATGCCTTTGGCATTTTCTACCAGTCAACCTTAGGGTGATGCAGAGACAAAACATAGTAGGTGCAAGAAACAGAAAGTTTCCAGGAATAAAATATAATAAATACATATATACATACATACAAACAAAATATACAGAGTAGAGAAAGCCAAAAAAAAAATACATAGGTGAAGAAATATAAGAAACTAATTGTGAGACGAGTCTGCCAACTTCATAAGCAAGTGTTCACGAGCTTTTACTTTGAATATGAAACGACTATTACTATTAGCCGAACGCCGTCCACTGCTGGACATAGGCCACCCCTAAAGATAGCTACAATAACCGGTCCTGCACTGTCCGCATTCAGCGATTTCCCGCGACCTTTACCAGGTCGTCGGTCCACCTTGTGGTCGTGGTTGGAAGCGCGACTGCTGAGCGAGGTGTCTTAGTTTCGATTTCCAGGTCGGGCAACGGTTGTTCTTGGAGTTTTTCCATTAGAAATTTTTCAGTAGCAGTAGTTAGGAAGCGGTTGGTGTTTCATGACCGTGTTTTGGAGACCATGTTGCCCCGTTGGTCCTGCACCTGATCTCTTCCCGGTTGTGTCGGATTGCCGTCCCTAATTGAGGGGAGGAGTGCAGCTGTTTGCGCACACACTTGTACACTATATCTTCTGCATACTTGGCTAGTCTCCATTGAGAGGTCGGGAGAATACTACCGAAGAAAGCTTAAGTAAATATCGCAACTTTTTTTTTTTTTTATGTATTTTTGGGTGGCAAACAATCTGACGCCCCGCCTGATGTTAATTGGTCACCGCTACCTAGAGACATCTACAATACCAGGGGCCTTGCAAATGAGTTGCCTTGCAATTGTTGAAATTTGTCATGTGCCTGTAACTACACCGGCACCCATACCCTTCAAACCGGAACACTACAAGCTGCTTAGCGGCAGAAATAGGTATGGTGGTAGTACTTCCCTGGACGAGCTGCTTCACAAAGAGCTCTGCTACTACTATAATTATTTATAACTTAAGAACTTTGTCATTTATCAACCGATTTGGAAAATTCTTAAAGCCGCGGGCTTTTTTTTTTTTTGGTGGGTGGGAAATCATCAAATAACTTCTCCCGCCCTGGGCGGGGCGGGAGACAGTGTCAGACTTTTACTGACTAAAACCCACCCATGTTCCTTCTTGTGCCCTTTGCGTTCCGGGGGCGCGGTATCTCTTGCGAACAACCCGCAGCCCCGGCAGGCATCGGCCCTCAGTGGCCCCTTCCTTTTGCTGACATCTCTTTGAGGCGCGCGTGGAACACGAACGCGCCGTCGACACGGCCTGTCGTTATGCAACGTATGGACGGTGAGCTACCCATTGCTCACCGTCCACAGGCCAGTATTTACGGTGGCCGGGAGTCGTCTCGCGGCTCCCGACGTCCGGAGCGTCTACCGCGGCGGCTGGGACGGGAGAACCGCTGTCTCAACCGTCCCGCCGCCTCCTTCTCAAGCATTACTGCCTCGCAGAAGGAAAGCCGCAGGCTGACTTCCACTTTTTGACGGCGGGTGTCTTTTTCTTATTCCATACCCTTCCAACCGGAACACTACAAGCTGCTTTGCGGCAGAAATAGCTATGGTGGCACATTGATTATTAGCTTATCAAGAAATAAATAAGTCGATCGATTAAAAGCCAATAAAACAAGAAATTGCTAAATATTACCTTCGTTGACATTTCCAGGTGTATGCCAAAGCCGGTTATTTCAATTTTCATTTAGCACTTGCTAGGCGAATTTGAACTTTATTGTTGAAGTTTTATAGAGCATTTGAGTTTGCTGGTGTGGTTGAGTGTTGACATGTTGGTTAGTTGGGTGTGGTACAAGTTGATAAGCGGAGCGATAAAAAAAATATCATTTTTTTTTTAGTATTGAAACAGACACAATATAACGTTTGTTTTAAATCTAAAAACAACACTTTTCACACACATACCATCACGCCTGTATTCCCCGAAAGGTTAGGCAGAGGTGTGCCAACGCACACCCAAAGTTCGCCGGTATGTTTAGATCCCATGCATTAGGGGGCGAGCCTATTGCCATTGACCGGGCTCAAATCCTAACTCCGTGCTGCCACTGAGAATTTCATAGAAAATCCCAGACCCCCAGCGTAGCAATCACACTTAGGACCCATAGGCTAACGAGGCAGTGGCATGTCAGCGTTATCCAAGATAAACTTAGAAAGTACATATGAAATAGAGAATGTCACTATGATTCTTGCTGGTCGTCGGTTGCAAACTCAATCTTGTGCATTAGAGGCATTCGGATAAAGAAATTTAAGACGTGGTCCATATGTTTAGAACTAGCAGCTGCCAACGATTTCTTCTGCGTGGCATAGCATAAAACATTTTTTATTTTATTTTATTTACCCCCGACGAAAAAACGACGGGGTGTTATAAGTTTGACGTGTCTGTGTGTGTGTCTGTCTGTCGCATCGTAGCTCCCGATCGCATGATTCGATTTTGATTTAGTGTTTTTTTTGTTTGAAAGGTATATTAGTCGGGAGTGTTTTTAGCTATGTTTGATGGAAATCGGTTCAGCGGTTTCAAACTTATCAGCTCTTTCGTTAGCTGCGGTAGGGATTTTTATTTTTCTCTCGGCGGTTACTTAAAATTTTTAATTTTGTGTTTTGTATAAACATGATTTGGAAAACTTACAGCTAAACAATATTATATTCCACAAGAATAGAGAAACAATGGCCAATTACAAGTTTTCGAAATTAACGAACTCATATAAAGAAAAAAAAAACGCATCAGTCAGTTGACGAGGCAGAAGCATAAATACGCGAGTTAGAAAAAATTAGAATTAATTAATTGAATAATACTAAGTTACACTAACAGATATTACATCGGCACCTATGAAGATAAGAAATTAAATCACCTGCACACTACACTCTTCAATCACCTACATACATACATGCACACACACACCATTTCACACTACAACAGTCACAAACACCCAATCACCTGCACACTACACTCTACAATCACCTACATACATACATGCACACACACACACCTTTTTTGTTTTCTAGGTTATAAGTCTTGATTCTAATGCGTCACTTCTTTCATCTTAATTTTAGTTTCATAAGTATTTTGTTTTTAATTCAATTGAAGCTTTGATCTCCTAACTTAACATACATTTTATATAATACATAGTTACCTATCACAGTGGCAAGTATCGACATGTACCACAACCCTGGTCCCCAAGATACAGGCTCCGCCTAGTTTGGGGACCGCTGTTTTTTACTAGAAATGCGTACCGCTAATTGTTACCGTTTTTTACTGTATACTAACCTAATATGTAACTTTTGTAACAGTGGATAATAATTTTTTACTTTACTTTTACTATATATATATATATATATACACTCACGCCTGTATTCCCCGAAGGGTTAGGCAGAGGTGTATCAATGTACACCCACAGTTCGCCGGTATATTTAGGTCCCATGTAATAAGGGGCGAGCCTATTGCCATTAACCGGGCACAAATCCTAACTCCGAGCTGCTACTGAGAATTTCATAGAAAAACCCAATAACACTTTCTGCTCGACCTGGGAATCGAACCCAAGACCTCTAGAGTAGCAGTCGCGCTTAGAACCACTAGGCTACCGAGGCAGTTAGTTTACTTTTACTTTACTTTACTTTAAATACCCTTTCCATCAAAATACTGTTTTTTCTTAAACATCAACACTCCCCTACCCAGATACAGTCAGGCGTTTATTTCCAATATGTTTTCCTTTTTATTATTGCTGTTCTTTTAATTTTATTTTTGTTGGTTTATGTAAGACCTAAAATCCTTTGAACATAAAGTTTTTCATAAAATTGTTTAAGTATAAGCCTTCCATACTGTTACCCAAGATACAGGCTTGCCTAGTTTGGGGCCAGTGTCAAAAACTGTATGTAACTTTACTGCAATAAAATTATTTATTATTATTATTTTTATTATTTAACTCTCGGCAATAGCGTAGCTCTCTATCAGCGAAAGCTTTCTTTTAGCCGACCAGTCTTTCGAGAGATTAATTCTTACGAACAGACAAGCAATTTAGTAGCAAGTATTGTATATTTTTGTTTTGTAAGTAATGTATTCACGTGATTGTCATAAGGCATCAAATTTATCTATTTTGTAGTTCTCACTTACTTTTATGTATATTCATTTTAATTATTTTATTTTTTTTATTTTAGTAAGCTTATTGCGTGTCCGTGGCATTACACCGGGCCCCATCAGAATACCAGCGCTGCGGTATTTATTAATATAATAGTATCGTGGCATTATGCTGAGATGGGGACCTTTTTTATATTATTTTCTTTTTTATCTTGTACTTCCTGTGTGGGTCTAAAATAAATATTTTTCTTTCTTTCTTTCAATTTAAAATCGTTTCTACCTTCAACTTGAACCACACATAAGTTTTTCGAAACAGTAAACTAGTTTTGATATCAGAACTCGATTTTGTGGTGGTATTTAAAAAAAAAGTTCCACAGACATGAATAATGAAGAAAGAGAATACAACATTGTCTTTGCCTTGGTTTTAACAAAACTTCATGCTCCATTAGTAAGTTCTTTTGTTTGTTTGTTTAAACGCGCTAATCTCTGGAACTACCAGTCCTATTGTAAGTCATACCATCTCACCTGTATTCCCCGAAGAGTTAGGCAGAGGTGTACACCCACAGTTCGCCGATATGTTAAGGTCCCATGTAATAGCGGGCGAGCCTATTGCCGTTAACCGGGCACAGATCCTAACTCCGAGCTGCTACTGAGAATTTTATAGAAAAACCCAATAGCACTTTTTGCTCGACATCACATACACCCATCACATGAGTAAATCCAAGTTATATTCTCTCTAAGTACTCAATAAATTTAACTACAAGAAAATATCAAGTCGTTATGACCTGTGCTGTAGCTTCAAGGAAAATTGAATACTAATATTTGCTTACTGGGAATTACCGATTACCAATGTATGCACAGTACACGCGCATTCCAATAAGGGCAACCAGACTAAATGCATCTAGCTGCAGCGATCTAGGCTCTATATTTTTCTATACTAGGAATGTATCCTGTATCGTGGGTGCGTTTACAAACATATAAACTCACATACAGGAACAGCCAGACCGGCAAAGCTATCTGTAGGCCATACTGTTATTTGTTTCGTGCGGGAATGGAACCCGCGAGATGCAGCACAGCAGATCGCCCAGCCATTTCGCCAACCTGTTAGTCAATTCTCCTAGAGCCTTACCAAACTAGGATGCCATGACAGCGCAGCCCGGTCATTTTGTCAATCAAATGTATGGTAGGCCACGTCATGAAGCGGACACCTGATGCAGAACCCACTATCAACCTATATTCATTTTGTTGGCACCTGGCATGTCATCTCTTCACCTCCTTTGGTTGACTGGTAGAGAATGTCTAAGGCATTAAGTCCGCCTTTGTACTTCTTAACCGACGATAAAAAACGGAGGTTATCAATTCGACGCGTATATATATTTTTTGATGTATGATCACCGATTTTGATAATTCTCTTTTTTTATTGGAAAGGGTATATCCCGAAGGTGGTGCCATACAAATTTGGAAATAGGGATGGTTTATTGTATACTCACAGATTTCAATCCTGAGTTGTGTATTACAATATAAGTAATAAAAAATGAAGTATGTAGAATTTAGAAGATAATAGCCAAAAAAATAATTACAAAAAAATAATTTTCACCTTTTAGTTTCTGAAGCTGTTTGTCTTGATTGTAAAAAAGTTTTTTTTTTTTTACATAAAGTTTAAATAAATAAATAAGGCAACCCGGCTGCGTTGCCAAGGCGTCCCAGTTTGGTAAGCCCTTTTAAGACCCTAATTGTAATGCTTTTTGGCTGAACCTATCCCCTATCTTATGAGTTGTCTCTTCTCCCCAGGTCCGAGGTGGCAGTACAGGTGCTCCGCCACCGGCGGCTCCAGCGATGATCGAGCAGGAGAAGAGGTCGCCACTGCAGCCCCAGCAGCAGGGCAGAGTTCAACCAGGTAAGAACTTCTCACTCAAATTTTCTGTTGGCCAATTGGTGATAAACTAAACTGCAATAGAAATAGGGTTGGAAATTGGAGAAGAATATATTATTATATTGTATTTATATAACTACGTTGTCAAATTGATTTACTGTAATTGGATTATCCGTTGTAAATGTATTAGTAAATAAATAGTATTTCAATATCTGACCTTTCCATTTTGGCCACTTAGTTCTTCTGATCAACACTGTCCCACTGCTGAGCAAAGGAAGTACCAAGTCTTTCTAAAAAGACTTCTTCCTCATGATACGCATCTCGCTGCTGATGTGTCCAGTCCAGTCCAGTACGAGTTTTTTTTTTGGTGTCTGGTGGTAATCCTCATAGGATTGCTCGGTCGTTGGGGTGAAGAAGGACTCTTACCGGCCTAAGCCAACGCGGTGTTCCACCTCTGCTCATGGCCGGGGTTGCGGGATTCGCATAAGCATTCACCGCTCCCCCGACAGGCACTCCCATTTGAGCCTGACAGCTATGTTGTCCTACTGCTTCTTTCCATTCCTCTTTATCTTGAACTAGTAAACCAATCCTGCCTGTAAACGCTTAGCTGGTGCCGCCATCTTCGCCTAGGTCTACTAGACGTTTTGCGGGACCCACATTGGTTCATTTACCTCATGATCCGTTCAATAATGTCCTGCTCCATTACTGGTGACCTTGAAGGGCTTAAATTACCTTTCGGAGTTGGGGCAATCACTGCCGACCTTTCCCATGGAGCATTCAAGTCACTAACTCCTCATATTTCTTTACAGAACCTCCTGTTGTGTTGGTGCCTCCACCTCCGAAACCAGCGATAGTGAAGGCCCCTAAGAATGCGAAAATTAATCAAAAGGTAAGATTCATTTTTTTTTATCTTTCTAGAGCTCTTTGTGAAGGAGCTCGTCCGGGGAAGTACTGCCACCGTACTTATTTCTAGCTTCAAGCGTTGCTGTGTTCCGGTTTGAAGGATATGAGTGCTGGTGTAGTTACAGGCTCGTGAGATGTTCCAGCTTTGTCTTCGGGATGACAAAGCGTCTGGTATTACAGTCTACATTTGGCTGCGGTGACCACTTACTATCAAATGGAGAAATTGCAAATTATTGACGTGCTGGTGGATGTAAAAAAAAATTTTTCATTAAAACCTTGTTTGGGAAAGTTCGACCTTAACAAATAAAACATCCGCCTAATTGGACCGACAGTTCTAGGGTTCTATGCTTAGCAACACTTTTGGCCATTCATATAGACATATCAATTTTTATTTTGTAAAAACGGCCTGTCAGCCCTAGCGTGGACTCTGACAATCCGTCCTAGGGCTAACAGGCTTCCATATTATAAACAGCGTTTATCCCATATGAATATCCTTACAACATAAAGGTGTTAATCGCTTAACCAGCAAAGCCTCCACATTACAGCTGACTGTACTTTCACTCACTGGAACACAACCTTGCGACATTTTTGTATATCAAGGTTGGACGGAAGAAATGCATTAATTAATTAATTATAACGAACGGTTAGTACGGAACCTATTATAATTTACGTAGAATTTCAGTGTGATAAACAAATGATTTTCCTACTCAAAGGGTAAAACGGGACCCTATTACTAAAACTCTGCTGTCCGTCTGTCACCAGGCTGTATCTCATGAACCGTGATAGTTAGACAGTTGAAATTTTCACAGATGATGTATTTCTGTTGCCGCTTTAACAACAAATACTAAAAAACGGAATAAAATATTTATTTACGGGTTTTTATAGATAATGGTTCGATACATGAAAATGTCGTGACGACCTAGTGGTTAAGACGGTGTCGGTTCTTAATCGGGCGCGGGCAAGTACCAATGTGACTGTTTCTGTTTCAATTATGTACTTTCTATGTTTATCTCGGACATCACTGACATCGGTGAAGGAGAACATCGTGAGGAAACCTGTACAATTGTAATTAATCTATGAGTCTATATTAATATTAAAAAGCTGAAGAGTTTGTTTGTTTCTGAAGAATTTCTTTTTGTGTTGGATAGTTCATTTATCGAGGAAGGCTTTAGGCTTTATAACATCACGCTACGACACACGGGAGAGGAGCGGTAACCAAAGCCGTAACTTAATGCGGGTGAAAAAAACGACGTGAACAAAGTCGCTGGAAGAAGCTAGTTAATATAAATGAGTCGGAAATCGCCAAGTCTTGAGCAAGCGTGGTGATCAATGCTAGTGCTTTCTCTGTATGAGAAAAGGCCTTTGCTCTGCAGTGAGGCAATAATAGTCTGTTATTATTATAATTTATTATTACCATAAAATTACGTTTATTTGTTCGAACGGTAATTTTCTCAAAACAAACTGGTCAATTGGTTAGAATGTTATTTCGCCACCATTATTTTAGATTATGTTAAAATTGATTTCATGGATTATTTTTTTATTTTTTATATAAAAATTTGCTATTGTTATAGTACATTAATATTATATCATATAACGTAACGAAATAAATTATAAAATTTAGCTAAAAATAAGATGCAATTACACACATACTACCACGCCTGTTTTCCCCGAAGCGTTAGGCAGAGGTGTACCGATGTACACCCACAATTCGTCGCTAACTTTAGGTCCCACGTAATAGAGGGCAAGCCTATTGCCATGGGCACAAATCTTAACTTCGAGCCGCTATTGAGAAATTTTTACTCGACCAGGGAATCGAACCCAATACCTCTAGCGTAGCAGTCGCGCTTAGGACCACTAGGCTAACGAGGCAGTTATTAATTACTTTTGCATTTTTTTTTATAAATTAGATTGTAATGTGGTATAACACATAGGGTACTCTTTATACCGGAAAAAAATTACGTTACCCGTGAGGATAATACGTTGAATTTCACGCGAGCGTAGTCGAAGGCAGAAGCTAGTCTCCAATGAAATTATTCTCGCTCGCAAAAGTCTTGATTTGAAACATTAAACATGGCTTAATGGTTCGGTCATGTTGAGAGGATGAGTGAGAGGCGACTAACAAAAGGGATTTATATGGCAGATGTGAGTGGCAACGCCGGGAGAGGGCGCCCTAGAAAGACCTACCCTGACCGTATTGGTGAGGTTCTTCAGAAAGGTCGGGTGCGCAGTACTCGTAACCGGCGTGCTTGTATGACCAGATGTATGAACGTGGACGAGGCGAAAGAAGTATGTAAGGATCGCAGCAGGTGGGGTTCTCTGGTTTCTGCCTACCCCCATGGGGAAAAGGCGTGAGTTTATGTATGTATGTATGTAAACATGGTTTAATTATCCTCCTAACAGTTTATGCCACGTTTCTGTTAACGTGCTTACTACCTAATGGTAGCAATTTGTGTATCGTTAACTGGTTTTCTGTAATATTTTAATTTAATTTTAATGTAGTTTGAGCGACAAGAATAATTGATAAACGGAATAAACAAAGAAATTGATGAGTTTCTTTATTCATCAATTAGCTGACCCGAACTGCCTCGGTAGCCTAGTGGTCCTAAGCGCGACTGCTACGCTAGAGGTCTTGGGTTCAACTCCCAGGTCGAGCAAAAAGTGTTATTGGGTTTTTCTATGAAATTCTCAGTAGCAGCTCGGAGTTAGGATTGGTGCCCGGTTAATGGCAATAGGCTCGCCCCTTATTACATGGGACCTAAATATACCGGCGAACTGTGGGTGTACATTGTTACACCTCTGCCTAACCCTTCGGGGAATACAGGCGTGAGTGAGTGTGTAGCTGACCCGAACTGCCCGTGACTTCGACCGCGTGGCTTATTTCACCCGAAAGACATAACTTTCGTTTCTGCTCCGCTCCCGTGTGTCGTAGCGTGATGTTATATAGCCATTACAAGACGATTCCAGCAACCGGTGAGTCCTGGCTGCAGCATCAGGTCGTCTTTACCAGATAAATGTATTGTCATCCACACGTAATAAGTATACGAGGTTTCAACTTGATAAGAGAAGAAGAACATGTCCAAAATTGGTTCGCAAGATTTTATTGAAACATTTTTGAAGTAATTTTGTGCTTACTCCCCCTCGTTCAAGTAAATGTACGCGTGATAATTGAGAATCAATTCCACGCATAAAATATTTACCCAATTACATATTTTTATTAGTAACTTGCAACTTTTTATCAATAATGGTCGTTACTCGAATAGAAATAGAGGCGATTTTTGTACGTATTAATGTATCTTTAGCTCGGTCTTTATAGGACATTATTGAACTGAATGGCGATATAATTTTTGCTTTTAATGATGGTCTCCATGCAATCTGAATTATGATTGACTGCAATCAATTCATGAACAATTGCTTTTATATCATAAATTAATACGCATATTTCAAAGCACACGACGGCTCAGTTGGCGCAGTGGCTGAGCGATTGGCTGCTGCGCTGCGTGTCGCGGGTTCGATTCCCGCACGGAACAAATATTTGTATGGCCTACAGATAGTTGTTCCGGGTCTGGCTGTTTGTGTATGTGAGTTCATATGTTTGTAAACGCACCCACGACACAGGAGAAATTCCTAGTGTGGGGCAACATTTTTCTTTTTTAAAATAAAAAAGAAACCAAAGGCTGGTTGCTAGTTATATAAATGTGTATTGCCCGCGGTGTCACCCGCGTTCAGTTACGTCTTTGGTTACTGCTCTGCTCCCGATGCTCGTAGCGTGATGTTCTATACGTATAAACCTTAATTTTGAATCACTCTATCTATCAATGACAACAGCACTTAAAAATCTAAGCTTAAAGATGGCAGGAAACGACTTTGTTTTATGCTATGGAGAGAAACATCTTTTTGGGGATGAAGGTACACATAAATACGAACAACTTTTGTCATGGGATCATCTCTGATATATGAGAAAAAAAAACCTGCAGTTCCTTACAAAAATTTACTACAGAAAACAAAACGATCAAAATGTATGGAACAGCGGATTTAACATAACAACTATCACACCTGTATTACCTTAAGGGTTAGGCAGAGGTGTACTTGTATACACACACCCACAGTCCGCCGGAATTTTTAGGTCCCATGTAATAGGGGGCGATCCTGTTGCCATTAACAGGGAACAAATCTTAACTCCGTGCTGCTACTGAGAATTTCATAGAAAAACCCAATAACACTTTGCTCGACCTGGGAATCGAGCCTTCTAGCGCAGGAGTCGCGCTTAGGACCACTAGGCCATCGCCATTACCAGTGTGCGTTAACTCTCTGTATATTTCCCCTCTATTTCCCTGTTAGGTTTAAAAATAAAAACTGGCCGTGTAATTTTTTTATCTTGACGTTGCTGAAATAAAAACATAGTCAGGATATGGTATACTGACGTTTACTTATATTTTAGAAAAAGAATTAGGGTTCCGCACAAAAAATATTAAACTCAGTGACCGTAGCAGGTGACGTTTTGTGGTTTCTGCCTAACCTCACGAGGAAAAAGGCGTGAGTTTATGTATGGATGATAATCGAAATTTACGTGAGCGAAGTTGCGAGTAACTCCCTCCATTTGCCTACTGGTCCTAAGCGCGACTGCTACGCTAGTGGTCTTAGGTTAAATTCCCATGTCGAGCAAAGAATTTTCTATGAAATTCTCAGCAGCACTTCGGAGTTAGGATTTGTGCCCGGTTAATGGCAATAGGTTCGCCTCCTATTACATGGGACCTATACATACCGGCGAACTGTGAGTGAACATTGGTACATCTCTGCCTAACCTTTCGGGAAATACAGGCGTGATGGTGTGTTTTTGTTGACTACTTGTGTTGCTGTACGGTAATAGATAGTGTGGTGTCGATAAAAATTGTTAAAATTCTTTAGGATAAAGCATAAACTGTCTCTCAATTACTAAGAATCAAGGCCATCCATGCCTCGGTTTGCTGCGCAGAAACAGGTTTCAATTTAGCTACGTGTCGCTTATGTTGTTCTTTGTAGTGATGTGCTGCGAGTCGTAGGAATGGTAGTCGATAATCGGGGTTGTCGATTTTTCTTGTTGGACCGATCGAGTCTTTTGTCGTAGTTACATATCGAGGGATAAAATGGTTTGTTAAAATGCTGAAGATTCTTGTCTAGGAAAGCCCGTAGACAATCACAAAAGTCCTAAAAAAAAATATTTGAGCAACTATTTCAAATTACTACCTATTGCGGTTAAAAAGATACAGCCCTGTGATATATAGACAGACGAACTGACTGACAGACGGCGTTGGCTAAAATTAAAACTATTAAAATGTGTTAACGAACAAGAAAACCAACTTAAACACAAACTCGCAGTAGTAGTAGAGCTCTTTGTGAAGCAGCTCGTCCGGGGAAGTACTACCACCATACCTATTTCTGCCACAAAGCATCTTGTAGTGTTCCGGTGTTAAGGATATGGATGCCAGGGTAGTTACAGGCACATGAGACGTTTCAGCTTTTTCTTTGGGATGGCAACGCATTTGCAAGGCCTCTGATATTGTAGATATAGGCAGCGGTGAGCACTTAACATCATATTGGCCGTCGGCTAGTTTGCCATCCAATGGCAATGCCAGATGCCTCACAGATGCGAGGATTCTGCTTATGCAGAAGTCTGGCAGCGGTAACCATTTAACATCAGGTGGAGCGTCGGCTTGTTTACGTTCCAATGGCGAAACCAGAGGCCTTACAGACGCGAGGGTTCTGGTATTGCAGAAGTTTATAGGCAGCGGTGACCACTTAACACACATTACAGTCTTCTAGTTTGCCATAAAAGACATAAAGAAACAGCGAAAGTAGTCTCAGATACTTATTTATACAATACTGCTTATGTAATGAATACATTAAATTGGAAACGCCCAAGATCTAGTTTATAAGGTCATGATATAATTAGTAACAGTCCAATCATATGCTAATGTCTGCCTTGAAGATGTACACAGAGCGAATGACTGTATATTTGCATGTTATTGAAATAGAATATACATCTCGATTTAGATTTTCTGATTGATGTATTTATATTCTGTCAATTAGGAATGTGTATCGAACGATGCGGTTCGAACTGTTTCAGGGACTTGACGGCGGGTTCCTTATGAGGAGTGTAGTCATATTTTCGTTAATCCCTATTCAGCTAGTTCCTTAACTAGCTATTGCCCGCGACTTCGTTCGTGTTATCGTTCTAAAACATAGTTAACTTCACACGGTTAGCGCAGTGGCTGCTGCACTGCTTGTAGCGTGTTCGTTTCCTGCACGGAGTCAATATTTTATGATCTACACTCTACAGATTGTATGTGCGAGTTTATGTTCGTAAACGCACCCACGATACAGGAGAAATTCCTAATGTTGGGCGGTTAAGAAAATAAGGATCATTTTAAGAAAGAATTTTGTAGATAAGGGCAATAATTTTTAAGGCTTGTGGTTCATATATCATGTACATACTAAGATATTAGATGGGTAGCTGATCATAATCTTAATTTCAAAATTTCATTGAGCTTAAGAAGCAAGTTTTTAAGATTTTTTTTTACAAGCTTAAGAAAATATTGAATTATATACCTATAGGATTCGTTGTTGGAAACAGTACCGTTATAATATAATAATATTATTTATACTAAACAATAAAAGCATTACAAATGACACCATAAAATCGCTTCAATACACATAAAATTAATGCCAATCAGAAAACTGAGTATAATCGATAATCGGATTCGCGTTCCATAATAACATGTCGCCTCACTACTAGTTGTTCGGCAATCGTCGGTTCGGGCGGTCGCGCGCTCGGCGCGAATAATTTAAAAATAAAGAATTCTATATTCGAATTAACAACATTCTAATTTTAATTCTTATAGAAATTCTGTAACGAACTCTTTTGACATCGAGTGGTTTTTTCTTCTGTGGATTAAAGTTAGTCAAGAAGTGTTTTGTGCGGAAAATAACTTTGAAATATAAATAAACAATTTGTACGAGGTTTTTATTGCTTACATTCGTTCTGGTGACACAAATTGTAATCGGTTTTTATTAATAATTGTTTAGTTTCAAGAATATTTTGTACTTTATTTCGTTGTCCAGCCGTTTAAAACCGTGTGCTTAATTGAAATTACGATAAGAGTGATGTTTAACATTATAATTTAGTATTGCGCGTTGAATAATCGTGGTTTTTCAGCGTATGTTCACGCATGCGCGGCTATGGTGTTAGCAGTTACAACTTGGGGAAATTTTGGTGTTTGTTATGAATGTTTGTATACTAAACTAAGTGTCACGGCTTTTTCAAATTTCGAATTCGTTTCGATTGAATTACTTGGCAGTTATTTTTAAATAATTTAAATTCCATTTTTGAATTTTTAAATGGTTTATTCAGACTTATTGACACAGACTCTTAGGCTGTCAAAAATGTTTCTATTACCATTTTTTATCTACTGCCCCGTTAGCCTTGTGGTCCTAAGCGCGACTGCTACGCTAGAGGTCTTGGGTTCGATTCCCAGATCGAGCAAAAAGTGTTATTGGGTTTTTGTATGAAATTCTCAGTAGCAGCTCGGAGTTAAGATTTGTGCCCGGTTACTGGCAATAGGCTCGCCCCCTATTACATGGGACCTAAACATACCAGCGAACTGTGGGTGTACATTGGTACACCTCTGCCTAACCCTTCGGGGAATACAGGCGTGATGGTATGATTTTATCTACTTTTTTGACATTTGTTGTCACCGATTTTAAATGTTTTTAATTACGCGAATTGACCTTCACACCGATACAGTGTCGATAATGTTCCACTGAAACTCATATCGGAATTTGAACGGTGTGAATCCGCGATAATTTACTTTGAACAACAAATGAGTTCGCTTACGAACTGTGTGAGCTCACTTAAGTGAGGTTGCAAGTGAACTTAACAGTACTAGGTTAAGACTAGAACCCTAATATAGAAGGACTAGCGAATTGCCCGTGATTTTATCTGTGTAGCTTATTTCAACCGCTATAAGTTACGTTTTTGGTTACTGCTCCGTTCCTGTGTGTCATAGCGTGATGTTATCCAGCCTATGGTACTCAGGAATTATGTAGCTATCTATTGGTGAAAAAAATTTTCTAATCGGTCTAGGAGTTTCGGAGATTATTCGGTACAAACAAACAAATCTTTTCTCTTTTTTATAATATTAATGAATTTACGAAAATGAATTTTAATGCCGAGGTCACTGGGTTACGCAGTTTCTAAACAAAAATACAATAATCTGAAGAGTGTGTGTTTGTTTGTTCAAGCGCGCTAAACTCTGTTACTAACCGACGGATTGGAAAATTTACAACAACAACATACCATCACGCCTGTATTTCCCGAAGGGTTAGGCAGAGGTGTATCAATGTACACCCACAGTTTGCCGGTACGTTTTAGGTCCAATGTAATAGGGGGCGAGCCTATTTCCATTAACCGGGCACAAATCCTAACTTCGTGCTGCTACTGAGTAATTCCTAATGGAAAAACCTAATAACACTTTTTGCTCGACCTGGGAATCGAACTCAGGACCCCATGCTCATCAGTCGCTCTTGCGACCACGAGCCAGTTAAAGTGGAGGTTTAGTTGGAAAATTTAGATTATGGAAAATTTATTTAGTTTATAACAAACAATTTTTGTTTTCAACGTCACAGTTTTCAGAGTTCCCTTGAGTGTCCATGGAGTTTCTTGCTCGTTCTTCTCCATAGAGACCTACGTTTTGGAACGAGCAACTAGCTTCAATTTTTAAACTGTAACTTCTTGACAATTCAAAAGTGCCTGTAAATGGTCTAATTGGAATAAATGCTTTGACTTTGACTCTGACCAAACTGGCCTATCGCTCAACCACTACGCCAACTGTGTTGACCTGCCAAATTTATTTATTTATTAAAACTTTTTGCACATAATGTAAATAATACACTGTACAAAGGCGGACTTAATGCCTTTGGCATTTTCTACCAGTCAACCTTAGGGTGATGCAGAGACAAAACATAGTAGGTGCAAGGAACAGAAAGTTTTCAGGAATAAAATATAATAAATACATGCATACATACAAACAAATTTCGGGTTCAACTAACAATTTCTTTTTAAAACGTGTTTTCTTTTTGCCTTCGTTTTTGAATACGTTTGACGTTATCCTTATGTATAAGGAAAATAACATCAGTAATATATTTGGTTGATTCTCGTCCAGGTAAAAACCATTTGAAAGGTTCAAGTTTTTAAATGACTCCCTCGGTGGATTTTAGAAAAAGAATTAGCGTTCCGCACAAAAAATATTAAACTCAGTGACCGTAGCAGGTGACCTTTTGTGGTTTCTGCCTAACCTCACGAGGAAAAAGGCGTGAGTTTATGTATGTATGATAATCGAAATTTACGTGAGCGAAGTTGCGAGTAACTGCCTCCGTTAGCCTATTGGTCCTAAGCGCGACTGCTACGCTAGAGGTCTTGAGTTCGATTTTCAGGTCGAGCAAAAAGTGTTATTGGATTTTTCTATGAAATTCTCAGTAGCAGCTAGGAGTTAGGATTTGTGCCCGGTTAATGGCAATAGGCTCGTCCCCTATTACATGGGACTAAACATACCGGCGAACTGTGGATGTACATTGGTACACCTCTGCCTAACCCTTCGGGGAATACAGGCGTGATGGTATGTTATGTTATATTGGTCGGCACGAGTCGTGAGCACAATTGTCAAATAAATTATCCGGTTTTTGGGTATTTTTTGGGGCTCCAACGCTGCTTCCGACCGGTCCGACAGACGGGCCAATTGCGGGTAGCGTCCGTGGCCTAAAATACCCAGAGAGGAACCTGAAATCCCGTAAATTAACTTGACACCTGTGCTCACGATTCGTGGCGACTATTATATCTGCGATGTTTTGAAAATTAATATGTACTGTACTTCCAAAGAGTCTTTCATTAATTAGACTTTATTAATATTAATGAATTATTTCGAGTCCTCGACTGCCCCGTTGGTCTCGTGGTCGCAAGCGCGACTGATTAGCACGGGGTCCTGGGTTCGATTCCCGCGT
Source organism: Caradrina kadenii (assembly GCA_947462355.1). Classification (NCBI taxonomy): domain Eukaryota; kingdom Metazoa; phylum Arthropoda; class Insecta; order Lepidoptera; family Noctuidae; genus Caradrina; species Caradrina kadenii. Next base: position 3,769,777 of record OX381702.1, on the reverse strand, counting down.
CGGGCAAAAAGTGTTATTGGGTTTTTTCGTTACAAATTTCTCAGTAGCAGCTCGGAGTTCGGAAGTTGGTGGTGTGACACCCCCGTGTCTCGGAAAGCAGTTGGTAAAGCCGTTGGTCCAGGCTGTCATTCGTTGATCTGTGACCGTCATTACGGATAGTCAGAAGCCGGGAAGTCTGACAACCAGCCTTACGAAGAGGTATCGTGTTGCCCAGTAACTGGGTTGTGGAGGTCAGATAGGCAGTCGCTCCATGTAAAACACTGGTGTTCAGCTGTATCCGGGTAGACTAGAAGCCGATCCCAACATAGTTGGGAAAAGGCTATGTAGATGATGATGAATGAATTATTTCGAGTATACTAAGGTGATCGATTTTGTCATGGATTTTTTTGTGCACACATCTGTGCACTAAGATTGCCTTACTAAGATTGGTCAGGTTGACAATTATTTTTATTCTAGCGCCCCTTTTTTGTTACAAAACTTCAAAAGGTCGCATTTCGCATTCAAAATTCAGGTTTAATATACACATTTGGACTTCCAAAGTCCTTGATCTTTTTTTTTTTGTATCACGTTACAAAAAGGTGGCGCCAGCTAGATATGTACATAGTGATATGCCTTCGTGTTCATTTACACTTGAAAATCTAATTAATTCATTACATAATTGCTTGAACAAAAAAAAAAAAAACTATATTTTTTATACTGTCAGTTACATTTTAAACAGACAGTAACTTGTAATTATATTGTTCGAGATTGTGAGTAGTCACATAACGTATCACGCCTGTATTCCCCGAAGAGTTAGGCAGAGGTGTACTAATTTACACCCACAGTTCGCCGGTACGTTTAGGTCCCATGTTATAGAGGGCGAGCCTATAGCCATTAACCGGGCATAAATCCTAACTCCGAGCCGCTTTCACAAAAACCCAATAACACTTTTTGCTCGACCTGGGAATCGAACCAAAGACCTCTAGCGTAGCAGTCGCGCTTAGGACCACTAGGCCAACGAGGCAGTTATTTTGATTTCATATCTATACCAATATAATATAATAAAGAGGAAAGATTTTCTCGTTTGTTTGTAACGAATAGGCTCCGAAACTACTGGACCGGTTTTTAAAATTTTTTCCCCAATAGATAGCTACATTATACCTTCGTAAAATAATCGGTTAATGGCAATAGGCTCGCCCCCTATTACATGGGACCTAGACATACCGGCGAAATGTGGGTGTACATTGTTACACCTCAGCCTAACCCTTCGGGGAATACAGGCGTGATGGTATGTTATGTTATGAAATCAAATTTCGCCACAGTGAAGAGGCCATTTTTTTTTACACTTTCTTTTCTAAGTCACAGCTTCACTCAAACATCTTCATACTTAATCCCTCTTGGGAATTTGATTAGTAGTGCCCGGTTCGCCAGCCGTGGTCGTAGCCCAAAATCTCAACATAGTATAAAACAAAGTCGCTTCCCGCCGTCTGTACGTTCAGATCTTTTAAACTACGCAACGGATTCTAATGCGGTAGATAGAGTGATTCACGGGGAAGGTTTTTACGTATAGAACATCACGCTACGAACAAAGGGTGTGGAGTAGTAACTAGATGTAACAAAGGCAAAGGCATTAAGTCCGCTTTTGTACTTTTTGTTGAATAAAGTTTATATAAATAAACGAGAGTGACACCGCGGGGTATGTAGTTACCCGAAATCATGGCGGGCAACACCTTGTCCTCAATCCAAAATTTCTTTGGTAGTAATCAAACAACCCGTCGTAACTGCCTCGTTGGCCTAGTGGTCCTAAGCGCGACTGCTACGCTAGAGGTCTTGGGTTCGATTCCCAGGTCGAGCAAAAAGTGCTGTTGGGTTTTTCTATGAAAATCGCAGTAGCAGCTCGGAGTTTGGATTTGTGCCCGGTTAATGGTAATAGGCTCGCCCTATTATATGGGACTAAACCATACCGGCGGACTGTGGGTGTACATTGGTACACCTCTGCCTAACCCTTCAGGAAATACAGTTGTGATGGTATGATGGAATCAAACAAATATGGTCCTTTGTAGATTGTAATCAGTTGAATGATTTTAGGTGAGATATTGACCTCCTGTGACCTTCCCCCGAACCGCACCTGTTTACTATGTAGGTCGGTTGAATCAATAGTTCGTATTCTGCATTATACCAGCCTATTATTGTCCCAATGCAGGGCAAAGGCCTCTTCTCATACGTAGAATGTACGAGTATTGATCATACCCCTTGCTTAAGGCGGATTGGCGATTCTAGACTCTATTATTTACTAGCGAACTGCTTGCGACTTCATGCATGTGGCCTATTTCACCCACGTTAAGTTACGTACTTTGGTTGCTGCTCCGCTCCCATGTGTCGTAGCGTGATGTTATATAGTCTATGTGACTCAGGAATAATGTAGCTCTCTTTTGGTGACAAAATAGAAGGTACATACAAACAAAGAACATACCTCTATAAATAAAACCTATACCTATTTCTGCTGCAAAGTAGCATTGCCGGTGAAACGGGCACATGATACATTTCAACTTTGTCTCTGGGATGGCAACGCATTTGCAAGGCCTCTGGTATTGCAGATTTCTATAGACAGTGGTGGCCACTTTACATCAGGTGGGCCGTCAGCTGGTTTGCCATCCGCTGATGTTAAAAAAAACTCTAAGTAAATGAGACAGATATTTTTACACCTGGATAGCTGAGACACTGGTCTGGGTAACTGGAATACTTCTTTATCCAAGACAAATTTGCAGGGGTTGCGAAATTTGTTCGAAAAAGTCACCGCGGCCCTGGAACGCAAAGGGCATTAGGAGGAACACGGATGGATTTTAGTCGGTTACATTGAAATCTGACACTGCCCTCTCCGCCCAGAGCGGAAGAAATCATTGGATGATTTCCCATAGCTACAAAATAAAAGGTTCCATTAATGTCCCAGTTATTCAGATTTCACTGTATATTTGCTCTTTCACAGCATAATGATACTGAGAAACAACTCTACAGTAAACTAAGTCAGTTTGTCATTCGATATAAAACACGCAATCTCGAGATAACGCGTGATAAACGAACACACATTACAAAACACCTACATTACGTAAGTGATTAGCGGCGATGAGTTGGAGGAATGATAAAAATAGTTTTGTTTCACGTGTCGACCGATGTGCACAGTTGGAGGTGTTTACGTAGTCAAAGTGTGCACTGTTGGCGATAAGAAAAAATCACTCTGTATAACGCGTTTATATTTTTTATCCAAAGGGAACAAATGTGTGTATTTTGAAAAACCAATTTTATTACCTGTGTGCAAAGTTTAGTTTGCGCTACAATTCTAAATATATTTTATCTTTCTGGAGTAGTTCAGAAATTATTATAAAAAGATTTACAGTAGCTGGTAGTAAAAATGACACAGACAGATAAAGTTTTGACGTTTTAAGGGAACTAGTGATATTTTGATCAATAAGTAATTCACTTCGATTGGTCTTAGGTAGTATTTTTTTTTTACCGAAGGAAAATCATCAAATGACTTCTCCCGCTCTAGGCGGGGCGGACGGGAATGTCAGACTTTCACTGACTAAAACCCATCCATGTTCCTTCTTGTGTCCTTTGCATTCCGGAGGCGCGGTACCTTTTACGAACAACCTGCAGCCCCGGCAGGCAACGGCCCTGAGTGGCTCCTTCAAAAATTGCTGACATCTCTTTGAGGCGCGCGTGGAACACGAACGCGCCGTTGACACGACCTGGTCTTAGCTAGGATAAGGGTACTAGTATGCTTGAGGATTTTTCCTTCAAATAATGTATTTTTATTTGTATTAAAATCAAACTGTGTTTATGCACACACAAGTAAATAGACAAAGATACAGATGTGTTTCATATCGGCGACGACCAATGTCAAAAACTTGTCAAAAATGAAAATAAGTAATAGGTATTTTTGACAGATTAGAACTACAAGTAATGTGTCGTTGGAAAGAATGTCCGTGGAGCTCTTTATCGAGTCCTACCTACGTTTTGGAACGAGCATTCTATGTCAGTATTTCCGAGCACATTCAACCCCAATCCCTTGAAGCTAGAGTGAACAGGCTTATTCTGGTAGCCCACTCCACCGTCTAGTTTGTCTTTGTCACCTCTGACCTAGACTAGAGCCAAGAGCATACCCACTTTAAACAAAAAAATGCTTTGACATTTTATAAAAGTTACGTGAAGTGCCCACCTGAATCAATTTGTAATGTTATTTAAAATATTTCTCACATTTTTTTGCACGTGAATGTGTTGTATGTCAATTATTTTATTACAGCTGTGTTATATCGGCGCCATTATTCGCGTGTTTTTAATGTTTACTATTAAAAGTACTTCGTGTCCTTGACAACCTCTGGCTGGCTGTCTGTTATCATCAGTAACGAATGTAACGTTTTTTTCAAACGGCTATTTATTTTTTCACTTCAGTCAAATCTTACAAGTTAAATTTGACCCACTTCCCGGTGTTCAATTGAGCTGAAATTATGCGTGTATGTGCAGGTTGCATGACAATGCAATATAATGATGTCACAGAGCTGGTCTGATGATGGAGCCGGAGGATAGCCATAGCGTAGGAAGTTACTAAAATCTTACGTTTAAGTTAATTTCTGCCCACTTCCCGGTGTTCGATTGAGCTGGAATTTAGAATGCATATACAATACATTGGATGACAATCAACATGAAAATTTGTTTTTAAACCAAAATTAAAACATAACTAGTTAATCTATTTCGGAGCACATTTTAACTGTTCCTATGGATTCAGGGTATGATTCTTTGCGCCCTATACTTAAACGTCGAAATTTATGATGAACGGTATTTTACATTCATACATAAAGTCACGTCTTTTTCCTAAGGGGGTAGACAGAACGTCACAAAAACGTCATCTGCTACGATCCTTACATACTCCTTTCGCTTCGTCCACGTTTATACATCTGTTCATACAAGCACGCCGGTTACGAATACTGCACACCCGACCTTTCTGAAGAACCTCACCAATAAGGTCAGGGTAGGTCTTTCTAGGGCGTCCTCTCCCGGCGTTGCCACTCACATCTGCCATGTAAATTCCTTTGTTAGATCTTTTTTGAAATGTATTTTCGTTGCTTGGGAAAAATCGGCCTAGTGTGACTTCGATTCGACACGAAGGGTTCCGTACCACTGATAAGCTACGCGGGCGGCAACGTGCGCCAATTTATAGTAATTTACAATTTTTGTATAAGTTTTAAAATTGGAAATTAGCCAACAAACTGCAAATTATTTTGGCAAGTGGAATAAATTTATTTTCTTATTAAAACTTTTTACACATAATGTAAATAATACACTGTATAAAGGGGGACTTAATGCCTTTGGCATTTTCTACCAGTCAACCTTAGGGTGATGCAGAGACAAAACATAGTGGGTGCAAGGAACAGAAAGTCTCCAGGAATAAAATATAATAATAAATACATGCCTACAAACAAAATATACAGAGTAGAGAAATATAAAACAATAATAACTGCCTCGTTGGCCTAGTGGTCCTAAGCGCGACTGCTACGCTAGAGGTCTTGGGTTTGATTCCCGGGTCGAGCAAAGTGTTATTGGGTTGGGTTTTTCTATGAAATTGTCACTAGCAGCTCGCAGTTAGGATTTGTGCCCGGTTAATGGCAATAGGCTCGCTCCCTATTACATGGAACGGCGAACTGTGGGTGTACATCGGTACACCGCTGCCTAACCAATCGGGAAATACAGGCGTGTTGGTATGTAGAAAGATAAAAATACAAAAAAAAAAATGCATTTATTAAATTTCTTGTGAAATTTGTTAGACTGACCGTACAAAACAGGCGCCTTAAACCAATTATCCTTTTATTAATACGATTATGCGGTAAAGATAATGTTATCTATTGTAGATATAATGTACTTCATGCTAATGTCGGCGACGGCCTTGAACAGTATACGTATGTATAGTTATGTACATACGTCATATGTACTGTACAAGACAAGGTGTTTGTTTAAACAAGGGACATTTTTTTTTTTTGGGGGGTGGGAAATCATCAAATAACTTCTCCCGCCCTGGGCGGGGCGGGAGGGAGTGTCAGACTTTTACTGACTAAAACCCACCCCTGTTCCTTCTTGTGCCCTATGCGTTCCGGGGGCGCGGTATTTCTTACGAACAACCCGCAGCCCCGGCAGGCATCGGCCCTCAATGGCCCCTTCCTTTGCTGACATCTCTTTGAGGCGCGCGTGGAACACGAACGCGCCGTCGACACGGCCTGTCGTTATGCAACGTAAGGACGGTGAGCTACCCATTGCTCACCGTCCACAGGCCCGTATCTACGGTGGCCGGGAGTCGTCTCGCGGACAAACTTTAAGGGAGTGTAGTGCTTATGAAAATAAACCACTTTCACTATGAAACATTTATTTATTTCCCACCATACAATTATCTTTACAGATTTAATACCGAATGCGATAACGTAGCCAATATTATTAAAACTATCGATCGCTACACAGTTATGAGCTAACATTTTTTTTTTTAATCTTTATTTAGAGAGCTGATTCGCTAAGGCGAGTATGTCGCTCTGTAATAACATGCAATACAAATAATTCACGCTAGTTAGTTACATGGGACCTAAACATAACGGCGAACTGTTGGTGTACATTGTTATATCTCTGCCTAACCCTTCGAGGAACACAGGCTTGATGATGGTATGTTATTACACTCACAAATAACGTGGCTTTCTACGTGCAAAATAATTTTCAAAATCGGTTTAGCAAATCCAGAGATTACCCCCTACAACCTCACTAACTCACAAACTTTACCTCATTGTAATATTAATATAAATAGATTTGCACCTACCTCTATTTAGTTAGACTCCATACCGTTCAATTAATTAATCCCTCATGAACTCCGGCTGTGGACTTGACCAAAAAACAAGACGGTGGTCCATGACAACCGTTGTCTAGACGATAAACAAATTTAGATCTGGCAATCCACCAAGTTAACTATAATAATTGTTATTGTGAAAACGGTAAATATGTGTTTTTGTATACATACAGTGTAAATATACAGAGTTATTTGTAAAACAATGACAACCTCTCAGGACTATGTTACTAACATCATAATCAACAACTTTTGTTCTAAGACATTTAAAAATTTTTCATATTTTAGATCATCAGATTTTCATACAATAATAAAAACATTTAAATTGAACGCTCTAAATGTTACGAAGTCTATCGAAGCAAAGGAAAGCCAAAGTAAAATAGCGAGGGGAGCGGGGTTAGGGCGGCGGGGGTGTTTGTACTTGACCTATTTACAATTTTACGGAAATCCTTCAGTCGGTCATTCACTTCGATGCGCTTGCGTTGCTTGATTCTGTAAAAAAATATAGAACAAAAGTTGTTGTTTATGATGATAGTAATACAGTCCTGCAAGATTGTCATTGTTTCACAAATAACCCTGTATAGGTAGATTTTATATTTATCAACTGACTGTGGAATTTATATATGAGTGGCCCATTTTTTGTGGTCGTGAGTGTAATTTTTATGTCTGTATAGTTTTGTTGTTTTCCTTACGAATTAAGTGTATTTTTGTGATGGGTTTTCGTGATTGTCCCACTGCAGGGCTGGGACCTCTTCTCTTACAGAGAAGGCACTGCAGGTCAGGTCTCCTCGTGATGTTTTCCATTACCGATATTAGTGGTGTCTAAGATAAAATTTGAAAGTAAATATGAATTGAAAAAGTCACCACTGCGCCGATACGACAACATCTTTCTATTTTTTTTCCCGTTTCCCTTTAATTATTTTAACTTTATTTTGCAATCGTTATTTGTTGTTAACATACCATCACGCCTATACTCCCCGAAGGGTTAGGCAGAGGTGTAGCAATGTACACCCACAGTTCGCCGGTATGTTTAGGTCCCATGTAATAGGGGGCGAGCCTATTGCCATTAACCAGGCATAAATCCAAACTCCGAGCTGCTACTGAGAATTTCATAGAAAAACCCAATAACACTTTTTGCTCGACCTGGGAATCGAACCCAAGACCTCTAGCGTAACAGTCGCACTTAGGACCACTAGGCCAACGAGGCAGTTAAATAAATATAATGTTTTGCTATTTAATTTTTTACTGTATTATATAAAACGATATTATGAACACATAATAAAAATTAGCGACGAAGGCGGGTTGGGTCTCTGGGCCGCAGGCTATGTTGCTGCGGGCCGCGTGTTGAAGACCTATGGTTTAAAAGATACAGCTTTGTGACTGGCGGACGAACAGAGTCTCGCTTAGCACCCTTGGGTACGAAAACTAAAAAAAGATCACATACGATAGTAACATGCAACTAAGTGTATTTATACGAGAAAAAAAAATTACGTGAACCGAAATATGCAGTCGAACAAAAAAAAAATCCTTTTAAAGTCGAGAAAGAAATTGGCAATGTGCCAGTTACACACGAGTTCCATAATAACCGTCCTTCTATATTGCCAATCTATACTAAAATGCAAAAGTAACTCTGTCTGTCTGTTACGATTTCACTACTAAACCACTGAACCGATTTTGATGGAAGGTACAGGATAAGTTTTGGAGTTCATTAAAGGACATGAGTTCGGAAAGGAGTGGAAATGTCTCGTATGCAACCAATAGGATAATGTGTTCCGGGGGCGCGGTATCTCTTACGAACAACCCGCAGCATTGCTCACCGTCCACAGGCCCGTAGGATAATGTGTTGTGTTGAAGCTTAGTTGTGAGATGTGAAATAAGCAAGTCGATTGGTTGTACGAGACGTAATATGTCTTCTTGGCTTTGGTGTAGACTGGGCCATTGGCCACTTTAGTCTTCTTTTTGAAGCATGGGATATCATGTAATGTCTTCTTCGATCTGGTCGGAGCGGAAGGCAGTGTCAGACTCTTACTGCCTAAAAATCCATCTGTGTTCTTAATGCCTTTTGCGTTCCAGGGCCTCGAAGACACTTTCGAACAAATCCCGCAACCAAAGGCCATGGGCTACTTTTTATTTCGCGTTCCGTCTGCGTCCACGATAACAGACATTTATTTATTTATTAAAACTTAATGCACGAATGAAAAAAAAAATACATTGTACAAAGGCGGACTTAATGCCTTGGGCATTTTCTACCAGTCTACCTTAGGGTGATGCAGAGAGAAAACATAGTAGGTGCAAGGAAGAGGAACTGAAAATTTCCAAAAATAAAATATGATAATAAATACATATATACATACATACAAAGAAAATATACAAAGTAGAGAGAGATCAAAATACGTAGTTGGAGAAATAATAAACTAATTAATTGTGAAACGAGTCTGCCAACCTCATAAGCAAGTGTTCGTGAGCTTTTACTTTGAATGTGAACCGACTTGTGACCATTCTGATATTCTGAGGAAGCGCATTCCAAAGGAAAACCGCCTGGACAAGAAAAGAAGATTTAAGAAAACCGGAGCGGTGAGAAGGGCATCGTAAAAGGCGATTATTTGGGGAACGAAGATTCTTACTGTGTGCAGAGCACAAGTATAGAGTGAGAAGTCAGATCGGAAGGAGAACTAGGTTTATCTAGAACAGAAAATAAAGTTGTCAAATCCTTTAACGCCCAGCGCTTAACGCTTATTCACACGGACGAAATCGCGGGCAATGCTAGTTTAATAATTAAACCACCTGATTTTATTTCACTTTCGCAATTTATAAGTTCACTGTATCATTCAACGGGTTTTTTTATAACTTTTTCGCAACTCTCTTATTGTGTAAGTTTTGTATCAAGTTGGGTTGATTTTGTTTTATAGCCTGACTCAGTTGACGCAATAGCCGTGTTCTTGATGGAGATTGACCTTAAGTGGGTATGTGAAGTAAGGCTTGCTGCCGACTGTATCGTAACGGACGCGCGGTTGCGCGATTTATTGATTAATGGTATTGATTTGTTTTCTTTTTTGTTTGGTGTCGAGTTGTATTGTAATTTCTCTTCTTGTAAATGCAGACAATATTGCTGTGGGGTCGTGGGTTGGGTTCTGTTTTTGGGCAAATTGTTATTGCGTCTTTCCATTAAAAATGCCCGCTCCTGCTCGGAGTTAGGATTTGTGCCAGGTTAATGGCAATAGGCTCGCCCCCAATTACATAGGTGCAAACTGTGGGTGTGCATTGGTACACCTCTGCCTAATCCTTCGGGGAATACAAACGTAAGGGTAGGTAAATTCTTAGTAGCAGCTTGGAGATCGGAAATTATTTGTGTGAAACGTCCGTGTCTCGAAGAGAAACCCTGATCAGTCTATGTTAGAGAGGGAAGAGGGGCGTCCACCTGTGTTTGTGCACACTCTTATGCGCCATAATATCTTCTGCTTACCTTGTTTCAATTGAAAATGGCTGTCGTGACCAGAATTCAGTCGGGATAGCAACAAGCTTCAATAGTTGCAAGTTGACTATTGATAATACCGATTTGTTTGTCGAATATTAAACACAGGAAAACGTATGTGCTGCCAACCTTGTTTACAAAAAGTGTTAAAAAATGTCGAGCAGTCGACTTACGATATCGTTGAAAAGTTTGTATTTTTTATTGACTTTTTAATAACTGTCGGCTTATTCTGTAATAGCAGAATTAATTTAGGTGAAGTGAGATGTAGGTGAGCTGTCATACCACTTCATGATAGAGATTAATTAGCTCACATCAGCTTAATTCAGCGGGCGAGGTTTTTAACTGCCTCGTTAGAATAGTGGTCCTAAGCGCGACTGCTACGCTAGACATCGTGGGTTTGATTCCCAGGTCAAGTAAAAAGTGTTCTTATGTTTTTCTATGAAATTCTCAGCGGCAGCACGGAGTTAGGATTTGTGCCCGGTTAACGGCAGTAGGCTCGCTCCCTATTACATGGGACCTAAAACATACCGGTGAACTGTGGGTGTACATTGATGCACCTCTGCCTAACCGTTCGGGGAATATAGGCTTTATAGTATGTATTTTAACAAACAAGCAAAAAACACTTAAGTTTTATTATGTTAGAATTGATGTATCATCATTATCATCGTAGAAGCCGCAGGACGTCTACTGCTGGACAGAAAGACCTCCCCCATAGATTTCAAAGTCAAAGTCGATACATTTATTTCAATAAGACAGAAAATTGAAGCTAGTTGCTCGTTCTAAAACATAAGTGTCTATGGAGAAGAACGAGCAAGAAACTCAACGGACAACATACAAGCAATTACGTCAACAGAAGTCTATTAAAATGGACGTATGACAATGTAGTAAGGGTTATCAACCTTAGACTAGTACTATCAAGGTTTAAATTGATAACGATGCACTTGTTATGATTGTATCTCTCTGTTTAAGGAAAACAGCGCACGGTGGTTCTGTTAATTGTACTGATTAGTTGTTACTGGTTGTAGTCTTATCAGTTACCAGTTTATCACTTACTTGCCTGCGATTAACTGCCTCGTTGGCCTAGTGGTCCTAAGCGCGACAGCTACGCTAGAGGTCTTGGGTTCGATTCACAGGTCGAGCAAAAAGTGTTATTGGTTTTTTCTATGAAATTCTCAGTAGCAGCTCGGAGTTAGGATTTGTGCCCGGTTAATGGCAATAGTCTCGCCCCCTATTACATGGGACGTAAACATACCGGCGAAGGGTGTACATTGGTACACCTCTGCCTAACCCTTCGGGGAATACAGGCGTGATGGTATGTTATGTTATTTTTAAATTATTATTATCATATCGCGCCTTACAAAAACACCATAGTGGGAGCATACCTTTAATTTATTAATATGGAATGATCGAATTATAATATCGAGAACATTTTTTTTAAGGTCGCGTTATTAGGTGAGTGAACTACCGTGATCTTTTAGGTTTTAAAACTTAAAAATTTAAACAGCCTTCAAGGATATTTGATTGTAGAGTTTATGTTCAGTGTGTCAATATATTTTTTTTAGCAGTCCTTGACCATAGACTCCCCTCCTCCAAGCAGAAGGCTTACCTCTTCCCCCATTTATTTTTATGAACCATGGTATCAGTATATTTAACATGATTCATGTAACCAAATTTTGTAATATTTTATTGATTTTACTTTCGCTTTAAGTTACGCGTTTTGTTACTGCAGGCTCCGCTCCCGTGAGTCGTAGCGTGATGTTATATAGCCTATGTTACTCAGGAATAATGTAGCTATCTATTGGTAAAAGAATGGTAAAAATCGGTCCTGTAGTTTTGGAGCCTATTCGTTACAAACAAACAAATCTTTCCTCTATATAATATTAGTATAGATATAATAACTGAGATAATCAGTCTTGGTATAGCTCTAGGCAGGGACTCTAACTGTAACCGAAATAACTGATTTTAACCCATATAATCCCAGTGTTCCATATTTGAAAAACACTAATTAAAAATGCGTTCAAAAATTATAATAAAAAAGTAACCGTTTCAAAAATGGAACACTGGGATGATATGGGTTAACCCATATAATCCCAGTGTTCCATATTTGAAAAACACTAATTAAAAATGCGTTCAAAAATTATAATAAAAAAATAAAAAACACTGGGATCATATGGGTTCACACTGATTTTTAAAATAGTTTGTTACGGTTACATTTCTGTATGTGTTTTGGGTTAACACGTTAAAAACAGATTTCTAAGTGTTACATTTTTGATTCTGTTACCTATTCAACATGTAACCCTTATGGAGGTGTTTTTAAGTCCCTGGGCACGAGCAATGAACACCACGCGGATTGACAATTTCAGACTTATATTAATTACCAAAAGCTTTTGCCCGCGAGTTGGTCCGCGTTAAATCTATACTAATATTTATAAAGCCGAAGAGTTTGTTTATTTATGTTGATGAACGCGCTAATCTGAGGTACTACTGAGAAATTCTTTTTCATAAAGAATAAGGCTGCTTTTATTTTAGAAAAAGAATCAGGGTCCCGCGCAAAAAAGTACCCGTGAAAACCGACATTCCAGCGAACGAAGTCGGAGTGTAAGCTAATAATGACCTGTCTACGGAGGCACTCAATGGTTTCCTTTATCCTTCAATCTAATAAAGCTTAAATATCAGCAGCTTTGTTATTATAGAAATGTGATTTTTAAATCATGGTTGTAAGACTAACGACTGTTTTCCCCGAAGGGTTAGGCAGAGGTGTACCAATGTACCCCCACAGTTCGCCGGTATGTTTAGGTCCCATGTAATAGGAGGCGAGCCTATTGCCATTAGCCGGGCAGAAATCCTAACTCCGAGCTGCTACTGAGATTTTCATGGAAAAACCCAATAACACTTTTTGCTCTGTTTTGGTATGTCACTGAAAAAAATTCAACTCTACCTATTACGGTTCTTGAGATACAGCCCGCTAACAAACAGACAGTGGAGGATTAGTAATAGGGTTTCATAGGCATCCTTCGTCTACGGAACCCTAAAAACGATCATGATACCGATTCACGAAAGAGTAGAGATATTATCTAATCAAGACGTTTAAGGTCGTAGACAGAGATAGACATTCTGATCCTGAACGTTAGAAAGAGACGGCAACACAGCTGCAGCCACGTGTAATTACAAGAAGAGCAAGTCTAAGTTTATTGTAGTTACGAATACCATACATACACACATACATACATCTGTACGTAGTCTTGTTTGTATAAGAATTGTCTGAACGCGATAGTTTGACTTGGAGATAGGAAGAACTTGACGCATTTGTTCTTACAAATGCTATAATTGCGAAAGATACTTTGTCGGGTCTGTCTGTGACGCTTTCACTCATAAACGGCTGAATGGATTTTGATGAATGCTGTCAAACATAACTGCCCCGTTGTTCTTGTGGTCACACGCGCGACTGACGAGCATGGGGTCCTAGTCTCTACTTCCAGGTCGGGCATAAAGTGTCATTGGGTATTTCCATTAGGAAATTCTCAGTAGCACCCCGGAGCTCGGAAGTTGGTGGCTTGACACCCCCGTGTCTCGGGAAGCACGTAAAGCCGTTGGGCCTGCACTTGATCTCTCCGGATCTCTCTGGTTGTTTATTGAACTGTTATTTCAGGATAGTGGACATAATTAATTAATTTAATCTCAAATTTTATTGTATCGCCAATCCGCCTTCAGCAAGCGTGGTGATCAATGCTCGTGCCTTCTCTGTACGAGAAGCCTTTGACCTGCAGTGAAACAATAATAGTCTAGTGTTATTCATTTTTATAATTAATTAAATTATTGAGATAATGTGGGATGGTTGGTTTTGGCAAAACAACGACGAATTGCAAATATGTTTCTTAAATAAAAAAACCTGAACACGATTTTTCAACACTAGCATAGTTATAAAAATAAAATATTGATTGCGCACGATTCGATGCAACGGATTCGCGTGTTTGGTGTGAGCGAGACAACACTACATGCAGGTCTTATGTGAAAGCGAGGCGGATATATTGCAGTTGTTGCTACGCAGGCTGCGATATAAATATCTTTATTAATAGTGTAACGATGTGATTGTCCTGCCGGGGCTGCGGGTTGTTCGTAAGAGATACCGCGCCCCCGGAACGCAAAGGGCACAAGAAGGAACATGGGTGGGTTTTAGTCAGTAAAAGTCTGACACTCCCTCCCGCCCCGCCCAGGGCGGGAGAAGTTATTTGATGATTTTCCACCTCCCAAAATAAAAAAAAAAACGATGTGATTGTAGATCCTTTTTTTTTTTTAAGAACAATAAACTTATCGTCTGAGGAGATGCTTGATGGCTTCTGAAACGATAATTTTGGTATTTATATTTTACATCATTACATACCATCACGCCTGTATTCCCGGAAGGGTTAGACAGAGTTGCACCAATGTACACCCACAGTTCGCCGGTATGTTTAGGTCCCATGTAATAGGGAGCGAGCCTATTGCCATTAAACAGACACAAATCCTAACTCCGAGCTGCTATTGAGAATTTCATTTTAAACCCAATAACACTTTTTGCTCGACCCGGGAATCGAACCCAAGACCTCTAGCATAGCAGTCGCTCTTAGGACCACTAAGTTAACGAGGCAGTTCACCGAAACTCGGTCGGCTGAATTATCTTATACATGTTGAAAGAACAACACCTTTTTTATTAAAATTCCATTCAGTTATCTCAATCGACCTTCGCCTCTCGAATCCGGTGACATTTATCTGTACAAATCATTTAAAAACTTGTCAGACGTGAAATATTTGGTCGCCTGATTTTGTATTACGCTTTTTTATTGTGCCTGTGTCCGTGGCTTCGGTTGTGTGGTTATTTTCACCCGAATTAGGTTACTGCTCCGCTCCCGTTTACCGTAGCGTGATGTTACGTGCCCTATACTCTTTGTTTAATGGTAATCAGAGAGAAATACACTTTAATATTTTATATAGTTTGTTTTATATGGTCTGCCCCGTTGGTCTCGTGGTTGCAAGCGCGACTGATGAGCATGGGGTCTTGGGTTCGATTCCCAGGTCGAGCGAAGTGTTATTGGGTTTTTCTATGAAACTCTCAGTAGCAGCTCGGAGTTAGGATTTGTGTTTAATGGCAATAGACTCGCCCCCTTTTACATGGAACCTAAACATACCGGCGAACTGTGGGTGTACATTGGTATACCTCTGCCTAACCCGCCGGGGAATACATGCCTGATGGTATGTGTGTATGTGTTATAAATTCGAGCCAGTAATTCCTGAGATTAGCGCGTTCAACTAAACTAACAAACTCTTTAGCTAATATTAGTGTAGATTTGCATGGCGCTACTGCCTACCTGACCTCTGTAACCCAGTTCCTGGGCAACACGATACTGATAAGGTTGTCACCCTTTCTTGCGGTTTACAACTCGACAACTGCCGTGCATAGAAGCTATAAGGTTATAAGGTTAAAAGCTTAACTGCAATCAATCTGATACAGTAAAGATAGGAAGAGAATGAGCACTCATAGTATGCCGTTGAAGACTTTGTGTTTTGTACGTCACGTCACGTCAAAATGCGTGTTGCAGGGACGGGTGTCCCTTTGTGTCTCTGTTAGTAGTACTCTTTGTGAAGGAGCTCGTCCGGGGAAGTACCACCACCATACGTATTTTTTTTATTTACTTTTACAGAAGGCTTACGGACTAATTACAGTAAATACACAACATACATAGGAGACAAAGTTGCCAATGACGAGTCTCCACAGATAATGTCTGTCTATCGTACAATTAAACAGGATAATTAATTATAGACAAACAGGTTGGGTGCCTGCTAACTGCTAGAGGGCATCCAACAGTCCAAAGAGCACACCGACAGCCCACCACACCAAGGACGAAAATGGTGTGCTGTATGGAACGCGTACAAAGCACACCATTCCCAAAACTGATATGAAAATCTGCCAATTCACTCCTCCAGACTATCAGATACCTACCCCTTAAGTTTCATGTTCAGTAGTTAGTTTTGCCGCAAAGCTGCTTGTAGTGTTCCGGTTTGAGGGGTATGTGTGCCGGTGTAGTTAGCACATGAGACGTTTCAACTTTGTCTCTGGGATGGCAAATGTTTATAGGTAACGGTGACCACTTAACATCAGGTGGCCCATGGGCTTGTTTGACATAAGACGTAGTATAAAACAAAGTCGCTACCCGCCGTCTGTTCTTCGATTTTTCAAACTACGCAACGGGTTTTAATCATTCCTCATCAATAGATAGAGTGGTTCAAGAGGAAGGTTCATACGTAGAGAACATCACGCATGGAGCAGTAACCAAAGACGTAACTGGACGAGGGTGATGCCACGGAGTATTTAGCTAGTTGTAATAATACGTTTGTTGGTACAATATACTATTTCTTAAGGATTACTGGTTTAAAGGGTCAAGGTATATAGCAGTTTTTTTTTAAAGAAAATCAAATCTCGAATCTTTGTTGCAATCCATAATGTGATCATACGGGTGGTAGGTGTTCAAAATAGAAACAATTATGGTCCCAAAAAATTATTAAGTAACGCCTGACAGAAACGTAGAGATCCCTACCGCAGCTAACAAAAGAGCTGATAACTTTGAAACTTTCAAACATAGTTAAGAACAGTCCCGAATAATTCACCTTTCAAACAAAAAAAAATTAAAATCTGTTTGTGCGTTCGGGAGCTACGATGCCACAGACAGTCACACACATACAGACACGTCAATCTTGTAACACCCCGTCGTTTTTGCGTCGGGGATTAAAAATACATTGTCCTACACTCGGCATTTAATTTCTCCTATATCGTGGGTGCGTTTACAAACATAAAAATAATCTCCAGATCGATAGTCTTCTTAGTGATTTCAGTCAATCTCAATGAAGACTAGCCAAGTACCTGCAGATGGTGCATTCCCTCTTCCCCAACTCTCATAGTCTGATGGGACGGCAATCCGACACAACCGGGGAGAGATCAGGACCAACGTCTTTACGTAGTTTCTGAGACACGAAGGTGTTCCACCACCATCTCCCGAAACTTAAAATTCTTAATTTCATTTCTTGGTACAACCGTTATTGATGTTTTCAATGATGAGAATTTAATAAATATATCAAGAAATTGCTGTAGCAGATGATTTTGAAACAACATACAACGTAAACAGAACTCTCTCATTGAGATAACCAGGAGGGTTATTGAAGATGATAATGATGAAGCAAGCGCTAACACGGCTGTTAAGCGTGGGGTCTTAGGTCTCATTGGGATTTTCCATCACGAATTTCCTAATAGCAGCCTGAAGTTTGGAGGTTAGTAGTATGATATCCTTGTGCCTCGGAAAGCATTGCCTTGTGCATCTTTGACAGTCGTTACGAGTGGTCAGAAACCTGAAAGTCTGCCAAGCAATCTTACCAAGGTGTATCGTGTTACCCGGCTCCTGGGTTGAGGAGTCCGGATAGGCAGTCGCTCCACGTAAAACACTAAGTCGATATGGGTTATTAGAAGCCCCAGTCCGTCACCCGAACAGAGACAGGCCCGAGAGTAAGGCGCACGTGGCGTTCCCCGTGCGCCTTTTTCGGAGTCAGTGCGGCCGGTGGATGATGGCCGCACCGGGTGAAGTGGCCCGCCTTGTGGAAGTGGCAGGCCTATACCTGCCGGGGTGCGAAAGAATGCTCAAAGCGATACCCGTGCCCCGGCCAATGGTAGTTGGAGGAACACCGTGGGGTTTTAGTCGGTAGGAGTCCCACACACCTTTCCGCCTTCCCCGAGGCGGAGGCAGTCAATGAGGATTTCGCCATGAGAAAAAAAATATTAGAAGCCCGATAATCTGACAACGAGCCCCACGGTCCCACCAAAGGGTATCGTGTTACTCAGTAACCAGGTTGAGGAGGTCTATAGACATTCCAACATTATCTACTTAGCCTTTTCCCAACTATGTTGGGTTCGGCTTCCAGTTTAACCGGATGCAGCTGAGTACCAATGTTTTACATGGAGCGACTGCCTATCTGACCTCCACAACCCAGTTACTAGGCAACACGATACCTCTTGGTTAGACTGGTTGTCAGACTTCCTGGCTTCTGACTATCCGTAACGACTGTCAAAGATCTACGAATGACAGCCGGGACCAACGGCTTTACGTGCTTTCCGAGGCACGGGGTTGTCATACCACCAACTTTCAAACTCCGGACTGCTACTGAGCAAATCCTAATGGAAAAACCCAATAACACTTTTTGCCCGACCTGGGAATCGAACCCGGGACCCCACGTTTATCAGTCGCGCTTGCAACCGCGAAACCAACGGGGCAGTGTCTATAGACATTCCAACATTGTTGACAAAAGGCTAGGCAGATGATAATACCCTCTAATTATTGTTCCACTCCAAGGCAAAGGTCTATTCTCAGAAAGAGAAGACACCAGCTGCAGCGTTCACCGCGCATGCTCAATGCGGATTAGCGATTACGGACTTTGTATTAAGTCTAAGTTTCCTCACCATATTTTGTATAAACTTTCATAGACACGTTTTCTTGTAAACATTATGTATGTGTACCGTCTAACCTCAGCTAAAGTATTATAAAGTCATTTAAATACAGTGCAAACTAATAAGACGGGGAGTTATTAAAATATTTACCATTGTTCAGTGAACAATGCGGTCAGCATGTCTATATTATAAACAAGAATCGTCATACTGAAATACTGTTGGACGAGGCGACGTTGTGTCGAAGCTTCGGCACTCACGGATAGACAGGAATGTCAGAGAAATAGAAATGTTTTGATTCTGTATTGATGATGTTGAACTTCTCAGTTGGTGGAAATTGTACGTCGCTGAGATGGTTACTTGGCTTGCTATGTCTTCGTAAGATCATGAGACATTTTTAGGGTTCTGTACACCCGAAAACAAGAACGGAACCCTGTGTCCGTTTTTCCGTCCGTCACAGTAAATTATCTCCGAATCTACTAGACCGATTAAGTTGAAATTTGTTACATATATTAATTTCTGTGACCCAAACACAGAGGTGTGACGTGAATAGACGAAATCTGTACACGGGGGTCACTTCTGGGGAGCAAAATGGAAAATGCATCATCTGCTTCGCCTTTTCTCAACTATGTTGGGGTCGGCTTCCGGTCTAACCGGATGCAGCTGAATACCAGTGTTTTACAGGGAAAAACTACATCGTGTGACATATTAAATGAAACGGCTTGTTGTGAGGATCTTAAATATATTCTTTTGTAATTTTAAAATAAATAGTTACCAAGTTATTTAAGAAAATAGACAAAGATTGACCATTCCCCATTGTCTCTGGTATTGCAGATAGGCAGCGGTGACCACTTAACATCAGGTGGGCCATCGGCTTGTTTGCCATCTAAAAAAATAAAAAACGAAAATGGAACTTTAGTAAATTGTATTTTAATACCCGTTTCATAAGATCCACATTCATTATACAACAGATAGCTGAAATGTCTGTTAGCGCACTCACAGGTCAAGGTCCCGACTATCACTATCCACCTATATATCTAGCTAGCTTATATAATTATTTATGTTAATACGTCCGTTGATAAGCGGAGACAGGTTTGTACAGTAATTTAGTCGGCTCGTATCCGCTAGTTATTTGGTAGATAAATTTTGGACGAACTGGTCTAGGTTTGGTTGATATTTGAAGCAGATTTGGTGAAGTAGTGTCTTGTCTAGCTGTACAGGGTGTTAGGGTAAACGAGGGACTTGCTTTGAGGGTGTGCAGTACTCTTGAAAATTAACAACTTTTACTAAAGTACGAACCGCAAAATCGATCCATTTATGTTCGCATAACTCGACAACATGTAAGAAACAGCTGTTTTTTTTTTGTATATTTTCATAAGTACTTCCTTAAAGTATATTCCTTTTTTAAACTAACACCTTATGTACCTGGCTGTGTCTGTTTTTTGTTACTGCTCCGCTCCGGTTGATCGCAGCGTCATGTTCTATACGTATAAACCTTCCCCTTGAATCACTCTATCTATTGATGGAAATCGAATTAAGATCAATTATGTAGTTTAAAAGATCTAAGAGTACAGACACCGGGAAGATAGTTTGTTTTATTCTATGTATCGATACTTTGTACATGTTATGACTAGCTATACACAAATCGAAGAAAAATTGTCCAGCTTGCTAAATAGTGTAAATTGATTTATTAGCCGATTCTAAGCTAAATACTTTCAGGGTGTGCGCCATACCAATCGATCGATCGTCAAACGATGGTAGAATGGATCAATCAACGCCGATCGATAGTTTCTCCTACCACCAATCGAACGACTAATCCTTTCTACCATCGATCGATTGGTGTAGTAAAACCCTTAGGGTGATTAGTTTTGTTCGTTCAACACTAAATACCAAGACACCAGATGAGAATTTTAACCTGTCAATTGTAGCAATTCAATTTGGCATTTTATTGAGTTGCAACGACCTGGTCGAGCTGTCTGGCATTATGCCAGTCGCTTCGCTGTGAAGTAAAAAATTCATGCCAAGCGCGAGCCGGATTAGTTGGTTCGGGTTTTGTTGATTGTTGAAACTGTTTCGTGAAAGCATGGTCCTTATGTAATTACCTCCTTTTACTTGTTCTACGCAAGTTTTGTGTGTGTAATCACATTTTGGGAGAGCTAAACATACCGACGAACTGTGGGTGTACATTCGTACACCTCTGCCTAACCCTCCAGGGAATGCAGGCGTGATGGTATGTTATTGTGTTGTGTTGTATCTAATATGCCTGACGCTGCGCCTGAGGCGTTATGTCGCTCAGATTGATTAAGTAATTTAACAAAAACATAAAAGAGATAGGTGCCTTATTAAAAATAAGAAATTTTGGGTTCTGATCCGCTCCCGTTGGTCTTAGCGTGATGTTATGTAGACTATACTATTCCTCAAAGTCAAAGTCAAAGTCAAAACATTTATTTCAATTAGACCATTTACAGGCACTTTTGAATTGTCAAGAAGTTACTCATACAAAAAGTTGAAGCTAGTTGCTCGTTCCAAAACGTAGGTCTCTATGGAGAAGAACGAGCAAGAAACTCCATGGACACTCTTTTCAAATTGGTTTTTACAGAATCTTGGTTACAATATTCTTGTTGCTTCTACATGTGAAAACAATGAAGTTAATTATAAAACAATTAATAAAAAAATATATGACAATAATAGTACTAAAGATGTAAGCCATGGCAGTTAAGAGATGACCATTCCCAACTGACAGCGCCCGTTCACGAACATGACGCGAGGATCAGCACCACTTAGCTCAACCATCATGAAGGGAGCCAAATGATCCGACACACGCGCCACCATCAGCGAGACATTTAAGTGAGCACAATGCACCATCATCTCATGAATCTAATCTGGCTATCGTATACAAAAGCATATTTTGCAATCTGACTGGTAGATTGTCCCGGCCACCGTAGACGCGGGCCTGTGGACGGTGAGCAATGGGTAGCTCACCGTCCGTACGTTGTATAACGACAGGCCGTGTCGACGGCGCGTTCGTGTTCCACGCGCGCCTCAAAGAGATGTCAGCAATTGGAGGGGCCAGATAGGGCCGTTGCCTGCCGGGGCTGCGGGTTGTCCGTAAGAGATACTACGCCCCCGGAACGCAAAGGGCACAAGAAGGAACATGGATGGGTTTTAGTCGGTAAAACTATGACACTAAGGGTGGGGGAACTCATTTGATAATTTCCCATCGCCAGACCATTACGCCAGTATTCCCCGAAGGGTCAGGCAGAGGTGTACCAAATGTACACCCACAGTTGGCCGGTATATTGAGGTTCCATGTAATAGGGGGCGAGCCCATTGCCATTAACCGGGCACAGATCCTAACTCCGAGCAGCTACTGAGAATTTCATAGATAAACCCAATAACACTTTTTGCTGGAACTCAAGACCTCTAGCGTAGCAGTCGCGCTTGGAACCACTGGGCTAACGAGGCAGTTTTTAGTTTGTCGATTTACCATCGGTAAAAAAAAAATCGGTGTAACCCTTTTAACTGCAGGCCCCTTCCATGTATGTTTACTTACTGCGTATGGTCTCAATGTTGTTGCAAGACTACTAAGCGGTTCGCGAATCGGGCAAAAAGTGATATCTAGTTTTTCCATCAGAAATTTTCCCCGTAGTTTGGAAGTTGGTAGTGAACTCGCCCCAGTCTTGTCGGATGTCGAATAAAAATCCCTACCGCAGCTAACAAAAGAGCTGATAACTTTGAAACCGCTGAACCGATTTCCATCCAACAGCTAAGAACACTCCCTAAATCAAAATCGGTTCATGAGTTCGGGAGCTACGATGCCACAGACACACACAGACAGACACGTCAAACTTATAACACCCCGTCGTTTTTGCGTCCGGGGTTAAAAACAACAAGAATAACTTAACCGGGCTTTTGTAAAAACTTATTTGAAGAGAGTATCCGTAGACTGCCTCGGTAGCCTTGTGGTCCTGAGCGCGACTGCTATGCTAGAGGTCTTGGGTTCGATTCCCAAGTCGAGCTAAGTGTTATTGGGTTTTGCTATGAAATTCTCAGTAGCTGCTCGCGAGTTTGGATTAATGCCCGGTTAATGGCAATAGCCTTGCCCCTTATTATATGGGTCCAAAACATACCGGCGAACTGTGGGTGTACATTGTGGGTTACAACTCTGCCTAACCCTTCAGGGAATACAGGCGTGATGGTATGTTATCCGTGGAGTTTCCTGCTCGGTCTTCTCCATAGAGATCAATCTACATTTTGGAACGAGCAACTGACGATTCAAAGATGCTTGTAAAAGAAAAATTTAATTTAAATTAACATTTTGATTATGACTTTTTACAATATCGTACCGTGGCGCGTGCGCTCTTAAAATAATATCGACCCATCCACGGACTGGCCGCGGTAAGCGTACCCTTACGTTGATCGATCGAACCGTATGGTGTGACTTGTGCTTTGATCTACATGTAACCCGTATAAAACCCCAAATAACTGCGCATACGACTATTACGTGGTCAATTTTCTTTACAGCACAATTAACTATAACGTTACTTAAAAGCAGAATGACGTAGAGCTCTTATTGTGCCGTTTTGTTAACCTTGGCGTAATCGGCAAGTGGACCCCTGCAGCGAGTGAGCGAGACAGCAACATGTTTGCACAAGTTAGAGGGAGATAGCGATACCGGCGCGGGGCGACGTGCTCGCCACGCGGCTAACTTAGGTTACACGTTTTAGGTTATGTCATGTGCTTTATTCCAAATTTAAAAAGCCTGAGTGTTACACGCGTGTTTTTTTTTTTCTACTTCTAGGGAGCGACCCGATTTAATCTATGGTTTAAACTTTTTCGAGGACAAATAATATTTTATAATATAACCTTATTTTCGAACACGTGATTCTGTTTTTTGTTTATGGCGTGTGTATATGGGACAACGCCATTTGACGTGTTAAAGTGATCGGAACACGTTGTATGTTAGTCCTGTTTTTATTGTAATTCCGTTGTTTTAGTGTTTCGTGGGCTGCGCAGGAGTTGATTGTGTGTTCTTTTTAGTGTCAGGCTGTTTTGTTGTTGAGTGATGTTTTAAGTGGTCGTTTAAAAGTGTGTATGGATGGATGTTTGGATGACAAGTGTCCGGAGAAGGGTAAGCACGATGATCAATTGTTTTTTGATTTTCTTTTTTTTTAAATTATTGATTGTAGAGTGCATTTTCGTAGGTTAAGTGAGTTCCTATATAGCTCTTATCAAAACCTACGTAATCTTATGTACGTAATCTTTTTTATTATTAGTGTATTTTATTTCGCGTCTGTCTCAAGTAATTATTACGTCGTGAAGCTATCAAAGTCAATGTCAAATGATTTATTTCAATGAGACCAATATAAGACAATTTTGACGTCTTTTACAAGGAAAAGGATCTGAATCTAGTTGTCGATTTAAAAGGTAGTTTCGTATGGAGAAGAATGGATATGAATCTCCATACTTACCCCTTAAAAAAATATACATACATACATACATAAACTCACGCATATTTCCCATAGGGGCAGGCAGAAACCACAGAACGCCACCTGCTACGAGCCTTACTTACATACTTCTTTCGCATTGTCCACGTTCATACATCTGGTCATACAAGCATGCCGGTTACGTATACCGCGCACCCGACCTTTCTGAAGAATGTTATGTTTCAGTATGGTTAGGGTAGGTCTTTCTAGGGCGTCCCCTCCCGGCGTTGCCGCTCACACCTGCCTTAGATTCACAAATTAAAAAAAATATAAATGTACACACGAATGTACCTTAGGTCCAGCAGTGTTATTGGGTTTTTCTATGTAATTCTCAGTAGCAGTTCGGAATTAGGATTTGTGCCCGGTAAATGGCAATAGGCTCGCCCCCTATTACATGGGACCTAAACATACCGGCGAACTGTATGTGTACATTGGTACTCGTCTGCCTCACCCTTCGGGGAATACAGGCGTGGTGGTATATTATGTATGTACCTTAAATAAAAAGCCACCATAAGTACTTCGGTTCTATAAATATATGTATGGAGCAGCTGATTTTCTTTACATGATCGACAAAAAATTTCTACCATGTGGGTATAAATCCATAGATTTTATTATTATTATATATTATTGATTATGTCATACTGACCAAAAACTATTCTCAGAAGCACAGCTGTGTAACCTTCCGGGGAAAGAACACATTGTCCAGTCTCCCCTATTGACTTATTGACGTGGGAACCTATAGTAACAATTTTTACAAAGAATCTCTACGTAATATAAATAAAAATCGCTTCTCGCCGTCTCTACGCTTGTATCTTTTAAACTATCCAACGGATTTCAATGAGATTTTCATCAATAGATAGAGTGATTCAAGAGGAAGGCTTATACGTAAAGAACATCACGCTACGACTAACGGGAGCTGAGCAGTAACCAAAAACGTAACTGAACAAGAATGATACTAATCTCAAATAAAACAGTGACTTGCACGTCACCTACAGTCGTCGGCTGTCAATAACATTTTGACAATTGCAATGTAACTTTGTTTTGTGTTGTGTTGGAGTATTTTATGTATTGTGTTATGTGCGTTTAATGTATTATTTGTGTTATCTATTGAATTGTGTGTATATGAGTCTTTGTCACTTGAATAAATAAATGAATTAATTAATTAATTAAAAGATTGGTCAAACTAAGCCTGTACTCTCCCCGGTCGTGTCCGATTGCCGGCCCATTTGATAATGAGAGTGAAGGGAAGGGTTCCGTATTCCGTTCCTTTTGTGACAGATCACAAGATCTATGCGACGTAGTGTTTTAAATTTTGACAGAGTAGTAGTTATTATACATAAATTAATTAAATGTCGCGCACATAAATATCGCCAGTCAAAATCATATTATGTTCTTTTTTTGTTTGGTAAATTAGTTTCAATAGTAGTAGAGCTTTTTGTGAAGGAACTCGTCTGGGGAAGTACTACCACCATACATATTTTTTCCACCCTTCAAACCTTTGAAGGTTATGGCTGCCGGTGTTATTACAGGCACATGACACATTTCAACTTTGTCTCTGGGATGGCAACGCATCTGCAAGGCCTCTGGTATTGTAAATGTCAACAGTCAAAGTCAAAGCACTTATTTCAATTAGACCATTTACAGGCACTTTTGAATTGTCAAGAAGTCTCACACAAAGTTGAAGCTAGTTGCTCGTTTCAAAACGTAGGTCTCTATGGAGAAGAACGCGCAAGAAACTCCATGAACACTCTGTTCAAATTGGTTTTTACAAAATCTTGGTTACAATATTCTTGTTGCTTCTTTATGTAAAAACAATGAAAGTGAATAATAAAAAAGGAACAATAGAAATAATGATAATGATAAAGTACTTAAGTCATGGCAGTCAAGAGATGACCAATCCCAACTGACAGCACCCGTTCACGAACCAACACCAGCACGAACCGAGGCAGCGGTGACCACTTAACATCAGCTGGACTTTACCATCACGCGTGTATTCCCAAGAGGGTTGACATAGGTGTACCACAGTTTACACCCACAGTTCGCCGGTGTGTTTTTAGGTCCCTTGTAATAGGGGGCGAGCCTGTTGCCATTGGGCACAAATCCTAACTCCGGGCTGCTACTGAGAAATTCAAAGAAAAACCCAATAACACTTTGCTCGACCTGGGAATCGAAACTAAGACCTCTAGCGTAGCAGTCGCGCTTAGGACCACTAGGCTAACGAGGCAGTTCTTAGCAGTTCTGCAGACTTATTTGCAATAGGTTTAATTAATACTTCGTGTTAGGTATCATTCGAGAGTTGTTGATTTAGCAACTAATACCAGAAGTGTTATATCTCTTGCGCCATCAATAATTAGTACATTGGTATTCAAATGTTGCATTACACCTGACAGGCAAAGTTAGTCATTAAAATAAGCTTAAAATAACAGGTTTCAGCTCTTGCAACTGGCGAGATAGATGGTGAAGAAACCTCGTAGAGCTGTAAGGTGCGCATACACGGGCAACACTTTTATTACATCACATTTTTGGTTAGTGCTCCGCTCCCTTCGGTCGTAGCGTGATGTTCTATACGTAGAAAGCTGCCTCTTGAATCGCTCTATCTATTTATGAAAAGCGCATTAAAATCCGTTGCGTAGTTTAAAAGTTCTAAGCGTACAGACGGCGGGAAGGGACTTTGTTTTATATTATACTTAGTAGAGAAGATAGAAGCTGTGAAACCTTCTCATGTATAGTCCGGTATAGTAGATGTCACGAGTCGTGAGCACAACGTCAAGTAAATTCTTGGCTTTTTGGGTTCCTTTCTGGGTATTTAGGGACACCGACGCTACACGCGATGGTCCGTCAGTCGGACCTTTGTGCTCGCGACTCGTGGAGTCGTGGCGGCTACTATAATATATTACTTAATTTTCTGAGAAAGTAAAGTAGACAGACACATAATTTTAATTAAAGCAGAATTTTGATAATTATTAGTGTATGTCAGCAATGTTGCTGACAATGCATCGCGACCACAAAATGTGTCCCGTTTAGTAACGCCATTAGATAAACAGCTCTGATAAGAAAAGTGACATAGTCATTATAGTTTTGATTAATAGAGTTTATAATTACCTAATGTCCACTTGCGCTACTAATTACAAAATATATTTAGCTTCAAACGTGTTTGAAAAAGATCATTCTGTCTCTTTCAGCTTCAAACAATTCGACAGAGATGCAATGATGTCTGGATACGTTTAACCCTAAATGTCAAAGTCAAAGCATTTCTTTCAATCAGTTCATTTACAAGCTCTTTTGATTTGTCAAGGAGTCGGTCAGTTAGTCAGAAAGTTGAAGCTAGTTGCTCGTCCTGAAACGTAGGTAGGTCTCTATGGAGAAGAACGAGCGAGAAACTCCACAAACACTCTTTTCAATCAAGTTTTTTCAAAATTCTTGTAGCGTGTCTTTTGATCCCGGCTGTCTTGTGTAGTCAGAATCCTAATAGTCGATAACCTGTCTTACCAACTGTTTTAGCCGGTATGAGTCCAGCATGCCCCTCCGTCACCCCCATGGCGGAGGATTCCCACAGCGCACCAAAAAAAAGACCATACAAATATTTGTTTCTTGCGCCAACTGTGCCAACCGCGTTGTCAAAAATAAATATAAAAAATAATAATTTATACACAGCAATCAACTCTAGGGCCAACAGATTCAAATTTAATATTCAAGTCGTAACATTAAAATGTCACGAAACAACTTTAAATGCATTTCCTTGATTGAGAAATGTCAGATATGACGTTGTTACCATATTTGAGATGTGGTCTTTTCATACGCATATTTTATTATGAAGTAATGTCAGAATTATTAATTAGAAGAAAGAAGCCAGAAGGCAGGAAGTTTGACAACCAGTCTAAACAAGAGGTATCGTGTTGCCCAGTAACTGGGTCGTGGAGCTCAGATAGGCAGTCGTTCCATGTAAAACACTAGTATTCAGCTGCATCCGGTTGGACTTGAAGCCGACCCCAACACAATTGGGAAAATGCTGATGACGTCAGAATTATTAATTACTTGCTTCTGTCCGTGACTTTGTCTACGAGGAAGTCTAGTATACCATGAAACATAGTCTATGAAATTACCCCTTATTTGATTTATCTTCTTTTTTGTCCTTGGAGAAGGCGGAGTGGTGTGTCGATCTCCTACCAACTAATAAAACACGGTGATCCTCGCAACTACCATTGGCCGGGACACGAGTGTCACTCTAAGCATTCTTTCGCTTGAACCAGCTCCTTATACATTCTTGCCTACTGTCTTTTCGGCTTTATCGTTTAAGTACTTTTCGATATTTCGTGTTCAATTTGTGAGGGTAGTCCTTTCGCTTTTATATTTATACGTAGATCAAGTTCGTTCTTGAAATAATGGTCTCAAGCTAACCTGCCTCGTTAGCCTAGTGGTCCTAAGCGCGACTGCTATGCTGTCTAAGATGTCTTGGGTTTGATTCCCAGGTTGAGCAAACATTGTTTTTGGGTTTTTCTATGAAATTCTCAGTAGCAGCTCGAAGTTAGGGCGTTATCACACTGGTGGTGTTTGAGCAACTTCAAAACGAGGCGAGAGCGCAGCGGTATCGCCGCGAAAAGCGCCGCCGAAGTCATTTTGTAGAGTCGCATTCGATAGCCCGCTCCACCATACTCAGGCGGCGAAAGCGTTGCGCACTCGTTTTGCTCTAAAAAACGGCAGTGTGGTAAGGGTCTTAGGATTAGTGCCCGGTTAATGCCAATATGCTCACCCCCTATTACATGGGACCTAAACATATTGGCGAACTGTGGGTGTACATTGGTACACCTCTGCCTAACCCTTCGGGGATACAGGCGTGATGGTATGTTTGGTCTTTAGCTCAAACCACAGTGAAAATATGTTTGTTTGACGCCATCTTTCATCTAGAATTACGTGAGGATGGTAATCTGGAAACTTGCAATTAGAACAGATCGATTTGGCTGGATTTTGTAGTTCATTATCTAAGAGCAAATTTTTATACCTAGTATAAGTCTTTTATCCATTGAATAATTACGCCTGTAATTATTCAATGGATAAAAGAGACAAAGTTAAAATGCCTCTTAAGCCTTTAAGAGGCATTTTAACTTTGTCACTTTGGTTCTGGGATAGCAACGCATTTGCAAGGCCTCTGGTGTTGCAATTGCGGTGACCACTAATCATCAGGTGGGCCGTCGGCTTGGTCCCCATCTAATTGTAATTAAAAAAAAATGTTTTTTTTTAATAAAAGACTGACAAAAAAAATATACAGATTATGATTTATACTAGGTTTAAAATTTTAACTAAATAAACCGCTGTGCCACCAAAACGTTAAGCAAAAATCTAACTTAAACACAAACTAAATTACTTAAAACGTAACAGATAAGCTCATAACTCTATCATAACTCGAAAAGACCAAAAGAACAGTCCAAAGACTCAACGAGCACTAAACTATAAGTGACAAAGACTGTTCAAGACCAAGCGAAACTAACTACTCCTCAACCAAAAAGAACTTCGACCAAGTGCTAGGAACTACCCCATAACCTTAAAACTAGAAAACTGTTGACTACCCACGATGGTACAGTAAGTGCGGACATAGTGTCTAACGCAATGACGGCTGGTGTGGCAGCGAGGCGGAAGTCTAGGCCTAGGAGGAGCTGGGCAAAAGTGGAGCACGATGGACAGGTACTGTTGAAGAAATAAGGACAATATTATGGTGAATGGGCTTTAGTTTATTCGTTAGATTTGTAGCTGTTATGGAGCCCTGTCTTCTGATCCTTATGAGGATTTCACGGTGGATGGAGGGGTCTGCTAGATCCCTGATTAAAAACCACCCCGGTGTTCCTATAGTTGGGCACTGACGCTGAGGATCCTGGAAGCTTAATCGCCTTCCGTAATTACCTGTGGACTTCCACAGATCAGAAGGGGGAGTTCGTGTTTCCGCTCTCTCCGTAAATTCTAAGAGAGACGAGCTTAGAACAATACCCTACTACAAAAGCAGCCTCTGTTTTGTGGTAGATCTTTTGAGAACCATCCAACTGGTGGTTATAGTAATATTCGACGCTTCATCAGCTCATCACCATGATTAAACGGAATACCCCACCTACTGCTTGGTATATATCTCCCTCAAGATGTTTCAAACGAACCGGTCCAGGGACAATTGCGTCCAGTGACTCACTAGGTCATCGGTCTACCTTGTCTTGTGTTGGCTGCCACTCTAGCATCTTTGTGGTCTATTGTTTGTCATATGCCCAGCGCATTACTACCTGACCCTGGAAACATCAACTGCTCAAAACTGCAGATGAACTGAAGGATTAAAGGTCCTTAAATTGTGGCGTTACCACCATGTCTAACCAACTCTTTCTCTTTGTCTCCAGGCATCAGACTTCACGGATATAGGCGACTGGCCGACCCTCGGCGCCGCCGTCTCCGGTGGAGCCAGGTGTCACTCCACACCACCT
Organism: Caradrina kadenii; assembly: GCA_947462355.1. Lineage (NCBI taxonomy): Eukaryota > Metazoa > Arthropoda > Insecta > Lepidoptera > Noctuidae > Caradrina > Caradrina kadenii. Next base: position 3,739,047 of record OX381702.1, on the reverse strand, counting down.
CCCCATGATGCCGATCCGGCGCATCATAATGGGACTGCGGTAAGATATCTTTCTACATACTATTATAAATGCGAAAGTTTGGATGGATGGATGTTTGTTACTCGATCACGTCAGAACGGCTGAAGGGATCTGGTTGAAATTTGGTTCAGAAATAAATTATAGTCTGAAATAGCACATAGGCTACTTTTTATCACGGAAAAATGTACGGTTCCTGTGGAATATTATAGTAACTTTGACGCGTACAGATTCGCAGGCGGCAGAAGTCAGAAGCCGGGAAATCTGACAACCAGTCTTACTAAGAGGTATCCTGTTGCCTAGTTACTGGGTTGTGGAGGTCAGATAGGCAGTAGCTCCATGTAAAACACTGATATCCAGCGGCCTCCGGTTAGACTGGAAGCCGACCCCAATATAGTTGGGAAAAGGATTAGACATCACAGCTATATTTCTCCCATTACCCCCATTGGAGACAGACAGGAACTAGAGAACGCCACCTGCTACAATCCTTACATACCCCTTTCGCCTCGTGCACGTTCATACATCTGATCATACAAGCACGTAATCTCAACTTTATGTAAAAATGACAACACAACATACACATGTACACATGGAAACTGCCTCATTGACCGAGTAGTCCTAAGCGCGACTGCTACGCTGGAGGTCTTGGGTTCGATTCCCAGGTGGAGCAAAGTATAAGTGGGTTTTTCTATGAAATTTTCAGTAGCAGCTCGGAGTTAGGATATGTGCCCGGTTAATGGCAATATTGGTCCAAAACATACCGGCGAACTACGGTACACCTCTGCCTAACCCTTCGGGGAATTCAAGCGCGATTGTGTGTAAAAACGCCAATTAAATACAGAAATTCCTTTTCCAAATCAACATTAGCGAAAATCATCGTACCGTGGGTATTTACAAAATCAAATATCAAGAATACACAGAAACACCATAGGAATTCTATTACCAATTCAGCCGCCAACATCGTATACATGACGAACCAATGGTAATCAGAAAGCGAGATAAGAGCCAGCCATTGTTTATATTACGTTTTGAAATTGGAATAGCGATGACCTTCACAAGGTTAACTGATTGCTCGCCACCGATAAGTTTATTTGAATTTCGAATGCATTTTTTTTGAATGCAAAACGGTTGGTTTTTGTTTCTGGGTCTTGGGCTTTTTGTATGCCAGGGTTGCGGAATTTGTTCGAAAGAGGCACTGGAACGCGAAGTGTTAGGAGGAAAACAGATGGGTTTTAGTCAGTAAGAGTCTGCCACTCACTGACAGAGCGGGAGAAGTCATTTGATGATTTCTGATCCGTAACAAGGCTTTTTGCACGTCCTGGCTTTAAAACTACGCGTTTTTCAAAGGGTAAATTTAGTCAAATCTAAACTAATATTATAAATAGGAAAGATTTTTTTGTTAGTTTGTTTGTATCAAAGTAGCTTCAAAACTATTGAACCGATTTTGAAAATTCTTTCACTATTAAAAAGCTACGTCGTCACTGGCTATAATTTATTTCTAAAAAATTTTGATATGTGCACAAAAATATAGATTATCTTAAATGTAGGTAGTTTTTTTGTTGGACCTATTATCGGACCCATCATTATATCCATAGTTTTGTCTGACCGACTTTTTGTTAATCAAATCATTCTTCAGACATCTTTTCTTTGGCCTCCCTCTTTCCCTCCATCCATCTACATTTATATTCATAACTCTGGTCACATGCGATCCATTCCTCCATAAACTACTTACATCCTCTTATCCTACTAATATTAAAAATGGGAAAGTTTGTGAGGACGTGTGTTTGTTACTCTTTCACGCTTAAACGGCTGAACGGATCCGGATTGTAGTGTGGAATAGTACATAGGATGCTTTTTATCCCGGAAATATGTACGGTTCTCGTGGGATATCAAATTTGACGCGGACGAAGTCGGGGGCAGAAGTAGTAAACTCTACAGTACAGGTCAAATATTATCCCGTAATTTAGGCCTCATATCTCTTTACAGTAGAGATGCTGGGTTACGCAATACGGGTACAGAAAATATTTAACAATAAGTAGGTTTTATTGAGAGCGTTGTTGCGATGTTCTTGATTACTTGTTGAGAAAAACACTTGCATTTAAATATGTTTGTCTGCGTTATTTAAATTCAAGGTGAATTGTATTGATCAACTGCCTCGTTAGCCTAGTGGTCCTAAGCGCGACTGCTACGCTAGAGGTCTTGGGTTCGATTCCCAGGTCGTGCAAAAAGTGTTATTGGGTTTTTCTATGAAATTTTCAGTAGCAGCTCGGAGTTAGGTTTTGTGCCCGGTTAATGGCAATAGGCTCGCCCCCTATTATATGCGACCTTAACATATCGGCGAACTGTGGGTGTACACTGGTACAACTCTGGCTAACCCTTCGGGGAATACAGGCGTGATGGTATGTGTATTAATGGCTTAGTGGTTAAGACTTCTGTTCACTCCCTAATTGACCATAACTGACCAGAACAACGTCGTATTACAGGACCAAGACCGCAAACCCCCAGAGGAACCTCATCATCAGCAACTCTCGAAGCCGGAGAAGGTGGAACTCACGCACAACCACCAGCACAACGACAGGCACCATGAAAAGCATCTTGATAGAGCTAAGAGTTCAGGTTGGTACTATCATTACTAGCTGACCATTTTTCAAAGAATGAAAAAAGGAACGGTCTTGGGTTCGTTTCTCAGGTAGAGCAAAAAAGTGTTTTTGGATATTTTCTACGAAATTCTCAGTAGCAGCTCGGAGTTAGGATTTCTGCCCGGTTAATGGCAATAGGCTCGCCCCCTATTACATGAAAGCTAAACATACCCGGCGAACTATAGGTGTACATTAGTACACCTCTGCCTGACCCTTCGGGGAATACAGGCGTGATGGTGGGAAAAAAAGAAAGTATAAGTTAATCATTAAAATGCCAGTGATGTTGTATTTTCGATACTGAGCAATGTGACTTTTTCTATGTCATAAGTACTTTCTAAGTTTATCTCGGACATCACTGACATCGGTGAAGGAAAACATCGTGAGGAAACCTGGACTTGTAATTAATGTAAGTCTGAAATCGCCAATCCGCCTTGAGCAAGCGTGGTGATCAATGCTCGTGACTTCCCTGTATGAGAAGGGGTCTCTGCCCTGCAGAGGGACAATAAAATTTTGGTATTACGTTTTTGTGTTTCTATGGACTATGCTTAATTCTGAAATCCCGCAAACGAAGTAAGGTGCAGAGGATAGTGTGACATGAAACCACCACAGATGTGGCCATACATATTTCTACAGCAAAGCAGCTTGTAGTGTTCCGGTTTGAAGGGTATGGGTGCCGGTGTAGTTACAGGGACATGAGTCATTTGAAGACATTGCTTGGCCTCTGGTATTGCAGATGTCTATAGACAGCGGTGACCACTTAACATCAGAGTGTATTTATTTTTTTTAGTTTTTCCACTCATTTTCGTTTGCGAGCGCGTTAGATTTTTTTTTTTATAGGAATAAGTTACAGCGCCACCTGGTGGTCACTAGAAGAAACCTAATGTCCCATACAAAATTCAAACACTAACCACACAATGACATCTAAACTTTACAGATGTAGAAGAAAGTTCCTGTTTAGAGAACTGGAAAGTCTTTCTTCTGTCAGATTTTAATCAAATTCCAATATTATCTTCAGGTGCAGGCAAGGGCGGCAGCAAGTCGGGCAAGCACAAGTGGGTGCCTCTGGACATCGACGTCAAAGCTGCCAGGCCGGGCAAGCACGGACCACAGCATTCGACAAGACCGGAAAACGGTATGGACTGCATGTTCTGTTGTTCTTCTGTGGATGTGTGGAGTTGCGTATACCAGTCCACAATCCTGAGACTAATGTACAACCTGTTTTTTAACCAACTTCTAAAACAAGGACTCTTTCTTTTTTCGCAATTTTAAGATTGATTTCATAGTGAAAGTGGTTTATTTTCATAAGCACTACACTCCCTTGAAGTATGTCTCTTGTTTAAACTAACACCTTATCTTATATTTCTTCACCTATGTATTTTTTTTTTGGCTTTCTCTACTCTGTATATTTTGTTTGTATGTATGTATATATGTATTTATTATATTTTATTCCTGGAAACTTTCTGTTTCTTGCACCTACTATGTTTTGTCTCTGCATCACCCTAAGGTTGACTGGTAGAAAATGCCAAAGGCATTAAGTCCGCCTTTGTACAATGTATTATTTACATTATGTGCAAAAAGTTTTAATAAATAAATAATAAATACATATCAAAGGTACAAATTATTTGAGGATATCTGTACTGTTGCGGCCATCCCGTAATTTAGGCCTCATATCTCTTCACAGTAGAGATGCTGGGTTACGCAATACGGGTACAGCAAATATTTAACAATAAGTAGGTTTTATTGAGAGCGTTGTTGTGATGTTCTTGATTACTTGTTGAGAAAAACATGCTTTCAGTTATATTTTTCCTGCAAGTAGTTCCATTTGTTCTGAAGTCAGAATAGTGTTCAGAGTACACTGGCGAAGTTCAAGGATAGATGTCCCTTACACCCTGTATACTATCAATATGTTAATCAATCCCCTTTTCCAACAGATACAGTATCCCTAAACGGCGAGGACTCCCGCTCTCGCGGGGGCCCACGCTCTCGGGGCGGGCGCGGCGGGTCCCGCGGAGGCAGACGCACGGCCCCGCGGCCCGCGTCCGCGCTTCCGTCCCTGCCGACGCCACATCATCACACACTCTACCACCATGCGCATGACTTCCCACACCATCCCGACTTAGCGCAGGTAAGACTATAAAAAGAAAAGACAGAGGTAGGAATGCTCGAAGTTGGAAAGTTGGTGCTCTGACTCCCCCGTGCCTCGAAAAGCACGTAAAGCCGTTTGCTCCCGGCTGTCATTCATCAACTCAATCAGATAATTATACACTCGGAAGTTTGACAACCAGTCTTACCACGGCCTATCGAGTAGCCCAGTAACTGGGTTGCAAAGGTCAGATAGGCAGTCGCTCCATTTAAAATACCGCTTCAGCATTTGGTTAGACTGGAAGTCGACCAATACTGGACATGGATAGCTTGATATGTCTCCGAGTGTACACAGGAGAGGCCTTTGCCAAGCATTGGGAAGTTTATCAATCTCCGAGCTTCCAACAGTTCGTGTGAAGTATTGACGAGAAATTCTGAATGTGTTCTGTGTATGACATAACGTTCTTAAATATTCTAATGTAAGTAAAACAATGTGTGTTTAACCATTCAGAATATTATGTATTTTCCTTCGTGTAAGGGTGAGACGTGATAGCTGCACGCGTCTTGCCCTTGGTATACATATTGTACATTAAATTGTATACAAATATGAATACCAAAATAACGTTCCTATCCCAGTACCTAAATTATTTTATTTTATTATCGTTTTGAGTACCATTTTCATTTATCACTTGGCTTGCTGCTTATTCTGTAGTTTATATGCTTTATTGTTTACGTCAATGTTCGTTGTGATTGCGGTCATAAAATGTAAGAGCCGACGGACACCTGATGTTAAGTGGTCACCGCTGCCTATAGCCATCTGCAATACCAGAGGCCTTGCAAATGCGTTGCCTTCCAAGAAACAAAGTTGAAATGTGTCATGTGGCTGGAAAGAACTACACTGGCACATGACACAATACAACGGCTAGAAGGAGATGGATACACATCTTAGATGGCTTATATATTTTTTAATTTCATAGCCATTCGAAAAGTAGTTTAACTAAACTGTTTGTTACATGAATGAGGATTATTCTTCACTACATAATATAAAACAAAGTCGCTTTCTCTGTCCCTATATCCCTATGTATGCTTAAATCTTTAAAACTACTCAACGGATTTTGATGCGGTTTTTTTTAATATATAGAGTGACTGAAGATTAAGGTTTATGTGTATAATAACATCAGCATTGCACCCGTACGGAGCCGGGGCGGGGCGCTAGTTTTAAATAAAAAAATATCATGCGTATTCCTTACTAAAAAGCGACCCGTTTTTATTAGGAAAGTAGGCTAATTGGCTTTTTTTTTTTGGTGGGTGGGAAATCATCAAATAACTTCTCCCGCCCTGGGCGGGGCGGGAGGGAGTGTCAGGCTTTTACTAACTAAAACCCACCCATGTTCCTTCTTGTGCCCTTTGCGTTCCGGGGGCGCGGTATCTCTTACGAACAACCCGCAGCCCCGGCAGGCATCGGCCCTCAGTGGCCCCTTCCTTTTGCTGACATCTCTTTGAGGCGCGCGTGGAACACGAACGCGCCGTCGACACGGCCTGTCGTTATGCAACGTAAGGACGGTGAGCTACCCATTGCTCACCGTCCACAGGCCCGTGGCTAATTGGCTTGTCATTATGCTTGGCGACCATAACCTAAAAATGAGCCACGTGGTACTCAAAATAGACATTTCCTTCATGTGTAGGTGTTTGCCGTTCATGGGACATTATATCTATATATTTACTGAAAGGCCTATTACATTACACGATCTGCCGGACCCTGTCTATCGTGTGCCCTGCCTCCCTGTCTCACAGTGTTGCCAACCGTACGATCGTATTCATATGTTAATATATATCTTAACTGTCTTGTTAGTCTAGTGGTCCTAAGCGCGACTGCTACGCTAGAGGTCTTGGGTTAGATTCCCAGGTCGAGCAAAAAGTGTTATTGGGTTTTTCTATGAAATTCTCAGTAGCAGCTCGGAGTTAGGATTTGTACTGGTTAATGGCAATAGGCTCGCCCCTTATTACATGGGACCTAAATATACCGGCGAACTGTGAGTGTACATTGGTATACCTCTGCTTAACCTTTTGGGGAATACAGGCGTGATGGTATGTGTTTATTATCTTAATATTTTAGTACTGAGTACAAGAGACAATACGTATTTAATTATTTTCTTTACAAGAATATTTTGGAACGTGATAAAAAACCTTCCTGTGTAGTACACAGACCCAAAATACAGTACAATACTATATATTATAGAACGGTTGGCAACCCTAGGCGGGGCCCTTTTGGGAGGGGGGGGGGGATTATCAAATAACGTCTCCCGCCCTGGGCGGGGCGGGAGGCAGTGTCAGACTTTTACTGACTATAACCCACCCATGTTCTTTCTTGTGCCCTTTGCGTTCCGGGGGCGCGGTATCTCTTACGAACAACCCGCAGCCCCGGCAGGCATCGGCCCTCAGTGGCCCCTTCCCTCCTCAGTGGCCCCTTCCCCCTCACTGGCCCCTTCCCTAGGCGGGGCCCTGTCTTCCTGTTTCTTATTATACTACCCTGTCGTGCAGGCAGGTCCCGGCAGATCGTGTAGTGTCATCAACCTTTTACACTTTTTACAACTATTATTGCATTGATATTGGTACAATATTTAACTAAATAACAAAAAAGAAATATTTACCTCACTTTGACACAATATGTTGCAAGTTTAAAAATAACTGACTGCTACGCTAGAGGTCTTCGGTCCAATTCCCAGGTCGAGCAAACAATGTTATTGGGTTTTTTTTTATGAAATTCTCAGTAGCAGCTCGGAGTTAGGATTTGTGCCCGGTTAATGGCAATGGGCTCGCCCCCTATTACATGGGACGTAAAACATTCTGGCGAACTGTGGGTGTACATTAGTACACCTCTGCCTAACCCTTCGGGGAATACAGGCGTGCTGGTATGTTATGTGGAATTGTAGATTCTTAGTTTTTCCCTTTACTTAAATTTTTTGTGTTAATCTATATATTTCAAAAACAAGATTTAAATTTAGTCCAAACTTAGGCCTTTAAGATATAATTATTGTATTAAGTTTACAGTACAAAATTGACAGCTCAAAATTCTTTTGTAAAATCAATTTTAATTTAGTTGGATAAAGTTTAAAATTGAATATCGAGCTCAAAGATTTGACCTTGGATTGAAGATGGAACTAGTTTTTGAATAAGGCGAAATGAGCTTTACTTATTTTTTTTTATTGGTGTTGATAAATATTATAATTTATATAGAGCCGATAATTCTAGCGTCAGATATTTTTAAACGAAGGAATAATTAATATGGCAATTTTGAAAGCTTTGTACTTATATACCACTATTTTTTAATTAGTACAAACAAAAATGGGGCTCTATCTGTACCCGTTACTGATCATATTTGTGTAGTCAAAAGTAAAAAAACCAAAATCCCAAAATTGTCCACGAAATTTTGTCATAATTGGTAAATTCATAATTGAATCAATCATTCATAACCATTGCTACTACAAAATACTACGCGCAGTGCTCATTTATAAGTGGAAGTGCGCGCACACTTTAAAAAAAAAAAAAACCATAAATCGAGTGATATTTTGGGATATAAACAAACGCTAATAACTTTGCTGTTTATGAATATTATTTATTGAGACTTTACATATATGATAACAAGACCTTCTATAGTAAGCCCTTTAAGTATTTGTACTCATAAAAAATTAGTGGTGTAGAAAATTTGTGAAACTACTCCTTGTACTGCATTAGATTGTGCCCACCTACCTACTGTTCATTAACTAATCTAAGTTTAACATGTAAAGGCACTGAGTTGCCGTGTCTGGCCATGCCGCTGTTAAACCCGCGATGGTTTGTGTGGTATGTTATAACTTAAAAAATATTGTACACTGTTTTTGTTATGATCAATAAAAGTAATAAAAAAAAAAAAAGTGCAGACAGTTTTCAAAAATTAATTGATAACGAATCTAACAGAACCAGGAATAGAGTTGAAACTTGTGTAATTGCTTGCAAGATAATAAATGTTGTACAGAATTATATGTTGCATACAATTTTCGACTCTATTTGTGATGTGTTTAAATTTATTATCAATTCTTAAATTGGAAACGGCTAAAAATCAGTTACTTTATTTGCGCTAATCTTTATTAATGCATGTTTCAATTATTTACTAGTATGGTTATCATTGGTATATTTTTTTTTTAATTAATTAATGCTTATTACAAACTAATAGTGGTGTGTTGATTATTTGGTGTTCATTTCATTGGTTCATTTTTATTTTTTTACATTATTTTTTGTGAGTTTGGTTGTGAAAAATATATTTAAAAAAAATATCGCTTTTAAGTCAAGCTAAAAATTGTTTAATGTGAAAAATCACTAAGAAATGTTATAAGTAAGAAGCTGGTAAAAAAAAAAAAACGATTTGGCAGCTTGAAAAATGTTGATTAGCAACAAAAAATATGTATTTTAACTAACAAATGGTAATTAATATTTTGTCGAATTGAGTCTATCTACTTTGTATTTGAAATCGTGTTAAAAATAAATGAAACGCGATTTACAAACATTGGCAGACTCTATTACCTGTCAAACTCTATTTCAAAGAATGATAGCAAATTTTTCACAAAAAAAAAATCATGATGTCCACTCATTCACAACCGAGCTCACCCCTCCCACTGTCCCCCCCTCCCGCGCAGCTCCGAGTATCAGCGGCTGGCGTGGCACAGGTGGTGGTGCCGTTCGGCAACCTGGCGGCGCTTGGGGCTCCGCTGGCGCCCCCGCTGGCGCAGGCCTTCTACTACGGAGCCGCCGCCGCCACGGCCGCGCCCTACGGCATGGGGCTCGACCATGCCACGCTGAAGGATTTGATCAAGAAACAGATGTGAGTTTCTTGTTTTTTATAATCTCTACATAGTACAAAACACAGTCGCTTCCCGCCGTCTGTACGCTTAGATCTTTTAAACTACGCAACGGTATTTAATGCAGTTTTTGCATCAATAGATAGTGATTCAAGAGGAAGGCTTATACGTATAGAACATCACGCTGCGATCAACGAGAGCGAAGCAGTAACCAAAGACGTAATTGAACGCGTGTGGCACCGCAGGTTATACAGCTAGTACAAATTACAGCATATGTCTGCCCCACTGCAGGGCAAACGCATCTTCTCATACAGAGAACGCCACGAGCGTTAATTACCACGCTTTCTCAAGGTGGATTGGTAAATAAATAAATAGTTCTGATCGCCTCAGGGTATTAAACATCGGTAAATTAAAAAATACCCAGATCCTTAATGCATTTTGATCGTGTATGTGTGTTTTTTAATTTAAAATAGAATAATTCATCACATTTGGTAATATCATGATTGATTTCTCTTCCTTTCCATTGGTTATAATTACAAAAAACCTTATTAATTTATCGTTCACCACTTCCACAGCGAATACTACTTCAGTCCAGACAACCTGGCTCGCGACTTCTTCCTACGCCGCAAGATGGCGGCGGACGGGACCATCCCCGTGACGCTGATTGCTTCCTTCCACCGCGTGAGGGCGCTCACAGCAGACGTGCAGCTCGTGCTTGACGCTATCAGAGATTCCGATAAGCTGCAGCTAATTGGAGGGTTCAAGGTAACTACATCAACATTTTTTAAGTTATTTAGTTTGGTCCTGAGCAACACTGCTACGCTAGGGGCCTCGGTTCCCAGGTCGAGCAAAAAGTGTTATTGGGTTTTACTATGAAATTCTCAGTAGCAGCTCGGAGTTAAGATTTGTGCCGGTTCATGGCAATAGGCTCGCCCCCTATTACATGAGACTTAAACATACCGGCGGACTGTGGGTGTACATTGGTACATCACTGCTTAACCCTTCGGAGAATGGAGGCGTGATGGTACGTATGTATGTTAGTAGTAGTAGAGCTCTTTGTGGGGGAGCTTCTCCGGGGAATTCTTACAAAATCGAGGGTTAAATTCAAGATAATAATGCATGGAAACATGATGCTTCTTCTTCATATGGCAATTTAGAGTCTTGACTTGAGTCAAAAGTGCCTTATAATGGTCTAATTGAAATAAATGCTTTGATTTTAACTTCCTAACCACAAACTATTCACTCAACAGGTACGCACAGCCTTCGAACCAACAAAATGGCCAATCCTCGACATAACATCAGGCACGAACACCGAAGAAGAGAAACACGACAAGCCAAACGTCCCCGAAGACAAGCCGAAGACACCCGAGGACAAGCCGACGTCTCCCGAAGATGACGTCAAAGACAAAGAGACTGCCAACTCAAAAGAAGAAGCGCCAAGTATAGAAACGGTGAATTATGATAAGAATGAAGAAGGGGAGAAGGTTGAGAATAGAGTGGAGATGGAAGGAGAGAAGAGTGTTGCTATAATGGTTGTAGATGGTGCTATAATGGCTACCACATTGGAGAAAATTGAGGTATGTTAATTATTTATTTTTTTTCAACTAATTTGAGCTCGCGATTACTAACTTTGGGGAATGAAGGTACACTATGGAACGTTCCTCCATTGATCAGGGGGGGAAATATATAAATAGCTAATTGTTCCGGTGCGAGAAAGAGATCTTATTCCATCTGTCTCTTTCTCTCTCTCTCGCGCCGTGACAATGATTGTTTGCATATGTAATAAGACTCATTGCATCATCAGATTATGAGAGTGAGGGAAGAGAGAGTGCACCTATGTTTTCCGTAATTGTAAAGTTGTTCCATACATTTTGATCGTGTATTTTTGTATGGAACAGCGGCCGATATTTTGTTACTGTTGATTACTGTTGGACAGTGTGGGAATCTGCCCAGGATTTAAAATTTAAAACACCATTTTCGTGCTGGGTTTGAAGTTAGCTGCCAAATAATTAACTGAAGTACTCCTTAAGAGGTTTCATATGACATGGGTCTCATCACTGTTGACCATTTTTGAGAAAAGTGGGTCCAAATTGCCGCATGTTTACCTGTACGATTAACAAAAATAAAGGTTGTATTGACTTGTAAAATGGTTACACCCAAGGATGAGAAGGAAGGCTATAGAGGACACGTTTTCTCAGCGACTGCTACACTAGAGGTCTTGGGTTCGATTCCCAGGTCTAGCAAAAAGTGTTATTGGGTTGTTTGTATGAAATTCTCAGTAGCAGCTCGGAGTTACGATTTGTGCCCGGTTAATGTCAATAGGCTTGCCCCCTATTACATGGGACCTAAACATACCGATGAACTGGGGTTCAACATTGTTACACCTCTGCCTAACCCTTAAACATATACACTAGTATGATCGCCAACACAGGTGCACTCCCTCTGACAATTTAGCGGTATACTATAGTTCAGGAGTGGCCAACTTGGGTTTCAAGATCTACTGCTTACTAACAACTGTGCGATCTACCAATAACATAATCAGTGGGGTAAGTGTGAGCTTTTTCGACTCACGTTCGATTGCGAGCGTGTTTGAATGTTGTATATGAACTTAGGTTTCTCCTAGTGGCCACCAGGTGGCGCTGTAACTTATCACCATATAAAATTCTAACGCGCTCACACTTAGCCTCACAAACTTAATAATCAGTAATTCTTTAACAAACTTACCATTGAATCAACAAAATTCAAAATTATATTTGATAAATACTTCCACTGTATCTGAAGCCGACTGGTTGGCAACCCCTCCTATAGATAAACTTAGAAACTACATTTAAAGCATAAAAGTATCAAAATCGTAAGGTAAAATCGACTATACACCGAGGCAACGTCTGCGGTGTAACCCGATGCCTGCTACAAAGGCGTACGATGGAATACTCATGCGACATGACAACACAACGCTTCATGTGGCAACACGCTGCTGATTGCCGACACTTGTATACGAATATTATGGATCCTGTACGTCATTTACACCTGGCAAGAGCGCTGTGGCTTTGAAGTATTTGTTCATTGAAATACAGGGTGTAAAAATACACTTAATAGAGCTTAAATTCGCATGTTTTTTTAATAATTGCGGTCATTTTTTTGTTCTGGGCCATGTCTGGGAATTGTATAGTTACTGAGATATTGAACGTTAAAGTTTTTTATGTTATAACTAAATAAATACTACTATGATATCTGTGGTGTTGTAGCGCACATTTCGCTGAGCAATACAGTGATTTTCTGCGCTAAAAATGAAAGTAATTACCGAGCAATATTGTTTGCTCAATTTGGTGAGCAGTATGTGTTGTTAACGGCAATTCGACGTGTCTTTTTGCACATCGTACAAAAAACCGAGATACACGCACAGCGATACAAAAACGACCTCAAATATTGAGCACACAATCTGAAAATGTGCTCATTTCATTAGCGTTTAAAATTTGACTTAGAAAAAAAAAATATTTAATTTGTATTTAGATCCATCCTTGATGGCTCTTTGCTGTAACAAAATTGTGTATCTCAGTCTTTTCCCGTATACCAATGACATAGATTTTTAAATTGGAAATTGTAGTTTATCCCACAGGATTTTGAGTTTAATTTCATATGACAAGCCCAATAAGAACGACCTATTGATATAAAAAAACTACGTATGTACTATGTGGGAAACGGATATTTCCAATTTGAACATCGATCGAATTTACAATACATTATACTCCGCGCTCTTGCAAGGCCCATTACTATTTTTTCAACAAAACATCTGATTGTCTGGTATAGTACTGTCGCATGGTGTGTTAGGCTCATCGAGAAAGGTGTTCTGCCAAAACAGACTAACCCACATCTAAAAATCTGTTTCGAAGTAATTGTAATGATGTTGCATGGTAAATGCTGATTTATTTTAAATCTATTGTAAGGATAGGTTTTAGATGTACATTGAGCTGTTGTTGAGAGATTGTGGGTTGGTTTGTTTTGGTAAAATTAAACTTATTTATCCTCTAGACACCTAATGTTACATATTTATTTTGAAAACCAGATTAATTTCCAATGAAATCGATAAAAAGATCGTCATAGTATGCTATAGCCATATAAAATAAATGGGGAATCGCGTTTTGACAGCTCATAAAATGTATGTCACGACCATTGACCACCACGCTTGCTCAAGGCGGATTGGCGATTCCAGATTTACATGAATTGGCTAGAAGACACCATTTAACGATAATTCCGAGACGCAAATTCACAAAAAAACAGCTTATTTTAGCCCTGAAAACCCAGTGAATTTTTAAATAACTATAATATCAAATTAATAAATAGTGAATTGAGATGTCAAAAAAGTGACGTCATAGTTTAGTAGTGTCGTACAAAATCTGTGGGGGATTCGCGTTTTGACAGCTCCTAAAAAATACATCAATTGATTAGTGGTGTCATCTACCCAATTACAAGTCCAGGTGTCCTCTCGATGTTTTCCTTCACCTATGTGAATGGTTCAAGATAAACTTAGAAAGTACATGAAAAGTAGAATAAGTCAAATTGCTACTTGGCCTAGTCCGGTTGCGAACTCACTGCCTTTGTGCATTAGAGGAGAGGTATCAAGAGGATAAATAGTCTATAATTAGGTCGCATTTAGTACCTATACGAGTACCTTAGTACGGCGACCACGCTCTTACACTTCTTGCCTTCTAAATCACTGCTCATCTTTTGAGAGTTGAAAGTACCAAACAATTTTTACTTTGAGATCAACAATAGTCGTAAATCTCTTTGAGAAAGAGCTCGTCCAGGGAAGTACTACCACCATACCTATTTCTGCCGCGAAGCAGCTTGTAGTGTTCCGGTTTGAAGGGTATGGGTGTCGGTGTAGTTACAGGCACATGAGACGTTTCAACTTTGTCTCTGGGATGGCAACGCATTTGCAAGGCCTCTGGTATTACAGATGTCTATAGGCAGCAGTGACCACTTAACATCAGGTAGGCCGTCGGCTTGTTTGCCATCCATTGATATTAAAAGAAACACTGCCTCGTTAGCCTAGTGGTCCTAAGCGCGACTGCTACGCAGAGGTCTTGGGTTCGATTCCCAGGTCGAGCAAAAAGTGTTATTGGGTTTTTCTATGAAATTCTCAGTAGCAGCTTTGGAGTTAAGATTTGTGCCCGGTTAATGGCAAAAGGCTTACCCCCTATTACATGAGACCTAAACATACCGGCGAACCGTGGGTGTACATTGGTACACCTCTGCCTAACCCTTCGGGGAATACAGACAGAAAAATGGGCTGTTCCATACAACACATTATCAAACTGTATGGAACTGTTGTTGTTGTATCTGTCCCTTAGTAAAAGTTGTCAGTATTTATGAGGCCTTTTATCTCTTAAAAGTTGTTTGGTGAATTTGAAGTCAATTTGTATGTATGTATTTCTGTTTATTTGGCAATATACTTTTTTTTTTATCATGGCTTCTTTATATGGGCGTAGCCAGGTGTCGATTTAAAGTGGGCTAATAAAGTCCCTTGAATAAAAAGGGCTTTCGTATTACTAGTGAAAATAATTTGTTTGTTAACTAGCTTTTGTTTGCGACTTTGGCGGCGTAAGAGAGAGGCAATGTCACGAATTAGAAAGTAGTTCCTGTCCTTTCTTAGGGTTGAAGCTTACTCCGTACCAAATTTCATCAAAATCGGTTCAGTGGTTCAGCCGTGAGAGCGTAACAGATAAAGTTATTTTGACAATTATAATAATAGGAAGGAAAATATTAGTTTAGAACACTCATTCATCCATTGTTGGTCAAACTAAAACTACAAGAGATCATGCATAAAGCAGTCTGGGTGGGGTGAGCGCCCCACTCTGCCCCACCGTGTTGTTCATATTAGTATGGATAATATTTTTAAGGAAGATTAAAATGTTTGGTTAATTTAGACTACTAGAGGCTATGCTTGAACCAGGCTGGGTGGGGTAAGCGCCCCACTCTACCCCACCTTGCCCCACTCTACCCCACCATGCCTACGCCCATGCTTCTTAATTGCCCTGTTTTCTTACCTTTTCAGTACACAATACTGAAAATGGTCACTACGGCAGGGTATATTAATTTCTTATAATGTCGCGGACACCTATTTTCTGTAGATAGATGTTACGATATAGTAGAATACATTTTTATACACTTCCGGACATAAAAATCGACTCACCTTTAATTTTTTTGTTTTTGTATGTAGGTCACGATAATTTTTTCGCAAATTTCGTAGTTTTATATAGTTTTATGAAATTCTGTAGATTGTGTTCGTTTTGTGATAAGTTAGTAAGTTTATTTTTTTATTTTGTTAATTAATAATTAATAGAAATACATTCTAATATATGTTGAAAATTGTGTGCAAGACAACAGCAAGTAGTAGTGTAGAGCTCTTTGTGAAGGAGCTCGTCCGGGGAAGTGGTACCACCATACCTATTTCTGCCGCAAAGCAGCTTGTAGTGTTCCGGTTTGAAGGGTATGGGTGTCGGTGTAGTTGGCACGTGAGACGTTTCAACTTGGTCTCTGGGATGGAAACGCATTTGCAAGGCCTTTGGTATTGCAGATGTGTATAGGCAGCGGTGACCACTTAACACCAGGTGGGCCGTCGGCTTGTTTGCCATCCGATAATATTAAAAAAATAGACTTCATTCTGTTTGACAATAAGCCTTCCCACACACGTCAGACAATCGGTGGCCGATTTTTTTGTCGGAGTGAATAGAACATATGAATCGTAACAAACCAACGCACACGTCCTACAAAAAATCGGTCCCACGACACTATGGATCTATAGAACGGTCAAGAAGGTCCTAGAAAAAGTCGGATGTGGGCGGAGGCCCTTATTATCTTGCACTCAATTACGACATGTAAAACTCTATTTCTATTATGTTTCAGTCCATTAATCAATAGAAAAGGCTCAATTTACAAGTTCGGAAGTGTAAATTAGAGCATGAAATATGTGTATTTTTTTTTTGCTTAAGCATTTTGACGGTGGAAATTTCAAACAAAAGCCGGACTTTGGAAGGGAGACTTTATTAGGACAACCTTACCTTGGATTCAGTAGGATCAATTTTAGACCCCGCAGCATAAGCATTTAGTCAGATTTTTTTAGACGACCCGGTCGACGCATTGGCTGAGCGATTGGCTGCTGCGCTGCGTGTCGCGGGTTCGATCCCCGCACGGAACAAATATTCGTATGACCTACAGATAGTTGTTCCGGGTCTGGCTGTTTGTGTATGTGAGTTTATATGCTAGTAAACACACCCACGATACAGGAGATTTTGCTACTGCGGGGCAACGATTATCAACAACAACAAAAAAAGTGAAATAGAAATGATTTTGACTTTTTTATGACTCTTGAGTTCGATTCCCAGGTCGAGCAAATGTTATTCGGTTTTTCTGTGAAATTCTCAGTAACAGCTCGGAGTTACGATCCGGTTAATGGCAATAGGCTCGCCCCCTATCCTCGCAACTGTTGGGTAGACTTCTTAAAGGTGTAGTTAGTACACCTCTGTCTAACCCTTTGGGGAATACAGGCGTGATGGTATGCTGTTGTTGTCGTGCGAGTAAGCCTGTATACCAAATAGTTTGTTTGTCTGTACTGAATTCATGGTAACAGTTCTGGTTTAGATATATCCCTTCCACTAGGTATTACGACTGATAGTGTCAATTTCTTCGATTGTAGTTTATTATTTACGGGTCTATGAGTCTACGCAACTATTGGGCCTAAATATAATTTATTGATACGTCACTTGAAAGTCCCACCGTCGATTTATAATGTTAGTAGAGGAAGCCTGTGAGTTCTTTAGTGTTCTAAACGGTCCTAAAAACAGTTTATCGATGATTTAAATGGAACTAGCGCTTCCCTATGACTTCTACGCAGAAATTTCCTATACATAAATCATCACTCCAATCATGTTATTAATTGACAGAGTTGAAAATTTTTCAAGCATTAAAAAAAATGTTTGGTCGTAAAGGCTCGCCCGCTATTACATACGGGGGCGTGTACATTGGTACACCTCTGCCTAACCCTTCGGGGAACGCAGGCGTGATGGTATGTTGTTGTTAAAAAAGGACAGCTTTTTGACCTTGACCTAACTTTGATCTTGTACGCGTTGCGCTTTAATAATAAGTGTATTTGCACACGACCGTTTATCGGACCGATTTTTGATCGGTGAAAAGAAATCGGTCGTTGGCGCAGAGACCAAAACAGCTATTTTTTATAAAAAAGCGACGAGAAATTTCATCTCTAAAGAGTCAATATATGATTCTATATTTACCAAATCAATGATAACTAAAGAACTCACGCGCGCACTACAAATTCCAATTCAGCTTAACCGCGATATTTTTCTCAATGTTAGACCAACTCCTTCAAAGGAACCACCACTAACGTCCCATCACTCCACAGACACAGCTACCCACAGAGGACGAGAGCAAACAGACGGAATCGCAAGAAGTCAAAGAAGAGAAGGCAGAAGGCGAGACCGATACTGATAAGGTCGTCGACCCCTCTGACGACCCCCCTCTACAGTCTGAGGGGAATGATGATAAGCCCGGAGAGAAACGGTAAGATTTTACAACTTTAATAATGGATTCGGCATACGGAAGCAGCAATTTCGTACTCCATCAAAATTCGGCTACAATGAGAAGGAATTTCGACGTCATCCTTCAAAATTTGGCCTCTAACAGGAGCTTCGGACTCCATCACAGCAATTTCGGCTTTGTCATAAAAAAAATGATTTCTCCAACAGAAGTAGTTTTGGCCTAGTCCTTAAAAGTACGGCCGCAACAAGGTGCTATTTTGGGCTCGTCCTTATAAATTCGGCTTCAGAAGCTCGTTCGGCCCTGTCCTTAGTATTTGGCCTTCAGCAAAAGCATTTTAGATTCGTCCATAAAAATCGGTCTTAAAACTAAAGAAATGTTTGCCTTAGTCCTTGGAAATTTCGTCGTGAGCCGCGAGACGACTCCCGGCCACCGTAGATACTGGCCTGTGGACGGTGAGCAATGGGTAGCTCACCGTCCTTACGTTGCATAACGACAGGCCGTGTCGACGGCGCGTTCGTGTTCCACGCGCGCCTCAAAGAGATGTCAGCAAAGGAAGGGGCCACTGAGGGCCTATGCCTGCCGGGGCTGCGGGTTGTTCGTAAGAGATACCGCGCCCCCGGAACGCAAAGGGCACACGAAGGAACATGGGTGGGTTTTAGTCAGTAAAAGTCTGACACTCCCTCCCGCCCCGCCCAGGGCGGGAGAAGTTATTTGATGATTTCCCACCCACCAAAAAAAAAAAGTCCTTAGAAATTTGCCCTTCAATTGTAGCTGATTTTTCATTTATGGTTTGTTCCAGTCGCAAGAAGCAGATGGTGGGTATCTTCCCGCTGCCGACGATGGGTGGTCCCCTGGTAGCTCCAGTGTCCTCCCTGCTGCGAGCCGTGCCTCCACCGCCGCTACCCAGGTAATAATTTGTTAATGTTTTAAGAAATATAATATAACTGCCTCGTTGGCCTAGTGGTCCTAAGCGCGACTGCTACGCTAGAGGTCTTGGGTTCGATTCCCAGGTCGAGCAAAAAGTGTTATTGGGTTTTTCTATGAAATTCTCAGCAGCAGCTCGGAGTTAAGATTTGTGCCCGGTTAATGGCAATAGGCTCGCCCCCTATTACATGGGACCTAAACATACCGGCGAACTGTGGGTGCGCACATTGGTACACCTCTGCCTAACCCTTCGGGAAATACAGTCGTGATGGTATGTATTAGTAGGTATGATGCATAATAACGTTTATTCCCTCTACAGGATGTTCCGCTCGGGTCGCGGCGGGCTGGCGGGCGGCGCAGTGCCTCACGACCCGCTCAACCCCGACGTACCAGAGTTCGTGCCACAAGCAAGGAGACACGGTCACTATACTACCATTATTTACTTACTTTTCATCCCCAGGTATAGCAAACAATGTTCTCCCGACCACAGAGTCTAGCCAAGTAGTAGTAGAGCTCTTTGTGAACGACCTCGTCCGAGGAAGTACTACCACCATACCTATTTCTGCCGCAAAGCAGCTTGTAGTGTTCCGGTGTGAAGGGTATGCGTGCCGGTGTAGTTACAGGCACGTGAGACGTTTCAACTTTGTCTCTGGGATGGCAACGCATCTGCAAGGCCTCTGGTATTGCAGATGTGTATAGGCAGCGGTGACCACTTAACATCAGATGGGACGTCGGCTTGTTTGCTATCCAATGATATTAAATAAAAATATAGTATATATTATAGTGTACAAGTGTGTGCGCAAACACAGGTGGACTCCCTCTTCCCTCACTCTCATAGTGCGATGGGACGACAATCCGACACGGCCAAGAGATCAGTCGATAAGAGCGCGCAGGACACGAAGGTGTCACACTAACAACTTTCAGATTTCCGGCATCATAATTTGCCTGTCCTTTTTTTTTGGTGGGTGGGAAATCATCAAATAACTTCTCCTGCCCTGGGCTGGACGGGAGAGAGTATCAGACTTTTACTGACTAAAACCCATCCATGTTCCTTCTTGTGCCCTTTGCGTTCCGGGGGCGCGGTATCTCTTGCGAACAACCCGCAGCCCCGGCAGGACCCGCAGCCCCGGCAGGCACCCGCAGCCTCGGCAGGCAAATTTGCCTGTCCTTGGAGTCAAACTCAGGAGCTCAATAGTTGCGCTTGCGCAGTCACACTTGTTACCATAAAACCGACGGAGCAGTCAAGCAACATAAATATGTTGGCAGAAATATTGTTAAATTAAAACAAACTTTGTAATTTAAACAATATATTTCAATATTGTTCGTAGCTCCCGAACGCATGAACCGATTCTGATTTCGTGTGTTTGAGTTTGAAAGGTGAATCAGTCGGGAGTGTTCTTAGCTATGTTTGATGGAAATCGGTTCAGCGGTTTCAAAGTTATCAGCTCTTTTGATAGCTGCGGTAGGGTTTTTCCTTTTTTTATCGGGAGATACTTAAAATGTTTAATTTTGTGTTTCCCATTTTATAATATTTGTTTGTATGTATGTTACAGAAGAATGTAACGACAAATCGGAGAGTCAAGACGAGAGACCACGCTCCGGCAACGCCAGTCCCAACTCGGAACACGTTTGGACTGAGGTGAGCAAAATCTCTACTTACTACAAATCAAAGTCGCTTCCCGCCGTCTGTACGCTTAGATCTTTTAAACTACGCAACGGATTTTAATGCGGTTGTCATCAATAGATAGAGTGATTCAAGAGAAAGGTTTATACGTATTGAACGTCACGCTACGACCAACGGGAGCGGAGCACTAACCAAAGACGTAACTGAATGTGGGTGACACCGCGGTGTATATAGCAAGTATTGTATATGAAAATAAATTCCAATAAATAAAAAACAGACACGTGTGCTTTAGACCACACGACTGAAGTAAAACTTCAGTCGTGTCACTTGAGGAAGGGAGAAAGAGAATGAGCGCGCGCTCTGCTTTCTCTTGCTCCTACAGTAACATACGAAACGTAACTCTCTCACTCTTTCTATCTGCACTAACTTATATCTCCCTTATAACTTTCGTTCGCCCGATCACACATTTCTTTCTTACCTAGTCAGGCGTGCGTAAAGAAGATTTACTTCAATAATGTGCGGTTGGAAGACCCTCTGTCAGGAAATGTAATATGAATTCAGCACTGTATGTCCACTGAGTGCAATATGAATGTTGTGCTCAGTCACTGCGAATGTGAGTGCTACAGGAACAGAGTCGGCTAGGCGTTCCGTGCTGTCGGCTTAGGCAGAACGGGTGCATTGTTGACGCGACAAGATCATACATGCGGGGTGTAAACAGACACGTCACTTCTAAAGTAGTCGCCACGAGTCGTGAGCACAAATTTCAAGTTAATTTTTGGATTCCTTTCCTCGAAAAACCTCGAAAGGCACCCAAACATTACACCATCACACTTGTATTCCTCAAAGGGTTAGGTAGAGGTGTACAAATGTACACCCACAGTTCGCCGGTATGTTTTTGGTCCCATGTAATAGGGGGCGAGCCTATTGATATTAATCGAGCACAAATCCTAGCTGCTACTGAAATTTTAGACCTGGGTATCGAACTGAAGACCTCTACCGTAGCAGTCGCGTGTAGGACCACTAGGCCAACGAGGCTGGTCTAAAAAGAAAAAAATAAAAGAGTAAAAATTATCTTGAAATTTGTGCCCACGACTCGTGGCGACTACTATGCCTGTTACCTACACACAATGACCATCAAATTTTTAACCGAACCTCTTCAACTTTATCATATCTAGTACTGTCTTCTGTTCACAATGTCGTTCTCGTGAATTTTTATCACCCGCGTTAAGTTACGTCTTTGGTTACTGCTGCGCTCCCGTGAGATGTAGCGTGATGTTGCATAGCCTATACTATTCCTCATGGATCTGGCTTTCATATACTACTGGTTTTTTCAATCCGACTGGTAGTTCCTGAGATTAGTGCGTTTAAATAAACAAACAAAAAGCTCTTCAGCTTTATTATCCTACTTCCTACTAATATTATAAATGCGAAAGTTTGTGAGGATATATGAATGTTTGTTACTCTTTCAAGCTTAAACGGCTGAACGGATCTGGATGAAATTTGGCACATATATAGACTACTAGCTTCTTCCAGCGACTTCGATCGCGTCGTTTTTTTCACCCGCGTTATGTTATATCTTTGGTTACTGCTCCTCTCCCGTGTGTCTCCTCGATAAATGAACTATCCAACACAAATAATTTAAAACAATTTTTCAATTCAAACCAGTAGTTCCTGAGATTAGCGCGTTCAACCAAACAAACAAACAAACTCTTCAGCTTTACAATATTACTATAGATAGTTTGGAATAACACATAGCCTACTTTTTTATCTCTTTAAAATGTACGGTCCCCGTGAGATAATATATCAAGTTTGACGCGGACGGAGTCGCGAGCGGAGAGCTAGTATTGATATAGATTAGATCACACAATATGCTCTTATACTCTTCAGGTAAAACGCCGCACCAAGGCGGGATCCCGCGAGCGAGCCCCCGCAGTCACCGACGAGGAGCAACGCGAGGAGCTCCACTTTCAGCTCGATGAGGAGCTGGATCTGCCCCCGCCGAGGCATAACACCTTTACAGATGCATGGTGAGACACCTAGAACTCTAAATTACTCGAAAATACCTAATAACTGCCTCGTTAGCCTAGTGGTCCTAAGCACGAGCTAGATTGAGTCAAAGTTGGCCGCGACGTTAGCATACATACAAACCCCGACAATACACGTCGGGCAGTAGCCCACCAGACACAACACCCGTCTGCTCGGAGGATCCTCCCTTTTCTATGGAGGATGAGATACTTTACACCCTGTTTATCGTACCTCCACAGGACCTAAACACACCGGCGAACTGTGGTTGTACATTGGTACACCTCAGCCTAATCCTTCAGCAAATATAGGCGTGATGGTATTCGTGTCTAATTCCTATACTTTCTCTCATCAGGTCTGACGAGGAATCCGATGCGGAGTTCACGGACAAAGACGTCGGGAGGCTGCTGATCGTGACGCAGACGCCGGCGCGCCAGCCCAAGCACGACGGGCACGACCGGCAGGGTGACTGGAACACGCGCACCAAGATCACACAGGACCTGGAACAGGTACGTTGGGTGGAGTCTCACACCTCCCTCCCCTGACCTGAGGAGGCCTTCGGAGTTATGTTTCCAGGCTCCCCGGTGCACATGTGGGAAGGGAACACTAGGGTGGTTTGTAGTCAGTAAGAGTTTGACAGACGCCTCCGCTCCTCTCAGGTCGGGCACATTTATGATACTTTCCACATAGCAACAAAACAAAAAAAAAACCGGTCAAGTGCGAGTCGGACTCCCGCACGAAGGGTTTTCCGTACGTTTCGTATGAGAGCCTCGTTAAATATTTATTTTGTTCGGTTTTTCGTATTTTTTGTAATAGCGGCATCAAAGATACATCATTTGTGAACATTCTGACTATCACGTTTCATGAGATACAGCCTGGTGGCAGCTGAGTCTTAGTAATAGGGTCTGCTTTTACCCTTTGGATACGGAACCCTAAAAAACTAGATTACAGGACTTTAAGATGGTTTTGCACCTGTAGGCTAGAAGTCGATTAGATTGAAAATAAAGTGGTAACACTGCCCCAGTGACATGGGCGAGAATTAAAATTTGTAAAACCAATGTCCTGCAGCCAACATAGTTTAATGTTTTAGGAATGAACATTTAAATTCGACGGCATGGTTGGCGCAGTGGCCGAGCGATCGACTGCTGCGCTGCGTGTCGCGGGTTCGATTCCCGCACGGAACAAATATTTGTATGACCTACAGCTAGTTGTTCCGGGTCTGGCTGTTTGTGTATGTGAGTTTATATGTTTGTAAACGCACCCACGATACAGGAGAAATTCCTAGTGGGGGGCAAAGTTGTATTAAAAAAAAAAAAAATCGTAATCGTTTGTCATGATACTAATAGTATTGTTGTTTATTTTCAGGTCATAACAGATGGCCTCAGACGGTATGAGGAAGATTTGTGGAATGATACGGATTATCCATCGGTGAGTTACTTATTTATTGTTCATCGAAATTGTGTATTGATTCGTTTTTGCTCGCGAGTATCTTTGCGTGAGTAACTGCCTCGTTAGCCTAGTGGTCCTTAGCGCGACTGCTACGCTGGAGGTCTTTGGTTCGATTCCCAGCTCGAGCAAAAAGTGTTATTGGGTTTTTCTATGAAATTCTCAGTAGCAGCTCGGAGTTAGGATTTGCAATAGGCTCGCCCCCTATTACATGGGACCTAAACATACCGGCGAACTGTTGGTGTATATTGGTACATTTCTGCCTAACCCTTCGGGGAATACAGGTGTGATGGTATGTTATGTTTCTGGGTATTTTGGGGCGCCGTCCCCAAAAAACTCTGAGAGAAACCCAAACATCACAATTAACTTGAGCTTTGTGCTCACGACTCGTAGCGCCACTATACATAAAATCATATAGGGGTAGGCAGAAAGCACAGAGCTTAAAACATTCATGATATTTAGTTAATGAATATGTTTGTGCGCCTGCAGTCGTACGGCAGCCAGACGCAGCAGTACCGCACGGTGTCGCTGATCAGCCGCGAGCAGTTCGAGGCGGCGGTCCCGCACGAGAAGCACGCCAACCCCGCCGAGCCGCCGCCGCCCCCGCCGCGCCGCGGCCCTGTCAGTACCATACCACACACACATACATTTTTTATATGCTTGCATTGTAGGCGAATGGTTGTTAGACATCGGTGAAGGAAAACATCGTGAGGAAATCAGGACTTGTAATTAATGAAAGTGAAATCTGAAATCGCCGATCCTTGAGCAAGCGTGGTGATCAATGCTCGTGCCTTCTCTGTTTGAGAAGAGGCCTTTGTCCTGCAGTGGGACAATTATTATAATACTAGCTTCTATCAGCGACTTCGTTCGCGTGGTTTTTACCGCGTTAAGTTACGTCTTTGGTTACTGCTCCTCTCCCGTGTGCCGTAGCGTAATGTTATAAAGCCTAAAGCTTTCCTCGATAAATGATCTATGTAACACAAAAAATTTTTTTTAAATTCAAAGCAGTAGTTCCTGAGATTAGCACGTTCAACCAAAACAAACAAACTCTACATGACATAAGATAATTGCAATAATGTGCTCCTTGTACAATCTACAATTTAATTTACTTAACATAAGAAATGACAATAACGGAACTCTGTTGAAACTAAATGCTCTAATTATATAAAAGTCATTCCATCTGTAATATTTTTTGTGTTACGGTACCCTAATTCAGCACTATATGTCCACTGAGTGCAATATCAATGTTGCGCTCAGTCACTGCGAATGTGAGTGCTACAGGAACAGAGTCGGCTAGGCGTTCCGTGCTGTCGGCTTAGGCAGAACGGGTGCATTGTCGACGCGACAATACAAAAATACTAGATTTTTTTTGCTAAAGAACGACTAATTTCTAGTGTGAAAAATCACTGTTTAAGTCAGCACAAAGTGATGCGCGTGCGCAATGTAATGCAAGCTAAACTTTATGCTTACTAGTACATGCGACGGTACAGGGGCCGTGGAGGCGTTTTCGTTAGGAGAACATTCAAAACTTGGACCTGGAAGTTGGACCTTTAATTTTCGATATCTTCATAATCAAAAGGTCCTAGGTATGGTCCAGAACAATCACATAATGGCTATGTTAGGATAAACATTGTACTCGGCTGCTTTAAATGACTGAAGACCAGAGCTGTTTATTTGTTAGTTTAATAGTATGATGGCAACGCATTTGCAAGCTCTCTGGTATTGCAGATGCATATTAGCAGTGGTGACCATTTAACATCAATTTAATTATATAAACTGGAGACCAGAGCAGTCGGTGCCATTTTTGTTCGAGACGTTTTCCGAGTCTTATTGTAATGAACTTTTTATTCTTTATACAGGTTGAACAGCAAACAGACTTGCAGAGCAAATACAAGCGGCCGCGACGCACCGCGCGGTTCTACGCTGCCAACAAGGACCCACACGCTACAGATGTTATGTAGGTTGCAATATTAATAATTTGGTGTAAAGGGGAGAGGGGTGGGAACCAAACCGGGACGCCTTGGTGCCCAGCCAGGTTGCTTTGCTAACAGAATGTAGGGAGGGCACCTATTGGGTTATGGATTTCTAAGTAAAAACAATTCTTTAGAATTAGTAGTAAACTTATTTTTTTTTTTTAGAACATTCGTTTGCAAGAACACTAGTTACAAAAAAAGTCATAGACAGTGATCAGTGTTGCCAACTAGTATAAAAAAAAAACTTCAAAGTTAAGTTTTCTTATTTACATCCAATAGTACCTCACTCCTCTTGGTCACGTAGCCAACCATACATGTCGTTGGTTGAGTGGAGCCACGGCATCCGAGTGAGGTAGGGCTCTAAGGCACTCTAGTAGCCAGCTTCGCAGTGTGCAAACGGGGTGGACCGACGTCCTAGTGAACGTCGTGGGAAACCGTCGTGGGCAGCTCAGGACCGACACGGGCGGATCTTGATATAGGCTGTAGCCTAGAGCCCCGGGGATATTACGGGCCCTCACCTCAGCCTCCATTGATAACAATGGTACAGACAGCGTCATTAACTGGTAACTATCTTTTCGAACATATTTTAATGCAATAGAGGTTACCAATTGATGACGGTGTCTGTTTTAACATAAATTAAAAAAAAAAAAGACAAAATTAATAATTTTAAGTAACCCCCGACAGCAGAAAATCTTACTACCGTAGCTAACAAAAGAATTGATAACTTTGAAACCCCTAAAACGATTTCATTCAAACAAACTAAGGACACTCCCGACTAATTAACCTTTTAAACACAGAAAACCGAAATCGAATCAAAATCGGTTCATGCGTTCGGGAGCTACGATGCCACAAACAGACACACACAGACACGTCAAACTTATACCACCCCGTCGTTATTGTGTCGGGGGTTAAAAACGGTTTTTTGATAAAATAGAACTTACTTTGATTAGGTAGGACCGGTCATTGTGGCTATCTGTACGGGAAGGCTTATGTCCGGCAGTGGACGTCGTACGGCTGATATGACGGTGACGATGATGACTAAATATTGACGATTTTTGTTTCAAATTACAGAAGCAGCCGAAAGCATAAGACCAGACATAGTCTGAACCCGCCCGTGGAGCATCATGTCGGATGGATCATGGACATACGTGAGCACAGAGCGAGGACGCATAGCACTGGGTAAGTAACATCAGCATAAAAAAAATTAAACTCGAATTGGAAAATTGAATTGAATTGTTGGAAATTGGGTAGATGTCACCACTAATCAATTGACGTACTTTTTATGAGCTGTCAAAACGGGATTCCCCCATAGATTTTGTATGACAATACTAAACCATGACGTCACTTTTTTGACATCTCTTATTCGTTTTTTATAGTTATTTAAAAATTCATCGAGTTTTCTGGGGTAAAACAAACTTGGACTTATTGTTTAATAGTGTCATGTACCTAATACTAATTGTGTTGTAAACGTGCGTGTGTTTGTCCCCAGCTCGTCTCTCGGCACGTCGCCGACGCTGGGCTCGTCGTGCGGCTCGGCCCCGGGCTCGCTGCCCACCTTCCACCACCCCAGTCACGGGCTGCTGCGCGAGAACCACTTCACGCAGCAAGCCTACCACAAGTACCACTCTCGCTGTCTCAAAGGTAAATGGAAATAAAATTTAATTCAATTACTTGCACACAGTTGCCTAACCTTCTCCCAACTATGTTGGGGTCGGCTTCCAGTCTAACCGGATGCAGCTGAGTACCAGTGTTTTACATGGAGCGACTGCCTATCTGACCTCCATAACACAGTTACTAGGCAACCCAGTTACCTCTTGGTAAGGCTAGTTGTCAGACTTCCCGGCTTCTGACTATCTGTAACGACTGTCAAAGATCTACGAATGACTTTACATGCTTTCCGAGTTCGATCGAAATCGACATTAAGGTTGGAAAGAAGTCTATTGAAGCTAATTGTGATTCTCTTTGAAAAGCTTTTCCGTCTGTAATTGTTATTAACATAATTCATTAATTTTGAGTTACGGGACACTAACAAAACTAACCTAGCACTGTATGTCCACTGAGTGCAATATCAATGTTGCGCTCAGTCACTGCGAATGTGAGTGCTACAGGAACAGAGTCGGCTAGGCGTTCCGTGCTGTCGGCTTAGGCAGAACGGGTGCATTGTCGACGCGACAAGATCATACATGCGGGGTCTAAACAGACAGTTACTTGCACCGGCTTACATCTTTAGTACTATTTTTTTTTTGTATTGTTTTATATTCATCTTCATTGTTTTCACATATAGAAGCAACAAGAATATTGTTACCAAGATTTTGTAAAAACCAAATTGGAAAAAAAGAGTGTCCATGGAGTTCCTTGCTCGTTCTTCTCCATAGAGACGTACGTTTTGGAACGAGCAACTAGCTTCAACTTTTTGTATGGGTAACTTCTTGACAATTCAAAAGTGCCTGTAAGTGTTCTAATTGAAATAAATGCTTTGACTTTGATTGTTAGGGCCTAAAATATCACATAGGCTACTTTTTATCCCGGAAAAAAATACGGTTCCCATGGGATATTAAAGTTGACGCGGTCGGAAGAAGAAACTATTTCATAATATACAAACATACATAAACTCACGCCTTTTTCTCATGGAGGCAAGCAGAAACAACAGAACGTCACCTCCTCCTCCTACTCATTTCGCCTCGTCCACGAGTAGTTAAAAATATATTTTTCTTTATTTCAGAGCGCAAGAAGCTGGGTATCGGCCAGTCACAAGAGATGAACACGCTGTTCAGATTCTGGTCGTTCTTCCTACGAGATCACTTTAACCGCACCATGTATAACGAATTCAGGTAATAAAAACATAATTTTAACATATTTAATAGTAGTAGAGCTGTTTGTGAAGGAGCTCGTCCGGGGAAGTACTACCACCATACTTATGTCTGCCGCAAAGCAGCTTGTAGTGTTCCGGTGTGAAGGGTATGGGTGCCGGTGTAGTTACAAGCACATGAGGCAACGCATCTGCAAGGCCTCTGATTACTGCAGATGTCTATAGGTAGCGGTGACCACACCATCCAATGAAAAAAAAGAAATAAAAAAGCCTTATTTTTTTCTTTTTTTTGGGTTCTATACCCAAAGGGTGTCTTGTGGAACCCTATTAATAAGTTTCTTCTGTCTGTCCGCCTGTCTATCCCAAGGCAGCAGGCCTGTATCTTTTGAACTATAATTGGAAGACGCCTAAAAGTTTACAAAGTGTGTATTGCTATGGCTGATGTCAGTGATGTCCAAGATAAGCTCAGCAATAACATTTGATTCAATAAAGTCATATTAATACTGGCCCGGCATCGAACCCGCAATCTCTTGTATGAGAGGTCCGTCACGAGCTTATTCTGACCAATATCTATAATTTTACAGAACGCTAGCCAACGAGGACGCGTCCGCAGGTTTCCGTTACGGACTGGAATGTCTGTTCCGTTTCTACTCTTACGGGCTCGAGAGGAAGTTCCGCCCGGAGCTGTACCAGCACTTCCAGATCGAGACCATGGCTGACTATGAAAAAGGTAACATGAGACATTTATTTATTTACAACGCCTAACATTACTGTTCACCCCGAATCTGTAGCGTGGTCTTACACAGTATTTATAAGATATAATAAATTTACAAAATTGACATTAACGGCATTGTCGTGATTTGAACCTTGAACTAGCAATATTTGTAATAACAAACCGAAGTCTATTTGCAAAAATATCAGAAACCAGAAAACGAAGTACAACCTTAAGATCACAATATCGACACCTACTATGCACAGGCGTATTTAAAACTAGTCTATTAAAAAAAAGTGTGATCGGTACGGCTCCTGTTATCTTTAATAAAATTCCTGAACAAATTAAAAACTTACCCTTGTCAAAATTTAAAAAATGTTTCACAAAATTACTTGTAGAGAAATGTTATTACTCTGTGCAGGATTTCTTAGACGATGATACACTTAAATAACCTAATTGTCAATTTTATATTATACATAATGATTTGCATGCTAATAAGGCAGAATGTATATGGATCTCAACTTTGTAATTTACCATCCTATTTCTATGTACCTACATTCTTAGCAAATAAAGACATATTCTATTCGTTAAGAGTTAACAAGGCGCGCGTCATCGGTGTATTCTTCAGACCGATTTCGGTCAAGACGGCTTATTTCAATGGAGACTAGCCAAGCACGCGGGACATACTATATAGCACAAATGTGTGCGCAAACACAGGTGCACTCCCTCTTCCCTCACACGCATAGTCCGATGGGACGGCAATCCGACACAGCCGGGGAGAGATCAGGCGCAGGACCAACGGCTTTACGTGCTTTCCGAGGCACGGGGGTGTCACACCACCAACTTCCGAACTCCGGGCTGCTACTGAGAAATTTCTAATGGAAAAACCCAATAACACTTTTGCCACCACGAGGCTAACGGGGCAGTAAAATACTGAAACTGCAGTAAATACTAGAAATACGAGATATATAACACGCGGTGTTACCCGCCTTCAGTAATGTCTTTAGTTACTGCACCGTTTCCGTTGGTTGTAGCGTTATGTTATATGGCTTATACTATTACTTATTAATTTGGCTATTACATACATAAAGAATTTTCCGAGTTCTACAGATAAACGCGTTAAAACAAACTAAAAACTACAGCTTTATTTTATTATTATAGATTAACTACATGAAACTGCCTCGTTGGCCTAGTGGTCCTAAGCGCGACTGCTACGCTAGAGGTCTTGGGTTCGATTCCCAGGTCGAGCAAAAAGTGCTGTTGGGTTTTTCTATGAAAATCTAAGTAGCAGCTCGGAGTTTGGATTTGTGCCCGATTAATGGCTCGCCCCCTATTACATGGGACCTAAACATACCGGCGAACTGTGGGTGTACATTGGTACACCTCTGCCTAACCCTTGAGGGAATACAGGCGTGATGGTATGTATGTATGTAGTAACTACATGAAAAAAATAAACATACCATCACACCTGTATTCCCCGAAGGGTTAGGCAGAGATGTATTAATGTACACCCACAGCTCACCGGATGATAAACATATTACGACATAATACGAATTCAGCACTGTATGTCCACTGAGTGCAATATCAATGTTGCGCTCAGTCACTGCGAATGTGAGTGCTACAGGAACAGAGTCGGCTAGGCGTTCCGTGCTGTCGGCTTAGGCAGAACGGGTGCATTGTCGACGCGACAAGATCATACATGCGGGGTGTAAACAGATACGTCACATTTACCAAACTTCGTGTAACATTCCGCTTTGTCAAGTGTCTTTAACATCCGATTTTACAATTGAAAAATCGGTTGATAAATGACAAAGTACAGAGGTAGCAAACTTAAATCCCTACCGCAGCTAACAAGAGTTGATAACCTTGAAACGGCTGAACCGATTTTGATAAAACATATCTAAGAACTATCACTAGGAAACTTGATTTCAAATAAAAAAATACGCATCCAAATCGCTTCAACCGTTTAAAAGCTACGGTGCCACAAACAGACACGTCAAACTTATAACACCCCTCTTTTTGAGTCAGGGGTTAACAAGACACACCATCATACCATCACGCCTGTATTCCCCGAAGGGTTAGGTAGAGGTGTACCAATGTACACCCACAGTTCGTCGGTATGTTTTGGTCCCATGTAATAGGGGGCGAGCCTATTGCCATTAACCGGGCACAAATCCTAACTCCGAGCTGCTACTGAGAATTATATGATTGAGATTTTTTTGTTAAAAAGACATACCACCGAATTGAGAACCTCCTTATTTTTTTAAGTCGGTCAAAAACAGCGTGGCAATGTTCATAAAACGTAAGGAAATTTAAACGTCGCGGTATCAAATCGTCGTGATTTGAGATTTACTTTCTTTTATTTATCTAATTTGATACTAATTTGACTAAAATGTATAATCCATTAATTTTTCTCATTTTATATTATTTTGTGCGCCGTGTGCAATGGCAAAACATCCTGTACATATTATATTTCATTGAACATCTTGTTACTTACCATGTTTTATCCAAATAAATGATTTGATTTGGTCAATGACGGACTGCCTCGTTGGTCTCGTGGTCGCAAGCGCGACTGATGATCGTGGGGTCCCGGGTTCGATTCCCAGGTCGGGCAAAAAGTGTTAGTGGGTTTTTCCATTAGGATTTGCTTACTAGCAGCCCGGAGTTTGTAAGTTGGTGGTATGGCACCCCCGTGTCTCGGAAGAGGTATCGTTTTGCCCGGTAACTGGGTTGTGGAGGTCAGATAGGCAGTCGCTCCATGTAAAACATTGGTATTCAGCTGCATCCGGTTAGACTGGAAGCCGACCCCAACATAGTTGGGAGAAGGCTAAATAGATGATGATGATTTAATCAATGACGGAAAATCATTTTAAAACTATATATTTCGTCCACAGGTCAACTATACGGTCTGGAGAAATTCTGGGCGTTCCTGAAGTACTACAAGCACACCGGAGCGCTGCAGGTCGAACCTAAGCTCCAAGGCTATCTAGAGAACTTCCAGAGCATCGAAGACTTTCGAGTGCTCGAGGTGAGTCTAGTTAATTAATATTATCTTTAACGCTATTGCCATTAACCGGGCACAAATCCTAACTCCGAGCTGCTACTGAGAAATTCATAGGAAAACCCAATAACACTGTTTGCTCGACCTGGGAAACGAACCCAAGACCTCTAGCATAGCATTCGCGCTAAGGACCACTAGGCTACCGAGGCAGTTACCCCCCTACCCGAGGGGCCCTATTCCCTGAAGGCTGAGACAGAAGTGTATCAAAGCACACCCACAGTTCGCCGGTATGTTCAGGTCCCATGTAATAGAGGGCGAGCCTATTGCCATTAACCGGGCACAAATCCTAACTCAGAGGTGCTACTGTGAATTTCATAGACAAACCCAGTAATATTTTGCCCGACTTGGCAATCGAATCCAAGATCTATAGCGTAACGGTCGCGTTCAGGACCACTACGCTAACGAGGCAGTTAGCTGATTAAAAATAATAAAAGAAATAGGTAATATAGATGTGTGCCCCACTGCTGCAACAAACACGCGCAGTTCAGCAATAATGCCAGACCACTTGGGCCTGACGCTGGTTCTCAACTGGACCTTGAGAGTGACGTGCGGATGTATGTAGCAGTCGCTACGAGTCGTGAGCAGAAATTTCAAGTTAATTTATGGGTTCCCAAAAAACCCCAAAAGGAACCCAAAAAATAACTTGACATTTGTGCTCCCGACTCGTGGTGACTAATATACTAATTTTACATCAAATTATAAAGCGATGTACTTGTTTATTACAAAGTAAAAGTGTAAAAGAAAATTAAAGTGTATTGCGAGATCGCCGGGAGCGTCAAGGCGCTGCTGGCCTTCCTTGGGGAGCTGAGGTGGATCGAATGGATCTACTGCCCACCTGTACGCAAAATATGCGCTAAGACGTGGAGTTGCGGGCACTAGCCATCATACTAAGAGCTAATATGAACGTTTTGTCCCCCCAGCCGCAGCTGAACGAGTTGCTAGCGGCAGCGGGCGGCGCGGCGCCGGGGCGCGGGCCGCACGCGCGCCCCTACCACCGCACGCGCTCCGTGTCCGAGAGCGACCGCGCCGCCGCCGCCGCGCGAGCCACCGGGTACGCACACACGCATACAGAAGCCGCCACCACTCCTCACCACTAACGTTGACTTCATTTTTGACTTTTTGGGTTAATTTCTGAGAATAAGATTCAAATTCAAATTTATTTCATTCAAGAATAATTTTATTCTCGCCAGAAACATGGTTACACGGTGTTATAAATACTAGGTATATTGCACAAGTTCAGCGTGTCTCACAGTATAATCACACGATTGGTCCGTCTATCGGACAGATTTGTGATTTTTTAAGGTGTCGGCAACGCATGAGTGATGCCTCTGGTGTTGCGAGTGTCCATAGTCACCGGTAACCGCTTAACATCAGCCGGGCCGCTGGCTTGTTTGCCACCTTCTGTGATAAAAAAAATAAGCAAACCCAGATATGAATTTAACGTTTGTGCTCACGACTCTTGGCGGCTGCTACACACACATACTCATTGATTTCATAAGGTCCTCTCACAGACGTTCGACTGTTTGTAGGACCGTTTCACCGATTGATAGTTTCGTGAGACCGACTCTGATGTGAAGCATCTTTAGCCGCACGTAAAACCGATTGCTGTGGCGATGCGTCGCCTATTTGTAAATTTTAACTTTTTTATTTAATGTTATTAAATGTATATTAATACATCAGTCATCATTTTTTTTTTAATCTTAATTCGTAATATATGTATATTTTTTTATATACATACATACATACCATCACGCCTGTATTCCCCGATGGGTTAGGCTGAGGTGTAACAATATACACCCACAGTTCGCCGGTATGTTTAGGTCCCATGTAATAGGGGGCGAGCCTATTGCCATAAACCGGGCACAAATCCCAACTCCGAGCTGTTAGTGAGAATTCCATACCCAATAACACTTTTTGCTCGACCTGGAAAGCGAACCCAAGACCTCTAGGGTAGCAGTCGCGCTTAAGACCACTAGGCATACATTATGCCATATTTAGTTCTTGTCGTAATCTGTTCTTTTAATCTTATTACTTGTACAAAACAATTTCGATGTTTCACATCTGCCAGGCGTCCCGTGATACAATTTTTTCCTCATAATTGTGTAGATGACACCATTTAACAATAATTCCAAGACACAACTTCACTAAAAAAACCAGTTTATTTTACCCTTGAAAACCCGATGAATTTTTAAATTACTATAAAATTCGATTTTTAGTTGCTTTGGAATCAATAAATAGTGAATTGAAAGGCATACAAGGGTTTGAATATTAACAGTTTTAATAAAAGCATGAAGAAACTCTGAATAAATAAAAGCTACTATAATGTTGCCAACTATTTAAATGACTTTGGACATTATTTTTTTTTATTATTACTCTCATTTATTCATTACTAAATACATATAAATTACATTTTTAAATATTGTTATAAAAGTAAAAACATTTAAAAATATAAAAAATAGTATATATTATTATTATAATTATTATTTTTGCAAATTTAACGTAACTTTATGATTCTTGTACTTTGAATTTGTATTATTGTTATTATTGTATTTGTACGCCCTTATGGGCAAAACACGTTGAAACTTCTTATTTGTATGTGATCGTTCCAGCTGATTGTAAGCCTACACGTGTTTTTGACAAATAAATATATCTTATCTTATCTTATGTCAAAACAGTGACGTCATAGTTTAGTATTGTCATACAAAATATATGCGGGAATCGCGTTTTGACATATAAAAAGTACGTCAATTGATTAGTGGTGTCATCTACCCAATATCTGTCATATTTGTGTGCCCTCACCATGCGTCGCCTACACCCCGCACATTGTCCTAACAGTAAGTATGTGGTCGGCAGCCGCCCGGCCGCGCCCGCCAGCAGCGGCAGCAGCAGTAACAACCGCGGCCGCGCCGGCTCCTGCGGTGCACAGAGCGTCGTCGCCAATGCTAGGCCTAGACGTGAGTAGAACTTTATTACACTAGTTCCCATACCATCACGCCTGTATTCCCCCAAAACTTAGGCAGAGGTGTACCAATGTACACCCACCGTTCGCCGGTATGTTCTGGCCATGTAATAGGGAGCGTTTTTGCTATTAACCGGACACAAATCCTAACTCCGAGCTGCTACTGAGAATTTCATATAAAAACCCAATAACACTTTGCTCGACCTGGGAATCGAATCCAAGACCTCTAGCGTAGCAGTCACGCTAAGCCTAACAAGGCAGTTAATATTACATACTTTACGATCACGCCTGGATTCTCCCAAGGGTTAGGCAAAGGTGTAACAATGTACACCCACAGTTCGCCGGTATGTTTAGGTCCCATGTAATAGGGGGCGAGCCTGTTGCCATTAACCGGGCACAAATCCTAACCCCGAGCTGCTACTGGGAATTTCATAAAAAAACCCAATAACACTTTTGCTCGACCTGGGAATCGAATCCAAGACCTCTAGCGTAGCAGTCACGCTAAGCCTAACAAGGCAGTTAATATTACATACTTTACGATCACGCCTGGATTCTCCCAAGGGTTAGGCAAAGGTGTAACAATGTACACCCACAGTTCGCCGGTATGTTTAGGTCCCATGTAATAGGGGGCGAGCCTGTTGCCATTAACCGGGCACAAATCCTAACCCCGAGCTGCTACTGGGAATTTCATAAAAAAACCCAATAACACTTTTGCTCGACCTGGGAATCGAATCCAAGACCTCTAGCGTAGCAGTCACGCTAAGGCTAACAAGGCAGTTAATATTACATACTTTACGATCACGCCTGGATTCTCCGAAGGGTTAGGCAATGGTGTAACAATGTACACCCACAGTTCGCCGGTATGTTTAGGTCCCATGTAATAGGGGGCGAGCCTGTTGCCATTAACCGGGCACAAATCCTAACCCCGAGCTGCTACTGGGAATTTCATAAAAAAACCCAATAACACTTTGCTCGACCTGGGAATCGAATCCAAGACCTCTAGCGTAGCAGTCACGCTAAGGCTAACAAGGCAGTTAATATTACATACTTTATAATTTCAATTATTGAATTTCCAACTCAGCGCTGAGCAGTGTTGAACATCCAACAGTGCTCAAGGAAAAGTCATATTAAATTAATATTTTTGTAAGAGACGGGGGCTATGAGCATACGTATCTATAATCAAATCCCCAGTGAACTCAAATGTCTAAACACATTACAATTTAAAATATAACTATTTGAATGGCTAAACAATTGTAATTTTTATAGTATTCAGGATTTTATGGATCATAGGAATTCATTTGTATTTTATTTTTATATTTGTGCCTAAACATTTGCATGCTTTACCTTAAGCTAAACATGTGTGCCATAATTAATTATAAGACCTCTGTATACCATGTTTTAGAGCAAATAAATACATTATTATTTCGCCTGAGATTACCGCCTTCAAACAAAAAGAACTCTCCACTTTTATGACATAAAAGTTCATTTCCTCCACAGCAACGCCAAAAATGAAGCCAGAACCCGAACTGAAGCAGCTCGCAGCGAAACAGTGATGGTTGTACATATATTGACTGAAGTGCATTGTGCTTATTCACCCAAGTGTAGAGTTACAAATTAATTGAGATGCATTTTCTTTTTCTATATATACTTTTATTAATAATAGTGAGTGCTGTGACACTTTGTGGTTCGTTGTGGCGATATTCGATTATTTTTTACGG
The DNA here is from genome assembly GCA_947462355.1 of Caradrina kadenii. NCBI lineage: Eukaryota > Metazoa > Arthropoda > Insecta > Lepidoptera > Noctuidae > Caradrina > Caradrina kadenii. The sequence continues at coordinate 3,701,672 of OX381702.1, read as the reverse complement.
AGCCTAGGTGAGTTGAGAAATTTTTTATTTATATATTTACATATGTATACATACCGCCACGCCTGTATTGCCCGAAGGGTTAGGCGAAGGTGTACACCCACAGTTCGCCGGTATGTTTAGGTCCCATGTGATAGGGGGCGAGCCTATTGCCATTAACCGGGCACAAATTCTAACTCCGAGATTCTATTGGGAATTTCATAGAAAACCCGATAACACTCTCACGAATGTCGACGACGACTCTAATCAAACGATGTCTAATTTGTACACATATATTAATTTAATATTTACTGCTAGGCGTACTGCTAAGGCGTTAACTTTGTACAGAAAAAGCATATGAAGCATAAACAAATATCTAATACTGTTTTTTTTTTTTTCCAGCTTATATGCATCGACAATAAGCAACGTTGCGCTCGTATGTTCATGCGTTATCAATTTGACATCTACCTATATAGTTAGAGTAAGTATGTACTACCATATAACAATATATATTTATATATTTTTGACATTGTATAAATATAACGACATTCATCTTGATAAAATTCAAAATGACATTAAAAAAAAATATTCTGTCGTAGTCTTTGGTAGGTTAAGTATTTTTTATCTGTGGCGACTATGGTGCTGCGACATCGACAATCCTCGCATTTTTTTTTCGGCCGCCATTTTGGGTACTCGAGACGTGTACCTCGAGATTTAAGCAATAATTTGTTGAAAAACTTGAGTGAGATAATACACGAGTGTCTTCAGGATGTTAATAGATTTTTTATGTATAAGTCGGTATATAAATGTGTAATGAACTCCAATTTAATAGTTACTCATTCAAGTTTTTAATATTTAAGAAGAGTGTTTAAAAAGCCCACTCGTGCCCGAGTCGCGATTCGCGGTCGGAACCAAATCGAACTTGCACTCGAGTCACATTCACTCGAATGACCCCAATTACAATTGTTCGGATCTCTCGAAGGAAAGTAAAAATATACTGCGTATGCTGGAATCATAAAAAATAATGTTTTTGTATAATTGTACAGCCAAGTAGTGTCATGTATAAAAATAGTTAAATAAAATGTAAAAATGGCAGAAGACTGGAATTTAATTCTGAATTTGCGAGAAAAAATTACAAAGAGTTGATGTTATTGTAAAAGATTGGGTAATGCTGAACTTGATATTCGAAAAATACTTAATGATTTTTTTTTTGTGTATACTGTTATTATTTTTTATGCGGACCGTACCGATTTTGGCGTTGTGCGTGCTAGAAGGCTTTGATTGCGTGTTTTTGGTTGATAGAATTTCAATTGTGTCGTCAAAAATGGGATGACAATTAACGCCTCTGGTGACGAATTGCTGCGGAGACAAAGCAGTGCGGTAGTACTGTAGTAGTCGCCAAGAGTCGTGAGCACAAATGTCTAGTTAATTTTCGGGATTTCGGGTTCCTTTCTGGGTAGTTTGGGCCTCCGATGCCTGACACCGACGGTCCAACTCACGAAACAATCGCGTGCAGCATCGGCGCCCCAAAAAATCCCGATAGGAACCCAAAAACCGAAAAATTAACTTGACATTTGTGCTCACGACTCGTGGCGACTACTACACCTTCTACAGTCAAAAGAACTGTATACTCCTCTCAATGTAACATTGGAAAAATAACGTTAAAACGAGATCGTTATTTCAATGTTAACTTACAAAAAAACTCCGTTATTTTACAAGCAATTTTGACTCTTAGACTTTTACAAAAATATCATCAACAGAATAAATGCCGTTACTTGACCATTATTTTTGTAATACTGTAGTAAATGGAGTATTCATATAGATATTTTTGAGCTGGCAATTCCCAGTTTTCTAGTCCAACATTGAAAATAAACTAACATTAAATTCCTATTTTATCTATCAATTTGGTTGTCGTTCTGTTAAAACTAGATGCTTGCTGTTATATAACGCTGTCATTATTCCAGTGTGTGCGAGAGAGAGATGAAAACTGTACATGATAGCGCTATCCTTTTCTCGCAATGAAATAAAGATGGCTTTAATAATTTCATATTACTGCTTCGCTACATAAACAGACTTCGTTTTTGGATATTAGATAGTAAATCTATGATCAGATTTAATTTAAGGCCAATTTTTCAATTGACGGTAACTAGGATCCAATATGGCGGGTTAACAGTTTTTTTAATAGACAACATGTCCAACTGACCTGTTAATTTTTCAAATAAAAGTTGTCTGGCTAATGAAATATCAACTCTAAAGCTATCAGATAATAATTAGCTTATACCCTGCGGTGTCACGCGCGTTCAGTTAAATCTTTGGTTACTGCTCCGCTCCCATTGGTCGTAGCGTGACGTTTCTATACGTATATACCTTCCTCTTGAATCACTCCATCTAGCGCATTAAAATCCGTTGCGTAATTTAAAAGATCTAAGCGTACAGACGGCGCGAAGCGATTTGAAATTCTATTTTGCCAAAAAACATGAATTGATTTTGGTTAACTCAAAACCGCCATAAATCATTAACAATGTTCGATTAACGGTTTGTAGGATACTGCCACTTGTATTTATAATATTAAAACCATGAGCACACAGACTTTAGTACTACCTATTGAGACTTTGGAATGGAAATAAAATGGCGGTTATACTATGTTCATTCTGCAAAGAGCGATTTGACACATGTCAAAAATGACAGCGCCATTTTGTTGAAGCAAACTCGACAAGAATAAGAAACGGGAGACGATTTTTCTGCAAATTTGCGAGGTCTGTTACTGATGTTTAAAATGATGACGATTTAACAAATCATCGCTAGTCTTGTTCGCGTGACATTTTTGTAGTAAAATATAGTTTGTAGCACTCGGGGATTACGTAGCTTCACGTAGATTTGGAGATTAGCGTGTTCGAACATACTCTTCAGCTTAAAATGTCAAGTTTAGATAATATCCTCATTGCAATTTGCGGAATAAATTTTAAAAGAAAAATCATCCTTCAATGCATATAATGTCAGAGACTCTGACATACGTCATATGTATCATTGTAAAATGAACATAGTATTCACAATGCCATAATAATCATTGTTAAGAATGAAAAGAATACACGAAGAAGTGTGGGTGTATTTCAGTATTTTACACTTAACACTTTGAAGGACACTAAACGCCCATAGGCGTTATAACAATAAAACTTCTATTGTGTCTCGTTTAGTGTCCCTCAAAGTGTTAAGCATGTCATTAGCTTCCGACCGTGGCTTCGTCCGCGTGAAGTCAAGGACCATAAAATATAGCATATGCTAGTCAGCAATAGTGTAGCTTTCTGCTAGTGAAAGATTTTTTGTAATCACACTGCTACTTCTTAAGATAATAAAAAAAAAAAAACTTTACCTCTTAATAATATAATTAGTACCCTATTGATACATTAAAATATCATACTAGTTGAATGCCTTGATAATATTAAATATAAGCTCGTAAATGCCTTACAATTTGCAATAATAATGATAAATGTGACAGGTCACCCCCGTCACCTAGACTGACAGATGTCAATCTGACGTTGATATCTGTCAATGTCAAGTTAATGACACCTGTCAATATCAAATTCAGTGACAGCTGTCAATGTAATGACAGTTGTCATGTCAGATTGAAAAAATCTCTGAACTGTTCCAGCGTCTATCGTTAGTATCTACGTGATATAGATGTCTCTTCCATAAAAGCCTTCCATGAAAAGTTGAAGCCTTAATCGAACATAATTTTGGTGCTATTTCATAAAATTGTATCATGCAACCATTTTGTTTCCATTCCAATGCCTTCTGGACGATTTTCAATTGATTCGTGTGTGTTTGATTTACCCGACTGTCACAGCAGGGTAATGCTTTTCAAGAGTATGTGTGTATGTGTGCTATGTTACGTGAAATATGGGTGTTATATTTCTGTAGCCTTATTCGTTATTTGAACAATGTCGGAGGTAATAATTAAAGCAATAATATTGATATAGAAAGCTTATTCTAAATTTTAAATACTTTTGCGAAAAGTAAGTTTTTCAAGTGTGTTCTACGTGTAGTAATAAAAATGTGTGTACCATTCGATTTTTTGAATCTAAATATATCTTAATTCATACTAAAATCGATTGAGAATCGTTCCGTTAAACACAAATCGATATTTAAACACTAACTTGCTCAAGTTTCTCTTTATGTATGAGTGTGTATTGATGGTATGTTCAAAGTTGTTAATCCGAATTGAATTGAACAGACAGCGCTTCTAGCGGTGACATTTCGAACTAATAGTACCGACAGGCAGCGCCCCTGGCGGTGAAATCCGAACTTAGAGAGCCGACAGGCAGCGCCCCGAGCGGTGGAATAACGAACTAAACATACATTCGACTCCCTAAAATGGTCGTCAGATCATCCAATACTTCAAAATTCTTGCCAGGTTATCTATAACTGTTAGCGTGAACGTTTTCGGAAATATATTTTGAGCTACATGAAATTTAAATTAAGTTTTTCTGTCGAAGTGCAAGAGCAGAATCTTGGTTTAAAATATTTAACTTGAATTCTATTTTTAGTTAATGGCCGTGAGTCGTTTTACAAGCTTTTATATAACATCCTTTTTCGTTTAGTATTATAGACCTTTTTCTCTCGTATTATCAAGTAGGATATTTTAGCTATCGAACCTTTTCGATGTACTTATTGAAAAACCAAGAATCAGATTGCTATGGGTGAAATTAAATTAGTTGGCAATACCCCACAAACATGGTGACGATATCTATGGACGATTAAATAAAAAAAGTAATGTTTAATCTTGTTATATTTCAAGTAGCTAGACGCCCCCTTATTTAGCTAAAGTTACTTAGAATTGGGAGTTTAGAATTATATTTTATTTGTTTGTCATTACATATCGATTTTCATGATACCGGTGAAGTGTTGCCAGCGAATTTAATTTGGCTCCGTAGGTATAGAAATATCACTGTTTCTGTGCATTCAATTCGGATATAATGTCTAGCCAATAAATATTAAAAATATATATTTAAATAAAATACTGTATAGGACTCATATAAATGAAAGCTGGTGTGCGAAATGTCTCCTTTGATTTTTTTTTCTAGTGTTTAAGTGTGCTTTTATTTTTTTTTGTTGTGCGCCGTGTCCGTGGTATGTCTATACAAAAAAATAAAAAAAAAAAATAGAAAAAAAATGGCTGCTTCTTATCGATTACGTCGATATTACATCAGCTTTCACGTTATTCTTCAAAAAAAAAAATTTAATATTATTATCGTTAAGTAAAGAGAAATTAAGCTTTTTTAAAATTTACGACTGAGACTTGCTTGTGTTTTTATTATTTAAATGAAAAAAAAAAATATGTTTTTATAAGGCATACCGCGCACTCTCCGCAATTCTGTTTAATAATATATATAACTACTACTACCTAGGATTATGAATAAAATAAAAAAAAAATACAAGTAGTTCGCTTAGATCGCTTCGAAACCCGACGAAATAGTTCCTATACGATTATTAATTATTGTTTTTAAGGTATAAACTAAAAAAAAATATTGACACGAAAATCTTCAATTTCCAAAATACAAAAATGGCGGCAAAAAAGAAATGTCCATGTTTTTTTTTAGCGCGAGTTGTCGCAGGAGTGTGACTTCGCGCTTATGTTTGATGATCAAATTGGGGCAAGTGTTTTAAATGGATTCCTTTTCGGTTAAAATTCAAAATGGAGTCTTTTTTAACCGAATTATTGGTATAATGATAATATAATTAGGGTTTCGTGTTTTACATACAAGAAATGGTGACTGCTTGATTATTATACTGCGAACTATATGAAATGTTTTGTAAATAAAAAGGGGCTTCGAGGTTTTTGTGTCAATACGGACCTGTTTCTTTTCTCTCGTCCTTTAAATTAGAAGCATTATAGTTAATGTTTACCATAGACGCAAATGTATTTCATTGTATTGTAACAAATTAGGATTGAAGCGATCGTGAGCTGCGGCGTTTTATTTATACGCTGCGGCGTTTTATTTATACGCGGGTCTCGCGCGGGTCAGCCGCGTGTCACTCGGTCTAAAACTTAGGATTTGTAATGAAATTTTGTCTAGAGCCTCTTTTTAATTTGAATGTTTGGTGTTGGATTGCTGTAGAGTGTCGGAGTAGTTTGATTATCGTACTGTTCAAGGACGAGTGTGTTTTCTTTTTTTTTGTATCAGGTGGAATGGATTTTGTACCGGAAATTGCTATGTACTTAAGCGCCAGCCCCTCAGCGCTTACATTTTTCGTCGATTTATTAAACAAAATATGTATATCTATCGGCTTTTCCATGTATTTTTATCGAGTAAGATGTACGGATTTATTGTGGGATGTATTTTGTATGGATGAGCTGTTTTTTTTTTAATAATCGACGGAATAATTCATATATATCTGGGTCTAGAATCATGGTACTGTTTATCGGTTTTTTTTTGTTACAATGTCCCTTCTACCCCCACCACACCACACCAGCGACACCGGTTCCGTACACGCACTACAGCTAGACGACAAACGTCTCATGTCAACTGTATGAGAAACAATAAGTCTGTGGGCAGTGTGACAAACAGATCGCTCCAGCGCTGAAGCAGTCCAGCACCAAATAAAGGGCTTTAAAAATGTTTCACGATAAAATTCTTTTAAAATATTCATTTCTACATTTTTATGAAGTTTCAATAAGTTTTGTAATGTCTTGGAATCGTTTTACTATATTATAGTATTTTAAAGCAAATACCTAGTTGTCATAATTAAATACGTTTTTATTTTCAGAAAAATTTCGAACGATGAAATATTTGAATTTTGACAGTTCTCCTAATTATGATAGTGGCGCCATGAAATGTCAAAGCGGCTATTGGTTGTACTAATCCGATACTGACACAGATTAGTTCCGTTAATCACCGTTCAATATGGTTGCTTGATAGCGCTGTCAACTGACATAAAAGGTTTCTTGTCTATCTCCATTGTTTGATGGTCTGTAATAGTATCTGGGTGGTATTGTCTAAAAAAGTCACCAACGCTGCACAGGATTGGTCCGTCTGTCGGACAGATCGCGTGCAGCGTCGGTGCCCCAAAAACTCCAGAAATAAACCCAAAGGCCCAAAATTGAACTGGATATTTGTGCTCACGACTCGTGGCGGATATTACAGTTTCCCAACAAAAACACCATTAAATGTATTTGTTATTAAGTAGAGACAACCACAGTATCATCTTGCAGACTGCATAATATTCATGTCATGACCTGTTCTAACAGTCAATTGCGTCACACACACATTTTACATTCATCCGCGTGACGCTGCTTGCCCACATTAGACAATCTGTGACCGATTTTTTTGTCGGAGAGAATGGAATATATGAATTCTAATATACCAATGCACATGGCCGACAAAAAGTCAGTCCTAAGAAACTATAGATGACATATAGAGGGACATAATGTTTAGTCAAATAAAAAGCTTTTAAGCAATTTTTAAGCCTACAAACTGGCCATCGTATTGCTGTCATTATTGTTCTAAATTTGAATTCACGAGCTGTCAAAAATTTGTTTATGGCTTTAGTGGTTTAGGAGACTGTAGCGTTCGAAGATTTTGAATTTGGAAGTTTTTCTCAATTGTAGATGGTTTCCCGCGTATAAATAAAACGTCATGAATTTCTTATGGCGGGATATTCGTTAAGTTTTTTTTTTTTTAGTTCATTTGTTGCAATTTTTTTTCTTATTGTAAGCGCGCCAAAGGTGTTTAAGACAAGTGTTAAAAAACACTTAGGTTTACTGTATAAATGAAAAATATAAAAAAAATGTCTTGCTAATATACTAAGGCTTGGTAAATATTATTGTGAAGCTGTGCAAGATGGCAGTTAGACGAACAATTTTGATACTTGGAAATGTTAAAACTCTATTTGTCTATTTGCCATAATGCAGAGTGACCATAAAGTAGGTACGATTTTATCTCCAGTGCATTCAATTTTTTGTTGTCAATTTTTTTTTCGGTAAAAACTTTGGTTGTTGTAAAATAATATAAAAAAAAATAATAATTGCGTAGATGTTTCAAAAAAAAAATATTAGTCAATGTAGGTAGGGTTAGTCCAGAAATTAAGTAAAAATTGTTTTTTTTTTTAAGATTTGCTTCGTCAAGTGACTTAGACAGTTGTGTGTTGATTCACGGTTTTTAAAAAGAAATTTGCATTTTGAGCTGACACTGTCTTGTCGCTAGGCGCGGTAAGTAAGGCTGTAAGTTAAATATACATATTATATTTGAAGTAAATAAATTAATAATAAAACTACAGTTGGGACTTTTATTTCTTTTTTTACCTTATATTCACATACTCATGTATTCCCCAGAGGTGTACGCAGAAGTGTGCTAATGTACACCCACAGTTCGCCGGTATGTTTAGGTCCCATGTAATAGGGGGCGAGCCTATTGCTATTAACCGGGCGCAAATCCTAACTCCGAGCTGCTACTGAGAAATTCATAGAAAAACCCAATAACACTTGTTCGACCTGGGAATCGAGCCCAAGACTTCTAGCGTAGCAGTCGCGCTTAGGATCACTAGGCCAACGAGGCAGTTACCTTATAATTCTGGGAAACGGAACGCAACTGGAAAAAAGAGATAGAGTGCTGTGTGAGCGAGAGGCGGAACGACGGGGGACGGAAGACAGGAGATGGGAGGGGAGACAGTGCTCACTGTGCTAGGCATAAGACGTTACGAAATAAAATAGTAAGAGATTGTGAAGACGATTTTTTATTGGAAGAACCCTCTATCCCACGTATTCATATACACATCAACATTGTTACAGTAGTCGCCAGGAGTCGTGAGCACAAATGTCAAGTTAATTTCTGGGTTTTTTTGGGCCGCCGACGCTGCACGCGATTGATCCGTCAGTTGGACCGATCGCGTGCAGCGTCCACGCCCCGAAAGGAACCCAAAAATTAACTCAACATTTATGCTCACGAGTCGTGGCGACTGATATATCTCTTGAATAACGTGGACTTGCCATAGTTGAGAAGAGCGAGTGATTTAGGTGCTTCTGGGTGAGGAAACTCCTCATCATGACCTTTCTTTTGTAAGTCTTATGTTGGGATTTTTTTTTTTTGGTGGGTGGGAAATCATCAAATAACTTCTCCCGCCCTGAGCGGGGCGGGAGGGAGTGTCAGACTTTTGCTGACTAAAACCCACCCATGTTCCTTCTTGTGCCCTTTGCGTTCCGGGGGCGCGGTATCTCTTACGAACAACCCGCAGCCCCGGCAGGCATCGGCCTTCAGTGGCCCCTTCCTTTTGCTGACATCTCTTTGAGGCGCGCGTGGAACACGAACGCGCCGTCGACACGGCCTGTCGTTATGCAACGTAAGGACGGTGAGCTACCCATTGCTCACCGTCCACAGGCCCGTATCTACGGTGGCCGGGAGTCGTCTCGCGGCTCCCGACGTCCGGAGCGTCTACCGCGGCGGCTGGGACGGGAGAACCGCTGTCTTAACCGTCCCGCCGCCTCCTTCTCCAGCATTACTGCCTCACAGGAGGCGCTTATGTTGGGATAACCCAATACATAGTTTCATACCAGGTAATGTGAATTTTTCAATTAATATGTTTCTCCTATCTTGGAAATGACGGAAGGAACCCTAGACTTATCTATACTTATAATAAATCTGTAGAGGGGTCAATTCTGTACATGAAATATATTTCCAAAATAACTATCAGGGGGTGATTAGGGATCGATACTGATGCCAAAAATGCAATCAGTAAAATTTTTGTCTGTCTGTCTGTCTGTATAACCGTTATAGAAACAAAAACTACTCGACGGATTTTAACGAAACTTGGTACAATTATTTTTCATACTCCTGAGTTGGTTATAGTATGCTTTTCATCACGCTACAATCAATAGGAGCAGATCAGTGAAGGGAAATGTTGGGAAAACGGGAGAAGTTACTCCATTTTTTAAGCTTACGTCGCGTGTGCCACTTTAATGGTTAAAGCTACACAGAAATCATGTATGACGGAAATGTTCTCCTTAAAATTATATAAAAAATATCCCACGACAGCATATGTCTATCTTTTATGGTTGACTCACAATATCACGTGTAACTCCCGATAACTTAGCAGTTCGAAGCTTTCTGATTATATTTTTCTACTCTTACTACACGCTGACGGAGTCGCATTGTGCGGTTCCGTATTGCGATATTTTTCAACATTATTGTAGATTGACATATTATATTTCCCTACGAAAGTAGGTCCTATATGAAAGTTAATCTGTCTGTTACATCAAAACAACTGAACCGTGAGGTAGGATATAGGCTACTTTTTTTTACGAGAAACGACGGAAACGCGGACGAAGTTGCGGGCAACAGCTAGTAAGTAATAAAATTATGAGACGTCTGACAGAAGAATAAAGATCCCTACGTCCTTGGTTATTGCTCCGCACCTCTTGGCCATAGCGTGATGTTATATAGCATATAGCCTTCCTCAATGAATGGACTATCCAATACAAAAACAATTTTTAAATTCGAACCAGTAGTTCCTGAGATTAGCGCGTTCAACCGAACAAACAAACTCTTTAACTTTATAATATTAGAGATTATTCAAGAAGGGCTATTCTTCGACGATATGGGACGGGCAAACTGCATGTGACATTTCAATCGTCGTGAATTTGGCATGAAGACGACAAATCGATTGTCAAAATTTTTATGAGCTGTCAAAACGCGGCCTCTTAAAGGACAGTGGGCAAAAACACCCAGCTCCGCCAGCCATGTAATAAATACGACTCGAAACAGCTAACAAAACTAAGCATTTTTAATTAAGACGCATTAAAATCTATCCCGGGGTTCCCGAGTAATTGTGTAAATTAAGTAAAATATTTTTGACTCAGTTTACAAACCGCCATCTTTATGACAGTAAACTGTGACGTTAACGCTAACTCAACTGACAAACTATTTACTTATTTTAAAGTAATTAAAATTCTAATGTAACAGTTTATTGAAAATGAATCAGATTTTTGGGCTTAATTATATAAAAGGTTTTTAAGAGAAATTATGTTCTGGAATCATTGGTTAATGATGTTTTCAAACGTCCCCTGCGTGCTTGAGCCTGCAGGTCTTAGCAGGTGTGATGGTAAGAGGCCGGATGGGCTGACTCTAGTGCCATGGAAGAATGGGAAGTGCCTGATGTGGGACACAACTTGCGTCAGCACTGTCGCTGCCAGTCACCTGAGTCGCACCTTTCACACTGCCTCTGCTACAGCTGAGGACGCCTGCTCTGCAAAAAGGCTCAAGTACGCTTCCTTGAAGCGGCCTTACTATTTTGTGCCCGTAGCAGTGGAGACCATGGGCAGTTGGAGTAGGGCAGCGAAGGGTTTTGTGGCGGAATTGGGCCGCAAGTTCGGGGAGGCAACTGGTGACTTCCGCTCGGGGTCGTTCTTGGTGCAAAGGTTGGCCATCGCTATTCAGCGAGGTAATGCGGCGAGTGTTATGGGTACCTTTGCGCCGGGAGCGATTAGGGGCGGGTTATTTTGTGACCTTTGACTATTTACTTAATTAATCTACTAGACTATTCATTTGTATGTTTTTCAAAAATAAACCATTTGAATTTTACGTTTTAAGACATTTATTTCTCAGAAAAGAATACAATTCACTTATATATAAGAAATACATGTTATTATAAGTTGAAATTGTATAAATTACGAATATATAACCAATGGAATAGTAACTGGTACGAGAGCACACACTTCAAGTTCAGTTTTGGGTCGCCGACGCTACAGGCGATTTGTCCGTCGTTCGGCCCAAAACCCTCAAAAATTAACCCACTCACGACGCGTGCCGGTTACTATGTACAGTACTATTCTATTTGCAAAGACGGAATGGGGCAAACCCCCCCCCCCCCCCCCCCTCAGGGCGTGTTGAAAACTTGTTCTGCAAAAATGAAACCATACACCAAAATTACTCCCATTTTTCGAAGTAATTTGTTAAGGTTTTGGTAATGAAATACTAGGTACTTCATTAATTTTCATCCTATTATAAGTATTAGTGTTTTATCAAAGTACATGGAACTGTTATCGCTTCATATAAAAGGTAACACATTTGACATATTAAATTATTTTGACGCAATTAATTCAACTATTGAGAGATTGTGTAGTACTAAATGGCTCATTTTGGCAGAACTAAGATTAATTACGAAATCCAAAATATAGTCCATTTCGATAGTAGGTAAGTACGTGAGGTAGCATAGGATTTTAACATACAATTATAGAAATGCAATTCAACCATAAGTATTCTTCTAGGTTAGATAGATAATTTTATTTCATAAATTCATTAAAATCATTAATCAATATCCCAAAACAATCTTAGTTAAATATAGGCGTGGCTTCTACATTATGATGGATAAGCTACCAGAATGATTTGTTACAAATAATCTCCGCCGTATCGTCGACTTAATAACAAATACTGTTCTAAATACATAATTATTATCATTCTATAATTAGAAGTTGCGCAACACGTGCGCATATTAATGCAAAACTAGGTTTGACCAAGTTTGGCGTTGCATTTTGTTTTGTTTTGGCTTTCAATGTCGTCCAACCACCATCATTGTCAATCAATGACATAATAAAGTCAAATAAAATGACAAAAATAATGTCACCAATGACGGTATTGACATATGACATGCATTATTGGTGTCATCTTGACAAAAAAGACATGATTTCAACATTTTACATGCATTTTTGTACCGTCCTACATTTTACTGAAAACCTGAAAAAAGAAGTAATCAATATGTCGACGATCAATGAACTAGGAGTTACGTAACATCCGGTTTCTACCAAAGATTGTCGATGGTGACCTCATTTTCGCTCAAACTGGCTAAATTAATATTTAATCATTGGAAATATTGTTAAATATTATTTTTGTGTCTGAGGATATTCATTTTGTTAAATAAAATAATGCAAATTTTATTTATTTTTCTATTTTTTCCTCTTTCAACATAGCGTGTCATAGATCAGATCGGAACGAAGAGTAAATCATGCTGTCTATGGGGAATATTTGTAAAAGGTAACATTAAAAATCGAAAATCGGTTTAAAATGGCATGTATCGATTCGTATAATAATATTTACTTGTAATTCAATTCTATTTGCATTCAAGACACTTTTAGTGCATTTGGAGTTCTTAAAAATGTGCTCCTATCAATATAGCTTGTATTATATGAAATATTTCCTAAAACAAAAACATCGATTTTTATTTTTGTTTAAGGTTTTGTACCATCGTTTTATATAATTATTAACTTTCATCTATACAGCAATTATTAAAAGCGTTGTTTGGCATTCAAAAATCAGTCTTAATAGTATCTTTATTTCTTAACTTTGCTTTTTTGTTTGTTTTCTAAGATCAACTTTAAAGATTCCACGCCAATAGCTTAGTTCTTTTCATTTTTAAAGCATTAACATAAACACAGTAACTAGTAATAGCTTTTAAATAATAAATAAAATTTCGATTAAACATCGTGAAACAAATCATAAAAAATATCATATTCGAATCGATAATCGATGCTTCAAACCAATGTTACCAGTACATTTTGCCGCGCAATTACATCACCATTTCATGGATGGCACGCGTTTGACGCATTTGTTAAAATTTTCGACTTTTCGTGACAGCACGTCAATTTCGACATTTGATTGATAATTTTCTAAAGATCCATCAAATTAGTTTGTTTGAAAGTTAGTTTGGGCGCTAAATGTTATTATTTCGTTGTTTTAACTTTATTACTATGATGTGATCGTGAGGTGTCCATTTTTGGTTGCGCGCTTCCATTCCACAATGAGTGCTCTGAAGTGTGTTGTTGAAGGCTGCAATTTAGAGTACGATGTGGTCTGCAGCTTCTCCTTCTACAAGTGAGTTTGTTATGGTCATATTATTTCTTTAATATAAAATTTATTTTTATCTTTTGTGCCACCAACAGGGTGTCTATGGTCAGCTTGCGTGACCTCGAAAAAATTCAAGTTGTAAAATGATTGTAAACATAAAAAGCGTTATACACTTTTAGTGCAGTATTTTTCCACTAAAATTCTTATTTTGCCCTTTAAAAGCTCATTAAACTCGTATTCCATCATTTACTTAATTAAAACCTGAATAATATTGGTTAAAACCATTATTGTTGATACCTTTTTGTATCAAATTTTCAATCAGTAATCATAATTTTTCTCTTTAGTGGTGTTAAGTCATGCACGAAATCATTCACAAAACACAGTAATTTTACACTGTACCAAGACTATGCAATGTTAAATACAATTTCTAAAATAAACTTAATTTGATATGCTATTTTAACCTTAAAAGTTACTTAGCATAAGGAACATTTCATTCCAAGTGTAGTATTTACCATCGAATTCTATAAAACAATGTCTGGCAGTTGGCAGAATGCCTATCTACTTAATTTGTTACTCTTATCAGTGTTACCCATAATTATTAGAAATTTAAACAAAACTATTTAGGTTATGTTATCCCTAAGCGGAATTGACAAAATGTTCAACATAGATCTTACAGTATAATTAAAAAAAAAAAAACAACCTACCAAAAAAAACACATTTCCTTTGGCTGTTAAAACTTAGTAAAAATTTTTCTTATATTTATTACTGAATCATATTTTTTAATTGCCAATCTTGCCATGGAATAACATACATACTATCACGCCTGTATTCCCCAAAGGGTTAGGCAGAGGTGTACCTGTTCACCCACAGTTCGGTATGTTTAGGTCCCATGTAATAGGAGGCGAGCCTATTGCCATCAACCGGAACAAAAACACTTTGCTCGACCTGGGAATCGAACCCAAGACCTCTAGCGTAGGACCACTAGGCTAACGAAGCAGTCCAAAGTTAGTCAGTTAGTTTAGTCCAAACGAATAAATTAACAGATTTTGTAAACAAGATATAACAACTCAGACTCAGCTATTCAAATTCAGTCCTTAGCCAAAATTGTAGGCTAAGGGGTAATGTGTAAGGAGTATTGAATTTTTATAAGAAATATATTTAAGTCTAATTAATTACTAAAGACATGAAAATGTACAAATTCCATATCTTTGCAGTTTTTAATAAGAGATACATGACGTATCCCATGAATCTCTTCGACATAACCAAGGTTTTATAAAGCCTCATATCTCCTTCATCGAAAGCCTCGGAAACCAAAATTTTTGACTGTCAAAAATAACCAAAAACAGTATCTAAAATACTTGGGAACACTGGTTGTCAGCCTTCTTGTAATTTCTATTTTAACTTCATGGGAAAATAGCATGAATCTATGCTTAAGTTAGGTTTTATCCGTAACTCACTGCTTAGACTTCAGAATTGACACAATATCCTAACTTAAGTCCATCACGCCTGTATTCCCCGAAGGGTTAGGCAGAGGTGTAACAATGTACACCCACAGTTCGCCGGTATATTTAGGTCCCATGTAATAAGGGGCGAGCCTATTGCCTAAGCAATTATTATTATTAGAAAAAAAAAAAAAAAAAATTAAAAAGAAAAGAAAGAAAAAATTAAAAATAAAAATTATTAAAGTAAAAATTATTTTTTGTATTGTCTAAGCTATTGCTTAAGTCATCCTATGAAAACATAAAAAAAATATTATCCTAAGTGGTAAGCTATCTAATATCTATATGTTAAAAACGAATAAATATACTAACTTTTATAGTAGCCGCCACAAGTCGTGAGCACATTATAATGTTTTTCGGGTTCCTTTCCTTAGGGCACCGATGTGGTTGGTGACCTAAAAAACTCAGGAACGAACCCAAAATCCCAAAAATAAACTTTACGTTTGTGCTCACGACTCATGGTGGCTACTAAACGGTTAAGTTCAACTGATTCATTCATTTTAGAAATTCTAAAATAATCGTTATAAAACAATCGGCCTAACTAAACCGGATGCAGCTGAATACCAGTGTTTTACATGGAGCGACTGCCTATCTGACCTCCGCAACCCAGTTACTGGGCAACACGATACCTCTTGGTTAGACTGGTTGTCAGACTTCCTGGCTTCTGACTATCCGTAACGACTGTCAAAGATCTATGAATGATAGCAGAGAGAGCAACGGCTTTACGTGCCTTCCGAGGCACAAGAAACTTAAAAAGAAATTTAATTTTTACTATTTTTGTTGTTTAGATGATATTGATCTTTAAAAACAACGAAAAAGTTTAAATCAATAGTTTAGCATATAGATACTACATACACCACAAACGGATAATGTACCTGTGAGACTGTCAAGTCCACTTGACAAGTCTACGTGATTGAAGTAAATATTGATCAATATTCGGTTCAATCATCGTACCCCAAAGAAAAGATGGATGGATTGCGTGAAGAATGATATGAAAGAGAAGGGAGTTAGCGATAGCATGACGGTTGACAGGACAGCGTGGAAGAAGAAAACGTGTTGCGCCGACCCCAAGTAACATGGGATAAGGGCAGGGAGATGATGATTTGGTTCAATCACGTAGTCTTGTCAAGTGGAATTGACCGTTTCGTGGACACATAACAACGTAATCGTTGTTATGTGTCCATGAAACGTCCACGTCCACTCTGCAACAAGTTACATTTCAAACTAATTGCATAACAGACTAACTGACATACCTACCTAGGTGATAAGTGATAAGTTATCATTATCATACATATTGTTATAATTTATTACCAGCACATATGTTAAATATTGATAACTGTATTTATTTAAAGCCTTATATTGTTAATTGACATTTATTAATGACTAACTGCATACTCACATTCAGTTGTGTCTTTGGTTGCTGCTCTGCTCCTGTTGTTTGCAGAGTAATATTCTATCCATATAAACCTTTCTCTTATAATCACTCTATCTATTGATGAAAACAGCATTAAAATTGGTCGCGCTTAAAAGGTCTGATTGACAGATGGCGGGAAGTGATTTTATTTTATGTAGAGATTGACACTAATAAACCAGGGTGCCAAGTGTGAGTTGCGTCATAATTTTAAATGGAAATGTTATAGCGCCACCTGGTGGTCACTAGGAGAAACCTAAGTTTCCATACAAAATTCAAACGCGCTCGCAATCGACCGTGTATAGAAAAAACTCACACTTGCCACACTCAGTACACTTACACATACCTATAATGTTGCCAGTGTAATATTGTAAATCTATTTACTATACACCTGATAAGCGGTCATTGGACGCATCACTATCAACAACTTTTACTATGGGACCAAATGAAATAAAATCCCAAAAAAAAAACCCATACACTTTGTCAAGTAACCAAGAACTTAAAAATATACTAGATGTTTAAGTACCTAAAAGGCTAGCAGCATTGCCACATTGCATGCCAATGCTGACTCTATCGCCCAAGGATAGGCCAGTCCTCTTGCCATGTGCAGAGTCAACCAGCATTCAAAATCAAAACCATTTATTTACACTAGTAATTTAAAGAGGTAACATTTGTGAGGTTGTAGGGGGTAATCTCTGGATCTACTGAACCGATTTTAATTTTTTTTTACCCATACAAAGCCGCGTTATTTGTCAGTGCTACATTATTCTTGAGTAACATAGGCTATATAACATCTCGCTACGACCCACGGGAGCGGAGCAGTAACCAAAGACAACGTGAGGCGGGTGAAAGAGGAGACATAAGACATGCGGACGAAGTCGCGGGCAGTTCGCTAGTTTGAAACAAACTATTGACATGCACTTTTGAATTGTCAAGGATCCTGTCAGTAAAATTGTTGTACCTTTTCGCTGGTCGTTGAGGAACTAGCAAGAAACTCCATGAACACATAACACATAAACATACCACCACGCCTGTATTCCCCGAAGGGTTAGGCAGAGGTGTAACAATGTACACCCACAGTTCGACGGTATTTTTTTTATGTCCCATGTAATAGGGGGTGAGCCTATTGCCATTAACCGGGCACAAATCCTAACTCCGAGCTGCTACTGAGAATTTCATAGAAAAACCAAATAACACTTTTTTGCTCGACCTGGGAATCGAACCCAAGACCTCTAGCGTAGCAGTCGCGCTTAGGACCACTAGGCTACCGAGACAGTTCTCCATGAATACTCTTTTAAAATCAATAAAATATTATAATACTAGGTTTCATTTACGGTTCTAACAATACGTGTAATGTTTGTCCACAGTGCCAATATATCGACCGACAATGAAACCAAACGTCAGGATTGGATCGAAGGTGCCATGCACGAAGAGAGTGAGTGCCTTTGGAGACACGTCAGTCTTCAGCTGTGTGGGTAAGGAAAATCATCATGACGTTCTCGTTTAATGTCATTGGCTGGCAGACAAGCCGCCGCCGCCCGCCCACCTGATGTTAAGTGGCCACCGCTGCCTATACACATCTGCAATACCAGAGGCCTTGCAGATGCTTTGCCATCCCAGAGACAAAGTTGAAATGTCTCATGTGCCTGTAAGTACACTAGCACCCATACCCTTCAAACTGGAACACTGCAAGGATTGGTGGCAGAAATAGGTATGGTACTTCCCTGGACGAGCTTCTTCACAAAGAGCTCTACTACTATTTTTTGTTCCCTGTATAAAATGGCTCATGTCATGGTTGCCTAGTGGTTATGGCGCCTGACTTCTTATGCATTAGGTTGTGGCTTCCATACCAGGGCCAGTACCAATGTGAGGAAACTTGGACCTAAAATAAATATAAGCCTGAAATTGCCAGTCCGCCTTGAGCAAGCGTGGTGATCAAGCCTTCTCTGTATGAGAAAATGCCTTTGCCCAGCAGTTGGACAATAATAGGGTAGTACATATATAAAATTAAAATTGGAACTGCCCCGTTGGTCTCGTGGTCGCAAGCGCGACTGATGAGCAAGGGGTCCCAGGTTCGATTCCCAGGTCGGGCAAAAAGTGTTATTGGGTTTTTTCATTAGGATTTGCTCAGTAGCAGCCCGGAGTTTGGAAGTTGGTGGTGTGACACCCCCGTGCTTCGGAAAGCACGTAAAGACGTTGGTCCCAGCTGTCATTCGTAGATCTTTGACAGTCGTTACGGATAGTCAGAAGCCAGGAAGTCTAGCAACCAGTCTAACCAAGAGGTATCGTGTTGCCCACTAACTGGGTTGTGGAGGTCAGATAGGCAGTCGCTCCATGTAAAACACTGGTACTCAGCTGCATCCGGTTAGACTGGAAGCCGACCTCAGCATAGTTGGGAAAAGGCTAAGCAGATGATGATGACATATATAAAATTACTTGTTGCGGAATTTGTTCGAAAGAGTCACCGCGGCCCTGGAACTCAAAGGGCATTTAGAGGAACATGGATAGGTTTTAGTCAGTAGGAGTCTGACACTCCTACGCTCAGTTCGGGAGAAGTTATTTGACGACTTACCGTACTTAAAAAAACTGATATAGTAGGCAGATTCTTAAAGTATTTCTTTTTGTCGGCTAGTTACCATTTCGAGTTGGACAACCAGGGTCTGTGGATCGACTCCCCAATGCTCCCAGAACTCCTCACTCATCAGGAGAAGTCGACTCCAGTCCTGCAATCACCAAATGATAAGAAACGTAAGTACTATCTTTATCTTTCATCTGTATGTGTTTATGTGACTGACCTCCTAAACGGCTGGACCGATTTTAATGAAATTTTACGTGTGTTTTTTGGGTTACTGGTTTATTTAGATTTATTTTTGGACGCGGTAGGTGGTGCTGCAAGCCAAGGTCTGTTAGCTCCAGTAGTTATGTTGTAAAATATAAACTAATCTTTCGTTTCCTGCCCATTTTTAAACAGCTGAATGTACTCATGAATTCAAATAATTTTTATTACGGGAACAATACTGAAATACAAAAAAAACATCAACTGTTCCATACATAACTCATAGAAATGTATGAAACTGCAGATTCTTTCTTTATCAAGGTTCATTACGATCGGTACAGCAGTTTTGTAGTGATGAGCTAACTAACAGACAACGTGCTTTAGCATTTATAATATTAGTGTGGAAAAAGAATAGGAAAATAATTGTTTAATTCTGTCAAAATGAGCCAAACTACAATCTTTCAATATTTAAATTGATTGCGTGAAACTGATTCAATATGCTCAATGTGTCACATTCACTATTCAGAAATAACAGTTCAAAGTACAATGTTTAATATACATTCATAAACTCACGCCTTTTTCCCATGGGGGTAGGCAGAAACCATAAAACGCCACCTGCTACGATCCTTACATACTTCTTTCGCCTCGTCCACGTTCATACAAGCACGTCGGTTACGAGTACTGCGCACGCGACCTTTCTGAAGAACCTCACCAATAAGGTTAGGGTAGGTCTTTCTAGGGCATCCTCTCCCGGCGTTGCCACTCACATCTGCCATATAAATCCCTTTTGTTAGTCGCCTTTCACTCATCTTCTCAACATGACCGAACCGTCTAAGCATACTCTTTTCTACCTTTGTCACTACATACAGTTGTGCTTAGAATAGAATTAAAATTAAACAGCATTAAATATCCTATGAAATTCCCACTAGCAGCTCGGAGTTAGGATTTGTGCCCGGTTAATGGCAATAGGCTCATCCCCTATTACATGGGACCTAAACATACCGGCGAACTGTGAGTGTACATTAGTACACCTCTGCCTTATCCTTCGGGGAATACAGGCACGATGGTATGTAAGTATATATCCGATTTCTTGGAAAAAAATGTCAAATTTTGACATATTATATTAGTTGCGTTTCGACAGAATTAAGCTCAATCCAAAATGGTGATATTTACTGATAAAAATAATAATGTAACAAGTAGAACTCCTCTCCTTTGAAGACGTCGTGATTATAATACTGACTTCTGCCCACAACTTCGCCCGCATGGAAGTCAATGTACCACAAAACAGCATGACCCTCGGTCATAATATAGCTTTCAATGAGTTGTAATCAGACCAGTCATATCTGCTTAGCCTTTTCCCAACTATTTTAGGGTCGGTTTCAATTCTAACCGGATGCAGCTGAATGTTTTACATGGAGCGACTGCCTATCTGACCTCCATAACCCAGTTACTGGGCAACACGAAACCTCTTGGTAAGACTGGTTGTCAGACTTCCTGGCTTCTTCTTCTGTTCTTCCGGGACCAATGGCTTTACGTGTTTTCCGAGACACGGGGGTGTCACACCACCAACTTCCAAACTCCGGGCTGCTACTGAGAAGTTCGTAATGGAAAAACCCGATAACACTTTTTTTGCCCGACCTGGGAATCGAACCCAGGACCCCGTGCTCATCAGTCGCCCTTGCGACCAAGAGACCAACGAGGCAGTTTGATGATTTTTTAAATAACTATTAAATTGCATTTTCAGTTGCTTTCAAATCTATAAATAGTGAATTGAGATGGCAAAAAAGTGACGTCATAGTTAAGTATTGACATTAAAATCTATGGGGGAATCGCTTTTTGACAGCTCAAAATGTACGTCAATTGATTACCCAATTTTTCGAGCATCCAAAACTGCATCTTGTATGGCATTTGCGTACTGTACTAGTCTCTGACTAGACTTTCGAGACCGAAATTAGGTCCTAACTTACTATCCAATAAATTCCACAAATCCTACTAATATTATAACTGCGAAAGCCTATGATGATGATGGATGGATGAATGTTTTATTACGCGGTGTCCAGCGTGAGCGACGAACACGACGCGACGCGACACGATCCAATGCTACACGCGACAAATTTTCTACGTGAATTTGGTCATTACTTCTCGAATCATGGAGAGGTACAGTACAATTTTGCCTGTAGTGCTTTCTGGCCGCGCTATAGAGAATATCTAGAATCGGGAGAATTGGGGTTAGTAAGAATAAACCGTGAATAGACCGTGCCGCGTCTGGTCGCCCTCAAAAGATGAATGCGTTATGTCGCGTCTCGCCGCAGACTGCCATATAGGCCGCAAGCAGGGTATGCCGTTGAGTTAATCGCGTTCATCGCTCACGCAGGACACCGCGTTACTCTTTCAAGCTTACGGAATAATTTGAATTATTCAGCTCCATTTAGCTTTTGTTTATAGAAAAACGCCAGATCAGACGCGGAAAGCTGAACGCTCGCGTACGCGTCTCCTTACTAAAATAGTGTTTTCTATGGACAAAAGCTGAATGGAGCTGAGTATGTGTATACAGGGTGTTAGGGTAAACGAGGGACTTACTTGAAGGGAGTGCAGTACCCATGAAAACTAACAACTTTGACTATAGTACGAAACGTAAAATCGCGAAAAAAAATCACCTGCTCCATACATTTCCATTCGCATAACTCGACATGTAAGGAACAGCTGATTTTTTTTTTCGCAATTTTAAGTTTGATTTCATAGTGAAAGTGGTTTATTTTCATAAGCACTACACTCCCTTGAAGTACGTCTCTTGTTTAAACGAATACCTTGTATAGTCTGTACACGGCTGACCGGATCTGGATGAAATTTGGCACTGAGATAGATTGTAGTGTGGAATAACACAATCTCGGAAAAAATATACAGTTCCGGTGGGATAATAGATCAACTTTGACGCGAACGAAGTCGCGGTCAGAAGCTAGAATGATTATTTCTGTCCACGCGGCCTGCAATCGTTGAGTATCGCTGTGTAGAAAAATATAGGGTATTTCAATAAGGATGGGTTGATGTTGTAATGAGATGACAAGCTTTAAGTGAGGAGTTAACAAAATTCTTATTTCTATTTGAAAGACCCACATGTGCCAATAAGTGTGGAATATGTCACTGTTCAAATGCCCGCCTCGGCTCTTTGGGCGCGAAATACACAACCGGACTGGTCAATTTGACCGCGAACGATAGCGAAAAAGGAATCCTATACTACCAAAGCACACGGAGGGCAAAAAACCCGCGCCGCCGGTGCACACTTTATTGCTTCGGGTTCAAAAAGATTGACCCGCCCGGTCGTCTGCAAAGCGCCATACAGTGCCACGGATCCGAGTGGTCCAGTTTTCAATGACTCTTCTGCATAGTTTGTTCAGTTTAGTTATGTTTACCTACATCTAGCAAGGTCAAATAACACTTAGGACTTTTTCTTATGGGGTTTTTTGAAGACGCACGTCTATGCAAACAAACCACAATCGACCGATGCCCTAAACATGAACATAACACAGGCCATCGCTCAAATTCAACCGGATCTATGCAGAAGAGACATGAAAATTGGACCACTCGGATCCGTGCCACTGTAAGGCTGCCTGTCCACAGAAGCGGAGGAAATATTAGCCAATAGGATTCCATAAATAGGGCGGAGCGAAGATTTTATGCAATCCTATTGGTTATTATTTCTCCGTGTCTCCACTCCGCAGCCTCGCTCCGCTTCTGTGGACAGGCAGCCTGAAAAGCCGTGTCGGGCATTTGAACGATGACATATTCCACAATTATTGGCACATGTGGGGGTTTTAAATAAAAAGAGATTTTTATTAATACCTCACACACGCTTGTTTTATTTAATTTCAAAATCTACCCGCAGTTATTGAAAAGTCCTATAGATAGTTTGTGACATTTCTGCGTTATTGCAGGCGCTGGCAAGGGACCGTCCTATCAGAGTCTATTCGAAAAGTTCATAGGAGGAGTCCCCAAAGGTACAGCCGTTTGTTACAAACAAGAATATCAATTTTAATTTAATTTAAAAAATAAATTTTGTCAAGATTTTTGTTAATGATGAGCGTTCTGTTTAGTGTTGCCAGCGATACTCGGCACCGGGTTCATAGTGAGCTTCTTTGTGTCCGTATAGTTTGAATTGTGGCCTGTGAATTTTAAAATATGGTTTATCAACTTTGAAATGTGGCCTATGAACTTTGAAATGTGGCCTGTGAATTTTGTAATTTTGCCTATGACCTTTTAAATGTTGCTTATCAATTTTAAATTAGGTCTATAAGTTTAACATATGGCCTATTAACTTTGAAATGTTGCCTATCAACTTTGAAATGTGGCCTATGAACTTTGAAATGTTGCCTAAAAACTTTGAAATATGGCCTATCAACATTGAAATGTTCCCTATTCATTTTGAAAAGCCTGTCGGCCTAGGTGGCTCTTAGCAGCATATTGAAAGTGTAGAGCTTAAAATGATAATTAAACACAAAATAATATTTTATTAATAATACAATAATATATTTTTAGCCATAATTGTTGTAAGAAAATAAGCAAATTCATAGAACTTTAATATAGATAAATTAATTAAGGATTGCTGTATTTTATTGGATTTTTATAATTATTTTATTTTGATACCGACATATGCATGAGACGTTTATAATTAAGTTTTAGTTATAATTAATACACGTTGCCTTTAAATTGGCTGGAGAAACATGTCACCTTCTCCGGAAGGTCTCCTGTATCGTGGGTGCGTTTACAAACATATAAACTCACATACACGAACAGCCAGACCCGGAACAACTATCTGTAGGTTATACGAATATTTGTTTCGTCGCGGAATGGAACTGGCGACACGCAGCACAGCAGCCAATCGCTCAGCTACTGCGCTAACTGTACCACTGCTATCTATAAGTGAAATATACCCGTTAACATTGAAATAACGACAATATTAATAATAATTTTCTAATGTTTTTGACTGCCTCGTTAGCCTAATGGTCCTAAGCGCGACTGCTACTGCTACGCTGGAGGCCTCGGGTTCAATTCCCAGGTCAAGCAAAGTGTTATTGGGTTTTCTATGAAATTCTTAGTAGCAGCTCGGAGTTAGGATTTGTGCCCGGTTAATGGCAATAGGCTCATCCCCTATTACTAGGGACCTAAATACCGGCGAACTGTGGGTGTACATTGGTACATCTCTGCCTAACCCTTCGGGGAATAGAGGCGTGATGGTATGTATGTATGATTTTGACATTACGATTAGCTATTGTGCTGTGTGTCCCGGGTTCGATTCCGCACGGAACAAACATTTCTATGTCCTACAGATAGTTGGTCCGAGTCTAGCTGTTTGTGTATGTTCGTTTATTTATTTATTTTAACTTTATGTAACACAAAATACAATGGCGGACTAAATGCCTCAGGCATTCTCTACCAGTCAACCAAAGGCGGTGAAGAGATAACATGGCAGGTGCAAATTATAAAATCAATACAAAACAAAATTTGATGTAGTAGTCGCCACGAGTCAAGCACAAATGTCAAGTTCCTTTTTGGGTTCCGTTCTGGGTTTTTTGGGTCGTCGACACTGCACGCAATCTGTCGGACTGATGGACCAATCGCGTGCAGCGTCGGTGACGGTAAAATACCCAGAAATCAAAACATTATCTTGACATTTGTGCTTACGAGTAGTGGCGCGGCTATTACTTAAAAAAAAAAAAGAAAGAATTCAATGCAATTATATCAGCGAGTGAATTATATGAGTTTATATGTTTGTAAATGCACCCACAATACTGAAGAAGTTTCTAGTAAGTAAAAATAATTTTTAAATTGACGTTTCATACGAAGAAGTTTGTTTTTTTTTGTCTACAGTTGCTGAAATAATTCGTTTGGAGCACAATTATAGCGTGGAACCGGTGAAGGAGACCACTGAGAGTGTCTCCAGACTGAATGTCAGACAGCTGGTGGATACCCTGGGATATTTGTAAGTAGCCTATGAACTTTTAGGGTTCAGCAATGCGACGAGTTGTAGAGCTCTTTTTCAAAGCCAAAGTCAAGTCTTCTTTTTTTTTATGCCATTGGATGGCAAACAAGCCGTCGGTCCACCTGATGTTAAGTGGTCACCGCTACCTATAGACATCTGCAATACCAGAGGCCTTGCAAATGCGTTGCCATCCCAGAGACAAAGTTGAAATGTATCATGTGCCTGTAACTACACCGGCACCCGTACCCTACAAGCTGCTTTGCGGCAGAAATAGGTATGGTGGTAGTACTTCCCCGAACGAGCCGTGTCTAGGAGTACCGCTTTCTGAATCAAGCCCTTGATCCAACCGCCCAACGAGAGCCTCCTGAGGTTTTGGTCGATGCTCTTGGCTATTACGCCATTAGCCGTCACGACTATCGGCACAATGATTGCTGTACTCACATCCCACATATCGACAAACTCGCGAGCCAGGTCAAGATACTTAATTTGTTATCTTTCCCAGTTTTCACGAGGTTCTCGTCATGTGGGACCGTAATATCAACAATCATTGCGCGACGCTCTAATCGATCTACCATCACTATGTCAGGCTTATCGTCAACAATACTCCTGTCAGTGATGATAGATCGATCCCAATACAACGTGATATTACCATTTTCAAGAACTGGGTCGGGCACATACCTGTAGTACGGTACTTCCAATTCAATACGACTGTATTTCAGAGCAAGTTGCTGGTGGATAATCCTGGCTACAAGGTTGTGCCTATGCAAGTACTCTTCGTTAGCTAGACGAGAACACCCAGATATAATGTGACGGATTGATCCCCCCGGACGGTGGAGTGCCCGACAAATGTCAACCGTACCGTCCTTCACAATATATCTCCAGTAATTATTTGTTAGCTGATATTATAATTATTATCACCACCAGATCCATGAAGAACCTTCAGAGGAAGCAACTGTGGGTTGTGAAGGTGGAGACTGACAAGGCCGAGGCCTCCATCACCCAGTCGGAGCAGGTCATCACCAAGATGCCTGATCCTAGGCAGATTATTGAGGTAAATATATACTTTACTTTAACTACCTCGTTAGCCTTAGCGCGGCTGCTACGCTAGAGGTCTTGGGTTCGATTCCCAGGTCGAGCAGTGTTATTGGGTTTTTCTAAGCAATTCTCAGTAGCAGCACCTAGTTAGGATTTGTGCCCGGTTAATGGCAATAGGCTCGCACCCTATTACATGGGACCTAACCGGCGAACTGTGGGTGTACATTGGTACACCTCTGCCTAAATCTTCGGGGAATACAGGCGTGATGGTATGTATAAAAATTATGTCAATTGTTCAGTTAGTCAGAAAGTTGAAGCTGAATTGCCCGGCCAAAACGTAGGTCTCTTTAAACTTCACGGACACTATTCAAGTCACAAGCAGAAGCTTACAACTTATACATTAGCATATCATCAACTGCTCTCTCCACAGATAATCCCACAAACTTCAACATCCTCTACGGAACCACAGAACGCGGAAGTTCTTCAAATCATGGACGACAACACCATTTCCGACAACTTTATCTACGAAATAGCCGAAGAACAGGAAATCACCATGGAAGAGGTGAAGGAGATACCAGCTACCACCACGGAAAACCCAGAATGGACCGTCAACATCCTACCAGACGACACGAAACCCAAATACGCGTACATCAAACACTGTTCTTCTGGTAAGAAGAAGAGGCATTTCACAGCAGACATGAATGAGATAACTCTGCAAGGGGACTTTGAAAACTACTATATCTTACCAGACGTGGACCCCTCCGTTGGGGTTGAAATAACAACAAGTTATGAACCTGAAAATTACATCGTTGAAGAGTACCAGCATCTTGTCCTAGATGAACGACCAAAGAAGAGGTCTAAGGATGATTCAGGGAGGAAAAAAAAAAAGAGGTTGTCTCAGAACCCCGCGGTGAAAGAGGAGCCCGCTGATTGGGTGATTGAAAACAATATTGTCTATGAACAGGATGAAGATTACGATGATCCTAAGAAGGTCGCTTCTAGAGTTAGAAGAAAAAATAAGAAATATCTGGGTTATGATTTTGTTACTTAAGAATTCGTATTTGAGTCGGCATTTGATTTTGAAGCTTGCTTTTAGGGTAGGTGGGATTTTAAGATTAAAAAAAAAAACTAAATTCGCCATTTTTTTTGTTTGGTAGAAGATTTTTTAGGTTAATTAACGGTCATTATGCTCTATAACAGCTTCGCTTTGACACGGCAACGGCCCTGGCGGGATCGTCTCTGAAATTCTACTGCCCGCGAGCCGTCACCTTTTTTATCTTGTCATTGTAAAACTGGCTTTAATTTACACGATTTAAAGCTAGAACTTCAATGGCAATTTGTTGTAACGGTATGGCCGCAATCGGCTCGAAAAATGTAATGCCCGCGAGCCGTCACCTTTTTTATCTTGTCATTGTAAGATTTACTTTAATTCAAACAGTTTAAAGTTGTAACTTGAATGGCAATTTGCTGTCACAGCAGTGTTGTAGAGAACTTTGATCTGTTGAATAATTAAATTTATTTCAATCATCTCATTTATATCCAAAAATCTCTTAATTTTTCTTAAGAGCTACTTCTGCCAATTGAAAAAATGGCATATTTAATTTTTTTTTTGTTAAACTTCCATTATTTGCCCAACTATATACTATACTCGCAATATATACCCCGCGGAGTCACCCGCGTTCAATTACGTCTTTGGTTCCTGCTCCGCTCCCGTTGCTCGCATCGTGATGTTCGTATAAACCTTCCTTTGGAATCACTCTATCTATTGATGGAAACCGCATTAAAATCCGTTGCGTAGTTTAAAAGATCTAAGCGTACAGACGGCGGGAAGCGACTTTGTTTAATACTATCTAGAGATTGGGTGTATGTGTATCTCAAAACTAAGAATTTTAACTTAAAATCATTATATTGTATCGTTATTGGTGATATTTAAATCTTAATAATCATTAGGATTCTATTTATAGTGTAATAATCACTCTTCTTATACAGAGAAGGCACGAGCATTGATCACCATGCTTGCTCAAGGCGGATTGGCGATTTCAGACTTATACACCACTATTTTTTAAATTAGTACAAACAAAAATGGGGCTCTGTCTGTACCCGTTACTGATCATATTTGTGTAGTCAAAAGTAAAAAAAACAAAATCCCAAAATTGTCCACTAAATTTTGTCATAATTGGTAAATTCATAATTGAATCAATCATTCATAACCATTGCTACTACAAAATACTACGCGCAGTGCTCATTTATAAGCGGAAGCGCGCACGCTTTTTAAAAAATAGTCCTAACCACTGAAAAAAAAAGAAAGGCTGTACAGAAAATGTCTTAAAATCCTACCTACCCTTTTATCAAAAGGCTTGAATATACTGAAGGCGAAACGGTTTTTTAAATCTTTCCAATGTAAAGAAAAATATAATATTAAACAATTTTTTGGCTATATAAAACATTTTAATTTAGTTAGTGTAAATTGTAACTTTTGGGCGATCTCGAACGTTTATTTTCAACTATACAGGGTTATTTGTAAAACAATGACAACCTCTCAGGACTATGTTACTAACATCATAATCAACAACTTTTGTTCTATGACATTTAAAAATTTATCATATTTTAGTTCATCAGATTTTCATACAAAAATAAAAACATTTAAATTGAACGTTCTAAATGTTACGAAGTCTATGCGAAGCAAACGAAAGCGATAGTAAAATAGCGAGGGGAGCGGGGTTAGGGCGGCGGGGGTGTTTGTACTTGACCTAATTACAATTTTACGGAAATCCTTCAGTCGGTCATTCGCTTCGATGCGCTTGCGTTGCTTGATTCTGTAAAAAATTATAGAACAAAAGTTGTTGTCTATGATGATAGTAATACAGTCCTGCAAGGTTGTCATTGTTTTACAAATAACCCTGTATACGAGGTGTAAGGAAGATCTATCCATAAACACTATCCTGACTTCAGAACAAGTGGAATTTTTTGCAGGAAAATGTTGAAAATTTTCCCTTTTTTTCGGCAGATCCTGCTTGAAAAATTGTTCTGTTGCTTTCAGTCGTCCTTAATGGCTGTAACGATATTTGTTGACTTAAAACAAGGGCAATATAATTTTTTACCATCCCCTGAGGACGATACAGAAGGAATAAGAGCGAATTGCCATTTAGCGGAAAAGTATTAAAAATATCCGTATACATGTCCGATACTCAGTCTAGAATAGAGAAATCACGGTTTCTGTTTAACGATAGATGTCCCGTACACCCGATATGCCTCTTTACGGTCTTAGGTTACTGCTCCGCTCCCGTGTGTCGTAGCGAGATGTTGTATAGCCTATACTATTCCTCATGAATCTGTTTAAACAAACATAAAGCTCTTCAGCTTTACCATACAGGATGTTAAGGTAAACGAGGGGCTTGCTTTAAGAGAGTGCGGTACTCATGAAAATGAACAACTTTTACTCAAAGTCAAATAAATTATTTCAATTAGACCATTAAAAGGCACTTCTGAACGTCAATTACATGTTTAAATTAAAACTATTGAATCTAGTTGCCCATTCCAAAAGGTAGTTTCGTATGGAGAAGAACGGGCAAGAAACTCCATACATACTGTTTAAAAAAAAAATGTATTACAATAAGTTGTACAATTCCATAAAACTATACTGATGTCAAAACGATCTTTTAAAAAAAGTCACTCAAAGTACTGCAATACGTACTCAGTGCCACAAATTAGAATTGAAAGTTAAGTTAATTGTAATATCAAATACATTTATACATTTCAAAGACAAAGAATCAGTGTGTGAGGCATATTCAATATATACGTACTATACTATAGTACGAACCGTAAAATCGCGAATAAAAATCAACTGCTCCGAGTTATGTTCGCATAACTCGACAACATGTAAGGAACAGTTGATTTTTTTCGCAATTTTAAGTTTGATTTCATAGTGAAAGTGGTTTATTTTCATAAGCACTACACTCCCTTGAAGTACGTCTCTTGTTTAAACTAACATCTTGCAGACTTCAACTATTGCTAATACCTTTTGATTGTAATTTGAAACTTAGGTGCTATTTTATCCCTGAAAACCCGAAAATTACTTTGAAATCAATAAATAGAGTCTATTGAGTTGTCAAACAAGTGACGTCATAGTTTAGTATTGTCATACAAAATCTATGTATGGGGGAAACGCGTTTTGACAGCTCATAAAGAGTATGTCAATGATCACTATCATATTGATGACGCGCGAACCATCCGCAACTTTGTCCGCGTGGCCTACTTCACGCGAGTTACGTGCTTAGTTACTGCTACGCTCCCGTGTGTCGTAGCGTGATGTTATATAGCCTTTGTTAATCAGGGATAATGTAGCATTGTAATGGTGAAAGAAATCGATTCATTCGAGAAATAGGTTCAGTAGTTTTGAGGTTATTCGTTACATACATACAAATCTGTTCTGATTATACAATTTTTCAGTGTTTTTTCTTGTTATATATGTTATGTTTTATTGTAACTAGCTATATTCCCGGCGGTGTCACCCGCGTTCAGTTACGTTTTTGAATCCTGCTCCTCTCCCGTTAGTCTTAGCGTGATGTTCTATACGTATAAACCTTCCGCTTGAATCAGTCTATCTATTGATGAAAACGGCATTACAATCCGTTGCGTAGTTTAAAAGATCTAAGCGTACAGACGGCGGGAAGCGACTTTGTTTTATACTATGTAGAAATGATTCTTATAAAACGTGTGATAATATGTATCTTTTAGACTTTTGGTATGGTAGTCGCCACGAGTCGTGAGCACACACGTCAAGTTTTTTTTAAGTTCCTTTCTTTTTTGAGTTCTAGGGCCGCCGACGCTGCACGCGATGGGACTGTCGATCGGACCGATCGCATGCAACATCGGCGGTCCAAGAAACCCAGAAAAAAGGCCAAAAATGTACTTGAAGTTTGTGCTCACGGCTCGTGGCGACACCAATATTCGCTTCGAGTCATTAAAATCCAACAGACATGCACAAAAAAGAATAATTAAATATAAGATTCCTTTTTGAATAACAGATTAAGGCTGATCACATGGAATTTCACTGAATGTAATCTAGTTAAATATTTGCTTAAAATCAAATCGTGTATTCCAAAAAAAAAAAACCATTTACAGCCACTTTTGAATTGTCAAGAAGTCAGAAAGTTGAAGCTAGTTCCAAACAGTAGGTTTCTTTGAAGAGGAACAAGCAAGAAACTATTTTAAAATCGATAAAATATTACAAATTCAAGGTCGTTATTCTTCTTGAATCTACGGGTACAATATGGGAATAATGTTGCATAGACATATTAATTAAAAAAATGATAACCATAAGGCAAGTTTTGCTTCCTCGACAAATTCTAGGAAGTAATTATGCTAATTATTCTCAACACGAAGCAATATTAAAAATAAATAGGATTGTTTTAAGTGGTTTTCGAACTGAATAAGCCATCTTGCTGTTGGGTTTAAGCACGCAGGGCGATGGACACAGTGCCCACCGCGCATACGCGAGAGGATTCTGTTCTTTGAAAGAGGTGTATTCTGAAATACAGTCAAACATAACTAAACTATTGACCAGTTGTAATTTTAATTTGATTATTTCTATATTTTATGACAACCTCTTGAAATTTGACGAGGATAAGCAGTACTAGTAATAGTTATAAAAAAAACTAAATAAGCAATAATAAAGTCCATCATTTTGAATTAGATTTTAGATAAAGAAGCATTATCATTGCATATTAATTATAATTAGGTAACTAGTTACAATATATTCCTATGATTTGTATAGGATTTATCTCACAGTCCCATCGGACTATGAGAGTGAGGGAAGAGGGCGTGCACTTGTGTTTGCGCACACACTTGTGCACTATAATATCTCTTGCGTACTTGGCTAGTTTTCAGCTGCGGTGACCTAAATAAGGTCGTAAGATCATTGTTATACAGTTCAAAATCAAATGTCGATGTCATAATAAGATTTTGTTTAAATTTTATGCATTCTAGTGCTTGTTTTTTTTAGGTTCAATAATTTAAGGAGTTAAATATTTGACTGAGGGTTAAATACAACCGAAATGCTTATATAATTTAATTTTTTGTCATCTCTACTACGGTATTTTCATATTTTTTGATGAATGCTGTTAAAAAAATTGGGTAGGTGACACCATTAACCAATAATTCACAAAAATATCAGTTTATTGTACCCTTGAAAACGCGATGAATTTTTAAATAACTATAAAATTCGATTTTTAGTTGCTTTGAAATCAATAAATAGTTAGTGGAATTGAGATGTCAAAAAAGTGACGTCATAGTTTAGTACTGTCATACGAAATCTATGGGGGAATCGCGTTTTGACAGCTCATAAAAAGTACGTCAATTGATTAGTGGTGTCATCTACCGAATTCAAGCTTCTCTATCGCCAATACTACCTAATGGATAATCCGGCCCTGGCTTCAGGCGTATTATATGCTCGAACAAGCTTTTGTTACTCCAAACAAAAAAAAATGGCGAAATAATAGGTTTTTTTAAGTAATCCGCAGTCAAATATAAAACAAAGTCAAAAGCCTACTTGTAATGTTTTTTTTTTTTCATGAAATATAAGAAAATTTAGCAAAAATAAATCAGATCTATCCTGTCATGTATATTTGTTTGACCATTAATTTTTAGTGTTGGATTAAAAAAATATTTATTGACTAGCAATTTCGGTTACGTTTTTAATTACTGCTCCGCTCCCGTGTGTCTTAGCGTGATGTTATATAGCTTATACTATTCCTCACAAATCTGGCTATCATATATAAAAAGATTTCCTCCAATCCGATTGGTAGTTCCTGAGATATGACGTGTTTAAACAAACAAAATAATCTGCTTCATTATATAAGTACAGACAAGTCCAGGTTTCCTCACGATGATTTCCTTCACCGAATCATGTCCAAAATAAACTTAGAAAGTACATATGAATTGAAAAAATCACATTGGTACTTGCCTGGTATTGACACCGAAAGGGAAATAAATACGAGGTTAAATAGAAATAATACCAGCCTATTATTGTCCTACTGCAGAGCAAAAGCCTCTTCTCATACAGAGAAGGCACGAGCATTGATCACCACGCTTGCTCAAGTCGGATTGGCGATTTCAGACTTATATTAATTACAAGTCCAGATTTCCTCACGATGTTTTCCTTCACCGATGTCAGACATGTCCGAGATGAACTTAGAAAGTACATATGAATTTGATCTATAGATATTTTTTATGATTTCAGTGTTGGTCGTATAGTAAAAGTAATTTGGGTGTTCTGTTCAGAAACCCCTTTTCAGGTTTTCGAGTCTAGTTAATTATAATAGCAGGAATTAGTTTGTCATCATGTATTTTTTTAGTCCAACAAGATTTCGATCATAGTTCGTAGTATCATGGTGTATATTGTTGTATCATTAAGCTACCATGAAACAGTGTTTTAAAAATAAATACTTTTCTTTTTATCAATTGGTTTTTTTATTCATGATTACCATCACACCTGTATTCCCCGAAGGGTTAGGCAGAGGTGTACCAACGTACACCCACAGTTCGCCGGTACGTTTTAGGTCCCATGTAATAGGGGGCGAGCCTATTGCCATTAACCGGCCACAAATCCTAACTCCGAGCAGCTATTGAGAATTTCATAGAAAAATTCGATAACACTGCTCGACATGGGAATCGTACCCAAGACCTCTCGCGTAGCAGTCGTGCTTAGGACCACTAGGCTAATGAGGCAGTTATACGAGTATTTCATGATTATGTTCCTAAAGGGAGTCAGTGATAGCATGACGGTTAACAGGACGGCGTGGAAGAAGAAAACGGGTTGCGCGACCCAAAGTAACATGGGATAAGGGCAGGAAGATGATGATGAATTATGCTCGTAAAATACCCTTGGCTGAGAAAGTTTATAATACCAACGCAAGACTGCTACGCTACAGGTCTTTGGTTCGATTCCCAGGTCGAACAAAGAAAAAAGCATTGGGTTTTTCTATGAAATTCTCAGTAGCAGCTCGGAGTTAGGATTTGTGCCCGGTTAAAGGCAATAGGCTCGCCCCCTATTACATGGGACCTACACATACCGGTGAACTGTGAGTGTACATTGGTACACCTCTGCCTAACCCCTCGGGGGATACAGGCGTGGCGGTATGATGATGAATGATGATTCAGCAGATTAAGAAAAAAAAAAGTTTTAGGAAATTAAAGAACAAAGTCTTACTTAAAATTAATTTATTTACTTCTTAAAACATAATTTACTATACAGATCCCTCTTTTTCGAAATAATTATAGCAAATTTTGTTTTGATCACCTTTTGACCGCCCTGGTCATGTATAGATGACAAACCAACACGTGCCCAGGACGCAACAGTCATCCCATGATAGACTTTTATCTATACAAATAAATAACATTGAAGGGTCTGTTTGTAATTTCAAATTACAAGCTTTTCACTAAATGCATATGAAAGTATATACGGTACTAACATAAAAAAAAAAAATTTTTAAATTTTTGTCTGTCTGTTTGTTCCGGCTAATCTCTGAAACGGCTGGACCGATTTTGACGGGACTTCCACTCGCAGATAGCTGATGTTATAAGAAGTAACTTAGGCTATTTTTATTTAAAATGTTTTATTTACTTTAATTTAAAAAAAAGAGAGGTATGCGAAAACAGAATTGAAACCTATAAAATAGTGAACGCGAACGAAGTCGCGGGCAACAGCTAGTACGTAAATTAAACTCATACAACATCGATATAATTCGGGCAGCGCAGGACCGGTCATTGTGGCTATCTTTAGGGGAGGCCTATGTCCAGCAGTGGACGTCGATCGGCTAAGATGATGATGGTGAACCCAAGAAATGGATTTTCTCGTTCTCTGTTCCAGTGTTTTGGGCTGTAAAGTGCGTCAGTCAGTCAGTTTAGTAATCAGCGGCAGTATTAGCCAAATAATCTCTTCTTCCAATATTCGATGCTTGCTTGTTCTGCACAGCTTCCAATTTTGGACATTCTGCAAAAATAAAAAAGATATTTGTGTATATTCTGTAGACTAGCCAAGTACGCAGGAGATATTATAGTGCACAATTGTGTGCGCAAAAACAGTTCTGCTTAGTCTGATGGGTCGGCAGTCCGACACAACCGGGAAGAGATCAGGCGCAGGACCAACGGCTTTCTGTGCTTTCCGAGGCACGGGGGTGTCACACCACCAACTTCCAAATTCCGGGCTATTACTGAGAAATTTCTTATTGCCCGACCTGGTAATCGAACCCAGGACCCCACGCTCAACAGTTGCGCTTGCCACCACGAGACCAACGGGGCAGTTAATAATTTTAAGAGGTATGAGAAATTAGAACTATTTTATTATTTTTTTGTCAATATTTACGCACTGATAAAAAAACTGTAGAAATATATAGATTTTATAATAACCTGTAATCCTGTGTCCCAAACCGCCACAATATGAGCACCCTTGTCCATCCGGAACGGGCACATCCGGCTCGCCAATCATGTCTAACAGGAACGACGGTACCTGAAATGAAAGGGGTAACTATATTTAATGGCTGCGGGTTGTTCGTAAGAGATACCGCGCCCCCGGAACGCAAAGGGCACAAGAAGGAACATGAGTGGATTTTAGTCAGTAAAAGTCTGACAGTCCCTCCCGCCCCGCCCAGGGCGGGAGAAGTTATTTGATGATTTCGCACCCCCCAAAAACAAAAACAAAAAACTATATTTAATTGGGAACTTGACATCTTTATGTAATACTTAAAAACCCAAATAATTTTCAATAAACTGCAAAATTAGATTTTTAATTGCTTTGAAATTAAGAAATAGTGAATAGAAACGTCAAAAAAGTGACGTCATAGTTTAGTATTGTCATACAAAATCTATGGGGAAATCGTGTTTTGACAGCTCATAAAAAGTATACTAGCGAACAAAGGGTGTACATCGGTACACCTCTGCCTAACCCTTTGGGGAATACAGGCGTGATGGATGGTATGTATGTGTGTAAAAAGTATGTCAATTGATGATTGGCTTCTGACTATCCGTAACGACTGTCAAAGGTCTACGAATGACAGTCGGGACCAACGGCTTTACGTGCTTTCCGAGACACGGGGGTGTCACACCACCAACTTCCAAACTACGGGCTGCTACTGAGCAAATCCTAATGGAAAAACCCAATAACACTTTTTGCCCGACCTGGGACCCCACGCTCATCTGTTGCACTTGCGACCATGAGACCAACGGGGCAGTCAAGTAAGAATGAAAGCAGACGAGAAATATGTAGTCTAAATTAAGTTCAGCTCGTGCATAATAAAAGTGACACCAGTATTTGTCTTAACACCGATGCCTTACCTTCTGCTGTGCCTCCCGGAGCAGATGCGCGAGGTCCCTGAGCACGCTGTCGTCGGCCGCCCTCCCCAGCAGCGTGGTGGCCACCCCCTCGCCCCCCGCGCGCCCCGTGCGCCCTATGCGATGCACATAGTTCTCAATGTCTTCAGGCATGTCGTAGTTTATCACGTGTTGGATATTTGCGAAGTCCAGACCTGGAGTATTGCCAAAAATTTACATACATACATACATAAACTCACGCCTTTTTCCCATGGGAGTAGGCAGAAACCACAGAACGCCACCTGCTACGATCCTTACATACTCCTTCTGCCTCGTCTACGTTCATACATCTGGTCATACAAACACGCCGGTTACGAGTACTGCGCACCCGACCTTTCTGAAGAACCTCACCAATAAGGTCAGGGTAGGTCTTTCTAGGGCGCCCTCTCCCGGCGTTGCCACTCACATCTGCCATATTCTGCCCTTTCGTTAGTCGCCTTTCACTCATCCTCTCAACATGACCGAACCATTGCCATGCCAAAAATTTGATTAGTATAATAGGGATTTTTACATACTTTTCTGAGTTTTTGGGGCGCCGACGCTGCACGCGGTCGGTCCAACTGACGGACCAAACACGCGCAGCGTCGGTGATCCGAAAAACCCAAAAAGGAAACCAAAAATCCAAAAAAATAACTTGACGTTTGTGCTCACGTCTCGTGGCGGCTACTATTTACGGTGGATTTAATAGGTAAGTTATAAAAAGGGATTAGTTCTGTCAAAAAGACTCAACTCTCAATATCAGAGTCCTGGAGAACCGATTTAAATTTCATTGCGGGATCCAAAACAGTACCGTTTTTCCGGGACTTGTCGAGCTTCATTGGCTTGGCGCTCTTCTGGCGGTCTTCACTATAGATTTACGTTCGCCGGTATTTTTGATTCCCATGTAATAGGGGGCAAGCCTATTGCCATTAACCGGGCACACATCCTAACTCCGAGCTGCTACTGAGAATTTAATAGAAAAACCCAATAACACTTTTTGCTTGACCTGGGAATCGAACCCAAGACCTCTAGCGTAGCAGTCGCGCTTAGGACCACTAGGCTACCGAGGCAGTTGTTTTTACTATTATTATATTTTGCTGTACATCGCATGAATATCTGCATTGATTATAAGGGATTATCGTATTAATATCTCGCGGTTACCTTTGCTAGCCACGTCTGTGGCCACTAGTACATCTTTCTCTCCTCTTCTGAACGCCTCCACAGCTCGCGACCGTTCCTCCTGATCCTTCCCACCATGTATGGCTACTGCTTCCACTCCTGAAATAATAAAATCAGTATATTTATTTATTAAAGCTTTATGCACAAATGTAAAACAAAATACACCGTACAAAGGCGGACTTAATGCCTTAGGCATTTTCTACCAGCCAAAACAAACAAAGTAACAAAGAAAAAAACGTAAGTAGCGTAACATTAGTACGTAGTTACGTAGTAACGTAAGAAAGTAAATGCCTCGTTGGCCTAGTGGTCCTAAGCGTGACTGCTACGCTAGAGGTCTTGGTTTCGATTCCCAGGTCGAGCAAAAAGTGTTATTGGGCTTTTCTATGAAATTCTCAATAGCAGCTCGGAGTTAGGATTTGTGCACGGTTAATGGCAATAGGCTCGCCCCCTATTACATGGGACCTAAACATACTGGCGAACTGTGGGTGTACATTGTTACACCTCTGCCTAACCCTTCGGGGAATACAGGCGTGATGATATGTTGTGTGTGTAGATATACAAAGATCAATAAGGAAATCTGCAGACAAACCAAAATTACCGACATAGCCCAACGAGTTAGCTAGTTGAAGTGGCAATGAGCACATGCCACGCAGAGCTGATGGCCGATGTGGCCGCAAAGTCCTCGAATGGAGACCACGCACCGGCCAGCGCAGCGTAGGACGTCCACCCACAAGGTGGACAGACGACCTGATTAAGACCGCAGGAAGACGCTGGATGCAGGCCGCTTCCGACCGGTCCTTTTGTAAATCTATGGGGGAAGCCTATGTCCAGCAGTGGACGTCCAGCGGCTGATGTGATGTTGATGAGACAAAGGTCAAATTATATTAGCTGGCCAATCCGCCTTGAGCAAGCGTGGTGATCAATCCTCGTGCCTTCTCTGAATTTTTTTTTGTCATTGGGTGGTTAACAAGCTGACGGCCCACCTGATGTTAAGTGGTCACCGCTGCCTATACACATCTGCAATACCAAGTCTTGCAGATGCGTTGCCATCCCAGAGACAAGGTCGAATCCCCGTGTGCCTGTAACTACACCGGCACCCATACCCTTCAAACCGGAACACTACAAGCTGCTTTGCGGCAGAAATAGGTATGGTGGTAGTACTTCCCCGGACGAGCTCCTTCACAAAGAGCTCTGCTACTTACCTTTCAGTAACAAGTATTCATGTATCGCATCAACATCCTGTTTCCTCTCAGCGAAGACCAGAACCGGAGGAGGAGTCTTTTGAAGACATTGGAGTAGATGAACTGTCCTGGCTTCAGCTTTGACAGGCTCCAGCTCCTGGCGAACGTTGAGGGAGGCTGCGCCGGCGCGGCCCACGTTGACGGTCACTGGTTTTACTAAGGCCGACCTGGGGACATGTCATGAAGTAAGGTGTGGGCCAATGTGATCTAACCCACAATCTTCCAATATACACGGTTATTTTTACATCGTTCTGAAACCGAAAGCCATAAGCTCTATCATAACTATTGGCATTATTATTTACAAAAACAAAAAATTAAAAATTTTAAGTAACCCCCGACAGAAGAAAAGCCTCTACCGCAGCTAACAAAAGAGCTGATAACTTCGAAACCGCTGAACCGATTTCCATATGGATTGGTTTTAGTCAGTAAAAGTCTGACACTCCCTGCCTGCCCGCCCAGGGCGGGGGAAGTCGTTTGATGATTTCCCACCTCAAAAAAAAAACAAAGATGATGAGTCATACCTGGCAAAATTCTGTATCTTCCTCGGCATGGTGGCGCTGAAGAGTAGGGTCTGCCGCTGTCCGGCGAAGTACGAGAATATGGTCCTGACGTCCTCCTCGAAGCCCATATCTATCATGCGATCAGCTTCGTCCATGCAGAGGTAACGACACACATTTAGACGGACCTACAAAAAAAACATAAAGAATCTAGCTTAAAACGAGTCGGACAAGAAAATTACTCCCCAGAGGGTTAGGCAGAGGCGTACCAATGTACACCCACAGTTCGCCGGTATGTTTTTAGGTCCCATGTAATAGGGGGCGAGCCTATTGCCATTAACCGGGCACAAATCCTAACTCCGAGCTGCTACTGAAACATTCCGAGAAAAACCCAATAACACGCGCTTAGGACCACTAGGCCAACGAGTCAGGGATGGCAAATCATCAAATGATTTCCCCCGCCCTAGGCGGGGCAAGTGTCAGACTTTTACTGACTAAAACCCATCCATGTTCCTTCTTGTGCCCTTTGCGTTCCGGGGGCGCGGTATCTCTTACGAACAACCTGCAGCGCATCCCTACCACCCTGTTCACCATCATCACATCAGCCGATCGACGTCCACTGCTGGACATTACCCTCCCCTACAAATAGCCACAATGACCAGTGAGCTGCCCGCATCCAGCGATTTCCCGCGACCCTTCCACCTTGTATAGTTGAATTCAAATTCAAACAATTTATTTGTGAACACATTTCAATACATTGATAAATGTTCTCTGTGTTCTACCAGTAATGGTATACAAAACCTTAGAGTCAAAATAATGTCATAATATAATGTTATTACCACTAAGTTACATTTTAGAATAAAATTAATTAATTTAACTGCCTCGTTGGCCTAGTGGTCCTAAGCGCGACTGCTACGCTAGAGGTCTTGGGTTCGATTCCCAAGTCGAGCAAAACGTGTCATTGGGTTTTTCTATGAAATTCTCAGTAGCAGCTCGGAGTTAGGATTTGTGCCCGGTTAATGGCAATAGGCTCGCCCCTATTACATGGGACCTAAAACATACCGGCGAACTGTGGGTGTACATTGTTACACCTCTGCCTAACCCTTCGGGGTATATAGGCGTGATGGTATGTGTGATTAATTAATTTAATACATTGCTAAGTGAAATATAAATAACAACTCAAGTCAATAGATATAAATTCGGTATATTAGTAAAATATATGTCAATACTACAATAAAATGCCAATGCCAAGTAGACCATGCACTATATTTTATCATTAAGGAAGCTATCGATTGAATAATATGTCTGTTCAAAGAAAATAATCCGCTATTTCGAATGTGTAGACAGTATAATGATATTTGCTCTCATGTTGACATATTTGGGGATAGTCACAGCAGATTCATAGAATCCTTTCGTAAATTGAATGCACCGTAACTTTTTGTGTAATAATAAACTTGTCATATAATTATAGTAGTAGTAGGGACTATCTTTAGTTTTTGTAACTTATTTTTTTTTTTTTTTTTTAACATTTTAATTTTTAATATTTCTATTGTAACTCTCACTAACGTTTTTGAAGCAATATAAATCCTGAATGCTGTGTACAGTAGTAATTGGAGTGCAGATTTAAGAATGTTATTCTGTAAAGTTATCTTATTTACTACTTGGTCTGTATTCTGTAACTGTGCCTATTATAAATAAATAAATAAATAAATAAAAAAAAAATATTTTAAACATATTGAATTTCTCTGCTAACCTTATATATTTAGGAAGTCGCTTATAGACTTTTGGAGCCACTGGAAACATGCTTTTATGAAACCGTTTAGTTTTACTTTGAACCAAATTAATTTTATCTGCCCTACGTAGGCTACTCACTTGTGAAAACGTAGACAGGTTGCACCTAACAAATATAGCAGTCTCATATATATACATCGATGGCTAAGTTAGTATTTTATGCTTTTTGAAATGTGGCTTACAGCTGTCAGTTCATCGGAAGCCACGAGTCGTGAGCACAAACATCAACTTTATTTTTGGGCCGCCGACGCTGCACGCGCTCGGTTCGACAGTCGGACCAAACGCGTGCAACGTCAGCGACCCAAAAATAAAGTTGACGCTTGCGCTCACGAATCGTGGCGGCTACTATATTTCGAAGTACAACTCACCATTTTCTTGTCAAGCATGTCCATCAATCTTCCAGGAGTCGCCACCATGATGTGGACCCCTCTCTGTACCACTTCCATACATTCTGATACTGCGACACCTGAAAAGTGAAGTCAAAAAGCGATTTTTAAGCTTTTACGAAAACAGAGGAGTTCAAATTCTTTATTGGGAACTAAGTATAGGTACAATGAAGGTGTTGACAATAAGTAGGTTCTTAGAATGAATTAGTGTTATTGTTATTTATTTATTTATTAAAGCTTTATGCACAAATATAAAATAAAATAAACTACCTCGTTAGCCTAGTGGTCCTAAGCGCGACTGCTACGCTAGAGGTCTTGGGTTCGATTCCCAGGTCGAGCAAAAAGTGTTATTGGGTTTTTCTATGAAATTCTCAGTAGCAGCTCGGAGTTAGGATTTGTGCCCGGTTAATGGCAATAGGCTCGCCCCTTATTACATGGGACCTAAATATACCGGCGAACTGTGGGTGTACATTGTTACACCTCTGCCTAGCCCTTCGGGGAATACAGGCGTGATGATGGTATAAAATAAAATACACTGTACAAAGGCGGACTTAATACCTTAGGCATTTTCTACCAGTCTACCTTAGGGTGATGCAGAGACAAACATAGTGGGTGCAAGGAAGACGAACTGAAAATTTCCAAGAATAAAATATAGTAATAAATACATATATACATACAAACAAAATATACAAAGTAGAGAGAGATCAAAATACATAGGTGGAGAAATATAACAAACTAATTGTGAGACGAGTCTGCCAACTTCATAAGCAAGTGTTCGCGAGCTTTTACTTTTAATGTGAAACGACTGGTGGCCATCCTGATATTTTGAGAAAGCGCATTCCAATGGAAAACCGCCTGGACAAGAAATGAAGATTTAAGAAAACCGGAGCGGTGAGAAGGACATCGTAGAAGACGATTATTCGAGGAGCGAAGATTCTTACTGTGCGCGGAGCACAAGTATTGAAAGTGAGAAGTCAGATAGTTATCTCTCCCTATCACCATCCCCTTACTGATAAATTCCTAAATGACAAAACTCAATAACATTTTGCGCACAAAATGCGCTTGAGTTTCATCAAATAGGATTAAAAAAAAATGTATCTTCGTTTAAAAATAAAATTAAAAACCCCAGATAACCAACATTAATGCGGACGAAGCCGCGAGCGTAAGTTAGTATATTAATAAATTTATACGTAAATGTATCACTTGGTTATAGTTCGGTCATGTTGAGAGGATGAGTGAAAGGCGACTAATAAAAGGGATTTATATATGGCAGATGTGAGTGGCAACGCCGGGAGAGGACGCCCTAGAAAGACCTACCCTGACCTTATTGGTGGGGTTCTTCAGAAAGGACGTGTGCGCAGTACTCGTAACCGGCGTGCTTGTATGAACAGATGTATGAACGTGGACGAGGCGAAAGAAGTATGTTTAACGTACTGGATGCATAGCAATGCGCGCACGCAACCGCGCGCGGGGCGCGGGGTGCTGTTTTACACACGGCACTAATCCGTTGCGAGTCTATAAATATAGGCCGCGCGCGAAGCGCGGTCCTTTTCCCTGAGCGCCGTCGTCGAGTGAAGACCTCTGCACTGCGTGAGCCCACGTGTTCCATCTACGCGGTACTGCAGATTGAAGTGAAGATCACGACGGGTGCTGGAGCTTCTGCTTACGCTCTGCTTGCGCTTACAAACAGCTTCCAGAGCTATCTGCTATTTCTTAACAGTTGTCAAACTATTGTTTCTTGAACAGCTGATGTCAAACGTGGTATTTGGTTCTGAGATACTGGTAACTGGTATGGTGGTGGTAACTTGGTAAGGTGGTTGTTGGTTTGAAGGTAACTGTGACAGGTACTGCGTCACTACATATGTAAGGATCGTAGCAGGTGGCGTTCTGTGGTTTCTGCCTACCGCCATGGGTGAAAAGCGTGAGTTTATGCATGTATGTATGTATGACTTACCTCCAATAGCTAAACAGCTCCTAATTTCAGGGTTTCCAGTCATCTTCAGTTGTTTTACGAAGTGTTGTATGATGTCATGTGTCTGCTTTGCTAATTCTCGTGACGGGCATATGATGAGCCCGTACGGACCTTCGTTTCTGTGGAATTAAATAAATATATTGAATTTATGCCTCGTTAGCCTAGTGGTCCTAAGCGTGACTGCTACGCTAGAAATCTTGGTTTGGATTCCCAGGTCGAGCAGCATTATTGGGTTTTTCTATAAAATTCTCAGTAGCAGCTCGGAGTTAGGATTTGTGCCCGGTTAATGGCAATAGACTCGCCTCCTATTACATGGGACCTAAATATAACGGCGAACAGTGGGTGTACATTGTTACACCTCTGCCTTACCTTTCGGGGAATACAGGCGTGATGGTATGTTAATGGATATTGAGTTTTTGAGGTGTTCAGACCAATGCTCATAGATACTAAAAGAAATTGTGTGGTCAATAAAAGTAACAAGTATTCAATCCAACTAATCGTACATACCATCACGCCTGTATTCCCCGAAGGGTTAGGCAGAGGTGTATCAATGTACACCCACTGTTCGCCGTTATATTTAGGTCCCATGTAATAGGAGGCGAGTCTATTGCCATTAACCGGGCA
Organism: Caradrina kadenii; assembly: GCA_947462355.1. Lineage (NCBI taxonomy): Eukaryota > Metazoa > Arthropoda > Insecta > Lepidoptera > Noctuidae > Caradrina > Caradrina kadenii. The sequence goes on along the minus strand of OX381702.1, from coordinate 3,657,132 downwards.
CAAATCCTAACTCCGAGCTGCTACTAAGAAATTCATAGAAAAACCCAATAACACTTTTTGGTCGACCTGGGAATCAATAATCTAGCTAATCCTACTAATATTATAAATGCGAAAGTTTGTGAGGATGGATGTTTGTTACTCTTTCACGCTTAAACTGCTGAACGGCTCTGTATGCAATTTGGCACTGAGATAGATTGTAGTGTGGAATAACACATAGGATACTTTTTATCCCTTAAAAGTGTACGGTTCCCGTGGGATGATATATCAAATTTGACGCGGACGAAGTCGGGGGCAGATGCGACTAAAACCAAAAAGCGATTCCAAATGTTTTTTATAATGCGCACTGCAAAGGAGTGGAACTCTCTACCTGCGTCTGTATTTCCGAACGCATTCAACCCTAATCTCTTCAAAGTAAAAGTGAACAGGCTTCTTCTGGGTAAGCTCACTCCATCGCCGACTTTGTTTCTGTCACCTCTGACTAGAGTCAAGAGCAAACCCATCTCGCATAAAAGAAATAGTCGGAAAAGTCTTTGCAGTCAGAAAATATCACTTACTTGATGAACGGCATCTTGATCTCCTGCTCTAAGCACATTATGATAATGGGTAGAGTGAAGACCAGGGTCTTTCCGGAGCCAGTGAAGGCTATGCCTATCATGTCTCTACCGCTTAGAACTGCTGGTATGCCTTGGACTTGGATCGGTGTGGGTTTCTTTATGCCTTTAGCTTCTAAGCCTCTGAGGATACCTGGAAAGGTGGGTATGGTTATCATAATCATTATGGGATGTTTGGTTCCAGTGAACATACCATCACGCCTGTATTTCCCGGAGGATTAGGCAGAGGTGTACCAATGTACACCCACAGTCCGCCGTAATGTTTAGGTCCATGTAATAGGGGGCGAGCCTATTGCCATTAACCAGACACAAGTCCTAACTTCGTGCTGCTACAGAGAATTTCATAGAAACACCCAATAACATTTTACTTGATCTGGGAATCGAACCCAAGACCTCTAGCGTAGTAGCCGCGCTTAGGACCACTAGGCTACCGAAGCAGTCTAGGACTTATCCCTGAATGATGTCCCATTTTCAAAGTCAAAACATTTATTTCAATTAGACCATTTACAGGCACTTTTGAATGGTTAAGGAATCGGTCAGTTAGTCAGAAAGTTGAAGATAGTTGCTCGTTCCAAAACGTAGTTGGGTCTCTAGGGAGAAGAACTTGCTAGAAACTCTATGGAGATTGTGAGTGAGCCAAGGTAGTTGTCACCGTAGCTGGACCTCCTCCTTCTATAGATTAACATTTCTAAGCAAGCAGAGCTTAATAAAGTATTTATTAAGCTCTATAAATCCGACGGTGCTATTCGCCTTCAGTTACGTCATTGGTTACTGCTCCACCCCCGTTTATAGTAGCGTAATGTCGCACACATATAAACCTTCTTCTTGAACCACTCTATCTATTGATGAAAACCGCATCAAAATCCGTTGCGAAGTTTAAAAGATCTAAGCGTACAGACGGCGGGAAGCGACTTTGTTTTATATTATGTAGCTTACCTTTTGGAAATTTCATATGCTGAAAGGTCTTGATAGGCGGAGGCACGTCCTCCCCTTCCACTAATATCCTCAGCTGCCTCCGGACCCTCTCGTGGCGTTCCTCTGACAGCTCCAAGATACAGCGTGGAGGACGCCATGAGGTCTTTATTGGGTCTTCGTACTGAATACCTTGAAGGTTACAGGTGGATTATTGAAGTAAATATTCTTTACGCACGCTTGACTTGAGGACTAAGCTGGTGAATGCGAGACGAGGGCGTTACGGAAATGAGTGTGATCGGGCGAACGGAAGTTGAGAGGGAGCTATAAGTTAGTGAAGATAGAAAGAGAGAGATACATTTCATATATTACTAAGAAGTTTTACTTCAGTCGTGTGGTCTAAAGCACACGTATCTTTTTTTAGTTTTCGAGTCTGCGCGCCTACTCTGTTGTGGTCGGTTTCCAGTCTAACCGGATGCAGCTGAATCCAGTGTTTTACATGGAGCGACTGCCTATCTGACCTCCACAACCCAGTTACTAGGCAACACCATACCTCTTAGTAAGACTGGTTGTCAGACTTCCTGGCTTCTGACTATCCGTTATGACCGTCAAAGATCTAGAAATGACTATGGACTGACGGCTTTACTTGCTTTCTGAAGCACTACTGAGAAATTCCCTAATCAAAAAACCATTTTGCTCAACCTTAGAACCCACGCACAGCACCGTGCTAGTGCCGTGAAGGTAGGCAGTTTAAAACACTGCATAAGATACTATTTATTATACTTAACACGTTACCAACGTCCAAACAGTGAGTTGTGACATTCCTAATGGAAAAACCTAATAACACATTGACATCAAGTTGAGTGCTCGCTCTTGAGGTTTGCACAAAAATACCTGTTTTAATGTTATCTAGACTTTAGGTACAGAATTATACCTTTAGCCAACTCAGCGACTCCCATCAGCGCTTTACTCTGTGCTACACTCTCCAAGATATGCTCCTCTTCTCTGGCTTGGCGTTCTGCAGCCGACAGTGCTCGTGCTTCGGCGATCCTCTTAAGTTCACTGTGTTGGTCCAGTAAGGAGACGTTGTACCGTCTTCCCCATTCTTCTTGAGAGGCTGTGGAAGAAGAATCGTGGTTCAGGATCAGATGTATAGAGATCGCTAATTTGACAGCAAAATTTTTAATCACTGACGAAAAAACGACGCGGGTTTATAAGTTTGGCGTGTCTGTGGACTGTGAACTGATTTTGATTTTGTTTTTTTAGTTTGAAAGATGAATTAGTCGGGAGTGTTCTTAGCTATGTTTGATGGAAAAGGGTCCAGCGGTTTCAAAGTTATCAGCTCTTTTGTTAGCTGCGGTAGGGATTTTTATTCTTTTGTTGGGGGTTACTTAAAATTTATTTAGTTACAGGTGGATTATTGAAGTAAATCTTTTTGCACGCTTGGCTTGGGGAGTAAACTGGTGAATGCTTGACGAGAGTGTTACGGAAATGAGTGTGAGGAAGAAATAAATTTGTGAAGAGAGAAAGATAGAGCAGAGTGCGCGCTGATTTTCTTTCTCTCTTCCTCAAGTGACATGACTGAAGTTTTACATTTTGTAAAAAGCTTTGTCCCTTCTCAGGAATTTCTCCTGTATCTTGGGTGCCTCCATCCCATATTAATATTATAAAGAGGTAATGTTTGTGAGGTTGTAGGGGGTAATCTCTAGATCTACTGAACTGATTTTGAAAATTCATTTACCCAACAAATTGGTCTTTATTTACACAACAACTAAAGATAAGTAAAACTTACTTAAGTAATAATTAGATTACAAACTACGAGTATGTACAGTTAATATAAGATACAAAAAAGGAAGCTTATAGGGCAACAAAATCACCATAGAAAACCACATTATTTGTGAGGGTCATAGGCTATATAATATCACACTGCGACACATGGGAGCGGAGCAGTAAACAAAGACGTTACTTAACATAAGTGAAAACATTCACGTGGTCCAAGTCACAGGCAGAAACTAGTACAAATATAAACTTTCTTACACAAACAGCCAGACGTGGAACAACTATCTGTTGGTATAACAAATAATTTGTTCCCTGCGGGTTCCGAACTTACGACACGTAGCGCAATAGCCGATAGTTGACCCACTGAGGCAACCATGTCTTTAACCTTTTGACCGCCGCGTCAAAAAAGCAAAAACGTGCCCACGGCGCCAAGCTACGAATTCATCCTTTAACACCTACAAAATAGTAGTGAGTTCGGAATTATATCGATGTTGTTTTACGAGTTTTATTTACATTTAAAAATCTGTCATGTGATCGTGACCGTGGCGTGCTGGGCACATTTTGGTTTGTCATCTATACATGACTGCGGCGGTCAATAGGTTAATTTATATAATAGGCATTTTTATAATTATCAAATCATGTTTTTTTTCGGCAAACAAAACATAACCCTAAAAAACTGTATTACATACTTTCATCATCAGGATCATTGTCACTAGAACTCTTCGGTTCTGCAGCAGCTTCAGCCGCGAGCTGTCCAAGCCTTCCTAACTTCATTAACTGCTGCTTCTTCCTTTCTTTCACAGGAACGTACGGTTCATAATTGTCAATGTCCTCTTCCGATTCTGACGAGTTCTCGTCACGTCTATAACGTTTTATAGGTGGAGGATTGTCTTTTTTGTCTTCCATTGTTGTTTTTAATGTTTAATTTTAACAAATTTTCAACTGTATTGTTGAAAAACAAAAACACCAAGAAATTGGTAAATATTGACCACAACAATAATTTGACATTGACAGTTGACGTCAACGACGGACTATAAGCAAAGTAGCAAACTACGTTCCGTTTTACGCAACAAACGCAATAATTCTGATGAAAGCACAAGTTGAAGGTTTTTTTTTTCTGAGGGGTGGGAAATCATCAAATAACTTCTCCCGCCCTGGGCGGGGCGGGAGGGAGTGTCAGACTTTTACTGACTAAAACCCACCCATGTTCCTTCTTGTGCCCTTTGCGTTCCGGGGGCGCGGTATCTCTTACGAACAACCCGCAACCCCGGCAAAGTTGAAGGTTGGACTACTTTCTGATTTTGAAAATAAAAAATATTGAAATTGCGGTTTTTTCTAGTTAGTGCTCTAATTCTATGTTTGAGAATATAATTTGGATTGCCTGAATCCGTTTCTAAATAATAATATAGTCCAATGACTTACAAATCGATCTGTTGGTTTGTTTACAAAGTTCGATAAGTTTGATTAGATGCACTTTACAAAAGCTTCCTGGTTTACTTTCTTCTGACAAAATCGTATGGTTTTTATGTTTGATTTTTAATTAATTAATTATTTCCTGTAACTTGTACAATGATTTATTAAACGAAATAAATACTGATTTTGAAAGAATTTCATCGATTTGAAAATTGCAGGAACTTGAATGCAAAATTGCAAATTCTCTGTCAAACAATCACACGATCAACGTGTTGTCATATGTCAAATTGTCAAAATATGCAAGTGACACGTACATTTATATAATTAAATTACCTATTTATGACCTCCAAATGTGTGAAAACGTGAAAATTTTCTCATCAACCGGTCAATAATATAGTATACAACATGTCAGACAAAAGTTTCGGCGACTGCCCGAGCAGGAACATTGTCAAAAATCCACTTCTGTCTACTGCCGTGACTGGTCTCTCAATAGAGGATTTGACGCATAACGCAGTTTTGGTTCCCGTTGCGGCTACCCAGGGACTGATCACGAGATCAGGTGAGTACTATTATTTATTTTTATCCTATTTGTACTCTATAAACACGTTTTTCATGACGTTATGCGATGAAGGAGGCCAAAATAATCGACATAGTTTTTCGCGATCTCAATGTCATATTTCGCGATTTTCACGCGAATTCTTGGCTATTAAACGTTTTTCATTACTTGTTATAGTGTTAAAAGGTTTGTGAGTGCAGTTTATTGCTAAAAAACAGTGTAAATTAAGTGTGAAGTGTCTAATTTGTTACAAAACTCGAAGTGTTTGCAATGTCGTTCCTTTACAAATCGTATAAAAATGCACCTTTTGAATACGGTTTTACGCCGGAGCTGCGATTTTCGTTTCGTTCTAAATTCAAAAGTATGGAAAAATACTTTTATGATGCTACACTAGTAAGTAAATAAATAATAAAAAAATGCCAAATTGTCTTTGGTTGCTTGACCAAGTAGTTTTGATTAGAATCTAGATAGATTTTGTGCTAGATAATGCTTAATATTGATTACTTAAAATGCCAATTTTATCATCAATTGCATACTATTTACATATCATTTTTATTGATCTTGTAGGAGGTGATGCAATTGAGTCGGCAATGCACATAATATCTTTTCGTATAAATTATGCGTTTGGTCTTGTAAATTGCTGAGCTATAGGTAGGTGGCTTGTAGTAAGAGATTTCTTCAAATTAAAGCGAATCTAGAAACCCTAACATATCTAGTACTAGCTGTTGCCTGTGACTTCAGCCAATTTTTTGCCAGAGTCAAAAAATATACAACGGGGAACAAAAAACGGGATATAACTATCCTTTTGTAGAACTAGATCAGTATCTATTTGTGTGACAAACAACAAACATCCATCCATACAAGTTTTTGCATTGTAGGATAGAATTATCTGTAAACCCCTTTGCTGAGCATGTTAATCATGTCAATACTAATATTATAAAACTGAAGAGTTTGTTTGTTTGGTTGGTTGAACGTGCTAATCTCAGGAACTACTGGTTGGAATTTAAAAAATCTTTTTGTGTTGGATAGTTTATTTATAGGGAAAGGTTATAGGCTATGTAACATCACGCTATGACCTATAGGTGCGGAGCAGTAACCAAAGATGTAATGTAAATCTAGTTGAAATATATCTAAGAAATAACGAAACCAAAAAAAAAGTTAATCTCTAACTAGAAAACACACACATACCATCACGCCTATATTCCCCGAAGGGTTAGGCAGAGGTGTAACAATGTACACCCACAGTTCGCCGGTATGTTTAGGTCCCATGTAATAGGGGGCGAGCCTATTGCCATTAACCGGACACAAATCCAAACTCCGAGCTGCTACTGAGAATTTCATAGAAAAACCCAATAAAACTTTTTGCTCGACCTGGGAATCGAACCCAAGACCTCTAGCGTAGCAGTCGCGCTTAGGACCACTAAGCCAACGAGGCAGTTACGAGTAACTAGAAGACATTATGATTGCAATAATCAACACAGCATAATCTTACCTACCCTTATACTTATAATAAAAGAATCATCCAATTTATTGAGAACATACATACCATGACGCCGGTATTCCCCAAAGGGTTAGGCAGAGGTGTACTGTATGTAATAAGGAGTAACCGGGCAAAATTCCTAATTCCGAGCTGCTGTTGAGAATTTTATAGAAAAAACCAATAACACTTTTTGCTCGACCTGGCGTCGAACCCAAGCCAAGACCTTTAGCGTAGCAGTTGCGCTTAGGACCACAAGGCTACCGAGGCAATTTCTCTCATAAAACATTAGATATACACATAATTGAGTAGTAGGCCCCATTTAACAATAATTCTAAGTCAAAGTCAAAACATTTATTTCAATTAGACCATTTACAGGCACTTTTGAATTAAGACACAACTACCTCGGTAGCCTAGTGGTCCTAAGCGCGACTGCTACGCTAGAGTTCTTGGGTTTGATTCCCAGGTCAAGCAAAAAGTGTTATTGAGTTTTTCTATGAAATTCACAGTAGCAGCTTGGAGTTAGGATTTGTGCCCGGTTAATGGCAACAGGCTCGCCCCCTATTACATGGGACCTAAACATACCGGCGAACTCTGGGTGTACGTTGGTACACCTTTGCCTCACCCTTCGGGGAATACAGGCGTGAGGGTATGTCTAAGACACAACCTATTAAAGAAAATCCCTTTTTTTTTGGTTCGAAAACCTGAAATTTATCTATTTGACGGCATGGTAGCGCAGTGGCCGAGCGATTGACTGCTGCGCTGCGTGTCACCGGCTTAATTCCTGCGCGGAGCAAATATTATTATGACTTACAGATACTTGTTCCGGGTCTGGCTGTTTGTGTATGTGTGTTTGTAAACGCACCCACGCTACAGAAGAAATTACTAGCGTGAGGCAATGTTGACGGCACGGTTGGCGCAGTGGCTGAGCGATTGGCTGCTGCGCTGCGTGTCGCGGGTTCCATTCCCGCACGGAACAAATATTTTTTAGACCTACAGACTAGTTATTACGGGTCTGGCTGTTTGTGTATGTGAATTTGTATGTTTGTAAACGCACCCACGACACAGGAGAAATTCCTAGTGTGGGACAAGGTTTTTTTTAAAAAAAAACAATGTTTATGTAAAAAAAACAAAGTGTATGACAAACATTTTTGAAAAGTCCACATAAATTTAGGAGGTATCTCTGTGTGCAAATGTCAATAAAAAATATGTGACGTAAATAAATTGTATCCATGCGAAGCCGGGGCCTGTCAATAGTTTTAGAAACACATTGACTCTTGTGCATTTTTATGATAGATCTATTTACAAATTCTATCACGAAATTAGAATTAAAATCTATTGATATCCTGCATGATACCTATCTATTATTTATCGTACCGTGAGGATTTTTAACGAATGATAAATAATGTTACAGAGAGCAATGACCGTAAACGCCATGTCAGTTACCAAGTTTCAAGAAACCATTTTGTTTATTAAAATACAAGCTTCAACCCACGACTTAGTTCGCAGTGAAACACATACCATCACGCCTGTATTCCCCGAAGGGTTAGGCAGAGGTGTACCAATGTACACTCACCGTTTTGGTCCCATGTAGTAGCGGGCGAACCTATTGCCATTAACCGGGCAATATTCCTAACTCTGAGCTGCTACTGAGAATTTCATAGAAAAACCCAATAATACTTTTTGCTCGATCTGGGAAGCGAACCCAAGACCACTAGCGTAGCAGTCGCGCTTAGGACCGCTAGGGAGGCAGTTTCCCATAGTTTTTTTTTTATATTTCATTGGATGGGAATTAAGCCGACAGCCCACCTGATGTGAAGTGGTCACTGCTACCTATAGACATCTGCAATACCAGAGGCCTTGCAAATGCGTTGCCATCCCAGAGTCAAAGTTGATCATCTCATGTGCCTGTAACTACACCGGCACTCATACCCTTCAAACCGGAACACTACAAGCTGCTTTGCGGCAGGAATAGGTATGGTGGTAGTACTTCCCCGGACGAGCTCCTTCACAAAGAGCTCTGCTACTACTATAGGTAATAGTATGAAGTTTGGGAAACCATAGCAACAGTGTTGCAAGACTTTGGTAATAAAAAACACACAATAAATGATTTAAATTTCATGTTTATTTCATAAAAAATCTTACATTTTCATTTTACAAGATATGGCTTGGTTTTCTTTTACAAACTAATATTAATTTATTGTACAACCCGTATCAGTAATTAATTAGTTAATTAAAAATTACTTAAATTAATTAGTGCAGGGTAAAGGTACTGGTTCTGGTGGTTACAAGAGATGGAAAGATTGATGCTGATGTGGAAAGGAGAGTAAATACGGGAAATAACGTAAATGGTTGTAACCAATCAGTCGTTGTCCAATGGCTGTACACAATGGTGTGTTGGTGCCTACACTTATGCATGGAAGTGAATGTTGGGTATGGCAAACGAGGCATGAAACTAGGATTAATGCTGTGGAGATGCGTTCCTTGCGAAGTATGTGTGGTGTAACTTTGAACGATAGAGTGAGCAGTGAAATTATACGAGAACGTTGCGGATTAAAAGAGGATGTAGTGACAAAAGTAGAAAACAGTAGTAGTGTTTAGATGGTTCGGTCATGTTGAGAGGATGACTGAAAGGCGCCAAACAAAAGGTATTTATATGGCAGCGCCGGGAGAGGACGCCCTAGAAAGACCTACCCTGACCTTATTAGTGGGGTTCTTCAGAAAGGTCGCGTGCGCAGAACTCATAACCGGCGTGCTTGTATGAACAGATGTATGAACGTGGACGAGACGAAAGAAGTATGTCAGGATCGTACCAGCAGGCGTTCTGTGGTTTCTGCCTACCCCCATGTGAAAAAGGCGTGAGTTTATGTATGTAAAGTTTCTGGTGGCGGAGTTGGTTTGAAAGAGTCACCGCGGCCCTGAAACGCAAAGGGCATTAAGAGGAACACGGATGGATTTTAGTCAGTAAGAGACTGACTCAAAAATGGATGATGGTTATAGTTGTTCTCTGTAGGTTTGTTTGTTGAAAATACTGTGAAGCAAAGACTAGTTTGATTAAAATATGTCTATGTAAAATGTATTCTCCAGACCGGTTCTAATCCGCTAATCGTAATGCAGACTAGCCAAGAACCCAGAAGATATTATAGTGCCCAAACACAGGTGCACTCCCTCTTCCATCACTCTCATAGTCCGATGGGACGGCACGACACGACCGGGAAGAGATCAAGCGCAGAACCAACGGCTTTAAGTACTTTCCGACCCACGGGGTTGTCACACCACCAACTTCCAAACTCCGGGCTGTTACTGAGAAATTTCTAATGGAAAAACCCAATGTCACTTTTTGCCCGACCTGGGAACCGAACCCAGGACCCCACGCTCAGCAGTCGCACTTGCGACCACGAGACCAACGGGGCTAACTGAACTTCTAATATACTAAACAAACTGAAATGTCTAAATCTGAAAAAAATACCGTGTGTGCCTGTGTCAGGGCACACGGCCGTTGGTTGAACGTGAGGCCAACGAGGCAGTTAGCTGTCAGACTTTTACTGACTAAAACCCACCCATGTTCCTTCTTGTGCCCTTTGCGTTCCGGGGGCGCGGTATCTCTTACGAACAACCCGCAGTCCCGGTAGGCATCGGCCCTCAGTGGCCCCTTCCCTATGCTGACATCTCTTTGAGGCGCGGGTGGAACACGAACGCGCCGTCGACACGACGGTCATTGCCGTTACAGTGGCGTCCAATATATTTTTTTTTATTTTTAGTTGATTCCCCTTCACCCTACGGGTTATTCTAACATCTAAATCTAATGCTAATAAATAAAAACACAATATTTGTCAAATATTAAATTAAATAATAAAACAAACATGGCGGAGACCGTAAAAAACTAGTTATAACTGGTTCTTACTTCTAGCAGTACTGCCAGTACTTTGCTCTATAACTTTACACCAACTTGACTTAAGCTATACAAAAATGAGCTTTATTTCGTGCATTATACAATCATATTTCCAAAAATTTTATAAGCAGTAGTTTGTCGAAACGTACAATTAAAATTGGAACGTATCCAACATAATATAAAGCCCAAATTTCAATGTCTAACTTTGAGCCGTAGTAGTTGTTACCTTCGTAGAGCATCACCTCTTTCACTCCTGTATGCTTATCTCTTTCTAAAACTCATCGCTTATTATAACAATACGGCTCCCACACAACAAATGATTTGCTATTCAAATTACGACTTTAAGCAGGTACATTAAAATCGCTTTTATAATGACAACCAGTCGTACCAAGAGGTATCGTGTTGCCCAGTAACTGGGTTGTGGAGGTCAAATAGGCAGTCGCTCCATGTAAAACACTGGTACTCAACTGCATTTCAAGATACCGTAGTATAGTTTCAGTACTTAGGACCGTTAACATTGAAATTTCAACTTTATTTCTATATAGTTAAGTTATATTTTTGTTTGTCGCCAAAAATACCTTGCCTTGCTCTGCCGTCAATGGGCGCCAGGCCTTACCGTTGGTGGGGTGAGCTGATGTCTAGTACACAATTCAGTCCTCTTCGATGTTTCCATGATGGGTTCTATCTCAGGTCCATTTATCAAGTAATTGGTTGCAATAGGGAATATGCATGAAAAATTTTAATAGCATATATTAAAAAAATTTTGAAAATACCGTAGAAGAGATGACATAAAGTGAAATTAAAATCGGCCAAGAAATACGGCCGATATAAGCATACCATCACGCCTGTATTCCCCGAAGGGTTAGGCAGAGGTGTACCAATGTACACTCACAGTTCGCCGGTATGTTTAGGTCCCATGTACTAGGGGCGAGCCTATTGCCATTAACCGGGCACAGATCCGAGCTGCTACTGAGAATTTCATAGAAAAACCCAACAACACTTTGCTCGACCTGGGAATTCAACTTAAGCCCTCTAGCGTAGCAGTCGCGCTTATTACCACGAGGCAGTTACCAAACTGTTTATTACATAAATTAGGATTGATTTTCTAAATAAATTAAAAATGATCATGCATATTCCTTCATTGACACTTGGAAGGGACCATTAAAGAGTGGAAATCCGCCATTTTAAATTTGACCTCTAGAACTGATCAATTGCGATGATTAATTGAAAATTATAGAATTAGCCCACACAAATCGACCAATCACTTGAGCCTTGTAATACTCCGCGGTTTTACTGTCTTCTCTTCGATCGCTGCTCCGCTCCTATGTGTTGTAGCGTGATGTTAATATAGCCTATAATATTTTTCGATAAACAGGCTATATAATGCAAAAAGATGTTTTCAAATCGGACCAGTAGTTTCTGAGATTATGCCGTTCAAACAAATAAACAATCTTCAGCTTTATAATATTAAGTGTAGTGTAAATATCCACCTCGCATCCTTCGTCTCGCCTGTGATTGGTCGATTCTAACACGGCTCCGTTCCGCTCAGCTCATTTCTACTTCAATGGAAACAAACTCGGTTTGCTAGATTTTCTTTTTTGTAAAAGTACCCCTTTCTAGTTTTTAAATTAATTAAAAACATCCCCCGAATAGGAAAAACGGAACCCTTAAAGGACTTTGGTGTCCGTTTGTCTGTCTGTCACGATCCTTTATCTCAGGAACGCGTGGAGGTATCTAGTTGAAATTAAAACCATATACTCAGGTCTAAAGTCCTATGAAGCTGTGACAAAATCAAACTTCCATGTTAACGCAAAAAAAAGATAGGGCCATCGATGCCGCAAAAGAACCAATTTTTCGACACTTTCAAGGGAAATGAATAGATAATGGGTACTTTCTTTAATAAGTCTTGAAACTGCCTGATTCAACCCGACACCAGAACTACTCCAGTTCTGCAGCAGTTCGGCATCAAACGTAAAGAGCCGTAAAAGGGCAGGCAAGAATGGACTTTCTGGACTCTGAAATAAGACCTCATTTTCATACGTCTTCTCAGAAAACCCCAACGTAGCATCTTCAGATGCCAATAACGATATCTATCATCTAAATTAAATACAACTTAACTCAAACTAAAGGTAACTTATTTTTAACTTAATCACTTCAACCAATCACATACCGTTACGTTTTTTCACTTGTTTTAATAATACGTTCAATTTTGACTTTTACAGTTGAGTCTACAGTAGTTCGACTTAGCCTTAAATGTTAAGGGGGATGAGGTTAAAGTTGTTCGGTAAAGTTGTTTATGTAATAGTAACTGAAATGTATTTCACTTCAAGTACTTTTGATAACAGACTTTACATTTTTTGAAGTAAAACTTCTTTACGCACGCTTAACTTGGGGAGTAAGCTGGTGAATGCTTGACGAGAGCGTTACGGAAATGAGTGTGATTGGACGAACGGAAGTTGAGAGGGAGATTTTTTAGGCCAAAATCCCTTACAAGTTAAACCAAGCATGAACTACTGTATCACTCTGAAAAACCTATGATATTTTCTTTTTTTTTTCAACTAAGTTCTAGACGTATTGTACGAAGGCAGTTCCCTGGCTCCTCTTCGTTTCCTCACGCACCACACTATGAGGAATATGATGAAGATGATGAGAGCAATGGCGAGGAATATCCCGAGGACTATTGCTGCTACCGCAGCTTCCGTTAGGTAGTCTGAAAGAGAGAGGAGATGTGATGAGAGAGGGACTTTGACATGCAATATGATCATTGCTGGAGTCAGCCCGCACTGACTCTGTAGCTTTAAATTCGTTTCTAAATATGGGTTCAAAAATCACCAAGATTCTGCACACGAAAGTTTGTAAATCATAAAATGCAATTTTAAAAACACCGATACAACATCTAACACAAATCATACAACGTAATATCTGCTACCTACTTCCCCTTCTCACCACGTAGCTACCGCGTAGACACATCCACGTAGCTATATCGTAGACACATGTATACGTCGGGAAGCTGATAAATCAATACCAGTGCACTAGAATGGCATGCGTTCTGACATTTCATCGGGTGGTCACGGGAATTAAAGGGTTTAGTAATGTGTTTATGCAACGTAGAAGATATTAAACTCACATCCTGAACGGTTTTTAGATATTACTAGCTGTTGCCCGCGACTTCGTTCGCGTTCACTATTTCATTTGGTTTCAATTTTGGTTTCGCGTAACTCTATATTTTTTTTAATTAAAATTTCTCAAATAAAAGTAGCCTTTTTTTTCTCGTGGGGAAATCCTCATGGACTGCCTCCCCCTTTGGGAAGGCGGAGGGGATTGTCGGACTAGAATAAAAGTAGCCTAAGTTACTCCTTATAACATTAGCTATCTGTGAGTAAAAGTCCCGTCAAACTCGATCCAGCCATTTCACAGACAGTGTGTCTGTCTGTGAAACGGCTGGATCGAGTTTGACACACATACATACACACACGCAGACACGTCAAACTTGTAACACCCCGTTGTTTTTGCGTCGGGGGTTAAAAAACCAGCTCTCACACTGGTGCTAAACTCAACGATCACTGGGACCATTAGTCTAAGGAGGCCGAGGCAGTCCCCGCGGTACTTACTCGATATATCTATGGAATAGCTGTTGGTATTTCCATAAGCGTCCACGGCGTTTAGCAGTACCCTTGGGGCGCAGCAAGTGGCTCTGTATGTGGCCACCACCTCCTGGCGAGTTCCTGATGTGAATTCTCCGCTGTAAGTCACGCCGACTGGTGAGGAGGTTAGCCGGAGAAGACCTGGAGACCAGAAAAGTCATTAGAGTCTTTTGAGTTCCCTGAACAGACCTTCATATCACAAAAACGAGTTCTAACTTTAGTACAAGCTTAAACCTTCAAGCTCCTGCCGGGGCTGCGGGTTGTTCGTAAGAGATACCGCGCCCCCGGAACGCAAAGGGCACAAGAAGGAACATGGCTGGGTTTTAGTCAGTAAAAGTCTGACGCTCCCTCCCGCCCCGCCCAGGGCGGGAGAAGTTATTTGATGATTTCCCAACCCTCAAAAAAAAAAAACACCTTCAAGCTAGTTATTGTATTTTAAACTGTATTCTGACTGTAATAAAGTTGTTTGTTAAATTACTGATTTTAGAACCGAGTTTTAATTTGATAATCTATACGAATAAATAAAATTGAAGTGTCTGTTTGTAATGTCAAAAAAACAACTATTTACCAAATAAAACACGAAAAAAAATTTTTTGCCTGGCTTGTCTGTTTGTTCCGGTTTATCTCCGAAACGGTTGGACCAAATTTGATGAGGCTTTCATTGGCGGATTGCTGGTTTTACAAGGAGTAACTTAGTCTGCTTTTATTTTAGGAAAAGAATTAGGGTTCCGCGCAAAAAAAAAGAACTCCTTGTTAACCGACATTTACACAAATGAAATCGCAAGCTTCAACCAGTTACATGAATGTTAATTGGATTGTTACTCATTCTTACCGGACAACGCATCCCTCGCCACGATGGTGGTAGACCAGGTGTGCTGCGCGCAGTCATCCCCAGTCCTCCCCAGACAGGTTCCTTGGAAGGTGTGACGGACATCAGGAGCCCAGGTGTCTATGGGTTCCGCTGAGTTCGCCACGTAGACATAGGCAGCTAGGGAGACTTGCTCATTTCCTAGAGGAAGGAGGGGAAATTAGATTTTAAAATTTCGTTAGATGGCAAACAAGCCGACGGCTCACTTGATGTTAAGTGGTCACCGCTGCCTTATAGACATCTACAATACCAGAGGCCTTGCCAATGCGTTGCCATCCCAGGGACAAAGTTGAAATGTGTCGTGTGCTTGTAATTACACCGGCACTACGAACGCGCCGTCGACACGGCCTGTCGTTATGCAACGTACGGACAGTGAGCTACCCATTGCTCACCGTCCACAGGGCCGCGTCTACGGTGGCTGGGAGTCGTGTCCCGCGGCGGCTGGGACGGGAGGCTCTCTGTCTCAGCCGTCCCGCCATGCCTAATGGCATAGGATATGTTTTGTGATGTACTAGACTGCCATGCGGACGAAGACGCGATGAGAAAGCTAGTGTGTAATTTAGAAGCTTACCATAGGCGGTAAAGGTTATGGTGTCTCTCAATCCTGGTTGTGCATTTGCTGGGATCAGTAATCTGACTATCACGTTGATCGTTTGTCCAGGTGCTATAGTTTGTCTGGAAGAGAAAGAAAATCTTATCTATACAGGTTGTATAATAAATAAAATTAATGAGTGTAATAGCCAAGAGCCTCGACCAACACCAAAGGACGCTCTCGTTGGGCGGTACTCCTAGACACGGCGCGTATCGTTATAAGATTCCTTTCTCAGGAGCCCTGACCACCGGTAGCTTGAACCCTGTTCCCGATACCGTTGGGCTAGAATTGTTTATAATTTTGAATGTTTTTACCCCGTCGTTGTCGCGTCGGGGGTTACAAAAACATCAAAATCGGTTCAGCGGTTTCAAGGTTATCAGCTCTTTCCTAGATGATTAATGGATGTAGGATCTTCCACACGTCTGATGGAGTTTTGTTGGTTTTGGGGGTTATTTTTATATTGCAATTAATAACTTACGATGTAGGATTGATGCCAGTCAGGAACCTCAGCTCCCCTGATGCTCCGAAATTGAATCTGATCGACTGATCTCTATAATTTGTCACTTCAAAGTGTAGCTGTAAAGAAAATAAAATATGAAAACTTTTGGTAATCCTACTAAACCAGACAACTGCCCAAACCGACAGTTGGGTAGATGACACCACTAATCAATTGACGTACTTTTTATCAGCTGTCAAAATGCGATTCCCGCTTATATTTTGTATGACAATACTAAACAATGACGTCATTTTTTGTCATCTCAATTCGCTAATTATTTATTGAGGTCAAAGCATTTAAAAATCGAAATTTATAGTTATTTAAAAATTCATCGGGTTTTCAGGGCTAAAATAAACTGTTTCTTTTTTAGTGAAGTTTTTTTTCTTTTTTGGGGGGTGGGAAATCATCAAATAACTTCTCCCGCCCTGCGCGGGGCGGGAGGGAGTATCAGACTTTTCCTGACTAAAACCCACACGTGTGCCTTTATGTGCACTTTGCGTTCCGGGGGCGCGGTATCTCTTACGAACAACCCGCAGCCCCGGCAGGCATCGGCCCTCAGTGGGCCCTTCCCTTTGCTGACATCTCTTTGAGGCGCGCGTGGAACACGAACGCGCCGTCGACACGGCCTGTCGTTTTGTTAAACGTAAGGACGGTGAGCTACCCATTGCTCACCGTCCACAGGCCCGTATCTACGGTGGCCGTGAGTCGTCTCGGAGAAGTTGTGGCTCGGAATTATTGTTGAATGGTCTCTACTTCCCAGTTCTGTACCTCTGTATAATATTTAATACTACATACTAAATATTATATGCAGTGTACTGCATATTCTTCTCCGTACGAAAATGTCTTTTGGAAGGAGTAACTGGAATACTGGATATATGACACTTTGGAAGTATGAGAAGCAGGGTGTAAAAAGTCTGTCATCCTCCATTGTGAAGGGAGGATCCTTCGAGCAGACGGGTGTTGTGTTTGGCGGGCTACTGCCCGACGGTTGTTGTCAGGATTTTGTATATATGCTAAACGTCTCGTCGAACTTTAATATCGCGATCTAGGCAACGTCAGTTCGTCGTAGTAGTTCGCATGCTGAGCGATAGATGTCGCTACCACACCACTAATTGATTGACGTATTTTTTCTGGTTTTTCTATGAAATTCTCAGTAGCAGCTCGGAGTTAAGATTTGTGCCCAGTTAACGGCAATAGGCTCGCCCCCTATTACAGGAGACCTAAACATACCGGCGAACTGTGAGGTGTACATTGGTACACTTTTGACTAACCCTTTGGGGAATACAGGCGTGATGATATGTGTTTGTAATTACCTGTAAATTTTCGCCCGGTGCTCCATACAGTCTGCTGGCTAGACCAATGTGGACTGCGGTCAGCAATAGGCCTTGCTGATTCATCACCTGTAACATTGATTTAAATGAAGTCATGAACATTACATCACTCAGTAAGTGGTGTAAGACGGGCATCGCTGCCATGTGAAGCCTTGTTTTCTTTTTGTGGGGAAATAGTAGTAAATAGTTATAGACCACCATAGTTTCTGCCGCAAAGCAGCTTGTAGTGTTCCGGTTTGAAGGGTATGGGTGCCGGTGTAATTACGTAACACATTTCAACTTTGTCTCTGGGATAGCAGCGTATTTGCAAGGCGGCTGGCATTGCAGATGTCTATAGGCAGAGGTGACCACTTAACAGGTGGGCTGGCGGCTTGTTTGCCATCCAAGGATGTTTAAAAAAATATCCTCATGGGCTGCCTCCGCCTCGGGGAAGGCAGAGGGGTGCGTAAGACTAAAACCCCCCGACATAGAAGCAATAGCGTGATGACTTGAAGTTGTGTATGGGAGATTGACCAGGGAAGGTACGTGAAAGAATGGAAGGGTATGGTAACCTATATTTTTAGTGTTACTGCTCCGCTCCCGTGTGTCGTAGCGGTGTGTTTTAAAACCTGTACTAATCCTCATTAATCTGGCTGTCACATACAAAAAGATTTTGTCTGTTCCGTCTAGTAGTTTTGGACATCGCGTTTAAACAAACAAACGGAAAAAACTCATCAGCTTTTTTATAATAGTATGTACTAGCGAACTGCCCGCGACTTCGTCTTATTTCACCCGTGTTTAGTTACGCCTTTGGTTACTGCTCTGCTCCCGTGTGTCGTAGCGTGATGTTATGTAATCTATGTTACTCAGGAATAATGTGAAAAAGTTGTTAGAATCGGTCTAGTAGTTTCGTAGCTTATTACGTACAATCGCAAATTAACAAACAAGAAATTCTTTCCTCTTTATAATAATTGAATAGATAGATTTCTTTTGGACTGCCCCGTTGGTCTCGTGGTCGCAAGCGCGACTGATGAGCGTGGTGAAGTGTTATTGGGTTTTTCCATTAGGATTTGCTCAGTAGCAGCCCGGAGTTTGGAAGTTGGTGGTGTGACACACTCGTGCCTCGGAAAGCACGTAAAGCCGTTGGTCCCGACTGTCATTCGTAAATCTTTGATAGTCGTTACGGATAGTCAGAAGCCGGGAAGTCTGACAACCAGTCTAACCGAGAAGTATCGTGTTGCCCAGTAACTGAGTTGTGGAGGTCCGATAGGCAGTCGCTCCATGTAAAACACTGGTACTCAGCTACACGCTATTAGACTGGAAGCCGACCCCAACATAGTTGGGAAAAGGCTAAGCAGATGATGATAGATTTCTTATGAGTACCTGTGATACAGCTCTACTACTATATGGCTGAGCACTGTCGTTATACACCAGCTGAGCGTTGTAAGCCCTGGAGTCCATGTCCTCAGACATCTCCACGTCATTTGAGGAGTCCGAGTGTACATTAGCTGATCTGCCCATGCGGATTTCAGGCTGGTTCAGTGGACCTGAGAGTCGGATGAAGGGCTCCCCTGAAAAGTAAAAACAAAGCATTATTTTGTGAGTCTTCAAACTGGTGTATAACATACGTACCATCACGTCGGTATTCCCTGAAGGGTTAGGCAGTAGGTGGGTGTACATTGGTATGAAGGCCGCCACGAGTCGTGGGCCCAAACGTTAAGTTTATTTTTGGGTGACATGTGTGCTCACGACTCGTGGCGGCTATTCTACACCTCTGCCTAACCCTTCGATGAATACAGGCGTGATGGTATGTGTGTGTGTGGTCTGGATTGTCAACTGCCTCGTCTTATTAGCACAGCCGACGTTACCTTTCAAGTCTCTTCCGACGATCTTCGCGTAGACCTTGGGTCCTTTAACAGGGGGTATGGCTACATCAGCAACCAGCTCCACGATAGGGTCTATCTCCTCATTCTGACCGTCTCCTGCTATTGGTTGGTAGCTGGCAATGGAAGAATATACGGTTAGGGCATTTTTTGGAACGAAGTTCCTTAAGGCAGCTTAGGACTTAAAAGTGAAGCAGCGTTGCTGTGTTCCGGTTTGAAGGGTATGGGTGCCGGTGTAGTTACAGGCACATGAGACGTTTCAACTTTGTCTCTGGGATGGCAACGCATTAGCAAGGCCTCTGGTATTGCAGATGTCTATAGGTAGCGGTGACCACTTAACATCAGGTGGGCCGTCGGCTTGTTTGACCTTTTGGTAGGAGCAACTAGATATTTTTTTTTTCTTGTATATCATCAAAAGTGCCTTGTAATGGTCTAATTGAAATAAATGATTTGACTTTGAATGTAATTATATTAACTACTAGCTTCTACCAGCGACTTCGTTCGCGTAGTTTTTTTCACCCGCGTTAAGTTACGTCTTTGGTTACTGCTCCTCTCCCGTGGTTCGTAGCGTGATGTTATATAGCCTATGTTACTCAGGAATAATGTAGCTATCTATTGGTGAATAAATGGTTAAAATCGGTCCAGTAGTTTCGGGGCCTATTTGTTACAGACAAACAAAAAAATCTTTCCTCTTTATAATATTAGTATACTAGCTGTTGCCCGCGTCTTCGTTCGCGTTCACTATTTTATTGGTTTCAATTTTGTTTTCACATAACCTTCTTTTTTTTTAATTATGGTAAATAAAAAAATAAAATAAAAATAGCCTAAGTTACTTCTTATAACATCAGCTATTTGCGAGTGAAAGTCCCGTCAAAATCGGTCCAGCCGTTTCGGAGATAAGCCGGAACAAACAGACTGACAGACAGACAAAAAATTTTAAAATATTTTTGTAATGTTAGTACCGTATATAGTTTTATATGCATTTAGTGAAAAGCTTGTAATTTGAAATTACAAACAGACCCTTCAATTTTATTTATAAGTATGATTAGTATAGACAGCGTAATATACATACCTGAATGGTAGTTTTGCCAATTCTGTGCTGTACTCATCAACCAGTTGTGACTCCCTCACGCTTGCCACGGGACCCTTGACTCGAAATTTGAGAGTATCTAGAAAAAAAAAACAACATCGTTTTCATAAACTGCCCCGTTGGTCTTGTGGTCACAAGCGCGACTGATGAGCACGGGGTCCTGGGTTCGATTCCCTGGTCGGGCAAAAATTGTTATTGGGTTTTTCCATTACGAATTTCTCAGTAGCAGCCCGGAGTTTGGAAGTGGGTGGTGTGACACCCCCGTGCCTGAGGGCACGTAAAGCTGTTGGTCCCGGCTGTCATTCGTAAATCTTTGACAGTCGTTACGGATAGTCAGAAGCCAGAAAGTGTTGCCCAGTAACTGGGTTGTGGAGGTCAGATAGGCAGTCGCTCCATGTACAACACTGGTATTCAGCTGCATCCGGTTAGACTGGAAGCCGACCCCAACATAGTTGGCAAAAGGCTAAGTAGATGATGATGATTTTGGGCATCACTGACATCTGTGAAGAAAAATATCGTGACGAATCCGCCGCCGCTCTCGTCCGACTTTTTGTAGGACCGATTTATCGGACCGTTTAATAGTTCCATTGTTTAGTGGGACCAACTTTTTGTAGGACGTGTGCGTAGGTATATTAGAATTCATGTGTTCCATTCTCTCCGACAAAAAAGTCGGTCACCGATTGTCTGACGTGTGCGGAAGTCCTTATGACGTAGGTCTGGGGACCAGGATCTTGGACCAATAGGAGAACGTTATTTGAATACCCTTGATAATCATTAATGATGTTCTTTTTGATAACCATAGACAACTAGACGAATGATAACCTATTAACTTTGCTGACGTCATATTACCTATTTAAACATAAGTGACGAGGCGCCGGCATGCGTTAGATTAGGATGTGTGCTCATTGTGTTATGGATGTTTTGGATGTTACAAAAAAATATGGGTTAATTTTTTTTTTTTTTTATGTTTCTATTTGGTATTGGTGAGAGGGTTTGTGGTAATGTTGGAAATGATGTGGATGCTGTGGATGTTTGTGGTTCAAAAGTTCATGGATGAATTAATTTAGAAAAAAAGGAACATGCAGGAGGTGTCGTGGGAACACCCAGTTGAAACGAGGAATTTCGTTCCAAAAATAAAATGGTCTTACGAGAAATGGAAGTCTGTAACTGAAATATCTAAGAATGCATTAAGATAAAAAATGTGTATAAAATAACCGATTTTTATTTAAGTGGATGTTTGCGATTGAAACAGGAAATATCGATGGATGATACAGATGGATGACACATTAGACGCGTTAACGTTTTTATTTAATGTTAAAGGAATATTGATGGTACAATATCTTATAAGAAAAGAGAACGGAGGGGGGGGACAATAATAAGAAGGGGAGGGGGGGGGGGGATGAGAGTGAAACCCTTTGTGTCAAAAATTTGTATTAATAAAGGTTGCGGTGGAAATAGCGCCGTCTAGTGACAATAATGAGCAACGCATTTACTTTTTGTTATAAGCCTTGCCTGCGTTTACAATCATATAAACTTATATAAACAAACAGCCAGACCCGGAACAACTATCTACTAAATATTTGTTTCGTGCGGGAATCGAACCCGCGACACGCAGAGTAGCAGCCAGTCAATCAGCCAGCGCGCCAACCGAAATTAATCTATAAATAGTTAACGTTTGGGCGATGGGATTTGAAAGAATGATCCAGGGTTGCGGAATTTGTTCGAAAGAGTTACCGTGGCTCTGGAACGCAAAGGGCATTAGGAGGAACACGGGTGGGTTTTAGTCAATAAGAGACTGATGCTCCCTTCCGCTTCGCCTAGAGCGGAAAAAGTTTATTTGATAATATCCCATCCTTAAAATAAAACCGGCCAAGTGCGAGTCGGACTCGCTCACGAAGGGCTCCGTAGCATCATCTATAAAAACGACAAAAAAGTTACGTTTGTTGTATGGGAACCCCCTTATTTATTTATTTCTTGTTATAGCGGCTACAGAAATACATCATTTGTGAAAATTTCAACTGTCTAACTATCACAGTTCATGAGATACATTCTGGTGACAGACGGACGGACGGACAGCGGAGTCTTAATAACAGGGTCCCGGTTTTCCGCTTGGGTACGGGACCCTAAAAAATGCAAACAGAATTGATGCGTACGTACTGAATTAATCTGAGTACCGAAATATCAAGGCCCCTACTTCCTCACCAGATAAATAACATTGCAGTATGACCCCTCAAAATTCGATAATTCGTTCATTCCGTTCATTCAACCCACATACCTACTGATTTCACTGTAAACATACAAACAAATAAAAAATTTTGTGTCCGTTTGTAATGTCCAATTTTTTTACGAATTGCTTTTTTCATAATTCACTTTCATTGTTTTCACATAAGAAGCAACAATAATATCGTAACCAAGATTTTGTAAAAACCAATTTGAATAGAGTGTCCATGGAGTTTCTTGCTCGTTCTTCTCCATAGAGACCTACGTTTTGGAACGAGCAACTAACTAGCTTCAACTTTCAAAAAGTGCTGGTAAATGGTCTAATTGAAATAAACGCTTTGATTATGAATTTTACACGGTACCTATCGAAAAAAATGTTTGTTAGTTGTTTTTCTGTCTGCTTGTTTGTTGCGACTTATCTCCGAAACGGCTGGACCGATTTTGACGGGACTTGTAGTGGTAGGTAGCTGATGTTATCAGGAGAAAAATAGGTTTGTTGTCTTTCCAAAAATATTTAGGAGGCAGCACAAAAAATAACTTCTTGTGCTTCCCACCGGTCCTTCTGGAAACCTTTGGGGGAGGCTTATGTCCAGCAGTGACGAAAATATAACGAATGAATATGCAAAATATATAAAGAACACTCTCGCGGATGAATTCGGGGCCATAAAGCTAGTTGAATTCAACATTCAACGCATTATGTATGAGCTTATCTAATCAGCCTAAAGTTTTTGTTTTATTACTAGCTTCTGCTCGCGACTTCGTCCGCGTAGTTTTTGCACCAGCATTAGGTTACGTTTTTGGTTACTGCTCCGCACGAATTGGTCGTAGCGTGATGTTATATAGCCTATAGCCTTCCTCGTTAAATGAATACTATTTAACACAAAAAGAATTTTCCAATTCAAACCAGTAGTTCCTAAGATTAGCGCGTTCAAACAAACAAACTCTTCAGCTTAATATTATTAGTATAGATTGTGGTTTATCTCTCCACATAAGGATTAACTATTTTATGACAGTAAAATTGGTTATTTATCTATTTCAGTAAATAAAGTATAAATTGTCATTTTATCAGTGTCAAAAAAAAATTGTTTGATACGCCGTTCTTTTAAGCTGAATTTAGGTGATGTGAGATGACAGCTCACCTAAATGGCACTCTACCTAATTAGGCAGACCATCATACCATCACGCCTGTAGTCCTCGAAGGGTTAGGCAGAGGTGTGCCAATGTACAACCACAGTTCGTCGGTATGTTTTAGGGATTGGTCATCTCTTGACTGCCATTGCTTAAGCACCTTATTATTATCATTATTTCTATTGTTTTTTATTATTATTAACTTTCATTGTTTTCACATGTAGAAGCAACAGTAATATTGTAACCAAGATTTTGTAAAAACCAATTTGAAAAGAGTGTCCATGGAGTTTCTTGCCCGTTCTTCTCCATAGAGACCTACGTTTTGGAACGAGCAACTGGCTTCAACTTTTTGTATGGGTAACTTTTTGACAATTCAAAAGTGCTTGTCAATGGTCTAAATGAAAATGCTTTGACTTTCACTTTGTCCCGTGCACTCCCGGGCACAAATCTTACTTTCTCGACCTAGGAATCTAATACAAGACCTCTAGCGTAGCAGTCGGGCTTAGGACCACTAGGCTACCGAGGCAGTTCATACATAAGTAATGCATTTTTAGTGAAAACCTGTTATCCCGGAGTAGTACCTGTCTAACAAGCTATAATAATTAGAGAATAGTACATATAAAATCCTGATTATTAAAAAATCCACTATCTAATTGACCCAATTATTAAAAAAAAAAAATAACCATCGAAATAAATAATAATCATATTATTTTCCTAATCGGAACAAACCTTTATATCTGAAACTGATAGCGACTCTTGTTTTATATAATTTAGTTGATAATACAACATCGTGAAGTGCGCTCGTGTTACTGTATTATTAATAATTATTAATAATTGCGATACTATTAATAAGTGTGTGCGTTCCAGTGATAACAGTTGTAATAGACAAGTGTTGTTTTTTTTACTCTAGAAGTGAAATTTGAAGGTTTTAATCGAAATTTGAATTTAGAATATCGTTGTAAAAATATTTCGAAATTTAAAAATTGTTAAAATGAGTTCGGTTTTGCGTCGCAGTACGTGTTATGCAGCAAAACTATTGGTGTTGTTCTTTTTAAATATGGAATGTATAGATATATATCTCTTTTGGTACCTACGGCAGTAAAATTTAATTAAAATAGTGATTTGTGTAAACAGTAAATTGTGGGTCCGTTTTAAAAACACAAGAGACGGTGACCTTGACATTTTTTTTTTTTGTTTTTAATAAAAACATGTTTTACCAAATAATTGAGACGAATCGTAATTTTATGGCGCGAGTAGTTTACAAAACACCGTTCGGGAATTCCCCGGATTTTCTGACGCTAAAGGGCGCGTTACGATTCACGGCAAAATTCAATCAATATAAAACAGGAACATGACTGGAGTATTTGAAATAACATCGTGATTTTCTTAAGATCCTCGTAAAATATGCCGGTAATCCGGATTAATAATAAATAAAATATCGTGTGTGCCTGTGTCGGGGCGCACGGCCGTTGGTTCAACGTGAAACGTCTGTCAGCGAGTCGCTTCTAGTGTTAAATTTTGAACCCTAGATATGACGTAGTGCGCAAGTGTAGTTATTACTGATCGATCCTCGTGCCTTCACTGTTTGACTAACCTTTGCCCTTCGGTCCAAATTAAAAATACAAATCTATACTACAAACAAATAAATATTGAAGCGTCTGGTTGTAATGTCCAAATAACAGCCTTTGATTAAATGCTTATTTATACCAAAATAATATTTTTTTCTGTTTTGTTTGTCGGTCCGTTTGTTCAGGCTGTTCTCCGAAATGGCTGGACCGATTTTGATGTTAATTTTACTGAATTGATACCTGATATTTTCAGGACAATTTTTTTTAGTTTAGAAACATAATCAGGGTTCCGCGCAAAAAAAAATTAGCCGACGCTCACGCAGACAAAGTCACGGGCATTAGCTAGTGAGACCAATATTGTAAAACTCACGAGTTTGTTTGTTATTTAAACTCGCTAATCTCCTAAAATACTGGTCTAATTCTGAAATTTTTTTCGCTAATAGAAAACTAAGTTTATTTTACTTTAAAAAAAAATAGCGACTCGTCACAAAAGTCACACTTCACGGACGGGGTCGCGGGAAATACCTTAACGTGTAAGAACATCATAAGTTGTTGGATCAATAAGCTTAGAGGTTTGAATATTTTAATAGTTACATGACATCATATCGATTCAATGTCCGAAGGACGAACGCGTTTTGTTTATTTTTTACTACTGACTTTGTACTTTGGCCAAAGGTTGTCGCGCGATTAAGGGCCTCCACACACGTCCCACTTTTTGTAGGACCGATTATCGGACCGTTCAATAGATCCATAGTTTCGTAGGATCAACTTTTTGTAGGACGTGCGGGTTGGTACATTAGAATTGGTAGGTATGTTCCATTCTCTCTGACAAAAAAAATCGGTCACCGATTGTCTGATATAGGCGGACAGCCTAAGGGCCTTTACTCACGTCCGACTTTTTGTAGGGCCGATTATTATTGGACCGTTCCATAGATCATAGTTTCGTAGGACCGACTCTTTGTAGGATGTGTGCGTTAGTAAATTAGAATTCATATGTATGAAAAAAGTCGGTCACCGATCGTTTGACGTGGGCAGACAGCCTAAGGGCTTTCATCCACGTCCGACTTTTTATAGGACCAATTATCGGGCCGTTCAATAGATCCATAATTTCGTGGGACTGACTTTTTGTAGGACCTGTGCGTTGGTATAATAAAATTCATATGTATGTTCTATTGTCACCGACAAAAAAGTCGGTCATTGATTGTCTGACGTGGCCGGACAGCCTTATACGGACTTTGTATTTCAATAGATGCCAAAGGTTGTCGCGCGATTAAAGGATTATCAACCTAATCACAAAGAGATAAAAGTGACTTTTGGACATCGGCGTGTAAATCAACCGGTGAATTTTAATGATTCACTAACTTCTTGCTAGTAATTGAACTTTGGTCTAGTTGATTGTTTGTTTAGTCAGCACTTGGTTTAATACCTGTACATACCACCATCACGCCTGTATTCTTCGAAGGGTTAGGCAGAGGTGTACCAATGTACACCCACAGTCCACCGGTATGTTTAGGTCCCATGTAATAGGGTGCGAGCCTATTGCCATTAACTGGGCACAGCTCGTAACTCCACACTTTTTGCTCGACCTGGGAATCGAAGTCAACACCTCTAGCGTAGCAGTCGCGCTTAGGACCACTAGGCTAACGAATTAGTTATACCTGTACAGTCTATACTAATATAATGAAGCTGAACTTTTTTCGTGTTGTTCTTTTCTCGGTTTTTTGGGTCACCGACTCTGCACGCGATTGGTCTGCTTGTCGGATCGATGGCGTGCAGCGTCGGTGCCCCAAAAACCCAGAAACCAACCCAAAAACCCAAAAAATAACTAGACATCTGTGCTCACGACTCGTGGCGGCTACTATATTTGTAACCTCAACCTTTTTTACTTAATACAATTTTTTGACACAGAGGGCTCCGCTCTCGTCCTCCGTATAGGATAGTTTTATCTCGGTTATTGACCTCATTTTTTTTTTAATTGCAAGTTTGAGTTACAGCAACGCGTGGCCGGGTAGTAAAAATAAAATGTCGGGCCACCCAGCGAGTGTTTCGGATCGATTGAATACAAAAATAGTTTACACAGTTCAAACATCCGTTTGTCTCTTTTTGGCGCAGTTAACCTGACCTTTAGACCTGACCTGACTCAATATCGAGGCCGCGATGTTGACGCCCCTGAACTAAGAAGATAAGATACGCCTTTTCCGGGATTTGTAATCTAACATGCTTCCCCTACTCCATTCTAAATGCACTTCTAATTATAGCGCACAATTTCATCCGCGTGGATATTTTCACCCGTATTAAGTTACGTCCTTTGTTACTGCTCCGGTCCCGTGTGTAATACCGTGATGTTATATTGCCTATGTCACTTCCGGATAATGTAGCTATCTCTTGGTGAAAAATGGTTAAAAATGGTCCAGTAGTTTCGGAGCTAATTCG
Source organism: Caradrina kadenii (assembly GCA_947462355.1). NCBI lineage: Eukaryota > Metazoa > Arthropoda > Insecta > Lepidoptera > Noctuidae > Caradrina > Caradrina kadenii. The sequence goes on along the minus strand of OX381702.1, from coordinate 3,629,260 downwards.
GTACAAACATACTAAAAAATCTTTCTTCTTTATAATATTACGAGTAGTATAGACTAGTTTTTGCCCGCGAAAAAGTAGGTAGCTTATGTTCTTTCTTAGGGTTCAAACTTACCCCGTACCAAATTTCATCAAAATCGGTTCAGTGGTTTAGTCGTGAACACGTAACAGACAGACAGAGTTCCTTTCTCATTTATAATATTAAAGTATATTAAGTATGGATTTGGAACACAAAAAAATCGGCCATTAAAATTACAAAATATTGAATTTTTATTATAGAATCTAAAAACAAAGTTGATTTACTGCTAACGACGCGACTGTTTGAAAAAACGTAAACGGCTCATTTTAACGGTTTTTTTGCTATTTGAGAAAACGGTATATTTATGTTATTGAAGAAAACAACAGTACGTTGTTTTGTTGTTATTTTATCCTTTCTACCAATTCGAGTTTTTGTGTGACGTCATTCAAAATGGTTGACTAACATTCCTAAGATAATTTTACACATAATTCTAGGACATTTTAGGTTAGGTCTGCCAATGGACTACAATTTCTGTAGAAATAAATTATTTACATTTAACCAAATCTTACAAGTTAAATAAATAATAAATTTATAATAAATTTGACCCACTTTCCGGCGTTCGATGGAGCTGGGATTTTGAATACATATGCACATTGAATGACAATGCAATTTACATTTTTGTATAAAAAAAAAACTTATCGGTTTTCGGATGATCGACGAATTAATATAGGTTTCACTTCTATTTATGGCAACAGTGGTGGCTGATACCATTAATTCAAAATAGATTTAATTGGATTTGTTTTTACTATTGATAAATTCGCGTATGTGATTGCCAAATGCGCCAACACTTTAAATATATTACAGAGTAAAAATTTACAAAAACAACTGCTTTAAAAAATTACAAAATAAACCAAGCTTGTAAACCGACTTCAATAAATATCTATGGCAACTGAAAGAATATCCTTTCAATAAAAAAAGGATTTTCCAAATCGGTTGATAAATGACAGATTTATCAAGTAACAAACATCAAAAGAACTTTTTTTTCTAGACATTTCAAAAGCATAACGACATTCCAAAAGAAGTAATTCCAGTTGTCTTATTTTGCAAAAAAAAACTATGTTTCTACACAAAAACAACGTATTGCAAGATCGGGGTACGCGTGCAATCAAAATCTTCAACCACCATAATTAGATTCGATGATTTTGGCATAAATCGATTCGTACCTTTCGTAATAAACCTGTAAATAAAAAAAAAACTCGTCGGGCTATGTTCGGCTGCATACGACATTTAAATTTGGCATCTGGCTGTATGCAAGACTGTCCTTGACTCACATAAGGTGCGCCGCCATCTTGGATCTCGAAGGCGGGAACTGTCAACTTGACATTTAGAGGTTAAATATTTTTTTTTTAACACAAGGGTGTGTACAGACAATCGATTTGTTTAAGTTTTTAGTTTTTTTGGAAGTTTTTAATGTAATACTTTTCTTAATTGGTTTTCTGTGTATGCCCTTATTATTATTATTGCATGATTTTCTGCTTTTTTGTATTGCATGTGTTTTTTTAAGTTTTTTGTATTTTTTAGGACGGCATTTAGGAAGTGTATTTCAAAATTATAAAATTGGAACTGGGATTACCTGTGCTGCTGTGTGTGTAGATCAGTGTTGATAAAGAATACGAATATATTACGGATAATATTTTTTTACATTTCCTCATACTAGGAATTTCTCCTGTATCGTGGGTGCGTTTACAAACATATAAACTCACATACACAAACAGCCAGACCATCATTACACCTGTATTCGCCAAAGGGTTAGGCAGAGGTCTACCAATGTCTACCCACATTCCGCCGGTATGTTTAGGTCCCATGTAATAGGGGGCGAGCCTATTGCCATTAACCGGGCACAAATCCTAACTCCGAGCTGCTACTGAGAAATTCCTAATGGAAAAAACCCAATAACACTTTGCTCGACCTGAGAATCGACCCCAGGACCCCATGCTCATCAGTCGCACTTGCGACCAGGAGACCAAAGGGGCAGTTGGTTAAGATACCTACTTATATTATAGCATTAACTATATACCTCGCAGTGTCACCCGCGTCCAGTTACGTCTTTGGTTACTGCTCCGCTCCCGTCGGTCATAGCGTGACGTTCTATACGTATAAACCTTACTCTTGAATCACTCTATCTATTGATGAAAACCGCATTAAAATCCGTTGCGTAGTTTAAAAGATCTAAGCGTACAGATGGCGGGAAGCGACTTTGTTTTATACAGTGTAGAGATTTACTTGCAGTTTTAACCGCGTTATTTATTTATTTATTTATTTATTTACAGTATGGAGGACTTACAGCTAATACAGACAAACAAGGGAAAACATAGACACCAGACAGCCAATTACAAGTCCTCACGTATAGCTATGGATTATATTATATTTTGTGGTGTGAGCACAAAAACAGAAATCACATTGGCTTTATATAAAAAAAAAATATGTATAAATACGTTGCTTATATATATATTATATTATATACTATATATTACCTACTATTGAAAAATTTGAGGCTTAAGCACCATGGATCACCATGGATCGTAGCGTGATGTTATATAGCCCATGTTACTCGCTGATAATGTTAATAGCTTCTTATCGGTGGAAGAATGATTAAAATCGGTTTTGTAGTTTTTGAGTTCATCCATTACAAACAAAAATATAAATGTTTTTCCTAGTTTACAATTGTTATTTTGATAAATTACACACACCATCACGCCTGTATTCCCCGAAGGGTTAGGCAGAGGTGTAACAGTGTACACCCACAGTTCACCTGTATGTTTAGGTCCCATGTAATAGCATTTAATATTTGATAATTTACATTGACTTTTAAATAGAAAACCGCCAATCCGCCTTGAGCAAGCCTGGTGATCAATGCTCGTGCCTTCTCTGTATGAGAAGAAGCCCCATTAAAATCCGTTGCGTAGTTTAAAAGATCTAAGCGTACAGACGGCGGGAAGCGACTTTGTTTTATTCTCCGTAGATATTATTTTGATTGATTCGATTACAAGGTTTTATTGACCGTGACGTGTTATTAAAATATTATTATAATACTTAACATGGCGAGTATTTTTTTGCGTGTTTATTTTTTTTTTACCGATGATATTAGGCTTGCTACAAGATTATCAATCATAGCATGAACGGAACCGTTTTTTTTTAACATCATGATTTAGTTTGTATTCTTGTCAGTGGTTCGCATCAAATTAGTTATAGTTTTTTTTTTTACTATCAGATAATAATAAACTTTGGTGAGGTTCTTCAGAGAGGTCGGGTGCGCAGTACTCGTAACCGGCGTGCTTGTGTGACCAGATGTATGAACGTGGACGAGGCGAAAGGAGCATGTAAGGATGGTAGCAAATGACGTTCAGTGATGTCTGCCTACCCCTAATGGCAATAGTATTGAGGCTGCGTTTACCAATATTTAAAAACTCACATACGGGAGCTAACAGATCCGAAACTTTTTGTAGGCCATAAAAATATTTATTGCATGTGGGATCGAATCTGAGACACGCAGCATAGTAGCTGAACATTCAGCCACAGTGACTACTGTATCATTAAAACTAACAATATAACATACCTTCACGCCTGTATTCCCCGAAGGGTTAGGCAGAAGTGTACCAGTGTACACCCACAGTTCGCCGGTACGTTTCGGTCCCATGTAATAGGAGGCGAGCCTGTTGCCATTAACCGGGCACAAATCCTACCTCCGAGAATTTCATAGAAAAGCCCAATAACACTTTTTGCTCGACTTAGGAATCGAACCCAAGATCTCTAGCGTAGCAGTCGCACTTAGGACCACCAGGCTAACGGATTAAACCTATTCAGATACATTCATGTCTACTGACTAAAATGACTTCTAAGTTGGTCTGGTTTTGGACATGATCCGAATGTGTGTATGTCTGTTGCCAAGAGTGAAATTAAATAAATGAAATAATTTATTTGCTATGAATATAGGTACAAAAATATGGTGTTAAGTAAGAGAAGGATCCAATACATTCTACTGTGAGGCATGCAAAAGTTTTTTTTTAAATAGAATTAATAATGTATTAATAAAAAAATTAATAAAAAAAAAACAAATATTTAACTTATTTTCGAATGATTAATATCGTCAACAGAAATATAAAATCATTCAATTTGTAAATTCATTCAGTGGCAAATAATGTAAAATATAATAATTAGTCAATAATACAAAGTCAGTAATAAGTAATCATATGGATTTGCCATTCAATCATCTATTGTATAATAACATTTTCATTTTATTTTTTTGTGTAACTAGCCTAATATTTATTTTTTGTGACGATATTTCTCTTGAGATGTGTTGTTCAGAGATTATTTATTTACTTTTTTTTATTGAGCATTTGATACTTATTTGTAATAAATGCTGATGTCATATCTTATGTTATGCTCTATGGTATTCAATTTTGTTCTTTGAAAAGACTAGGCGGGTTTTATTCACCCGCGTTCAGTTACGTCTTTGGTTACTGCTTCGCTCCCGTGTGTCGTAGCGTGATATTTTATAGGGCATATTATTCCTGACGAATCTGGCTATCATATGCAATAGTTTTTTCAACTCCGACTGGTAGTTTCAGAGATTAGCGCGTATAAACAAAAAAAAAATATATATATATTTTTAGCATTATTAAAAGAGCATGCGACAATTTGGACCCATTTTTCTCAACGATGCTCAACAGTGTTGAGACCCATGTCATATGAAACCTCTTAAGGAGTACTTTATTTCATTCTTTGGCAGCTAAGTTCAAATCCAGCGCGAAAATGGTGTTTTGGTACATTCTGTCATTATCGTGTAAATTCTGGGCAAATATTCCCACACTGTCTGACAGTGACAAGCACCAAGATGCCATTTTCTGAACTTAGCTGCCATAGAATGAACTGAAGTACTCATTAAGAGCTTTCATATGACACGTGTCTCATCACTGTTCAGCAATGTTAAAAATTCCTTGCACCTTCCACATCACCCTAAGGTAGACTGGTAGAAAATGCCCAAGGCATTAAGTGCGCCTTTGTACAGTGTATTATTTACATTATGTGCAAAAAGTTTTAATAAATAAATAAAATTGGGCCCAAGAATCTTACAACGATGTCCGTGGCCTTTTGTAAAGATTTTCCGGTTATTTGTGTATGCTGTACGCAAAACGCCTAACCAAATATTGTAAACTATACAATGAATATCGATTAAAATCACTCGTTTAATTTATTAATTGAATCCACATTTAATTACCTATTTTAAAAGCTTTCAATAACAACACAAACTACTCCTATTTTTAGGGTTCCGTATTCCGTAGAAGTATGACAAAAACACAAAATTAAATTAATTTTAAGTAACCGCCGCGCGCCTACAGGAGAAAAAAGTGTACCACCGCAGCTAACTAAAGAGCTGATAACTTTGAAACTGCTGAACCGATATCCATCAAACGAAGCTAAGAACACTCCCGACTAATTCACCTTTCAAACACAAAATACAAAATCAAAATCGGTTCATGCGTTCGGGAGCTCCGATGCCACAGACACACACACACACAGACACGTCAAACTTATAACACCCCGTCGATTTTGCGTCAGGGGTTAAAAACGGTTATAACGCACGTACCTTCACGCTTGTATTCCCCGAAGGGTTAGGCAGAGGTGTATCAATGTACACTCACAGTTCGCCGGTTTGTTTTAGGTCCCATGTAATAGGGGGCGAGTCTATTGCCCACCAGGTTATAACTGAATTTTAATTACCCCCATGACTTTATTGTGTGTATCTATTAGTTTACCTTCTCCAAAAGAAAGAAAGAAGAAGAAGATCAGTTGATGGCAATAGGATCGCGTTGCCGAAATTTGATTTAACGGCTATGCTATATTTTAGCAGTAGTAGAGCTCTTTGTGAAGGAGCTCGTCCGGGGAAGTACTACCACCATACCTATTTCTGCCGTAAAGCAGCTTGTAGTGTTCCCGTCTGAAGTGGACATGAGACGTTTCAACTTTGTCTCTGGGATGGCAACGCATTAGCAAGGCCTCTGGTATTGCAGATGTGTATAGGCAGCGGTGACCACTTACCACCAGGTGGGCCGTCGGTTTGTTAGCCATCCAATGTCACAGAAAAAAAAATGAGGTGTGTCTTGTTTCATCCATTATTACATACGGAACCAAACAAAACAAGTGCTAAACTTTATGCCGTCTATCTTATTCTTAAATGGATTATACCTTTTTTCAAAGTCTCATCGAATGACACTGCCTCGGTAGCCTAGTGGTCCTAAGCGCGACTGCTACGCTAGAGGTCTTGGGTTCGATTCCCAGGTCGAGCAAAAAGTGTTAATGGGTTTTTCTATGAAATTCTCAGTAGCAGGTCGGAGTTTGGATTTGTGCCCGGTTAATGGCAATAGGCTCGCTCCCTATTACATGGGACCTAAAACATAGCGGCGAACTGTGGGTGTACCTTGTTACACCTCTGCCTAACCCTTCGGGGAATACAGGCGTGATGGTATGTTATGTTATGTTTTCATCGAATTAAATGCAAAGGAGTGCTTTTTTGTATACGTACCAGACAAAAAACTTGATGACTGGGTTCAATATACGAACCGGCTTGACTTTCCGAACATTATGTAATGATAATTATAGTGTATGTATGTATGTGTGTGTTGAGAAGCTGTCTCGAAAACTGCTTAATGTTTTTTGATAGGATTCGTCGGTAGTGTCGTATCTGAGTGTGTTTTGCGGTTTGGGTAAAGGGTTTTTAACCGACTTCAAAATGAAGGAGGTTATCAATTCGTCTGTATGTTTTTTTTTTAATTTATTTATTTATTGAAGCTTTATGCACAATGTGAAATAAAATACACTGTACAAAGGCGGACTTAATGCCTTTGGAATTTTCTACCAGTCTACCTTAGGGTGATGCAGAGACAAAACTTAGTAGGTGCAAGGAAGACGAACTGAAAATTTCCAAGAATAAAATATAATAATAAATAGATATATACATACATGCTAACAAAATATATACAAAGTAGAGAGAGATCAAAATACATAGGTGGAGAAATATAACAAACTAATTGATTGATTTTTAATTAGACTGCCTCGTTGGCGTAGTGGTCCTAAGCGCGACTGCTACGCTACAGGTCTTGGGTTCGATTCCCAGGTCGAGCAGTGTTATTGGGTTTTTCTATGAAATTCTCAGTAGCAGCTCGGAGTTAGCATTTGTGCCCGGTTAGTGGCAATAGGCTCGCCCCCTATTACATGGGACCTAAATATACCGGCGAACTGTGGGTGTACATTGTTACACCTCTGCCTAACCCTTCGGGGAATATAGGCATGACGGTATGTGTTTTAATTAGTTATTTTTTTGTATGTGTGTTACTTGATGGCTCCGCCAATTATGTATCACTTCTGGTGATTCGTTTTTGTTTGGTAAGTCATACTTCGAAGGTTGTCCCATATAAATGTAATTGAAATTGGTTCATTATTTTGGTAAAAAAAAATACTGAAAAAGATATGTCATCCAAGTAAACGAATTACTCTCCGGCCCTGGTGCAAGCCATGGTCCGGAGCGAGAGGGAATGGGATGCAGTCGCCTCCTTCTGTGAGGCAGTAATGCTAGAGACGGAGGCGGCGGGACGGTTGAGACAGCGGTTCGTCAGGAGCCGAGAGACGACTCCCGGCCACCGTAGACACGGGCCTGTGGACGGTGAGCAATGGGTAGCTCACCGTCCTTACGTTGCAAAACGACAGGCCGTGTCGACGGCGCGTTCGTGTTCCACGCGCGCCTCAAAGACATGTCAGCAAAGGAAGGGGCCACTGAGGACCGATGCCTGCCGGGGCTGCGGATTGTTCGCAAGAGATACCGCGCCCCCGGAACGCAAAGGGCACAAGAAGGAACATGGGTGGGTTTTAGTCAGTACAGTCTGACACTCCCTCCCACCCCGCCCAGGGCGGAAGAAGTTATTTGATGATTTCCCACCCCTCAAAAAAAAAAAAAAAGATGCGACTGTTGAATTACAATACGGTTTTACATGCTTCTCGAAACACATGGTTGTCACACCATCAACTTCCAAACTCCAGGCTGCTACTGAGAAAATTACCATCCATCATACAATCACGCCTGTATTCCCCTAAAGGTTAGGCAGAGGTGTACCAATGTACACCCACAGTTCGCCGGTGTGTTTAGGTCCCGTGTAATAAGGGGCGAGCCTATTACCATTAACCTTGCACAAATTCTAACTCCGAGCTGCTACTGAGAATCTCACAGAAAAACCCAGTAACACTATTTGCTCGACTTGGGAATCGAACCAAAGACCTCTAGCGTAGCAGTCGTGCTTAGTACCACTAGGCTACCGAGGCTGAGAAAATTGTAATGGAAAAACCCAATAACACTTTTTGGGGAATCCCGGGAATCGAACATTTATATTACTTACCTGGAGTTACAGTTTCCACATCAAAGTGTATGTTAGCCCTCGCGGACACGCAGAGACGGTAATCACATGTATCGCAACGAACGCTTAAATGCCACATTCCGACATAATCAGGCTGGACATCAGGTCTGTCTGGACTTGGCGGCACGACCGTTAGCCTGTAGAAAATTAACAACAAAATCATAAATCGGCCAAGACCAAGTCTGGCTCGCTCACGAACTGCTCCGTATCAACTGTACTAGTAGTAGAGCTCTTTGTGAAGGAGCTCGTCCGGGGAAGTACTACCACCATACCTATTTCTGCCGCAAAGCAGCGTGTAGTGTTAAAGTTTGAAGGGTATGGGTGCCGGTGATAGGCAGTTACCCCACTGCTTCCGCGACCCGTCGCGTAGCGCGTGGCGGCAGATTTTAACATCGTATACAAGAGTTTCAATTTCTAAAGAAATCACCCCTAGGACCACACACTGCCGACGCGTTGACGCGCGAGATTTTTGTACCGCACAAGGCACCCCGCGGCGGGACGCATCGCCAGTGGGTGAATCGCCTTACAGGCAAATGAGACGTTTCAACTTTGTCTCTGGGATGGCAACGCATTTGCAAGGCCTCTGGTATTGCAGATGTCTATATGCAGCGGTCACCACTTAACATCAGGTGGACCATGTTTGCCATCCAATGAAATATAAAGATGTCAAGCAAGTTTGGGTCTTAGGTCACAAAACAATCGCTTATCAAATCATGAGGCGTTGACTGAAACACCGCTGATTGTTAAAAAACGAGAAAATATCTAAGTTTTAAAAGGTTTACACATAATATATCATCACGCCTGTATTTCCCTAAGGGTTAGGCAGAGGTGTACCAATGCACACACAATCCGCCCGTGTGTTTAAGTCCCCTGTAATAGGGGGCGAGCCTATTGCCATTAACCGGGCAACTGAAAATTTCATAGAAAAACCCAATAACACTACTCGACCGGGGAACCCAACACCTCTAGCGTAGCAGTCGCGCTTAGGACCACTAGCCTAACGAGGCAGTTGCTACGGGAAGCAAAGTAAAAAATATTAGTGTCAATACTTACATGCTTGAATCCAACTTAGACCCAGGGAAGATCAGGTAGACATCTCTCGGAGAGGAACCTTCAGACCTGGATGAGGAGGAGAAGGAAGCCACCGATGTCGCGTTGTACAGGTCTATTTGAGGAGCTGGATAGAAAGAGAGACTGTTAGAACATATTTTGAATGGCAAGCAAGCCGACGGCCCACCTGATGTTAAGTTGTCGCCTCTGCTTATAGACATCCGCAATACCAGAGGCCTTGCAGATGCGTTGCCATCCCAGGGACAAAGTTGAAATGTGTCATGTGCCTGTAATTACACCGGCACCCAAACCCTTCAAACCGGAACACATCAACGCTTCATTGCGGCAGTAATAGGTTTGATTGTATCTAGTACTTCCCCGGACGAGCTCCTTCACAATCAACTCTTCACTACGTAGTATAAAACAAAGTCGCTTTCTCTGTCCCTATATCCCTATGTATGCTTAAATCTTTAAAACTACGCCACGGATTTTGATGCGGTTTTTTTTAATAGAGAGTGATTGAAGAGGTAGGTTTATATGTATAATAACATCAGCATTGCACCCGTGCGAAGCCGGGGCGGGTCGCTAGTTATCCATGTTATGAGTGCATTACAAAATGGATCTTATGCCATTTCTTAGAAGCAACAAGAATATTGTAACCAAGATTTTGTAAAAACCAATTTGAAAAGAGTGTCCATGGAGTTTCTTGCTCGTTCTTCTCCATAGAGACCTACGTTTTGGAACGAGCAACTAGCTTCAAGTTTTTCTATGAGTAACTTCTTGACAATTCAAAAGTGCCTGTAAATGTTCTAATTGAAATAAATGTTTTGACTTTGACTTTGACTTAGTTGTACAATTGCAATAGTCTCGCCTCCTATTACATGGGACCTAAACATACCGGTGAACTGTGGGTGTACATTGATACACCTCTGTCTAACCCTTCGGGGAATACAAGCGTGATGGTATGTTATGTTATGTACGTAGTAGAGGCTAGGCCAAGTACCTTTAAAAGTTGCCTTCTCTTAGAGGAGAGGCCTTTGTTCTGCAGTGAGACAATAATAGGCCGTTGTTGTTATTATTTATTTTGACTGCCTCGTTAGCCTAGTGGTCCTTAGCGCGACTGCTACGTTAGAGGTCTTGGGTTCGATTCCCAGGTCGAGCAAAAAGTGTTATTGGCTTTTTCTATGAAATTCTCAGTAGCAGCTCGGAGTTAGGATTTGTGCCCGTTTAATGGCAATAGGCTCGCCCCCTATTACATGGGACCTTAACACACCGGCGAACTGTGGGTGTACATTGGTACACCTCTGCCTAATCCTTCGGGGGATACAGGCGTGAGAGTATGTTATTATTTAAAGCGTCATATAATTCATGTATTAACAAGTCTTTTTCACATAAAGGTCATTGCTCACTATAACAGCACTGCTTCAAATGCAATGCAAGCAATGGTTTCAAAGTACATAATTATAATGACAAGACATTGTACACCCACAGTACGCCGGTATTGTTACACCTCTGCCTAACCCTTCGGGGAATACAGGCGTGATGGACAAGACATTGTGTCTTATAATATTTACATTTATACACACCATCATGCCTGTATTCCGCAAAGATTTAGGCAGAGATGTAACAATGTACACCCACAGTTTACCGGTATGTTTAGGTCCCATGTTGTAGAAGGCTAGCCTATTGCCATTAACCGTGCACAAATCCTAACTCCGAGCTGCTGCTGAGAATTTTTCCGAGTGCGACTTTTTGAAAACACTTTTCGGAAATTAGGATAAATCTGAGGAACTCCGTACAAAGGGAAGTCTTGTATGTGGCAATGCCTTAGCAGCGCTAGTATAGTGCCTAATGACCCTAGTTCCACCAGCAATCTTCTTGTCAAAACATAACAGTCAGTGACTACCGGAACCTAGTCATTTCGAAATAATAATCTTCATTATTTCAATTGAAACATGCTCATTTTGAGTTGTAATTTGTTTTGTGTTTATAATGAGACCTATAGTACTGTAACTGTGAAGGTTAAAAGCATAATGTTCTTATTATAGAAGGGGAAGTTGATAATAGAATTGATAGCAGTAGTAGTAGAGCTCTTTGTGAAGGAGCTCGTCCGGGGAAGTACTACCACCATACTTATTTCTGCCACAAAGCAGCTTGTAGTGTTCCGGTGTGAAGGGTATGGGTGCCGGTGTAGTTACAGGCACGTGAGACGTTTCAACTTTGGGATGGCAACGCATTTGCAAGGCTTAGTATTGCAGATGTGTATAGGCAGCGGTGACCACTTAACATCAGGTGGGCCGTCGGCTTTTTCGCAATCAAATTAACATTTAAAAAAACATTGAGACTAGCTTCTACCCGCAAATTCATCCTCATCAAATTTGATAAATGTAATCCTACGGAAACAGCCGTTTAAGCGTGAAGAAGTAACAAACATCCATCCATCCATTCATTCATCCATCCTCACAAACTTTGCATTTATAATATTTGTAGGAAGTAGGATGGGTTTGCGCTTGACTCTAGTCTAGGTCAGAGGTGACAGAGACAAAGTCGACGATGGAGTGAGCTTACCCAGAAGAAGCCTGTTCACTCTAATTTTGAAGGGATTAGGGTTGAATGCGCTCGGAAATACAGACGTAGGTAGAGGGAACTTTAACGGGAGTTAGCCTAATAATTCCGTGGTCGATCCAATCGCGGATCTAGGTACCTACAGGCTTTATGGACCCCCGGTCCCATTGATGGCAATGGTAATTCGTTGGATTAATTAGATAGGCCTCCAAGTAGAGTTAGCCCGGGGCCCGTCGAATTTGCAGTCCGCCCCTGGACCAATCGGACTTTGAGAGTGAGGGAAGAGGGAGTGCACCTGTGTTTGCGCACATACTTGTACACTATAGTCTCTCTTGCGTACTTGGTTATTCTCCATTGAAATTGGCACGTTTACAAACATACAAACTCACATACACAAACAGCCAGAATCGGAACTATCAGTAGGTCATACTAATATTTGTTCCGTGCGGGAATCGAACACACGTCACGCAGCACACCTGCCAATCGCTCACACATTCCGGCAGCCGTGTCAACAACTGTATCGTACAGAAATCGAGTACAGACTGTGTCATGTTCTGCCGGGGCTGCGGGCTGTTCGTAAGACATACCGCGCCCTCGGAACGCAAAGGGCACAAGAAGGAACATGGATGGGTTTTAGTCAGTAATAGTCTGACCCGTCTCGCCCAGGGCGGGGGAAATTATTTGATGATTTCCCATCGGTGAAAAAAGACTGTCTGATTAAAGAAAGAGATAATAAATACTGACCATCATTAGGAGGGTAAAGGACAGCATGCTCGACGGCACCCTCGATGAAGACCCTCAGTGCTGTCACTCCGTCTTCTACTGGAACTCCTAAAGATATGGCTTGACCACCACCACGACGAACTAACAGCAACTGTGGAGACAAGATATCTTTATATTGAATTGAATTCGATCGCGTGTCTTATTTCACCCGCGTTAAGTTACTACTGTGGTTACTGCTCCGCTCCCGTGTGTCGTAGCGTGGTACTATATAGCCTATGTTAATCAGGGATAATGTAGCATTCTAATGGTGAAAGAATTTTTTAAATTGGTCCAGTTGTTTTTTGAGTATATTCGTTACATACATACATACAAATCTTTCCTCCTAATAATGTAAGTATTGATGAAACAAAGTCGCTCAGATCTTTTAAACTTTGCAACGGATTTTAATGCGTCAATAGATAGAGTGATTCAAGAGGATGGTTTATAAACCATCCTATACGTATACGTATAGAACATTACGGTACCACCAGTGGGAGCGGAGCAGTGACCAGCAGGGAGCAGTGTCACCGCAAATTTTCACCCGCGTCAGTTTCCGTCTTTGGTAACTGCTTCGCGCGCTGTGCTCGTAGCGTGATATTATATAACCTATACTATTTCTCATGAATCTGGCTATCATATATGTATAGGAATTTTCCAATTCGACTGACAGTTCTAGAAATTAGCGCGTTTAAACAAACACAAAAGAGTTAGGAGAGAGTAGTAACAAAGGAGCTGATAACTTTGAAACCGCTGAACCGATTTCCATCAAACATAGCTAAGAATACTCCCGACTAATTTAACTTTGAAACTAAAAAATACTAAAACAAAGTCGGTTCATACGTTCGTGAGCTACGATACCACAGACAGACACTTCAAACTTATATCACCCTGTCATGTCGAGTCGGGGTTTAAAAGTAACTTTTAGCTTTCAAGTCACACTTTTTTTTTTTTTTTTTGGGGGGTGGGAAATCATCAAATAACTTCTCCTGCCCTGGGCGGGGCGGGAGGGAGTGTCAGACTTTTACTGACTAAAACCCACCCATGTTCCTTCTAGTGCCCTTTGCGTTCCGGGGGCGCGGTATCTCTTACGAACAACCCGCAGCCCCGGCAGGCATCGGCCTTCAGTGGCCCCTTCCTTTTGCTGACATCTCTTTGAGGCGCGCGTGGAACACGGACAGTAAGGACGGTGAGCTACCCATTGCCCACCGTCCACAGGCCCGTATATCGTGGCCGGGAGTCGTCTCGCGGCTCCCGACGTCCGGAGCGTCTACCGCGGCAAGTCACACTTACGTCAAACTTCTCAATTCCCAAATCATTGTTGAGTCTTCCTCGCCTGCCTTGCTTAGGATCCAAGGGGTTCCACTGTTCCAGTTCAGTCTCTGCTGCCAGATTGCTGGACCCTGCCATATCCTGAAACAAGACGATAGTGTTTTAAAAAAAATTATAGGTTTGTTCTTGACTCTAGTCTAGGTCAGAGGTGACAGAGACAAAGTCGACGATGGAGTGAGCTTACCCAGAAGAAGCCTGTTCGCTAACTTTGAAGAGATGAGGGTTGAATTCGTTCGGAAATACAGACGCGGGTAGAGAGTTCCACTCCTTTGCAGTGCGTTATAAAAGACGTTTTGAAACCCTTAGTGCAAATTGGTAGAATGGCAACAAGGTAGGGATCTATCTCCAGTATTTTGAGTACCTTCCATCTAGGTGAGGTTAAATAAATCCAATTTTTATAATATTTGCAGGTTTTATCCTGATACTAGCTTCTGCTCCCAACTTAGTTCGCGTAGTTTTTTCACCCGCATTAGGTTACGTTTTTGGTTACTGCTCCGCACCTATTGGTCGTAGCGTTATGTTATATAGCTTATAGCCTTCTTCGATAAATGGACTATCTAATACACAATTTTTTTTGTCAATTCAAACCAGTAGTTTTTGAGATTAGCGCGTTCAACCAAACTAACTCCTCAGCTGTATAATTTTAGTAACGACTAGCTGACTCGGCAGACTTCGTACTGCCTCAATCGATAAATAACAGACCTAAACTTTTGTATAAAATAATCTTAAAACAAACAAAACGAATCCGTATTTCATAAAAAAGCATTTTTTGAATGAAGCGTGAAGTTTGATTATTATTTTCGACACATCATGTTGCTTACTTACAAAACATAGTTTTCCTGAAATACTAATTTAATATGAACTTTATTGAATAGCAATGAAGTTCAAATTGACTCTACATTTTATTTAGAAAACGTTCATATGGGAAAAAGAAAATGGCTGTTTTTTAGGGTTTTCCCGGCAATTATTCGAATTTTACTCACCTTTGAAACCCTCCGTAGACCTCCACGAACATTTCAAGACTAAGATAGCATAAATCCGTTCAGCCGTTCTTGAGTTTTAACGAGATTAACGAACAGCAATTGATTTACCATCACGCCTGTATTCCCCGAAGGGTTAGGCAGAGGTGTAACAATGTACACCCACAGTTCGCAGGTATATTTAGGTCCCATGTAATAAGGGGCGAGCCTATTGCCATTAACCGGGCACGAATCCTAACTTTCATTTTTATATATATATATATATATTACTTTCAGTAAAGAAACTGGAAGATATATTTATTTTATTGATATATCACTTTCTGTTTAACATTATACACGTTTCTTAAATAAATTCCTTCATAAAGTATTTATTTTCTAGGTATATTGCTACTTTCTAGTGATTTTCAACCATTATTTAGCTTTTTACTGTTTTAAAATCGTTGTCAGACAACAATATTGGTTAGTTTGTTGTGTTTCTACGATTTTTAAATGTTATTCTTCATGACTACACAACTGCCCCGTTGGTCTCGTGGTCGCATGCGCGACTGCTACGCTAGAGGTCTTGGGTTCGATTCCCAGGTCGGGCGAGAGGTTATTTATTTATTAAAACTTTTTGCACATAATGTAAATAATACACTGTACAAAGGCGGACTTCATGCCTTGGCATTTTCTACCAGTCTACCTTAGGGTGATGCAGAGACAAAACATAGTAGGTGCAAGGAACAGAAAGTTTTCAGGAATAAAATATAATAAATACAAATATACATACACACAAACAAAGTATACAGAGTAGAGAAATAGAAAAAAAAATACATAGGTGGAGAAATATAAGAAACTAATTGTGAGACGAGTCAGCCAACTTCATAAGCAAGTGTTCACGAGCTTTTACTTTCCATTAGGAATTTCTCAATAGCAGCTCGGAGTTAGGATTTGTGCCCTGTTAATGGCAATAGGCTCACCCCCTATTACATGGGACCCAAAAACATACCGGCGAACTGTGGGTGTACATTGTTACACCTCTGCCTAACCCTTTGGGGAAAACTGGCGTGATGGTATGTGTTATTCTACATGTCGGTAAGATATAATTTAAATATACCTATTTATCGTCTTCGCTACTTTGTATAATACGTACATCATAAACTCGCCGTTTTCTCATGTGGGCAGGCAGAAACCACAGAATGCCACCTGCTACGATCCTTCCACACTCCCATCCCCTCGTCCACGTTCATACATCTGGTCATATAAGCACGCCGGTTACGAGTACTAGCACGCGACCTTTCTGAAGAAGAACCCCACCAGTAAGGTCAGGGTAGGTCTTTCTAGGGCGTCCTCTCCCGGCGTTGCCACTCACATCTGGCATATAAATCCCTTTTGTTAGTGGCCTTTCACTCATCCTCTCAACATGACCGAACCATCTAAGCATACTCTTTTCTACCTTTGTCACTACATGCTTTTTTATTTTATTGATGATGTGAGTGTTGCGAATGACGACACTGGTATTTCACATTGTGACATAAATATAATAATAACAATAACCATCTTTTTCATGATTCTTACCATAACTTGTAGAGGATAAGGCATCACCTCCCCCTCGGTGTGCTTGGAGACGTTTCTCAGCTCTTGGAGAGCTTCTTCGGATTCCTCTGAAGGATGGTTGGGGTCCGTCCATATTGTGTAGACCTGATGAAGATGGAAATTTAGTTAGATCACTGGTTTTGCCCGCTACATCGTCAGAATCATCTCGCACTTGCACTGGATGTTCATGATGCTAAAGAATGACATAGGCCTCTCCTAGATAGCCACGATGACCGTAGGGGATCGGTCCCTCCCCTCAAAATAGCCACAATGACCACGTACACTTATTCACGTACGTCGTCACGTGCAGTAATTTGCACCTGTCATGTTATCTCTCCACCACCTTTGGTTGACTGGTAGAGAATGCCTAAGGCATTAAGTCCGCCATTGTACTTTTTTGTTGCATATAGTTTAAATAAATAAATAACCAGTCCTGCGCGGCCCGCATCCAGCGATTTCCCGCAACCTCTACCAGGTCTTCGGTCCACCACGTAGGGGGCTGGCCCACGCTACGCTTTGTGGTACGCCAAGCAAAAGTACACTTCATCCAAATTCACCTAAGAAGATTCTTACAGCTTACTTCACGTTTCTTACCTTCAACCGCTTCTCCACCAGCGCCCTCAGTGCTAACGGTAGCCTTTGTGGATCACCAGGTCCTTTGTCTGTGATCACAAACAGTGCACTGTCGTACGGAACCAATTTGGCAGCTGTTGCCAAAGCTCTCATGGTACCGTCGTTTGTTGTTTCTGTGTTTACTCCCTGAGAACAGAAAATACATTTCAAATGTGATACTACCAGCCTATTTTATTCGGAAAGTACGTAACGCTGGATAGTCAGAAGCCTAGAAGTCTGACAACCAGTCTAACCAAGAGATATCGTGTTGCCCAGTAACTGTGTTGTGGAGGTCAGATATGCAGTCGCTCAATGTAAAACACTGGTACTCAGCTGCATCCGGTTAGATTGAAAGCCGACCCCAACATAGTAGGGATGGCTAAGCAGATGATGATAACCAGCCTATCATTGTCCTACTGCAGAGCATAGTCATCTGTTCATACAGAGAAGGCACGAGCATTGATCACCACGATTGCTCAAGGTGGATTGGCGATTTCAGACTTATATTTTAGAGTCCAGGTTTCCTCACGATGTCGCCAATCAAAATATAATTACAAATTCTTTAACATACGTAAACTCACGCCTTTTCCTATAGAGGTAGGCAGAAACCACAGAACACCACCTGCTACGATCCTTACATACTTTTTTCGCCTCGTCCACGCTCATACATCTGGTCATACAAGCACGCCGGTTACGAATACTGCGCACCCGACCTTTCTGAAGGACCTCATCAGTAAATTCTTTTACCTGATATTTTAGCAAGAGCTTCGACAGTGCCTGTGAAACGGTTTTCTCCCCGCTAGAAGTACTTTTTGGTTGAAGATTATGTCTGGATCTCCAATTTACACCTGTAGACAAAATAAATATATGTTAGCAAATATTATTGTCTTGCCTTCATTATCATCATCTTCCTGCCCTTATCCCATGTTACTTGGGGTCGGCGCAACACATTTTCTTCTTCCACGCTGTCCTGTCAACCGTCATGCTATCGCTGACTCCCTTCTCTTTCACATCATTCTTCACGCAATCCATCCATCTTTTCTTTGGCCTCCCTCTTCTCCTCCATCCATCCACATTCAGATTCATAACTCTTTTGGTCAACAGCAACAGGACCGGATTATCAATTAGAGAGTTTAGGCAATTGCAGTATAGGGCGGGTTCGAGGCCTGTCGGGGAAGCGGTGAATGCTCATGCGAATCCGGCACCCCCGGCCATAAGCAGAGGTGGAACATCCGCGGTGGTTTTAGCCGGTAAAAGTCCGGCATGCCCCTTCGTCACCTCCATGACGAAGGAAGTCCATGAAAATTTCCACCGCGCACCCTAAAAAAAAGGGGCCGCTTGACGAGAAAAAGAAATTGAAAATGTTTCATCGAATGATTTTATTGTAAGATATGTACGTAAATACCGGCAAAGTGCGAGTCGGATTCGCGCACGAAGGGTTTTGTTCCATTATCTGTAAAAACAGCAAAAATATCACGTTTGTTGTATGGGAGCCCCCTTAAATATGTATTCTATTCTGTTTTTTAGTATTTGTTGTTACAGCGGCGACAGAAATACATCATCTGTGGAAATTTCAATTGTCTAACTATCACGGTTCATGAGATACAGTCTGGTGACAGATGGACGGACAGCGGAGTCTTAGTAATAGGGTCCCATTTTACCCTTTGGGAACGGAACCCTAGAAACCCTCAACACAAGTAACAAAAATTTAAAATTTTAAGTAACCCCCGACAGAAGATAAACATCCCTACCGCAGCCAACAAAAGATCTGATAACCTTGAAACGGCTGAACCAATTTCGATAAAACGTATCTAATAACCATCGCTCAGAAACCTACTTTCTAATTAAAAAAAAACTGCATTCGAATCGGTTCACACGTTTAAGAGCTACGGTGCCACAGACGGACACACAGACACGTCAAACTTATTACACCCCTCTATTTAAGTCGGGGGTTAAAAAAATCTCATTCTTGCCGCTAAGCATTGCTGTGTTTCAGTTTGAAGGGTAACTGTAGGAACCAGAGTCCGACGCTCAGTATAACAACAACAAATGAATCAATTATCTATGATAAATAACTAAAAATAGTTATTAAATATATTTCCTTTTAAACCGACTGCCCCTATTGCCACATACTATGAAAGGCATTAGGGTTCCGTGGTGTACAATCGTAAAACTAAATCTACACTAATGTTATAGAGCTTCACGTTCCACGGACTTTTCGGCCGCCTATACCTTAGCCCGACAAATACCTTGGACACCGTCAAAGCCGCCGACATAATCTGTTCGCACTACCGCTATTTAGATCTGTTGCTAGAGCCGAATCCCCAGTATGTCAAACCCTAAGGATGCTAAACGCCCTCCTGACTGCCGACCCTGAATGTGATGCGTTTGCTGATGAATGGAAGAAAATAATGCGTGCTTGTCTGGTGTTCTGTGAGAGACAGTATGCGAGGGTGTCCACTGTTACGTGCTAGTTTATGTTAGTTTGTGATGTGTTAGTTGATTTAATCATTTACTCAAATAATTATTTAATCATTTTATCCACGAATTGTATAACGACGAATTGTGTAGCCTAGTGGTCCTAAGCGCGACTGCTACGCTAGAGGTCTTGGGTTCGATTCCCAGGTCGAGCAAAAAGTGTTATTGGGTTTTTCTATTAAATTCTCAGTAGCAGTTCGGAGTTAGAATTTGTGCCCGGTTAATGGCAATAGGCTCGCCCCCTATTACATGGGACCTAAATATACCGGCGAACTGTGGGTGTACTTTGTTACACCTCTGCCTAACCCTTCGGGGAATACAGGCGTGATGGTCGTGATGGTTAATTGTATATAAGTATAATTGTTTTTTTTTTGGATTGTATGTTATTTGAATGCTTATTTTATTTTAATATTCATAATATGATGTTAATTAATGTAATTGGACATGTGCCGTTTTAATTAACTATAAATAAATAAATAAAGCTGAGAAGTTTGTTTGTTTAAAACGCGCTTATCTCTGGAACTGCCAGTCGGGCTGGAAAAAACCTGTTTGTGTCTGATAGCCAAATCCATGAAGAACATTATAGGCTATATTACATCACGCTGCAACATACAGGAGCAAAGCAGCAATGAAACAGGTAACGTCACGTTTGAAAAAAAAAACACCCGGTCTAAATGTCAAGTAAAATGTATTGTTAGAAGGCACTAATCTCTAAAACAACTCGTCATATTACAAAAAGTCTTTTTGTATATGATAACCAGATACATAAGGAATAGTATAGGCTATATAACATCACGCTACGACCTACAGGAGCGGAGCAGAAGTCAAAAACGTAACTTCACGTTTAAAAAAATCCTCGCGGTCTAATTGACAAGCAGAATGTATTGTGTTTGTTTGTAATCTCTGGAACAACCCGTCGTATTAAAAAAAAGTATTTGTGTAATGATAGTCAGATTCATAAGGAACCGTATAAGCTATATAACATCACGCTACGACATAAAGGAGCGGAGCAGTGACCAAAAACGTAACACTCACGTTTGAAAAAAAAACCGCGACTGGCAGAAACTAGAGAAATTTTATTTAGGTAGTACATTTGAATTTGTGACTCGCGCTTGCCTATTAGTTTTTATGGACCAATCACTGAGTTTTTGCTCTCGTGCTTGTGTTAGAATATACCAATTGGGGCGTGTCGTGTACATTACATAATTATAAACACAAGGTCGACGAATCGCCTTTCTCAAGAATCCAGTGGTTTTGTATTTATATTTCCCATTAAATGTACGTTTATTCATCAACTATTTATTCTACTGATCCTACTTCTTACAAACCTACTATAATTAATATTATTTATTTATTAAACTTTATTCACATATTGTAAAAAATACACTGTACAAAGGCGGACTTAACGCCTTAGGCATTTTCTACCAGTCTACCTTAGAGAGACAATACACGGTAGTTGCAAAAAACAGAAAATATTCAGGAATAGAATATATTTTGATAATAAATACATATATACGTACATACAAACAAAACATACAAAGTAGAGAGAGATAAAAATACATAGTTGGAGAAATAATAAACAAATTAATTGTGAGACGATAGATTTTTTGTTTATAACGAATAGGCTCCGAAACTACTGGACCGATTGTAACAGTTTTTTCACCAATATATAGCTACGTTATTCCTGAGTAACATAGGCTATATAACATCACGCTACGACACACGGGAGCGGAGCAGTAACGAAAGACGTAACATAACGCGGGTGATTATTTTAGGAGGACTTCTTTATACTAATATTATAAATGCGATTTGTGAGATAGATGGATTTTTGTAAATCTTTATCGCTCAAACGGCTGAACGGATCTGGATGAAATTTGGCACTGAGATAGATTGTAGTGTGGCATAACACATAGGATACTTTCTATCCCGGAAAAGTGTAAGTGTCCCGTGGGATAATATGTCAAATTTGTCGCGGTCGAATTCGCGGGTAGAAGGTAGTACTAGTCTATTATTGTCCTACTGCTGGGCAAAGGCCTCTTCTCATACAGAGAAGGCACGAGCATTGATCACCACGCTTGCTCAAGGCGGATTGGCGATTTCAGATTAATATTAATTACTAGCATCTTTCCACCCGCGTTAAGTTACGTCTTTGGTTACTACTCCGCTCCCGTGTGTCGTAGCGTGATGTTATATAGCCTATACTATTCCTCATGAATCTGACACAACATTTTATTTTTCAAATCAGAAAGTTTTAGAGGTTAGCGTTTTTTAAGCACACAAACAATTAATCTGGTCAGCTTTATTATACTTGTATAGATAAGTCCTGGGTTCCTTATGATGTTTTGATTCACCGATGTCAGTGATGTCCAAGATAAACTTAGACAATACATCATCATCTACTTAGCCTTTTTCCAACTATGTTGGTCGGCTTCCAGTCTAACCGGATGCAGCTGTAAACCAGTGTTTTACATGGAGCGACTGCCTATCTGACCTCCACAACCCAGTTACTGGGCAACACGATACCTCTTGGTCAGACTTCCTGACTGTCCGTAAAGACTGTCCAAGATCTACGAATGACAGCCGGGACCAACGCGAACGGCTTTACGTGCTTTCCGAGACACGCGGGTGTCACACCACCAACTTCCAAACTCCGGGTTGCTACTGAGCAAATCCTGGTGGAAAAACCCAATAACACTTTTTTCCCGACCTGGGAATTGAACCCGGGACCCCACGCTCAACAGTCGCGCTTGCAACCACGAGGCTAACGGGGCAGTTAAACTTAGAAAGTACATATGAATAAAAAATTGGTACTCGAATCAAACCGGTTGCGAGATTCAAATAACAAAAAAAAAAAATATATAAAATTACAAATTACACAGTTCCCACCATTTTAATTTTATTACGCCTGTCAACGGGTGCAAAAAACTTTTAATGTACGCTGAAAAAATTCCTGAAGAATTCTTCAAGCTAATTATTGACTATGAAAAATTGAATTCGTTTACCAACACATTTATTCAATTTGTTAGGGTGCTGTCACATTGTCAAACTTGCCGATGGCGACGGGAATGACAGTGACAGTTGCCATGTCTACGTCCCGATTTTGAATCCCGAGCGGGACAAGCGCTTTCCCGATTTTTGTACTTTCTTATATCTTGACGATAACATGGTTGGCGCAGTGATTGAGCGATTGGTTGCTTCGCTGCGAACATATATTTGTATGGTCTTCAGATAGTTATTTCGGGTCTGGTTGTTCGTATATGTTTGTAAGCGCACACACGACCCGCAAACCAAAATAAATAAATTAGGGACCTTTGAAAGCTGTTAAATGAACAAGAATATGTAAAAGGATAAGCTTCTTTTTTTATATAATATAAAAAAAAAAAAATATACACTCACGCCTGTATTCCCCGAAGGGTTAGGCAGAGGTGTAACAATGTACACCCACAGTTCGCCGGTATATTTAGGTCCCATGTAATAAGGGGCGAGCCTATTGCCATTAACCGGGCACAAATCCTAACTCCGAGCTGCTACTGAGAATTTCATAGAAAAACCCAATAACACTTTTTGCTCGACCTGGGAATCGAACCCAAGACCTCTAGCGTAGCAGTCGCGCTTAGGACCACTAGGCTACCGAGGCAGTTAGTTCTAGTGTTCTTTTTTTTAGAGATTGGAAATCATCAAATGATTTCCCCCGCCCTGGGCAGGGCGGAAAGGAGTGTCAGGCTTTTACTGATAAAATCCCATCCATATTCCTACTTGTGCCCTTTGCGTTCCGGGGGCGCAGTATCTCATTACCAAAACCGGCAGCACCGGCAGGCAAAAAAAAAAGAATAGGCTTAACAAACCTCTTAGCGCGATGTTTGTATTAAATCCCGCTTTCAAATCATAAATCCCGATTTTTTTACAAAAAAAAAAAAACAAAATCCCGATATTTTCAAAAATTAATCTCGCTATTTTTAACAACACCCTAACAAATCATGACAGACATAACAACACACATTGTAGATATGTGATTTAAATGACAATTGAGCATGACCAATTGTTTGTCCACGTTAAAATACCGTATAATATATAAATATGTACGTGTGTACGTAAATATGACGTCAAAAATATTTTGTTTATGATCGATGTGTCGCAGTATAAATAAAAATAAAGCAATTGATTTGCCATTTGAATAAGGGCTTTAAATCGTGTGCGTCAAAGTTAGTTTTATAATGACAAGATCAAAGAGGTGACCGCTCCCGATATTTTGTAAGAATTGAAAACCGTACCGTAAATGCCTGGGTAGCCTAGTGGCCCTAAGCGCGACTGCTACGCTAGAGGTCTTGGGTCCGATTTCCACGTCGGGCAAAAAGTACTATTTGGTTTTTCTATGAAATTCTCAGTAGCGACTCGGAGTTAGGATTTGTGCCCGGTTAATGGCAATAGACTCGCCCCCTATTACATGGGACCAAAAGGTACCGGCGAACTGTGGGTGTACATTGTTACACCTCTGCCTAACCCTTCGGGGAATACTACACTTAGTTAAAATTTAAATTTCCTATTACGATTCAAAAGATACAGCTCTGAGACAGATGGACTTACAGCAGAGCCTTTAGTAACAGGGTTCCGTTTGGGTATTTGTTTTGGATTTTGTATTGGATTGTGGAATTTATTCGAAAGGACGACCATAGATGGGTTTTAGTCAGTAAGAGTCTGTCCCTTCCACTCCGTCTAGAGCAGAAGAAACCATTTGATAATTTCCCATCTTTTTGACCATAGAACCCTAAAAAAAGGCCTTGTATCTACTGCATTTTTGTTATTTTATTAGTTTGGAAATCATCAAATAACTTCTCCCGTCCTGGGCGGGGCGGGAGGGAGTGTCAGACTTTTACTGGCTAAAACCCACCCATGTTCCTTCTTGTGCCCTTTGCGTTCCGGGGGCGCGGTATGTCTTACGAACAACCCGCAGCCCCGGCAGGCATCGGCCCTCAGTGGCCCCTTTCCTATGCTGACATCTCTTTGAGGCGCGCGTGGAACACGAACGCGTCGTCGACACGGCCTGTCGTTATACAACGTAAGGACGGTGAGCTACCCATTGCTCACCGTCCACAGGCCCGTTCTACTGCATGAGTTGAAACATTTCCACATTATATTTTGTTTTTTTACCAACAATGACACGTTTGGCGAAAAAAAAATGGTTCCCTGCATGAATTAATTTAATTTTTGATGTGTTTATGTTAATTACTATTGTTCTAACATTAATTGTTTTATTATAATTGTTACAGGTAAGAATTCATGTTACTTTTTCTGGCTGTTACTACGTTGATGAGGTAAGTGGGACTTAATTATTTTTATTAACAATGTAAAGTTGGAACTCAATTATTTTCTTTACAAAATTTAAGTAAACCCCGACAGAAGAATTAAATTCCCTACAGCTGATAGCTTTGAAACCGCTGAACCGATTTCCATCAAACATAGCTAAGAACACTCCCGACTAATATACCTTTCAAACAAAATAAAAACTAAATCAAAATCGTTTATGCATTCGGGAGCTACGATGCCACAGACACACACACACAGACACGTTAAACTTATAACACCCCGTCGTTTTTGGGCCTGGGGTTAAAAATGCTCAAATTCAAGTCGTTTGTCGAATGCAAGTAATAAATTAATATTTATCGCCGTCGCCTGCCTCGGTAGCCTAGTGGTCCTAAGCGCTACTGCTACGCTAGAGGTCTTGGGTTCGATTCCCAGGTCGAGCAAAAAGTGTTATTGAGTTTTTCTATGAAATTCTCAGTAGTAGCTCGGAGTTAGGATTTGTGCCCGGTTAATGGCAATAGGCTCGTTCCGTATTACATGGGACCTAAACATACCGGCAAACTGTGGGTGTACATTGTTACACTTCTGCCTAACCCTTCGGGGAATACAGGCGTATATAGGCGTATACAGGTGTAGGCGTATGTTATTTATCGTCGTCATGATCATATTACCCAAACGACGTCCACTGTTGGACGTAGGCCTCCCCTAAAGATAGCTACGGTGACCTGTCCTGCTATATAGATTCGGTCAAATTAATAATGTCCGTAACGACCAATCTCAAAGACAAAGTCAAAGCATTTATTTCAATTAGACCATTTACAGGCACTTTTGAATTAACAAGAAGTTACATTTAAAAGTTGAAGCTAGTTTCTCGTTTTTGGAACGTGCAACTAGCTTCAACTTTTATCGCCAGTAGTTCTATAAGGAGAAGAACGAGCAAGACACTCCATGGACACTCTTTTCTTCCAATTTGGTTTTACAAAATGTTTCAATGGAGACTGGCCAAGTACGCAGAAGATATTGTAGTGCACGAGTGTGTGCGCAAACACAGCTGCATCTCTCTTCTCTAATAATTCTCTTATTTTAATGTTATCTATTCATTCTTAAGATTTAGAAGTTTTCTTTAGTAAACGTTTTAAGATTAATTAAAATCAGTTCAGTAATCTATATGTATATATAAAAGTCAATTGATGTTCGTTAGTCTCGCTAAAACTCGAGAACGGCTGAACCGATTTGCCTAATTTTGGTTTTGAAATATTTATAGAAGTCCAAGTAAGGTTTATACGTATAGGACATAACGCTACGAGCAACGGGAGCGGAGCAGTAACCAACGGCGTAACTGCACGCGGGTGACACCGCGAGTAGACATGGGCTAAATAGCCCACTGAAACGAAAAGGTGCGATTAGCTCTTATACTCAAAAGAGCAGTATCAATCTTTTACCTCACTAGGTCTTCTATAGTTTAATCGCTCAGACGCAGACTGTTAGATCATTTGACTCACACCGCACGGCCGCACACGCGTTGCATGAGACGGTTCGGCTCGCTCAATACTCAGTAGATCTTTGGAAGTATGAATTCTTTTCATTAGTATAAAAACACGTAGCGTTAAGCGAATTAATCACCGATCGGTGAACGGCTCGGTGTCTTCGTAGTTCGTATTTGTACGTGTGCCGAGTGCTACTGGGCTATTCAGCGACCGAGTGCGTTAGCTTGAGCGACATTAATCGAAAAGAGATCGATCTCTTTTCTATCACTAGCTCACGAGCTACACAAGTCTAACCGCGAGGTACTTAGCTAGTTTTCAATATTTTGACCTTTCTGATACCTTGCGGCGTAAATACTCTTAACTTAATAATGATACGTCGCTAGAATCCACGTTTCACGTTTTTATTGATGGTTTAACAGATGTTAAGGAAAATACAGGGCGTTAGCGAATCAAAAAAACAAGAGTCCCTGGGCAGTCCGTCACTAGCACTGAACAATCCGTGCTATACGACACTAAACCCTTAATAGGATTTTAAGAAAAAATCCCGAAATTCCGGGATCGCATAAAAAATATTTGATTACTCAATAATAAGTATCAAGATGAATAAACTAATGTATATCTTACCCTAGTAATCCAATAAAAACAACGTAATATTATAAAGCTGAAGAGTTTGTTTGTTTGGTTAAACACGCTTATCTACGGAACTACTAGTTAGAATTAAATAAATCTTTTTGTGTTGGATAGGTCATTTATCGAGGAAGGCTATATAACATCACGCTACGACCAATAGGTGCTCAGCAGTAACCAAAAACGTAACTTAATGCGGGAGAAAAAAAAGTCGCTGGTAGAAGCTAGTCATAATATAAATTTATTTTTCGTTTTGTCGGCCCCGCAATTAACAGAATTCCTCGACACTTATGAACAATCCAAAATTTAATTGGAAGTGTTTGTCAGACTGACAAAAATCCATCCCGGGGTACCCTCTTCATACTGCATCATCTACTTAGCCTTTTTCCAACTATGTTGGGGTCGGCTTCCTGTCTAACCGGATGCAGCTGAGTACCAGTGTTTTACATGGAGCGAGTGCCTATCTGATCTCCACATCCTAGTTACTGGGGAACACAATACCTGACTGGTTGTCAGACTTCCTGGCTTCTGACTATCCGTAACGACTGTCAAAGATCTACGAATGATAGTCGGAACCAACGGCTTCCCTCTTCACACTTACATTGGGGATTCTAAAAACGTACGTGCCATCCACAATCCCCGACTGGTTCCAAATCCCGACTTTCCGGGAAAGTACGTCTCTTGTAACAAAATCACCCTGTATATATTTGTCAAGCTGTAATTATAATGCTAAGAAATACAACAAAAACTATAAAACCTTGGTTGCGTTACGTGTGAAGGACACTTTATGTCCTGTCAGTTACGTTGAGTTCCGGGTTCGATGTCAGGCTCGTTACTTTGTTAACTTAACTAGGTCATAGTACAAAGTCAGGTTAAAATAACTGTTGCTGTATTGAGTTTATTAGTCCCAGTAATATGTCAATGCAAATGTTTTGTGAGGATGGATGGATGGATGGATGT
The DNA here is from genome assembly GCA_947462355.1 of Caradrina kadenii. Taxonomy (NCBI): domain Eukaryota; kingdom Metazoa; phylum Arthropoda; class Insecta; order Lepidoptera; family Noctuidae; genus Caradrina; species Caradrina kadenii. The sequence goes on along the minus strand of OX381702.1, from coordinate 3,601,053 downwards.
TTGTTACACTTTCACGCTTAAACGGCTGAACGGATCTGGATGAAATTTGGCACTGAGATAGATTGTAGTGTGGAATAAGACATAGGCTACTTTTTATCCCGGAAAAATGTACGGTTCTCGCGGTATAATATATTGACGGGAACGAAGCGGGAGAAGCTAGTGCTTAATAAATGCTTTGACTTTGATTTTGATCCCTTCGTCTGAGATTCCGACTTGCATACATACCATCACGCCTGTACTCCCCGAAGGGTTAGGCAGAGGTGTACCAATGTACATTGTACACCCACAGTTCGCCGGTATGTGTAGGTCCCATGTAATAGGGGGCGAGCCTATTGCCATTAACCGGGCACAAATCCAAACACCGAGCTGCTACTGAGAATTTCATAGAAAATCGCAGTAACACAGCTCGACCTGAGAATTAAACCCAAGACCTCTAGCGCAGCAGTCGCGCTTAGGACCACTAGGCTAACGAGGCAGTAACACTGACTCACACTTACTTTTGACCAGTTTTTATGACACTCAATCATTCTAATTAGATTCATACATAAAGATATTTGACATCAATAACGTTTGTTTGCTTAACTAATTGACATGTCCCTGAAGGCTGCAAGAACGTTGTTTGTTGGGTATTTTCCAAGATTTAGTTAATTTTCTATTTTGCTTTTTTTTAACCTTATAGTGATGGTACTTAGTGGTACCCCCTGAGCAGATCAGTACTATGGTCATCATCATCTACTTAGCCTTGTCCCAACTATGTTGGGGTCGGCTTCCAGTCTAACCGGATGCAGCTGAGTACCAGTGTTTTACATAGAGCGACTGTCTATCTGACCTCCACAATCCAGTTACTGGGCAACTCGATACCTCTTGGTAAGACTGGTTATCAGACTTTCTGGCTTCTGACTATCCGTAACGACTGTCAAAGATCTACGAATAACAGCCGGGACCAACGACTTTCCTTTTCGAGTCACGGGGGTGTCACACCACCAATTTCCAACCTCCGGGTTGCTACTGAGAAATTCGTAATGAAGAAACCCAATAACTCTTTTTGCCCGATCCGGGAATCGAACCCAGGACCCTGTGCTCATCAGTCGCGCTTGCGACCACGAGACCAACGGGGCAGTCAGTTCAGTACTTAGGTATAAGGTGTAAATAATCACACAATATTAAAAATTTTAAGTAACACCCGACAGAAGAATAATAATCCCTACCGCAGTTAACAAAAGAGCTGATAACTTTGAAACCGCTGAACCGATTTCCATCAAACATAGCTAAGAACACTCCCTACTAATTCACCTTTCAAACAAAAGAAACTAAATCAAAATCGGTTCATGCGTTCGGGAGCTACTATGCCACAGACAGATACACACACAGACACGTCAAACTTATGACATCCCGTCGTTTTTGGTTCGGGGTTAAAAATCAAAATCGGTTCATGCGTTCGGGAGCTACGATGCCACAGACAGATACACATACAGACACGTCAAACTTATGACATCCCGTCGTTTTTGCGTCGGGGGTTAAAAAGATACTTAAAGAAAACCAAAAGTAGCATAAATCCTTTCCATTACTGCAATCATTTTTAACCGACTTCAAATAGAAGGAAATTATCAATTCGCCTGTATGTTTGTTACACGATAGCTCCGCCAATTATGAATCGATTTTGATGATTATTTTTTTGTTTGATAGGTAAAACTTCAAAGGAGGTCCCATATAAATTTTATCGAAATTGGTTCAACAAAATAGGTAAAAAAAAAATTACAGAAAAAAAATGTACTTAAATAACATACCAGCACGCCTATATTCCCCGAAGGGTTAGGCAGAGGTGTAACAATGTACACCCACAGTTCGCCGGTATGTTTAGGTCCCATGTAATGGGGGGCGAGCCTATTGCCAATAACCGGGCACAAATCCTAACTCCGAGCTGTTACTGAGAATTTCATAGAAAAACTCAATAACACTTTTTGCTCGACCTGGGAATCGAACCCAAGACCTCTAGCGTAGCAGTCGCGCTTAGGACCACTAGGCCAACGAGGCAGTTACTTACATATGAATTGAAAAAAGTCACATTGAGCCCTGTATCAAACTTGCAAAAACTAACTAAATATCACTTACCATTAGAATCATATCCCATCACCAACACATGCGTCAGATTCAAGGTCGGCACAGTCAGGTCGCTCCAGACTGCCAAAGCCCTCGCCAGGGCTTCTGCCCTCAAAGGCACCATGATACCAGCTGGGGGCCGCACCCAGCAGTCCTGCAACCATCCTCGAACGACGGACCTGGTGGTCTGAGGCTTCAGGTTCGGGGGGTCTAAGTTTCTTTTTTCCGTTGATGGGTTTGATTCTGGAATAAAATTGAGATTATTTTAAGAGGACTTCTTCTTACTAATATTATAAATGCGAAAATTTGTGAGATAGGTGGATTTTTGTAAATCTTTATCGCTTAAACGGCTGAACGAATCTGGATGAAATTTGGCACTGAGATAGAATGTAGTGTGGAATAACACATAGGATACTTTTGATACCGGAAAATTTACGGTTCCCGTTCGATAATATATCAAATTTGACGCAAACGAAGTCGCGTGGAGACGCGAGCCATCTATATAACAATTGGTTTGTGTGTCTGTTTAGCTGTTTCGTCTTTGTAAATTGCTTATAGGATTTTGATGCGGTTTTCTGCGGCCTTCTGACTGCCTTGTTGGCCTAGTAGTCCTAAGCGCGACTGCTACACTAGAGGTCTTGTGTTCGATTCCCAGGTCGAGGGTTGTTATTGGGTTTTTCTATGACATTTTCATTAGTAGTTGGGCTTAGGGTATCAACACAACAACATACCATCACGCCTGTATTCCCGAAGGGTTAGGCAGAGGTTTACCAATGTACACCCACAGTTCACCGGTATGTTTTAGGTCCCATGAAATAGGGGGCGAGCCTATTGCCATTAACTGGGCACAAATCATAATGATTTATGTCTTTTATGGGAACGTTCAGAAGTTGGTCGGGGATCCAAAACAGCTCCTTGAAGAAAATTTAAAGAAATGGAGATCGTCTTACCAATTTCTGCCTTAGGATTCCTTTGACCAGGTACCTCGACCTCTTCCTCTGACTCCTGCATCTTTGGAGGCGGTTCCTCGTCATCCATAGCTCTGGTTGTGGCTTGTATTGGTACCGTTTCAGTCTGAAATGGTGTTGATTACGATAATTAAGTTATTGAACTGAATGAAGTCAAGTTAAAGCATTTATTTCAATTCAATAATTTACAGGCAGTTTTGAATTGTCAAGAACTCGGTCAGTCAGTCAAAGAGTTAAAGCTAGTTGCTCGTTCCAAAACGGACGTCTCTATGGAGAAGAACGAGCAAAAAACTCCACGGATACTCTTTTCAATTAAGTTTTTACAAAATCCTTGTAGTTACAGGCACATGAGTCATTTCAACTTAGTCTCTGGGATGGCAACGCATTTGCAGGCCTCTGGTATTACAGATGTCTATAGGCAGCGGTGACCACTTAAGATCAGGTGGACCTTTGGCTTGCTTGCCGTCCAATTCCCGCTTGCCCCCTATTGGGACTTAAACATATATACTGTGGGTGTATATTGGTATATCTCTGTTTGTTTGATCCCGGCTACTCCCGGCCTCTACCTATTTCTTTCACTTACTGATCCAGTTCTTGGACAAGACTCAAGGCTGATATATATTCCACTAACCTACTTAAACATCTCATTATAACCTAACACGATTGAAAAATGGACACACATACCATGTAATATAATATTATCATTCATCCACATTTTGTTTTTACTATTCCTTCTAACTGTTGGGAAAATTCTCGACTTATATCAATTGTTAAGCCAAAACAAATAACAGGTCGGTTCGAGTACAGAACGGTAGCTTGGATGGCTTCCACATATCGAATATAACATATGACAAGACTAGGTTTAATTCCAATCTTGTAGAGGATACTTAGCATTAGACTTTTTTAACACTAGATAGCATTAACATTCAAGTCGATGGCCCACCTGATGTTAAGTGGTCACCGCTGCTAATAGACGCAATATCAGAGGTCTTGCAGATGCGTTGCCATCCCAGAGACAAAGTTGAAATGTCTCATGTGCCTGTTACTACACCGGCACCCATACCCTTCAAACCGGAACACTACAAGCTGCTTTGCGGCAGAAATACGTATGGTGGTGCAACTTCCCTGGACGAGCTCCTTCACAATGAGCTTCACTACTGACTTGGACCGCCGTTAGCGGGCCCCTTTACCATTTTCTGCGACCGTACATTTCAAATCCTCATGGATGTCCACCGCTATGGGGGGAGCGGAGGGATCTGTCAGACTCCTACTGTCTGGGGAGGGATTGAGGTATTTCCGCGCTGTTAAAAAAAGGAACAGTTGGGTAGCTCCACATGCGACCTACAACTGACGTTTCCACATCGTGATATCAAAGTTCTCCGCTTAGACGAACCCTAAGTTCGCCATCCACCCTTCCTACGCTGGCCGGAAATCAAAGGAAACTTAACCTAAATAACATGTCCTAATTGTTTCCATTTACCTTCGCCACTGCGTCAATATTATTAGTGAAATTAGAATGAATGATCTTGTCGGCGTCATCAACGACATTGTTCGAACTGGATGCTGTAATATCAACATTGGCTTCATCCGTTACTGGTTCTGTTACATCTTGTTCAGCAGTTTTCGACTCGTTTTCTTCATTAACATGTTCTTTTATGTCTTTTTCTTCTTCTGTAACGTTTATTTCTGTTGTAGTACTTAATTCTTCTTCATCGTTCTGTGCTGTTGTGTCTTCTGGTATATCATCGCTCTCTCTGACTGGTTTAATTTCTTCTAATGTCGAGTCTTGTGCGTAAGCGATTATGAGGTTTGTTATTAAGAGGAGAAGGATCGTTTTTGATGCCATCTTTGGTGTCATGGCATTCTTTGGTGTGGTTCTCTGTGGACAAGAAATTGTTAAGTTTGTAAAGTATTTCTTTGAGTCGAATGAGGGATGATGTTAGGTCGTGGGAAATTGCTGGATGCGGGCAGCGCAAGACTGGTCGTTGTGGCTATATTTAGGGCAGGGCTATGTCCAGCAGTGGACGTCGTTTCGCTAATATTATGATGAGGTTTAGGTGTGATAAAATGTCTAGGGGACCAATCTGAAAATGTATCGTATTAAACAAAAAAATAACTTGTATATTTTTTTTTTCCTTATTAACCTAGTGGTTCTAAGCGCGACTGCTACGCTAGAGGCCTTGGCTTTGATCCCCAGGTCAAGCAAAAAGTGTTATTGGGTTTTTCTATGAATTTCTCAGTAGCAGCTCGGAGTTAGGATTTGTGCCCGGTTAATGGCAATAGGCTCGCCCCCTATTACATGGGACCTAAACATACCGGCGAACTGTGGTTGTACATTGGTACACCTCTGCCTAATCCTTCGGAGAATACAGGCGTGATGGTATGTTATGTTGTTTTCCAAATCGGTGGATAAATGAAGGAGTTCTGAGGTATCAAACATTGAAGAAACGAAAAATACAATCGTATTGTTCGTATTCATAAGTACTTTTACATGCATATGACCTCATTGACTCATCAAGACCTCAAGCGTAGCAGTAGCGCTCAGGACCACTAGGCTAACGAGGCAGTTACAACAATAATCAATAATAGTATTATTATATACATACATAAACTCACGCCTTTTTCCCATGGGGGAAGTAGGCAGAAACCACAGAACGCCACCTGTTACGATCCTTACATACTTATTTCGCCTCGTCCACGTTTATACATCTAGTCATACAAGCACGCCGGTTACGAGTTCTGCGCACCAGACCTTTCCGAAGAACCTCACCAATAAGGTCATGGTAGGTCTTTCTGGGGCGTCCTCTCTCGGCGTTGCCACTCACATCTGCCATGTAAATTCCTTTTGTTAGTCACCTTTCACTCATCCTCTCAACTTGACCGAATTATTTAAGCACGTACTTTTACCCCCAGAAATATAGCAGGTGAATGAGAAGTAGCCTTGTATTTATGTAGACATGTTGACAAAATTATTGGTCTGCATCAAAATTGCTCAGGCAATCCAATTTAATCTATACTAATATTATAAAACTGAAGATTTTGTTTGTTTGGTTGAACGCGCTAATCTCAGGAACTACAAATTCGAATTGAAAAATTCATTTTGTGTTGGATATTTCATTTGTCAACTGCCTCGGTAGCCTAGTGGTCCTAAGCGCGACTGCTACGCTAGAGGTCTTGGGTTCGATTTCCAGGTCGAGCAAAAAGTGCTATTGGGTTTTTCTATGAAATTCTCAGTAGTAGCTCGGAGTTAGGATTTGTGCCCGGTTAATGGCAATAGGCTCCGCCTCCTATTAGATGGGACCTCAACATATCGGCGAACTATGAGTGTACATTGTTACACTTCTGCCTAACCCTTCGGGGAATACAGGCGTGATTATGGTACTTCATTTGTCGAGGAAGGCTTTAGGTTAAAATCACGTGACGACGAATAGGTGCGGGGCAGTGACCAAAGACGTAACTGAATGCGGGTGATAAAACCACGCGGACGAAGTCGCGAGCAGACGCTAGTTGTCAAATATATTAGCTTGCAGGCATTATTTTGAATACTGTACTTATTAAGTCAATGTTATTGGTTCTAATGTTTCCACTAATTATACTACTGTGGTCCTTTTTAATAGTGATTGTGTCATGAATGCTCTTAAGTACAGAATTATGAAATACGTGCTTCTGTTCGCTTGGTTTTATTTCACCCGCGGTAAGTTATGTTTTTGTGTACTGCGCCGCTCCTGTGGTTCGTAGCGTGATGGTATATAACCTATGTTACTCAGGAATAATGTAGCTATCTATTGGTAAAAAAATGTTAAAATCGAACCAGTAGTTTCGGAGCCTATTCGTTTCAAACAAACAAACAAAAAATGTTTCCTCTTTGTAATGTTGTTATAGTAATTATCATGATTCATAAGATGCAGCCAGGTGACAGTCGGACGGACGGACGGATACCGTACTCTTAGTAATAGGGTTTAACCCCTTGTGTACGGAACCCTAAAATGCAGTTTTTGTCACTAACCGGGCACAAATCCTAACCCCAAGCTGCTACTGAGAATTTCATAAAAAAAAACAAAATGAACAAAATTGCTCGACCTGGGAATCGGACCCAAAACCTTCAGCGTAGCAGTCGCGATTACGACCACTAACCTAACGAGGCATTACATTTTTTTATTATAAAGTGTGGTCCCATCTAAAAATACCTTCAGAATTTCGGTATTATTTTATAAGACCAATCATTCGGATGCAGGATTGCATCTCAATTATTTTGATTGCTGGATAAGTAGGCTTTACATCTGCCAGTAGCGGAATTTGAAAAAAATAATCTTGGTTTTAATGTTCCTTAATAATACCTGTGAGTGTTCCACTGCAGGGCATAGACCTCTTCTCATTTAGGAGGGAGGGTGGAGCATGAGTTTTCATGCTTCCTCAATGTCTGACCAAGATTTCTGATTATGTAGTCAGAAATAAAGGGTGTTAAACTGACTCGTTAGCCTAGTGGTCTTAAGCGCGACTGCTACGCTAGAGGCCTTGGCTTTGATCCCCAGGTCAAGTAAAAAGTGTTATTGGGTTTTTCTTTTTTATGAAATTCTCAGTAGCAGCACGGAGTTGTGCCTGGTTAATGGCAATAGGCCCGCCCACTATTACATGGGACCTAAAACTACTGGTGGACTGTGGGTGTACATTGGTATACTCTGCCTAACCCTTTGGGAAATACAGGTGTAATGGTATGGATGTGATGGGTCTAAAAATACACTTAACAATCCGAAAGGTATGCGTCCCGGTGTAGTTATAGACACGTGAGACATTTCAACTTTGTCGCTGGGATGGCAACACATCTGCAAGGCTTAGTATTGCAGATGTCTATAGGCAGCGGTGACCACTTAACATCATGGCTTGTTCGACATCCTAGACACAGAGTTGAAACGTCTCATGTGCGTGTAATTACACCGGCACCCATACCCTTCAAACCTGAACACAGCAACGCTGCTGTATATCATAAAAATATTGCTAGCGCAATGTTACTTAAATTGATGAGAAGTATGTGTATCTTGTTACGCCCCTTATATTTTCCTGTCAAAATAATTATATAAAAGTATCTCGGTCTGTCTGTGTATAAGTACCACTTCACCGAAGCAATTTAGACCCTCAAGGTGATGACTCACAATCTTCACAACTCATTATGTCAGTATGTGGAACTCTGTTTTTTAGGGGCCCAAATATTTAGGATTCCGTTGTAGTGAGAGGAAAACGGTTAATCTTTACTAATGTTACAAAGATGAAGAGTTTGTTTGGTTGAACGCGCTAATCTCAGGAACTACTGGTTCGAAATAAAAAAAATATTTTTGTGTTGGATAGTCAATTTATAGAAGAAGGCTATAGGCTGTAGAACATCACGCTACGATACTTTTTTTAGTAACCTCCGACAGAAGCATAAGCGTCCCTACCTCCTCTAACAAAAGAGCTGATAACCTTGAAACGGCTGAACCGATTTTGATAAAACATTTATTTAAGAACCATCGCTAGGAAACCTACTATCAAATAAAAAAAAACCGCTTTCAAATCGATTCACCCGTTTGAGAGCTATGGTGCCACAGACAGACATAGACACGTTAAACTTACAACACCCCGATTTTTTGAAACGGAGTTTAAAAAAATAATAATTTAAGTAACCCCCGGCAGTAAAATAGAAATCCCTACCGCAGCTAAGATAAGAGCTGACAACTTTGAAACCGCTGAACCGATTTCCATCAAACATAGCTAAGAACACTCCCGACTAATATACCTTTGAAACAAAAAAAACTAAATCAAAATCGGTTCATGCGTTCGGGAGCTACGATGCTACAGACAGACACACACACACACACACAGACACGTCAAACTTATAACACCCCGTCGTTTTTGCGTTGGAGGTTAAAAATGTACGGAACCTGCAACATCAAATTCAAAATACTACCTACCCAACTTTTTTTACTATTATCTTCAATCTTAATTAGCCACGTGTGTTGGTCGGTTAGACTTATTTTTTCTTCATGCTTTGCTTTCGTTCTAATGTCAATAGTATACATTAATTTAGAATTGATAGTTTTGTACATTTTTCCTGTTTATAAACTAACCCGCGGTGTCGCCCGTGTTCAGTTACGTCTTCGGTTACTGCTCCGCTCCCGTTGGTCGTAGCGTGATGTTCTATACGTATAAACCTTCTTCTTGAATCACTCTATCTATTGATGGAGATCGTATTACCATCCTTTGCGAAGTTTAAAATTTCTACGCGTACAGATGGCGGGAAGTGACTTTGTTTTTTACTATGTAGAAATGATTTGTTGTTACTGACAAAGACTTGCTTAAAGAGTGTCCGCGGAGTTTCTTACTCGTTCTTCTCCATAGAGACCTACGTTTTGGAACGAGCAACTATCATCAACTTTCTGACTAACTGGCCGACTTCTTGACAATTCAAAAGTACCTGTATATGGTCGAATGATTACTAGGGAACTGCCCGTGACTCGATCCGCCTGGCTTATTTGCCCGGGTTAACTTACGCCTTTGGTTACTGCTCCGCCCCCGTGTGTCGTAGCGTGATGTTATATAGCCTATGTTTTTCAGGAATAATGTAGCTATCTATTGGTGAAAAAATTGTTAAAATCGGTCCAGCAGTTTCGGAGCCTATTCGTCACAAACTATATAAAGTAAATTCTTTGACTTAGCTCATTCTGACATAACTGTATCCCCAGACTGTGTCTTCTAGTCAGCACTTTTAAACATCGTTGGATGGCAAACAAGCTGACAGCCCACCTGATGTTAAGTGGTCACCGCTGCCTATACACATCTGCAATACCAGAGGCCTTTGCCTTGTAGTTTATTTTTTTTATTTTTTTGGGGGGTGGGTAATCATCAAATAACTTCTCCCGCCCTGGGCGGGGCGGGAGGGAGTGTCAGACTTTTACTGACTAAAACCCACCCATGTTCCTTCGTGTGCCCTTTGCGTTCCGGGGGCGCGGTATCTCTTACGAACAACCCGCAGCCCCGGCAGGCATCGGCCCTCAGTGGCTCCTTCCTTTTGCTGACATCTGTTTGAGGCGCGCGTGGAACGCGAACGCGCCGTCGACACGGCCTGTCGTTATGCAACGTAAGGACGGTGAGCTACCCATTGCTCACCGTCCACAGGCCCGTATCTACGGTGGCCGGGAGTCGTCTCGCGGCTCCCGACGTCCGGAGCGTCTACCGCGGCGGCTGGGACGTGAAAACCGCTGTCTCAACCGTCCCGCCGCCTCCTTCACTAGCATTACTGTCTCACAGAAGGAGGCGACTGCATCCCATTCCCTCTCGCTCCGGACCATGGCTTGCACCAGGGCCGGACGCGAGAGTTCGCCGCCGCCGATGGCCGCCACGAGGATTGCCTTGTAGTGGGGTATTAGGCTCGTAATCTGGTACCATCTAATCATTATCAATCATAGTCTTGCTTCAAACCTAGCCATTAGGTACAAGCAGGTGTGGTAACTGCATCCATTACGTAATGGTCGCGCGCAACTGGTTGCATGACAACTGTAAGGTCGCTGTTACAATGTCACAGAAATGTAAATTGTGTCAATTTGTAGTTGCAAGTTGTAGGTGGTCCCGCTTGTGTGTGAACGATGGGAGGTAAAGAGCTCTTTTTCAAAGTCAAAAACAAAGCATTTATTTCATAACATAACATACCATCACGCCTGTATTCCCCGATGGGTTAAGCAGAGGTGTAACAATGTACACCCACAGTTAGCCGGTATGTTTAAGTCCCATGTAATAGGGGGCGAGCCTATTGCCATTTACCGGGCATAAATCCTAACTCCGAGCTGCTATTGAGAATTTCATAGAAAAACTCAATAACACTTTTTGCTCGATCTGGGAATCGAACCCAAAACCTTTAGCATAGCAGTTGCGCTTAGGACCACTAAGCCAACGAGGAAGTTAATTCAATTAGACTATTTACAGGTTCTTTAGACTGACTCTTTGGACTGCCTCGTTGGTCTGGTGGTCGCAAGCGTTACTGATAAGCGAGTCCCCGCGTGGTCCCAGGTTCGATTCCCAGGTCGGGCAAAAAGTGTTATTGGGTTTTTCCGTTAGAATTTGCTCAGTAGCAGCCCGGAGTTTGGAAGTTAATGGTGTGACACCCCCGTGCCTCGGAAAGCACGTAAAGCCATTGGTCCAGGCTGTCATGCGAAGATCTTTGGCAGTCGTTACGGATAGTCAGAAGCCAGGAAGTCTGACAACCACTCTAACCAAGAGGTATCGTGTTGCCCAGTGACTGGGTTGTGGAGGTCAGATAGGCAGTCGCTCCATGTAAAACACTGGTATTCAGCTGCATCCGGTTAGACTGGAAGCCGACCCCGACATAGTTATGAAAAGGCCAAGCAGATGTCAGGCACTTTTGAATTGTCAAGAAGTTACAGTTTAAAGTTGAAGCTAGTTGCTCGTTTCAAAACGTAGGTCTCTATGGAGAAGAACGAGCAAGAAACTCCGCGGACATTCTTTTCCTTCAATTTGTGATTTAACAAAATCTTGTTCAAAATATTCTTGTTGCTTCTAAGCTTCTTGTGAAGGAGCTCGTCCGGAGAAGTACTACCACCATAACTGTTTCTGCCGCAAAGCAGCTTGTAGTGTTCCGGTGTGAAGGGTATGGGTGCCGGTGTAGTTAGCACATGAGACGTTTCAACTTTGTCTCTGGAATGGCAACGCATTTGCAAGGCCTCTGGTATTGCAGATGTCTATAGGCAGAGGTGACCACTTAGCACCAGGTGGGCCGTCGGCTTGTTTGCCATCCAACGATGTTTTAAACAAAAGTAGCTTTGAAATTAAAACATTGAGTTGTAAGCAGAGGAAAATCTCTGATAAATAATAGCATCCTATTGACTATCTCTAGTCAATTACAATGTGAAATGGAAAACAATACAAATGAACTTTTCCGTGATATTGTCATTGTGCATTGCATGATTGCTAATTAGTGGCTTAGTTAATGGTAGTAAGTGCGACTGCTAAGACTTATCTATTAGAAATTTCTAAGTAGCAGCCCAGAAGTTTAAAAATGTACCATCACACCATCACCACGTCTGTATTCCCTGAAGGGTTAGGCAGAGGTGCACCAATGTACACCCACAGTTCGCCGTTATGTTTAAGTCCCATGTAATAGGGGGCGAGCCTTTTGCCGTTAATCGGGCACAAATCCTAACTCCGAGCTGCTACTGAGAATTTCATAAAAAAACCCAATAAAACTTTTTTCCTCGACGTAGGAATTGAACCCAAGACCTCTAGCGTAGCAGTCGCGCTGAGGACCACTAGGCTAACGCTTCGATCGCGTGCAGCGTCGGCGGCCCAAAAAGCCCAGAAAGAAACCAAAAAACTTAAAAATTTACTTGACATTCCTGCTCACGACTCGTGGCGACTACTATAACCTTGACTGCCTCGTTAGCCTAGTGTTCCTAAGCGCGACTGCTAGAGTTCTTTGGTTCAATTCCCAGTTCAAGGAAAGTGTTATTGGATTTTTCTATGAAATTTTCAGTAGCAGCTCGGAGTTAGGATTTGTGCCCGGTTAATGGCAATAGGCTCGCCCCCTATTACATGGGACCTAAACATACTGGCGAACTGTGAGTACATTGATACACCTCTGCTGAACCCTTCGGGGAATACAGGCGTGGTGATGGTGTGATGGTACATTTTTAAACTTCTTGGCTGCTACTTAGAAATTTCTAATGAATATGTCTTAGCAGTCGCTCTTACCAACACTAACGAAGCCAGTAATTAGCAATCATGCAAAGATCTATCACTAATCAATCCACCATAGTGTCTTATGAAAGGTTGATTGAAGCAATCAGACGTTTAAATCTCACCTTTCTCCTAAACAGATTTGTCTAAAACACCGTAGCCATTGACAGCAACCGTTGCACAATTATCATCAACAAAAAACATCCAAGACCTATCCTTCTCTACATAGTCGCTTCCCGCCGTCTGTACGCTTAGATCTTTTAAACTACGCAACGGATTTTAATGCGGTCCTCATCAAGACATAGAGTGATTCAAGAGGAAGGTTTGTGGGTTAGAACATCACGCTACGACCATCGAAGGCGGAGCTGTAGCTAAAGACGTAACTTAACGCCAGTGACAAAAACCACGCGAACGGAGTCGCAAGCAGAAGGCAGTGTTGTTATAAGATGATTCAATATTGTTTACCATTTTATTGGTACAACTGTTTAAAATCACATACGGGTACCAAGTCAGAAAAGTGGACTGTAACGAAATAGGTTTCAATGTTTTACACTAAAAGCGACTCGCTGACAGACGGTCCACGTTCAACCAACGGCCGTGTGCCCCGACACAGGCACACACGATATTGTTTGTATCAATATCCCTGATTGTTACATGTTTACTAAATTTTCAGGATTGCGCTAGAAGATAGACAGACATTTGTAATTTCACGTCATTTTACCGGTAACTTCGTTCGCTTCAATGTTGATTATCACGACGAACACACTCAAAGTCGATAATTAAAAAGTAGCCTATGTCCTTGTCTATACCCCAAGGTACCTCTATGACAAATTACATTACGATCGGTTCAGTGGTTTTGTCATAATGCGGTAACAAACAAACACACATACTCACTTTCGCATTTATAATAGTGTGAATTAATGAATGGGAATGTTCTTGACCTCTATTGGGATCTATAGGTCAGACCTCAACACCTGTTGCGAATCTGTTGTCAAACATGTTAGCTTGTTGACCAAAATAACATTAACTTTTAATATCGTTTGACATGGGAGTTGAAAACAGATTCAAATTAGCTAATTTAATCAAAATTTTGGTCCTATGTCATTAAAATTTTTGGTCCTTCGAGTCATTTTTGGTCCTTATTATTACATTATACATTTTTAGTGCTTAGTAATTTTTTGGTCCATGACTACATTTGTGTAGAGAGATCATCTGCTCTAATATTGTAAAGAGGTAAAATTTGTTTGTCTTGTAGTTTGTAAGAAGAAATCTCCAGAAGTACTAGTCCGATTACAAAAAATACTTCACTGATACAAAGCTACACTATTGCCGAGTATTATAGCATATGTGTTTAAGGTACATTTCACTTCTACGCGTACAAAGTCGCGAGCAGAAGCTAGTGGTCCTTATATTCGCGGTTCTCACATACAGATAGTGTTTGTAGGACACTGCATGTACTAGACAGGTTATGCTGATTTCAAATGATACGAGCAATTATAATTACGCATACAAATCGTCGTTTAAATAGATGTTTATTTCCATGGATTCTTGCTGAAGATTGGCGTATAATCACTGTATAAAACAAAGTCGCTTTCTGCCGTTTGTACGCTTAGATCTTTTAAACTACGCAATGGATTTTAATGCGTTGTCGTCAATACATAGAGTGATTCAGAAGGAAGATTTTATTTCATCATAGATAATATATTGTCCCACGGGAATCATTCATTTTTCCGGAATAAAAACTGTTCAGCCGTTCTGTCGTGGCTTTTTTTTTTTTTTTTTGGTGGGTGGGAAATTATCAAATAACTTCTCCCGCCCTGGGCGGGGCGGGAGGGAGTGTCAGACTTTTACTGACTAAACCCATCCATGATCCTTCTTGTGCACTTTGCGTTCCGGGGGCGCGGTATCTCTTACGAACAACCCGCAGCCCCGGCAGGCATCGGCCCTCAGTGGCCCCTTCCTTTTGCTGACATCTCTTTGAGGCGCGCGTGGAACACGAACGCGCCGTCGACACGGCCTGTCGTTATGCAACGTAAGGACGGTGAGCTACCCATTGCTCATCCAAACTTTCGCATTTAGAGCACCCCCTCTGGGGTACAGGCCTCTGCTTAGGGCGTCTCTGGGGGCCGTCAACAAGGGTTCAGACTGGATCTGATCTTGATTACTTACGGTCGAACACGTTTTATGCCCCGGACTCTTATATGTTTGACGTGGCTGTGTGTCTGTCTATGGCACCGTAGCTCTTAAATGGGTGAACCGAATTGAATGCGGTTACTTTTTATTTGAAAGCAGGTTTCCAGGCCGTGGTTCTAAAATATGTTTTTATCAAAATCGGTTCAGCCGTTTCAGATTATCAGCTCTTTTATGCAGAGTGCATTGCATTCACGTGTAATTAAGTGTGTTTGTAAAACATTAGAGGTAACTTCGGAACCGCTGAACAGATTTCCATCAAACAAAGCTAAGAACACTCCCGACTAATTAACCTTTCAAACCCAAAAAACAAAATCAAAATTGGTTCATGCGTTCGGGAGCTACGATGCCACAGACACACACACACCCCGTCGTTTTTGCGTCGCGGGTTAAAATCTACCTTAGGAAACGGCCAACTTGATTGGGCTCGACCAATAGTCGGTGCAGAAATAACTTTCTCTCAAATGTCCCTTTAAAGAAGATCGTGTCATAAAAACATAAACGATTCTGTTCACCATGTAGGTCCATTCCTCAGAAACTTTACCCAATTTCGAAATGTCTTAAGCAACATGCTAAAGGTTACAGAATTGGCCAGTTTGTTAAAACAACCTACTTCCCGTAATAGACCAATGGGTATGGTAGTAAGCGTTGCACAAAAGATTGTCGGCTGAGGTGCGCGTGCGCAGGTCGTGTGATTAGTGGAGGTGACAGGCTGACAGCTGTCTATTGAAGGACGCGGGTATCTGCTGGACATGAGAAGTTGTGGCGAAGCTTGGAGGCAGGCGTATGTCCAGCATTTGTTTCTGCTTGCGATTTTGTTCGCATTGTTTTTGATGTGACACATCTACAGCCACACGTGAATCTGATTGCTGGCGTGGCGACGCATGCCGTGGCGACGTGTCGCCACGCTATATGATGGTAATTAAAAGAATTGAATTGTCACATTTGGAAAGAATTATTGGATTTTTTATTTTTGCATTTAATGAAAATAAATGTTTATTAAATAATGTCATCATTTTTGGGAGTTAAAACAAATTCAGATCAGTAAGAAAATGTACACGAACCAAATTACTATAGATCTGAAATCGCCTCAATAACTAATAAATAAATAACTGCTTCATTAGCCTAGTGGTCCTAATCGCGACTGCTACGCTAGAGGTCTTGGGTTTGATTACCAGGTCGAGCAAAAAAAGTGTTATTGGGTTTTTCTTTGAAATTCTCAGCAGCAGCTAGGAGTTCTGCCCGGTTAATGGCAATAGGCTCGCACTCTATTACAGGGGACCTGAAACACTGGCGAGCTGTGGGTGTTGGTAAACCTGTGCGTAACTATTCGAGGAAAACAGGCGTGATGGTATGTGAAATCGCCAGCCCTCCTTGAGCAGGCGCGGTGATCAATGCTCGTGCCTTCTCTGTATGAGAAGAGGCCTTTGCCCTGCAGTAGAACAGTAAAAGGCTGTTATTTATTATTGAGAACTTTAAAAATATTGGGAGTTATGTAATCAGTTGATGACATTACGATTTGCAACCATAGGGCTATTATTGAGTAAGGCATAAACTTTCTCTCGCCTTTGTAAAACTTGTTTTTTTTTATTATTATTTTTGTTGTTATTCATTTTGTATCGTGGTATATGATTGGGAGGTAAACCACTGGGAGGTACATTTCCAGTTTATGCTGATCACTCGTTGTATACGATTTCTATATAATAAAAGGTCAGCTTTTACTGGAAATGTATAGCTTGATATGAAGCCGTGAGTACAGTCCGTTGGTCTCATGGCCGCAAGCGCGGTTTCGATTCTCAGGTCGGGCAAAAAGTGTTATTTGGTTTTTCATTAGGAATTTCTCAATAGCATCCCGAAATTTAGAAGTTGGTAGTGTGACACGCCCGTGTCTCGGAAAACACGTAAAGCCGTTTGACCTAGTAGTCATTCGTATATCTTTGACAGTCGCTACGGATAGTCAGGAGCCGGGAAGTCTGACAACCAGTCTTACCAAGAGGTATCGTGTTGCCCCAGTAACCGGGTGGTAGAGGTCAGATAGGCAGTCGCTCCATGTAGAACACTGGTATTCAGCTGCATTCGGTTAGACTGGAAGCCGACCCCAACATAGTTGGGAAAAGGCTAGGCAGATGATAATATTCGCTATGTATCGCGGTACATGTTTGGGAGGAAAAGTCGGCCAATAAAAAGGAAGGGTTTTTTTTACATAATAAAACTATGAGTATTGATAGTAAATAAAGTGGTAGGGCTATTTGCTAAGGAGCTTGTCCGGGGAAGTAAATCCACCATATCTATTTCTCCCGCAAAGCTGTGTTCCGGTGTAATTACAGGCGCATGAGGCATTTCAACTTTCTCTTTTTTTTATTTAGGGATGGGAAATCATCAATTGACTTCTCCCGCCCTGGGCGGGGCGGGAGGGAGTGTCAAACTTTTACTGACTAAAACCCTTCCATGTTCCTTCTTGTGCCCTTTGCGTTCCGGGGGCGCGGTATCTCTTACGAACAACCCGCAGTCCCGGCAGGCATCGGCCCTTAAACTTCGTTTCTAGAATGGCAACGCATTTGCAAGGCCTCTGGTGTTACAGATGTCAGCAGTGATCTCTTAACATCAGGTGGGCGTTTGGCTTGCTTGCCATTGAATTATGTAAAAAAAAATGCTCGAATAAAGTCGCGAGCATAAGCTATTGAGTAATAAATTCCTGACTATCACTGGTAAAGGATTTTAACCTCTTAGATAATGATAGAATCTTATTCACTTCATGTATTTCTGTTACCTAAGGTACATCTGATCATAAATTTTAAGCATAGGCACCTATCGTTTGTGCTGCGGTTTTAAACAAAACAATAGTATGTATAGTTTTGTATTGTGCGGATTGAATATTTAATAGATTATGAATCAAGGTTATAAATGTACTCTTTTTTAACCCCCGACCGAAAACGACGGGGTTTTATAAGTTTGACGTGTCTGTGTGTGTGTGGGTGGCATCGTAGCTCCCGAACGCATGAACCGATTTTGATTTTGTTTTTTGTGTTTGAAAGGTGAATTAGTCGGGAGTATTCTTAGCTTTATTTGATGGAAATCGAATCAGCGGTTTCAAAGTTATCAGCTCTTTTGTTAGCTATGGTAGTGATTTTTTTTCGTCTGTCGAGAATTACTTAAAAATAATAATTTTGTTTTAAAATATGGGATGCGAAGACATATTACAAAGCCGTTAACTATAATACTCCTACTGACCCAAAAAATACTGCTGTCTTTTATTTTTGGATACATACCATCACGCCTGTATTCCCCGAAGAGTTAAGCAGCGGTGTACCAATGAACATCGACAGTTCGCCGGTATGTTTAAGTCCCATGTAATAGGAGGCGAGCCTATTGCCATTAACCGGGCATAAATCCTAACTTCGAGCTAATACTGAAAATTTCATAGAAAAGCTAGTTCAGCTTCTGCCCGCGAATTCGCTTGCGTCAAATTTGATATATTATCCCACGGGAATCAGACATTTTTATATGATTTATTTATTATACTCTCCCCTCCCCTACTCTCCCGGCTCCCTTTAAGATGGTTGAGCTAAATGGTGCTGATGCACGCGTCATGTTCGTGAACGGGCGCTGTCAGTTGGGATTGGTCATCTCTTAACTGCTATGACTAACATCTTTAGTACTATTTTTTTTTGTATTGTTTTATATTATTCTTCATTGTTTTCACATATAGAAGCAACAAGAATATTGTTACCAAGATTTTGTAAAAACCAAATTGGAAGAAAAGTGTGTCCATGGAGTTTCTTGCTCGTTCTTCTCCATAGACACCTACGCTTTGGAACGAGCAACTAGCTTCAACTTTTAAATGTAACTTCTTGACAATTCAAAAGTGTCTGTAAATGGTCTAATTGAAATAAATGCTTTGACTTTGACTATAATTTATGCTCATAATGTAAAAAGGACACCGTACAAAGGCGGACTTAATGCCTCACAAACTATTGCATTTATAATCCTATTTATACAGGGTGTTAGGGTAAACGAGTGACTTACTTTAAGAGGAGTGCAGTACTCATGAAAATGAACAAATTGTAATATAGTACGAGACGTAAAATCGAAAAAAACATCAACTGCTCCATACATTTATGTTCGCATAACTGGACAACATGTAAGGAACACCTGATTTTTTTTTATATACCATCACGCCTGTATTCCCCGAAGGGTTAGGCAGAGGTGTAACAATGTACACCCACAGTTCGCCGGTATATTTAGGTCCCATGTAATAAGGGGCGAGCCTATTGCCATTAACCGGGCACAAATCCTAACTCCGAGCTGCTACTGAGAATTTCATAGAAAAACCCAATAACACTTTTTGCTCGACCTGGGAATCGAACCCAAGACCTCTAGCATAGCAGTCGCGCTTAGGGCCACTAGGCTACCGAGGCAATCAATTCAATCAATCAATCAATTCTAAATCTCAATTTTAAGTTTGATTTGATAGTGAAAGTGGTTTTATTTTCATAAGCACTACACCTCCTTGAAGTATGTTCCTTGTTTAAACTAACATCTTGCAATGGTTCGTGAGGATAGATGATTTTGTTTTTTTTTTAGGGATGGGAAATCATCAAATGACTTCCACCGTCCTGGGCAGGGTGGGAGGGAGTGAAAGACTTTTACTGACTACAACCCATCCATGTTCCTTCTTGTGCCCTTTGCGTTCCGGGGGCACGGTATCACTTACGAACAACCCGCAGCCCCGGCATAGATGGATCGATGGAGTTTTGTTTGTAACTCGTTCACGCTCAAACGGCTGAACGGATCTGGATAAAATTTTGCATTGCGATATAATTGTAGTGTGGACTAACACATAGGATACTTTGTATGCCGGAAAAATGTATAGTTTCCGTGGGGTAATATATCAACTTTGACGCGAACAAAGTCGCGAGCAGACAGTAATATGAATAAAACTATACATACATATAAAAAACACATCTCTTGCATTAAATATAAGGTGCTAAATTAAACAAATCGTGACTTGAATTACTAGGGTTTACCTTTTAGCGTATTAGCAGGAAAATTAACGCAAATATTATTATTTATGTATGGTAACATTGTACCATCAATTATTTAAAGATTTATTGATTTTCCTTCACAGACATGCATGCCATTTTTAAGGTAACTGCCTCGTTAGCCTAATGGTCCTGAGCGCGACTGCTGTGCTAGAGGTGTTGGGTTCGATTACCAGGTCGAGCAATGTGTTTTTGGGTTTTTTCGATGAAATTCTCAGTAGCAGTTCGGAGTTAGGATTTGTGCCTGGTTAATGGCAATAGGCTCGCCCTCTTTTACATGGGACCTAAAAATACCGGCGAACTGTGGGTGTAGTACATTGGTATAACTCTGCCTTACCCTGTGGGGAAAACAGGCGTGATGGTATGTATGTTATTTTCATGACATACAAAATTCAAAAATGTATTTCAAATTGTGACACCTGAATTCTTTTACTTACCATCATATAGCTTGTCGCCACGGCATGCGTCGCCACGCCAGCGATTTTACGTGCGGATATAGATGTTTCTCATAAAAAAATGTCGACATTCTCTGCCCTACTCGACAATAACAAGAGCTCCTATCACATTTAAATTGTATCTCGTTCCCGGAAAAATCGATACATGCATACAAAACCATGTCCTTGGTATTCTATTAGTATTCCTATGGCGTTCTGCGGCGGACCAAATGTTGACAGTGCTATCATAAATCTAGGCACTAATATTACCCTGGACGTTAAACCGGTGTCTGGGAAAATACGAGGTCTGTATCCTCATTCTGCTGCTGTTTTGATAAAAACAAAGTCGTGGAACTGTCTATCTTTCATTTGTTTTTTTTTTGTTCCGGATGGGAAGTCAACAAATGACTTCCTACGCCTCGCACAAAGCCAAGGAACATGGCTGAAACCCGCCCATGTTCCTTCTTGTGCCCTTTGCGTTCCGGGGGCGCGGTATCTCTATCGAACAACCCGCAGCCCCGGCAGCGAACTCTCTTCCTGCGTCTGTATTTCCGAACGCATTCAACCCTAATCTCTTCAAAGTTAGAGTGAACAGGCTTCTTCTGGGTAAGCTCACTCCATCGTCGACTTTGTCTCTGTCACCTCCGACATAGACTAGAGTCAAGTTCGTTCCCATCTCAAATTAAAAAAAAAACAGCTTTGATTTTAAAAGCTTATATTTATGTTCACCTGTGGTTCAAATCTTACGAGTTAAATTTGACCCATTTCCCGATGTTCGATTGAGCTGGAATTTTAAACACATACGCACATTGCATGACAATGTTACATGCAAAACATTGTTTTCTTTTGCTAGCCTTCCCACTCCTGGACAAAGCCCTCCCCCCATTCCTTGTTGGCACTGAAATAGATTATGTTGTTTAATAACACGTGGGTTACTTTTTATCCCAGAAAAATGTACGGTTCTCGTGGGATAATATATCAAATTTGACGCGGACGAAATCGCGGGCAGAAGCTAGTAACTGAAAAATCTATCTGTCCCTCCTCTACCCTCCTCCTCTTTACTTAACTTTCTTTTGTGGTTTTTCCATACAAGATTGTGTTATAAAAAAACAAAATAAAAAATTGTAAGTAACCCCCGACAGGAGAATATAAATTCCTACCGCAGCTAACAAAAGAGCTGATAACTTTGAAACCGCTGAACCGGTTTCCATCAAACATAGTTAAGAACACTTCCGACTAATTCACCTCTCAAACAAAAAAAAACAAAATCAAAATCGGTTCATGCGTTCAAGAGCTACGATGCAACAGACAGACACGTCGGACTAACACTCCGTCGTTTTTGCGTCCGAGGTTAAAAACTTCATAACAACTCTGCTTACCTCATACTCAGCGATAAGCGTGAATGTCAGCATGCCTTTTGTTTTAAATATATCTTTGAAACCAGATCGTACATGTAAATTACATGAATAAACTCAAGTTTATTGTTATGTGTCTGTTTGTGTGTTACGTTTCTCGGAAATTGCTGGGCTGCTTTTTGTTTTTGTACGTAAATTCTGTGGTGGAATTGTGATAAGCTTGTAACTTCGAAAGTACTTTGTATAATTTATTTAATGAAGGAAAACTTAAAAGAATTTCGGTCACGGTGGCCAATCTCAATGAAGACTGCCAAGTCATTAGCTGCTTAGCCTTTTCCCAACTATGTTGTGGTCGGCTTCCAGTCTAACCGGATGCAGCTGAATACCAGTGTTTTACATGGAGCCTATCTGACCTTAGCCCGCGGGTTCCACGTTTGATTCTCAAGTCAAACAAAGAGTTACTACATAATTACATTAGAAATTTCTCAGTAGCAGCTCGGAGTTAGGATTTGTGCCCTGTTAATAGCAATAGTCTCGCCCCCTATTAAATGGGACATAAACATACCGGCGAACTGTGGGTGTACATTGTTACTCCTCTGCCTAACCCTTCGGGGAATACAGGCGTGATGGTGTGGTCTGTAATGTCACATTTGTACACACCAAAGTAAATAAAAAATCAGTTGTATAACTCTTTCGTTGTACGGCAACACTTTTGATATTAAAAAACTGATTTATGTGTTACAATAAACTTATTTCAATTTGTTGTATGCATAATAGATTTTCATCAGTGGCAATTATTTTGTGAATTAGGTTTCGCAGTACTACGCTAAGTACGTTTACGAAATGTTCAATTTTGATAGCAATAAAGTTTATAATATTCAGCGAACTGCCCGCGAGGCTTATTTCACCCGCGTTTTTTTTTTTTCTTTTTGGGGGTTGGGACGTCATCAAATAACTTCTCCCGCCCGGGGCGGGGCGGGAGGGAGTGTCAGACTTTTACTGACTGAAACCCACCCATGTTCCTTCTTGTGCCCTTTGCGTTCCGGGGGCGCGGTATCTCTTACGAACAACCCGCAGCCCCGGCAGTCATCGGCCCTCAGTGGCCCCTTCCCTTGCTGACATCTCTTTGAGGCGCGCGTGGAACACGAACGCGCCGTCGACACGGCCTGTCGTTATGCAACGTAAGGACGGTGACCTACCCATTGCTCACCGTCCACAGGCCCGTAATTTCACCCGCGTTAAGTCACGTCTTTGGTTACTGCTCCTGTCCCGTGGGTCGTAGTGTGATGTTTTATAGTCTATGTTACTCAGGAATAATGTAGCTCTTTATTGGTGAAGAAATGATTAAAATCGGTCCAGTAGTTTTGGAGCCTATTCGTTACAAACAAACATACAAAAAGTCTTGTATAAGTCTAGTAGCCGCCATGAGTCGTGAGCACAAACGTCAAGTTTTTATTTTTAGATTTTTGGGTTCCTGTCTGGGTTTTTTGGGTCACCGACGCTGCACGCGAATGGTCCGTCCGTCAGGCCGACTGCGTGCAGCGTCTGCGCCCCAAAAAACCCAGACAGAAACCCAAAAATCCAAAAATAGACTTGTCGTTTGTGCTCACGACTCGTGGCGGCTTCTGTATATTTAATAAATATATTATTGTCATACAAATGATTGAATATTGGATGGAAATACAAGTCTTCAAGTATTTTACAAAACATCCAATTTCGCAAGGAAGTGTTGCGTGGTTATCTTCGTAACTAAATTTACATACTATCACGCCTTTATTCCCCAAAGGGTTAGGCAGAGGTGTACCTCTACACCCACAGTTCGCCAGTATGTTTAGGTCCCATGTAATAGGGGGCGAGCCTATTGCCATTAAGCGGGCAGTAATCATAACTCCGAGCTGCTACTGAGAATTTTATAGAAAAACCCAATAACACTTTTGAAAATCCAACCCAAGACCTCTAGCGTAGCAGTCGCGCTTAGGACCACTAGGCTAACGAGGCAGTCAGTATCCATATTTAAATAATAATAGATTTAATTAAAAAATAAATTGATCACGTACCGTTAGAGGCCTTGAGCCGATTTTTCTTTTTAATAAAATGACTAGACTTATGCACGCGATTTCGTACGTGGGATATTTCCCCCGTGTTAAGTTACGTTTTTGGTTCCTGCTCTGCTCCAGTAAGTCGTAGCCGTCATCCATACCATCACGCCTGTATTCCCCGAAGGGTTAGGCAGAGGTGTACCAATGTACACCCACAGTTCGCCAGTATGTTTTAGGCCCCATGTAACAGGGGCGAGACTATTGCCATGAAAAACCCAATAACACTTTTTGCTCGACCTGGGAACCGAACCCAAGACTTCTAGCGTAGCAGTCGCGCTTAGGACCACTAGGCTAACGAGGCAGTCAAACAAACAAACTCTTCAGCTTTGTAATTTTAGTATAGATATAGATTTTTTAAATTTTTGTGACGCCATATTGATTTTGACATTGACGTAAGAGATTTTAGGCTGAAAGGCGGCAATACTGTGTTATTAAAGCACTTGTCAGCACTTGCACTTGAAAATGTTCGCGAGCTCAAGTATTTTAAACATCTTAAGAGAATCTGTATAAGGCAATGATTTATCTAAATTAACATAATTAAACTCAACAGTTTTTTCTTTGTCTGTTTATACGCGCTAATCTCTAGAACTACCAGTCGGAGTGCTGAAATTATTTTTGTATACGATAGCCAGATACATGAGGAAGAGTTAAGGCTATGTAACATCGACGTATAGTCTATCCCTTTTTTTTTTTTTGGTGTGTGGGAAATCATCAAATAACTTCTCCCGCCCTGGGCGGGGCGGGAGGGAGTGTCAGACTTTTACTGACTAAAACCCACCCATGTTCCTTCTTGTGCCCTTTGCGTTCCGGGGGCGCGGTATCTCTTGCGAACAACCCGCAGCCCCGGCAGGCATCGGCCCTCAGTGGCCCCTTCCTTTTGCTGACATCTCTTTGAGGCGCGCGTGGAACACGAACGCGCCGTCGACACGGCCTGTCGTTATGCAACGTAAGGACGGTGAGCTACCCATTGCATAGTCTATCCCTGTGCCAAATTTTATTCCGATGCATTGAGCCGTTGTGGCATGATTGAGTGATAAACTTTTGCATTCATAATAATGGTAGGATGAAGTAATAGGATACCGCGGAGAAAACAGCAGAAGTTTAGTAGCAGTAGAGCTCTTTGTGAAGCAGCTCGTCCGGGAAAGTAGTACCACCATACCTATTTCTGCCGCAAAGCAGCTTGTAGTGTTCCGGTGTGAAGGGTATCGGTGCCGGTGTAGTTAGCACATGGGACGTTTCAACTTTGTCTCTGGGATAGCAACGCATTTGCAAGGCCTCTGGTATTGCAGATGTCTCTAAGCAGAGAAGAGATGACCATCAAAAAAAAAGTTCCGGACGTAATTATTTCTAATTGAACGATTAATTAATACGAAGATTTGCAATGTCAATCTGTCTAGCAGATCAATACGTTATTTAATATCGTAATTTATTAAAATCAAACGTAATTCGTTGATTAATATAGTCCTTTTAAAAATGATTCGTTTACCTTTATAGCAAGATCGATTATATGTTTCTTGTTATTGGCACGTTTTTTAGGATTCCGTATCTAAATGGTGCTAAACAGAAACCTATTACTAAGACTCCGTCTGTCACTGGGCTGTTATCTTTTGAACCGTAATAGATAAAGATACTTCATGTTTTTTAGATTGTACCTGTATTAATATGGCCTCTATAACAACAAATAGGTAATAAAAAAATTTAGTAACCCCCGGCAGAAAATTAGAAATCCCTACCGCAGCTAACAAAAGAGCTGATAACTTTGAAACCGCTGAACCGATTTTCATCAAACAAAGCTAAGAACACTCCCGACTAATATACCTTTCAAACACAAAACAAAATCAAAATCATTTCATGCGTTCGGGAGCTAAGACGCCACAGACACACACACACACACACAGACACGTCAAACTTTTAACACCTCGTAGGGTTTGCGTCGGGGTTTAAAAATAAAATAAAGCAATAAATTAAAGGAATTTGTATTAAGTGTTCTACAACACACCATCACACCTGTATTCCTCGAAGGGTTAGGCAACGGTGTAACAATGTATACCCATAGTTCGCCGGTAAGTCTAGGTCCCATGTAATAGGGGGCGAGCCTATTGCCATTAACCGGGCACAAATCCTATCTCCGAGCTGCTACTGAGAATTTCATAGAAACAACCTCAATACTCTTTGCTCGACCTGGGAATCGAAGGCAAGACTTCTAGCGTAGCAGTCGCGCTTAGGACCACTAGGCTAAAGAGGCAGTTAAGTGTTGAATGTGTTTGTTAAATATTGTACGGGACCCTTCGTGTTTGAGTTCGTCTCGCACTTTTCTTTTATTTCATCAGAATTCTAAGAAGGTATTATACATTTACATTATTTGTAAATAATATAGTACTACTAATATATAACTGCCTCGTTAGCCTAGTGGTCCTAAGCGCGACTGATACGCTAGAGGTCTTGGCTTCGATTCCCAGGTCGAGCAAAAATTGTCATTGGGTTTTTCTATGAAATTCTCAGTAGCAGCTCGAAGTTAGTCGCTTAGTATGCTTAGATGGTTTGGCCATGTTGAGAGTGATGAAAATGAGTGAAAAACGACTGACAAACAAAATTTATATGGCAGATGTGAGTGGCGCCGGAGCTGCGGGTTGTTCGTAAGAGATACCGCGCCCCCGGAACGCAAAGGGCACAAGAAGGAACATGGGTGGGTTTTAGTCAGTAAAAGTCTGACACTTCCTCCCGCCCCGCCCAGGGCGGGAGAAGTTATTTGATGATTTCCCACCCCCAAAAAAAAAAATAAAGATGTGAGTGGCAACGCCGAGAGAGAACACCATAGAAAGACCTACCGTGACTTTATTGGTGAGGTTCTTCAGAAAGGTCGGGTGCGCAGTATTCGTAACCGGCGTGCTTGTATGACCAGATGTATGAACGTGGGCGAGGCGAAAGGAGTATTTAAGGATCGTAGCAGGTGGCGTTCTGTGGTTTCTGCCTACCATGGGAAAAGGCGTGAGTTTGTGTATGTATGTATGTGTAATGTCCAAGATGAACTTAGGAAAAAATAATTAATGGCTAAATAATTTTCTTAATATGCGTGTGACATACCAAAGCGTGTTTATAAATATTTAGTGTAGATTTAGGTACAACAGTTTGACATGTTGTTGAGGCCCAGAACAATAGATATATTTATAAACATGATTTCGTTACTATGTTGAATTCTCCCTTTGGGGTGTGGTCACAAACGCAACTACTGAGCTCGGTCCTTTTTTTTTTTTAACGTGGGGAAACCCTCATGGACTATTCCCCGTCTTGGGCGAGACGGGGGGGCGTGCCGGACTCTTACCGGCTAAAACCACCACGGTGTTCCTCGACCGACCTTCGAGCGAGGGTACGGGGTCGCTCGCGCATTCTCCAGGAACTGGGCACGGTCCTGGGTTCCATTTTTGCAGTTAATTCCTTACTAACGAACTATTCGCAACTTCGTCCGCGTGGCTTATTTCATCCGCATCAAGTTATGTATTTGGTTACTGCTGCGCTCCTGTGTGTCGTAGCGTGATGTTACATAGCTTATGTTATTCAGGAATAATGTAGCTATCTATTGTTGAAAACATTGTTAAAATCGGTCCAGTAGTTTCGGAGCCTATTCGTTAAAAACAAATTAGAAAAATATTTTCCCTCTTTATAATATTATTATATATTACATACACACACATACCATCACGCCCATATTCCCCGAAGGGTTAGGCAGAGGTGTACCAGTGTATACTCACAGTTCGCCGGTATGTTAACGTCCCATGTAATAGGGGGCGAGCCTATTGCCATTAACCGGGCACAAATCCTAACTCCGACCTGCTACTGAGAATTTCATAGAAAAACTCAATAACAATTTTTACTCGACCTGGGAATCGAACCCAAGACCTCTAGCGTAGCAGTCGCGCTTAGGACCACTAGGCCAACAAGGCAGTTGCATGGACTAAATATATATATATATATATTAGTCGCCGCGAGTCGTGAGCACAAATCGCACCCTTAGGATGAAAACAACGTAATTCAAAAAATGTACTTTTAGGGAAATAGCAAAACAAGTTTCAAATTTCAGAATTTAACACTTGTTTTGCTATTTCCCTAGAAGTAGATTTTTTGAGTTACGTCGTTTTCATCCTAAAGGGGCGAAATGTCAAGTGAATTATCGGGTTTTCAGGTCCCTTTCTGGGTATTTTGGGCCGCCGACGCTGCGCGCGATTGGTCCGTCAGCTGGACTGATCGCGTGCAGCGTCGGCGCCCCAAAACCCATGAAAGGAACCCAAAATACCGAAAAATTGACTTGACATTAGTTGTCATGACTCGTGGCGAGAGATATACTAAGGGATAAACTCCAGTCGTGGGTCGGAGCTGATATACTTTTTTCTTTTAATTTCGTTGGATGGCAAACAGGCCCACCTGATGTTAAGTGGTCACCGCTGCCTATAGACATCTGCAGTACCAGAGCCCTTGCAAATGCGTTGCCATCGCAGAGACTGAGTTGAATCTCCATGTGCCTGTAATTACACCGGCACCCTTCACATCGGAACACTACAAGCTGCTTCGCGGCAGGAATAGGTACGGTGGTAGCATTTCCCCGGACGACCTCCTTCATAAAGAGGTCCACTGCTACTAAGTAATATTGCTTTGACCTCCCGTCGTCAATATTTCAAGTTTATGTTCATCTCAATAGCGCTTCGTTCTTTTTATCTAAATAAATCAAGATTGACAGGTAAAAACAGGTTTTATTAAGTTCTAAAATGGTTTATTTATGACCTAAGTATGCTAATTATTTTTTGTTACCCATAATATAAACATTGGGAGGACACTTGGTCATATAATTACCGAGCTAGCTAGCAATTTCGTCCGCGTAGTTTTTTCACCCGCATTAGGTTACGTCTTTGGTTGCTGCTCCGCACCTCTTGGTCGTAGCGTGACGTTATATAGCCTATAGCCTTCCTCGATAAATGTACTATCCAACACAAAAATAATTTCTCAATTCAAACCAGTAGTTTCTGAGATATGAGTCTAATATCGCCGACGACTGCTACACTAAAGGTCTTGGTCTTTCGATTCCCAGGACGAGCAAAAAGTGTTATCTATGAAGTTCTCAGTAGCAGCTCGAAGTTCGATCGTAAAGTATCCGATAAAATATATAGATATATTATATTATTTATTAGTATTTATATATATTATATAACTGCTTCGTTAGTCTAGTGGTCCTAAGGGCGACTGCTACGCTAGAGGTCTTGGGTTCGATTCCCAGGTCGAGCAAAAAGTGTTATTGGGTTTTTCTATAAAATTCTCAGTAGCAGCTGGGAGTTAGGATTTATATATACCATCATCACGCCTGTATTCCCCGAAGTGGTCACCGCTACCTGCAATGCCAGACGCCTTGCAAATGCGATGCTATCCCAGAGACAAAGTTGAAACGTCTCATGTGCCTGTAACTACACCGGCACCCATACCCTTCAAACCGGAACACTACAAGCTGCTTTGCGGCAGAAATAGGTATGGTGGTAGTACTTCCCCGGACGAGCTCCTTCACAAGGAGCTCTACTGCTACTAAATGTGTTTACGGTCCCACTTTTTACGAATACAAGTTACTTATAAATGTTTTAACTAAACTTTGAATATCCCCAGGACCCCTGTATGCTAACAGCTGTAAGTGCAATGTTTTACGTGCACATCATTGTGCGCATATACAGTGATTTTTCACACTACATTAAAGTTGATTCTTAGCTATAATATTAGCTCTATGTTACTTAGTTTGGTGGGCAGCATAGTAGCTGCCAGGAGTCGTGAGCACAAACGTCGAGTACATTTTAGGTTCATTTCTGGGGCGTGGACGTTGCATGTGATCGGTTCGACAGATGGCCCCATCGCATGCAGCGTCGGCGCCCCGTAAAAACTAGAAAGGGTACCTATAACCCAAAAATTGATTTGACGTGTGCTCACGTCTCGTGGGGACTAATATATGTGCAGTTAACGGCTTTTTCATGTAATGTTTAATACCCCGTAGGTTCGACACTAAAACTCGAAATTTAAAAATCCAACCGGCCAGTGTTATATCGGCAAACACAAAAAAACCGCCGAAATAAATTTATTGTCTCCGATATCAATGACCAATGAGTAGCTATACCTAAATTTAAAAACAAAACACGGAATAAAACCAAAACTTACAAGTTGTTTAGACGTTCCAAATTCAACTTTAAAAAAAAACTACACAGATTATTAAAACCACTTATAGACTTGTCCACTTCAAGATCGAAATATTCACTACACTCATACACTGTGGTAATACACGATATTATTTCGTAAATTTAATATAAATGTTGCCACACGTCCGTCTCTCGCGGGTGTCGTAGACTTACTGACTGCGCAAGCGCAGGTGGCTCGTATAAGATCAATGAAGGATGGTGTCATGCGGTAAGGCTGTTTTATTTGCTATTACTATATTTGGACGGTTTTCCGGTCTAATTTTGAGTTCTTGACAGTGTTATGGATAATTTGAGTTTGGAATCATTTTTGAAAGATTTTGGACTAAATTTTTTTTTTTTTTTTTTTTTTGCGATGTCTGTCTAGTATAAAGAGGCTTATGGTCTCTATAATTTAAGTTTGGAATCAATTTTTAGTGATTTTCTGGTTGGTTCTTTTTTTGTTATTGATTTTTTTTCTTTCTGGCCAGCAAAAGGGAGCTTATGGTCTTCATAATATGAGTTTGGTTTTTTTTTTTTGCGCGATTTTCCGGTTGATTTTGTTTTGCGCTGATTGGGGCTAGTAAAAAGGGGTCTTGTGGGCTTTTTAGACTGTTAAAAATGTTTGATTATTTAGACCTAAGCTCATAAGCTGCTATTACTATGCTTGACAAGCTTTTTTCGTTTGTTTTTTTATTTTTAACTCCCGAGTTGCTAATACGGGTCTATATAGGAAGGGGCCTTGTACTTATAAGCAGGTCGCCCATTCAGTTCGGCATTCTCGATACAATACTACCTTTGATAAATAAAAAATCCCATTTTTTTACCGGGCTGGAAAATCTTCATGAACGTTCTTTTTCCGGTGTGCCTTCCCACATTTACGCCGGGAATTCCGGGAGCGAACACATCTTCCGGAATTCCCGACTGGAAGAAAGCGACCCTTTTTTTTATCGCCGGGAAATCCTCATGGACTATCCCCCGTCCGGGGAAGGCGGGGATGTGCCGGACTGTCACCGGCTAAAGCCACCACGGTGTTCCTCGATAAACCTTTCAGCTGAGGTACTGGATTCGCTCACGCATTCTACCGCG
This sequence comes from Caradrina kadenii, assembly GCA_947462355.1. Taxonomy (NCBI): domain Eukaryota; kingdom Metazoa; phylum Arthropoda; class Insecta; order Lepidoptera; family Noctuidae; genus Caradrina; species Caradrina kadenii. Next base: position 3,569,859 of record OX381702.1, on the reverse strand, counting down.
CCCCCGCCAGGTTTCGACCCACCAGTGATGTAGGCGGGTCCCGTCGACGTCGGCGGTCTAAGCGCCGCCAAATCCTCTAGGCGCCTGCATCTGATCGGGTGGTGGACTGCCCCTAAGTCGACCACCCGCAGGCCGGCAATTCATGGAGGTCAGAGGTCATTCAGCGCCCTCCGGCGCCCGGTGCGTTTTCTCCTGGAGGGAAGCGAGGCAGTTGCTTCCCTTTCCCTCTCACGGCACACCAGCATTAATGACATCATCCGTCGTGCTCTTGTCTCCGCCAAAGTGCCAGCTGTTTTGGGGCCAATTGGATTGGCACGATTGGGAAGAGACCAAATGGGTTGCGATCACACAGATGGGATGCGTCGACACCCTTGCGCCATCTCGTCTTCCTAGCACGACGTGTTGTGCTGGGCCGGCTGCTACTAGTGCCGAAAACCTCAAACGGCAGAAATATAATAACCTTCTTGGAAGCTGTATGTTTGAGCCGTTTATCGTTGAGATGCTAGTCATGGTCATCTATTTTATCAGGACACTGCCAAGCGACTGGTGAACTCTTCACGTGACCAGAGGGCTAGTCTTTTCTTGGGCCCAACAATCGATGCGGATGATTTCTTTGATGCCCTATGAGGTGACCATGATACTTATATGCTCTAATAACCTTGCCCTAAAGGGCAAACAGGGCTTTTCTTAATCACCCAAATAAAGTTAAATAGTGAAAGTCGAGTCCTATTCTGTGAAACTCAGCGGAAATGGCTATCTACCCTTTTAGGTGTGACACTTTATCTATTAGGAGTCATTAGTTGGTCAATAGACACAGTCATTGTGTGATAGCGTGACACACTAAACAGGCTTAGCAGGAGTGGAGGTTGTTGGTTTGACTGTAATCTATTTTGGACTACGAGCAACTAGCTTCAACTTTCTGGCTAACTGACCGATTCCTTGACAATTCAAAAGTGCCTGTAAATGGTTTGATTTAAATAAATGCTTTGATTTTGGCCTTCTGCTCGCACGTGCGACTGCTGAGCGTGGGGTTCAGAGTTCGATTTCCAGGTCGGGCAAAAAGTCTTTGGGTTTTTCCAATACGAATATCCGGGATTAGAAAGTCGGTGGTGTGACACCCCCACGTGTGGGAAAGCACGTAAAGCCGTTGGTCCTGCGCGTCATCTCCCTGGTCGTGTCGGATTGCCGTCCCATCGGACTATGAGGGTTAGGGAAAAGGGAGTGCACCTGTGTTTTCGCACACACTTGTTCACTATAATATCTCCTGCGTACTTAGCTAGTCTGTATTAAGATTTGCCACAGTGGCCGGAACCGGTCCGGAGAATACATACATACATACAACGCAACAGCTTTGTGATCATTAAGTGATGAAATAACAAACAAACAGACAGAGTTACTTACGTATTCATAATATTGATGTGGACTAGATAAATAGTAGTAGTGTCACCCGCGTTCACTTACGTTTTTGATTACTGCTCCGCTCCTGTTGGTAGCAGGGTGATGTTCTATACGTGCAAACCTTCCTCTTGAATCACTCTATCTATTACTAAAACCGCATTAAAATCCGTTGCGTAGTTTAAAAGATCTAAGCGTACAGACGGCGGGAAGCGACTTTGTTTTATACTAGGTGGAGATTATTGTAGAAATGTCTTGTTAGCCTAGTGGTCCTAAGCGCGACTGCTACGCTAGAGGTCTTGGGTTCGATTCCCAGGTCGAGCAAAAAAGTGTTATTGGGTTTTTCTATGAAATTCTCAGTAGCAGCTCGGAGTTTGGATTTGTGCCCGGTTAATGGCAATAGGCTCGCCCCTTATTATATGCGACCTAAACATACCGGCGAACTGTGGGTGTGCACTGCTACGCATCAGCCTAACCCTGTTTTTTTTTTTTTTTCTAACAGTGTGTTGAATATGCTAAGATTTGTTTTTGTTAAGGAATTCTATGACCTTTTGTTTCTTGATTCCAATAAAAGCCTTTCGCACATTGGTTTCGGTTTTAATTAAAACCGGTTAGTGATAAGGAATTATATTATCATCTCCTCTTCTTTGTCTAGTTGAACAGGTTTTAATAAAAAATAAGTATTTGCGTAGGTATAAAATGTCTTATAACATAACATGCTATCACACGGGCCTTTGGACGCTGAGCAATGGGTAGCTCACCGTCCTTACGTTGCATAACGACAGGCCGTGTCGACGGCGCGTTCGTGTTCCACGCGCGCCTCAAAGAGATGTCAGCAAAGGGAAGGGGCCACTGAGGGCCGATGCCTGCCGGGGCTGCGGGTTGTTCGTAAGAGATACCGCGCCCCCGGAACGCAAAGGGTACAAGAAGGAACATGGGTGGGTTTTAGTCAGTAAAAGTCTGACACTCCCTCCCGCCCCGCCCAGGGCGGGAGAAGTTATTTGATAATTTCCCACCCCCCAAAAAAAAAAACATGCTATCACGCCTGTCTTCCCCGAGGAGTTAGGCAGAGGTTCCAATGTAAACCTACAGTTCGCCGGTATGTTTCAGTCTCATGTTATAAGAGGCGAGCCTATTGCTATTAACCGGGCACAAATCCTAACTCCGAGCTGCTACTGAGAATTTCATTAAAGAATGAAAAATAAAAAAAATTAAGTAACCCCCCACAGAAAATTAGTAATCCCTACCGCAGCTAACAAAAGAGCTGATAACTTTGAAACCGCTGAACCGATTTCCATCAAACATAGCTAAGAACACTCCCGACTATTTCACCTTTCAAACAGAAAAAACTAAATCAAAATCGGTTCATGCGTTCAGGAGCTACGATGCCACAGACACACAAACACGTTAAACTTATAACACCCCGTGGTTTTTGCGTCGGGGGTTAAAAACCCAATATGTTACACTTAGCTCGACGTGGGAATCGAACCCAAGACCTCTAGCGTAGCAGTCGCGCTTAGAACCACTAGGCTATAACTAGGCAGAAATAATGTGAAATGTAAAATGTCTAATGTGATGTCCTACGTAAAAAAAAAGCAGCTATGGAATTTGCAATAAAAAATATCGAAGACTTGCAATCGATCGCCATTGTAAAATATTAACAACTGTATAAATAAATAATTACTGGGCACTAGCTTCTTCCCGCGGTTTCGTTCGCGTTTTTTTTTCATCCGCGTTAAGTTACTTCTCGGACTGCCCCGTTGCTCTCGTGGTCGCAAGCGCGACTGACGAGCGTGGGGTCCCAAGTTCGATTCCCAGGTCGGGCAAAAAGTGTTATTGAGTTTTTCCATTAAGATTTACTCAGTAGCAGCCCGGAGTTTGGAAGTTGGTGGTGTGACACACCCGTGTCTCGGAAAGTACGTAAAGCCTTTGGTCCCGGCTGTCATTCGTAGATCTTTGACAGTCGTTACGGATAGTCAGAACCCAGGAAGTCTGACAACCAGTTTAACTAAGAGGTATCGTGTTGCCTTGTAACTGGGTTGTGGAGGTCAGATAGGCAGTCACTTCATGTAAAACACTGGTACTCAGCTGCATCCGGTTGACTGGAAGCCGACCCCAACATAGTTGGGAAAAGGCTAAGTAGATGATGTTAAGTTACGTCTCTGGTTACTGCTCCGCTCCTATCGATCGTAGCATGATGGTACAGCCTTTTTTCCTAATGGGAAATCATCAGATGACTTCCATTGCCCTGGGCGGAGCGGCAGTGTCAGACTCTTACTGACTAAAACCCACCCATATTCCTTCTTGTGCCCTTTGCGTTACGGGGGCGCGTTATCTCTTTCGAACAACCCGCAGCTCCGGCAGCATCGGACCTGTCTGGGCCCTCCAATTGCTAATATCTCTTTGAGGCGCGCGTGGCACACGAACGCGCCGTCGACACGGCCTGTCGTTATGCAACGAACGGACGGTGAGCTACCCATTGCTTACCGTCCACAGGCCTCCGTCTACGGTCGCCGGGAGTCGTCTCGCGATGGTATACTTACAGCCTATACTGTTTCTGATAAATCTGTCTGTCGTGCACATAATCAATTTTTATAAAACCACTGAAAGTTTCAGGGATTAGTGCGTTTAGCCGATTCATTTCAAGGCGGACGGACGACCTGATTAAGACCGCAGGAAGACGCTAGATGCAGGCCGCTTCCAACCGGTCCTTTTGGAAATCTATGGAGGAGGCCTATGTCCAGCAGTGGACGTGCTGCGGCTGATATGATGGTGATCAACCGATTTATCGCCACCCCCATTTTGGTCCACTATTACTATGGGTAAAACGTTTGTTTGATGACGCGCCAGAGGCGTCGTATTTTAACAAGTATTTCAATCAATCAATCATTTTTTTGGGTTCTGTACCCAAAGGGTAAAAATGGGACCCTATTACTAAGACTTCGCTGTTTGTCCGTCCGTCTGTCTACCACCAGGCTGTATATCAAGAACCGCGATTGCTAGACAGTAGAAATGTTCATAAATTATGTATTTCTGTTGCCGCTATAACAGCAAAATTTAAAAACAAAATAAAATAAATATTAAACTCCCATACAGCAAACGCGAATAATAATAAATTAATGGCAACAGGCTCGCCCCCTATTACATGGGACCTAAACATACCGGCGAACTGTGGGTATACATTGGTACACCTCTGCCTAACCCTCTGGGGAATACAGGCGTGATGGTATGATGATGGTACAACAAACGCAATTTTTTTTTGCCCTTCTTTGCTCAATATCAATAATGGCAACAGGTAGGCACTTGAAATATTCACAAAATATTAAAGTTGAGCTCCCATACAAAAACGTGTTTTTTTTTGCCATTTTTATAGATAATGGAATGGAACCCTTCTTGCACGAGTCCGACTCAAACTTGGCCGGTTTATATAAACCGTACTAGATGCGTCATTGTCCTCACTGAATATTTTTATATGACGCCTCTGGCGCGGCAGACGCCGCGAATCGGTTAAACGGACAAACAAAAAAGCTATTCAGGTTTTATTATATGTGTTAGTGTAGATTATTTATTAAGTCAATAATAAATGTATTGTATTAATTGATTGCGTTTTTAATGCTGTATTTATGAGATTTAGGGGAGACATACATAAATGTTGTGGGGCGCTACGGCTCATGGCATTGCGTTGTGCTTCATCATCTACTTAGCCTTTTCCCAACTATGTTGGGGTCGGCTTACAGTTACTGGGCAACACAATACCTCTTGGTAAGACTGGTTGTCAGACTTTCTCGCTTCTGACTATCAGTAACGACTGTCAAACATCTACGAATGACAGCCGGGACCAACGGCTTTACGTGCTTTCCGAAGCACGGGGGTGTCACACCACCAACTTCCAAACTCCGGGCTGCTACTGAGAAATCCGTAATGAAAAAACCCATTAACACTTTTTGCCCGACCCGGGAATCGAACCCAGGACCTCGTGCTCATCAGTCGCGCTTGCGACCACGAGACCAACGGGGCAGTGCATTGTCCTTGTAAAATTCAAAGTCAAAGTGGTTGTAGAACTCGTCCGGGGAAGTACTACCACCATACCTATTTCTGCAGCAAACCAGCTTGTAGTGCTCCGGTTTGAAGGGTATGGGTGCCGGTGTAGTTACAGGCACATGAGACGTTTCAACTTTGTCTCTGGGATGGCAGCGGATTTGCAAGGCCTCTGGTATTGCAGATGTCTATAGGCAGCAGTGACCACTTAACATCAGGTGAACCGTCAGCAGGTTTGCCATCAAACGATGTTTAAAAAATATAAATTTCAATGTTTATCTACAGCTTAACATACTATCACGCCTGTATTCCCCGAAGGGGTAGGCAGAGGTGTACCAATGTACACTCACAGTTCGCCAGTATGTTTAGGCCCCATGTAATAGGGGGCGAGCCTATTGCCATTAACCGGGCACAAATACTAACTCCGAGCTGCTACTGAGAATTTCATAGATAAACCCAAGACGTCTAGCGTAGCAGTCGCGCTTAGGACCACTAGGCTACCGAGGCAGTTATTCCTTGATTCCTTGAGTTTATCTACAGGTTGTTTCAAAAAAATTAAGTAACAATAATTATATTCTTTTGTTATTTTATAAAACATTATTAGTAAATACGGATCGTGTCTGATAAGCGCTCTAATACTGATAAGGCGATTAAAAAAAAACACGTTTATTGATGTAAGTTCAAGATGAATCATTTTGTAATTAATTGGAAATTAATAATACAATAGGCTCGCCCCCTATTACATGGGACCTGAACATACCGGCGAACTGTGGGTGTACATTGGTACACCTCTGCCTAACCCTTCGGGGAATACGGGCGTGATGGTATGTTTATGTGTTTAATAATACTGGTTCGGTCATGTTGAGAGGATGAGTGAAAGGCGACTAACAAAAGGGATTTATATGGCAGATGTGAGTGGCAACGCCGGGAGAGGACGCCCTAGAAAGACCTACCCTGACCTCATTAGTGAGGTTCTTCAGAAAGATCGGATACGCAGTACTCGTAACCGGCGTGCTTGTATGACCAGATGTATGAACGTGGACAAGGTGAAAGAAGTATGTAAGGATAGTAGCAGGTGGCGTTCTGTGGTTTCTGCCTACCCCCATGGGAAAAAGGCGTGAGTTTATGTATGTATGTAATAATACTATTATTGATTATTGTTGTAACTGCCTCGTTAGCCTAGTGGTCCTGAGCGCTACTGCTACGCTTGAGGTCTTTGGTTTGATTCCCAGGTCGAGCAAAAAGTGTTATTGGGTTTTTCTATGAAATTCTCAGTAGCAGCCCGGAGTTACGATCTTTGCCCGGTTAATAGCAATAGGCTCGCCCCTTATTACATGTGACCTAAACGTACCGGCGAACTGTGGATATACATTAGTACACCTCTGCTTAACCCTTCGGAGAATACATATTTTTGTATATTTTTATTTTATACCGTCGAATTCCGTCTACTAAGCGAGTATTTCTTACATTTGTAGTATAAACTGAGTAATTTCATGCTTATATTAGGAGGCATAAATACGCAAAATATTCGCCATTCTTAAGATTTAGGGTGGAACACACTTAACATTGAAATATAGCCAGAGTCTGCAAGAGTTAGTGCAGTCGCCACGAGTCGAGACCAGAAATGTTAAGTTAATTTTTGGGTTTTTGCTGCGCGCGATTAGTCCGTCAGTCGGACCGATCGCGTGCAGCGTCGGCGTCCCAAAAAACCCAGAAACTAACCCAAAAATTAACTTGACATTTGTGCTCACGACTCATGGCCACTACTATACCTACTTAATAATTAGTTTATGACCGCGCGTATGTCGACTATCTGTTGTTTTTATTGTGGAGAATAAATAATCGAACAAAAATAAGCAAAGCTGCAGCCAATGGAAACACTGGCCAGGCGTGATGATTTAGAAACGTGTAATGCGAGATTGGCCCGAGATTAAAAATACCCTCAATCCCGTTTTAATGTCTATATAAAACTTGAATGGACCCCAAAGGTAGATCTACTGACAAAAATTACGTATATTATATGACCTTTCACGGCTAAGCAGCTTAGTATTGAAACATACCATCACGCCTGTATTCCCCGAAGGGTTAGGCAGAGGTGTACCGATGTACACCCACAGTTCGCCGGTATATTTAGGTCCCATGTAATAGGGGGCGAGCCTATTGCCATTATCCGGGCAGAAATCCTAACTCCGAACTGCTTCTGAGAATTTCATAGATAAAACCCAATAACATTTTTGCTCGATCTGGTAGTCAAAGTCAAGACCTCTAGCCGCTTAGCGTAGCAGTCGCGCTTAGGACCACTAGACCATCTAGGCAGTTTAATGTTTACATAAAACTTGAATGAACCCTAAAGTTAGATCTACTGACAAAAATTACTTATATTTTATGACTTTTTAACCGACTTCAAATAGAAGGAAATTATCAATTCGCCTGTATGTTTTTTTTTGTATATGTGTTAAGCGATGACTCCGCACATTATGAATCGATTTTGATGATTATTTTCTTGTTCGATTGGTCATACTTCAAATTTTATCGAAATTGGTTCAGTAGTTTGGTAATAAGAAGTCGGTGGCAATACAAAACAACAAACAGACACAAAGCCGCCGACTTCCAAAGCGTTTTGCTTTTTTCCGGATGGGAAATCATCAAATGACTTCTCCCTTGAGCTCGTTAACTTCCAAAGCTAAAGTTATTTTTCGTTTTTAAGTTTAAGAAAGAGGTTGTGTCTTTTGAATAAAATTTTTTTACGACGGAAGCTGCTTAGTATTGCCTAGATAAACTAAATGATCTAGGTATACATCAAAACCAAACTTAATGTACATATTATTGTGGTAGTGTGTGACACTGTCCTTATATCAACAAGTAGGCTGTTAAAACATGCCTTGAGATAGCACACCTTTAAACAAGTCATTGCCATTAACTTATAACTCACTTCAACAGCTTTATACTGAACTAGCTGTACCACGCGGTTTCACCCGCGTTAAGTTGCGTCTTTGGTTGCTGCTCCACTCCTGTGTGTCGTAACGTGATGTTATATTGTGTATCTCTATTGCTTAGCCTTTTCCCAACTATGTCGGGGTCGGCTTCCAGTCTAACCGGATGCAGCTGAGTACCAGTGTTGTACATGGAGCGACTGCCTATCTGACCTCCACAACCCAGTTACTGGGCAACACGATACCTCTTGGTTAGACTGGTTGTCAGACTTTCTGGCTTCTGACTATCCGTAACGACGGTCTAAGGTCTACGAATGACAGCCAGGACCAACGGCTTTACATGGTTTCCGAGGCACGGGTGTGTCACACCACCAACTTCCAAACTCCGGGCTGCTACTGAGCAAATCCTAATGGAAAAATCCAACAACACTTTTTGCCCGACCTGGGAATCGAACCCGGGACCCCACGCTCATCAGTCGCGCTTGCGACCACGAGACCGACGGGGAGTCTCGGGGGGTCGAATCTGGCTTAATCGAATTATGCAAAAAAAATATATTTATTTATTAAACTTTATGCACATAATGTAAAAAATACACTGTACAAAGGCGGACTTAATGCCTTAGCAAATAAAATTAAATAAAGTTAATAATAAGTTAATTAATAATTATTAATAATTAGAGGTGTACCAATGTACACCCACAGTTCCCCGGTATGTTTAGGTCCCATGTAATAAGGGGCGAGCCTATTGCCATTAACCGGGCACAAATCCTAACTCCGAGCTGCTACTGAGAATTTCATAGAAAAACCCAATAACACTTTTTGGTCGACCTGGGAATCGAACCCAAGACCTCTAGCGTAGCGGTCGCGCTTAGGACCACTAGGTTAACGTTGCAGTTACAGGCGTGTTTTCTGTAATTCTCTTTTAAACTTTCACGTAATGCATTTAGGGCTGATTTTTCAATGGTCAGATAACTTTTATCTGAAGAATATGTTTGACGTTTTGACAGCTTTTGTATAGAAAATATGTCAAGCCATATTTATTCCTCAGATGGAAGTTAACCGATGATTGAAAAATCGGCCCTTAACGTATATACAAAAGCTGTCAAACCGCCATATTTATTTCTCCGTTAAGAGATATCTGACGATTGAAAAATTGGCCCTTATTGAAAAATATATTATTTTAACATTACTTCAAATATAGACTGAATAAAACAATATTTTTAAAGCTTTCGCAAAAAATATCCTAAAAATAAACCAGACATGCATACACACATACATAGATAAACTCACGCCTTTTTCCCATAGGGGTAGGCAGACACCACAGAACGCCACTTTCACCTCGTCCACGTTCATAAATCTGGTCATACAAGCACACCAAAATCAACCTGAGCTTTTATCATTCACATAGGTTCTAAATCGCTTAGGTTCCGACCTCGTTAGTTTACACGGTCAAGTACACTGGCGCTAGTAACTCGCTCAACTTGACTCGCATCTGTGTAACAAAGCTTAGTGACTGCTGATGGTCATTGTGATTGATTGTGTAAAGTACACGATCTTCAACTTGATATAATATATTGAGTTTAAGGTCTGAACGATGCTTTAACTTTACCTCTATTTAGCTTTGGATAGCTTTATGCAACCGGTTCGGTATATTTGGTTCGGCATTTTCGGTTCGGCATCTTAAATACAATGTTTTATTGTATTTGTTTTTTTGTTGTTATGAGTTAGTTTTTAACATAACATACCATCACGCCTATATTCCCCGAAGGGTTAGGCAGAGGTGTACCAATGTACACGCACAGTTCGCCGGTATGTTTATGTCCCATGTAATACGGAGCGAGCCAGTTGCCATTAACCGGGCACAAATCCTAGAAAAACCCAATAACACTTTTTGCTCGACCTGGGAATCAAACCCAAGACCTCTAGCGTAGCAGTCGCGCTTAGGACCACTAGGCCAACGAGGCGAGTTAGTTTTTAAGTTCGGGCAAAATGTGTTACTGGATTTTTCCATTACAAATTTCTCAGTAACAGCCCGGAGTTTGTAAGTTGGTGGTGTGACACCCCCGTGGCTCGGAAAGCACGTGTAGTCGTTGGTCTTGCGCCTGATCTCTTCCCGCTTGTGTCGGATTGCCGTCCCATAGGACTATGAGAGTGAGAGAAAAGGGGGTGCACCTGTGTTTGCACACACTTGTACACTATAATATCTCCTGCGTACTTGGCTAGTCTGCATTAAGATTAGCCGCCGTGGCCGGAATCGGTCTGGAGAATACATTATTTTTTACTACTCCGCTCCTGTTGGTAGTGGCGTGATGTTCTATACGTATAAACCTTCTTGTTGAATCACTATATCTATTGATGAAAACCGCATTAAAATCCGTTGCGTAGTTTAAAAGATCTAAGCGTACAGACGGCGGGAAGCGACCTTATTTTATACTAGCGATCTGCCCGCGACTTCGTTATTTCACCCGCGTTAAGTTACGTCTTTCGTTACTGCTCCGCTCTCGTAGGTCGTAGCGTGATGGTATATAGCCTATATTACTCAGGAATAATGTAGCTATCTATTGGTAAACAAATGGTTAAAATCGGTCCAGTAGTTTCGGAGCCTATTCGTTACAAACAAACAAAATAATCTTTCCTCTCTTTAATATTAGTTTTCTTCTATGTTGAGATAATTTGGATTGTCTGTTCTGTTCTTGTTTCACGATCATAAGTTAACAAGAAAATACTATAACAAACATACCTTCTCAAACACGCCAACTCCCAGCGTGTACGCATAGGCTGCGCGTACGCAGCTCACATAATTACGTGTCCATTACGCATAGGTCACTGACCTCTCACTTTCTCAACTAATGATTTCTTTTGACGGAAGTAATATAAAATTACATCAAGCATTTATTTACCGAAGGCGTAAGCAGAGGTCTGAGACTCCGTAGAACGGCTTTATTAATTTTTTAATCTTTGAATGGCAAACAAGTCGATGGCCCATCTGATGCGAAGTGGCCACCGTTGCCAACAGACATTTACAATACCAGAGAAGATGTGTTGCCATCCCAGAGACAAATCTGAAACGTCTCATGTGCCTGTAAACTGTTTCATTGGTAACGCATTTACATGACTTAGTATTGCAGATGTGTATAGGCAGCGGGACCACTTAACATCAGGTGGGACGTCGGCTTGTTTGCCATCCAATTCAGTTTTGTAATATTACTTAGTAAAGATAGACTGAACTGCCTCGTTGGCCTAGTGGTCCTAAGCGCGACTGCTACGCTAGAGATCTTGGATTGGATACCCAGGTCGAGCAAAAAGTGTTATTGGGTTTTTCTATCAAATTCTCAGTAGCATCTCGGAGTTAAGATTTGTGTCCGGTTAATGGCAATAGGCTCGCCCCCTATTACATGGGACCTAAACATACCGGCGAGCTGTGCGTGTACATTAGTACACCTCTGCCTAACCCTTCGAGGAATACAGGCGTGATTGTATGTAGATAGTTAGACTGGTTTTTCCAAGAGCCTAAATTTCCCAATATGGACCCACCCATTTAAACAATACTTAAGGTATTTACTTGCAAGACGATAAAATATTACAAAATATGTAGACTGTGTCAGTGTAGTATTGTGTAATTAGAACATAGTAAGTATATGTAACTTCAAAGCGGTCACCATGAGGTGTGGGCAGATAAGGAGGGTACCGCGAAAATTGTTCATGTCACAGGTATGTTGGTAAACTGGTCGATTTTGGTAGTGTCGATGTGAAGGCACTGTATTATGCTGACGTGATACGTCTGTAAAATCACAAACCGTCAGAAAACACATAATCATATATTTTATGTAACCCCAGACAGTAGAATAAAAATCCCTTCCGCAACTGATTTTTATCAAGCATAGTTAAGAACATTCGACTAGTTCACCTTTCAAAATCGGTTCATGCGTTCGGGAGCTACGATGCCACAGACACACACACACGGACACGTCAAACTTATGACACCCCGTCGTTTTTGCGTCGGGGGTTAAAAAGCGTACTGTACTGAAATAGGTTTCAATGTTTAACACTAAAAGCGACTCGCTGACAGACGTTTCACGTTCAATCAACGGCCGTGTGCACCGACACAGGCACACACGATTTTTTTATCTTATTCGGAAAATTCTCGTGAATGTACTCCGCCCTGGATGGGTCTGTCAGACTAACTGCCAAAAAAAAATACTCCGATAAAAAAAATCCTTCCCACACCCACCTAGGCCGGGGATCAAGGCCCGAGTCTGCGGGCTTCCTCACGTCAGAGTCGGTTCAGCTTCCCTAGGTCCTCAAAGAAGCGCGCACGTGTACCACAACGCACTTTTTATATATACTTACTGGAATATATTTGACAGAACTGCCTCGTTGGTCTAGTGGTCCTAAGCGCGACTGCTACGCTAGAGGTCTTGGGTTCGATTCCCAGGTCGAGCAAAAAGTGTTATTGGGTTTTTCTATGAAATTCTCAGTAACAGCTCGGAGTTAGGGTTTGTGCCCGGTTAATGGCAATAGGCTCGCCCCCTATTACGTGGGACCTAAACATACCGGCGAACTGTGGGTGTACATTGTTACACCTCTGCCTAACCCTTCGGGGAATACAGGCGTGATGGTATATATTTGACAGATTTTTTCGGGTCCATAATAAGTTGAAATTCCTCGTTTTTTCGTCCACTTAATTGTGTTTTGTTATAATTCTTATTATCTGTGGACCAGAAGCCGTCCCTTCCCCAAGTACAGTCAAACGGGGTGAATAGGGACGCAGGGGTAAATCGACACGAAATTTTAAAAGGGATTTTTACTTTGAAATAATATAGTTTGTTACCAGCAAGGACGTTAAAATCTTAAATTGTAATTTAGTTAAAACAGAAGAGATCTCTTTGGTAACAAACTATATTATTTCAAAGTAAAAATCCCTTTTAAAATTTCGTTCCGATTCACCCCTGCGTCCCTATTCACCCCGTTTGACGGTAAGTTCCTAACTACAACCTTGGTCGTTCCCCTACCTTACAAGAAACCAAAGCTAGTCATCATCTGCTTAGCCTTTTCCCAACTATGTCGGGGTCGGCTTCCAGTCTAACCAGATGCAGCTGAATATCAGTGTTTTACAAGGAGCGACTGCCTATCTGACCTCCATAACCCAGTTACTGGGCAACACGATACCTCTTGGTTGTCAGACTTTCTGACTTTGACTATCCGTAACGACTGTCAAATATCTACGAATGACAGCCAAGACCAACGGCTTTACGTGCTTTCCGAGGCACGGGGGTGTCACACCACCAACTTCCAAACTCCGGGCTGCTACTAGGAAATTCGTTATGGAAAAACCCAACAACACTTTTTGTCCGACCCGGGAATCGAACCCAGGACCCCGTGCTCATCAGTCAGACGCTAGCGACCATGAGACCAACGGGGCAGTCACAAGAAACAAAAGCTAGTCATTTCCCAAAAACACTAACTTCGCTCTACACCACAAACGTGACTCAGAAACTAGTTACTTGTGATTCAATTGTTTACCTTACGGTAACGTGGTAGAGTCTGAATTATCTTTACTGCACCTACGTCCTGGACAGCTCATAGCATACAGGTGTCGTTACACATAAAGGGTACTTTAATGAGTATAAACGGAATTGTACCGTTACTAATACCTACTGGTTTTAAAACATAGGGTTAGGCAGAGGTGTAAGAATGTACACCCACAGTTCGCCGGTATGTTTAGGTCCCATGTAATAGAGGGCGAGCCTATTACCATTAACCGGGCGTCAATCGGGGCTCAAGGAAGGCGTGACGTCATAATTTAGATATCGTGGTAGTCGATAAGGTAATCATATTTTGTTCTTATTAGTGGTATAGTTTCTACATAGGATTGTAAATTATTACAATAATTTATATATACATACATACTATCACGCCTATATTCCCCGAAGGGTTAGGCAGAGGTGTATCAATGTAGACCCACAGTTATAGGTCCCATGTATTAGGGAAAAAAATAAGAAAACGTGTTGCGCCGACCCCAAGTAACATGGGATAAGGGCAGGAAGATGACGATGGTGTACCGACTACAAATATTTAGCAATCCATAACATACCATGATGGTATGTTATGTATTGGTACACCCACAGTTCGCCGGCATGTTTAGGTCCCATGTGATAGGGGGCGAGCCTATTGCCATTAACTGGGCACGAATCCTAACTCCGAGCTGCTACTGAGAATTTCATAGAAAAACTGAAACACACTTTGCTGGACTTGGGAATTGAACACAAGACCTCTAGCGTAGCCATCGCGTTCAGGACCACTAGGCTAACGAGGCAGTTACTTTTTATGAGCTGTCAAAACGCGATTCCGCCATGGATTTTGCACTAGCGGTTTCACCCGCGTTCCGTTACGTCTTTGTTTACTGCTTCGCTCCCATGAGTCGTAGCGCGATGCTCTGTACGTATAAACCGTCCTCTTGAATCACTCTATCTATTGATAAAACAGCATTAACACCAATGCGAAGTTAAAAATATAGACAAATCAAAAATGGCCGCCAAACTAAAGAGCTTATCATGCTATTTCACTGGTACAGTACAGAGAGCGAGTGAGAGGGCATGATTAGCGCTGCCATCTGCAATTAGTTCCTTCAATGGCGCGAGTTATGCGTTAGTGTAGTGAAACTACTATGGACATGATGGAGGGGTCCACTTTCCACGATAACTACTAGTAATTCATAATATTAGTAATGCCCAAGACTTCCAGCTTACTAGCTTTCGCTCGCGACTAGGTCTGTGTTTACTTTTTATATGCCATTACATGGCGAACAAACCGACAGCCCACCTAATGGTAAGAGGTCACCGCTGCCTATAGACATCTGCAATACTAAGCCTTGCAAATGCGTTGCCATCACAGAGACAAAGTTGGTTCATCACTTCGACCGATCGCCTGCATTGTCGGGGACCCATAAAATGCAGAAAGGAACCAAATTAACCAACCAAAAAATCAAAAATATATAATATTATTTATAACTACTACTACTAAATATATACGTTGCTGTCTCACCCGCGTTCAGTTACCTCTTTGGTCACTGCTCCGCTCCTGTTGGTGGTACCGTAATGTTCTATACGTTTAAACCTTCCTCTTGAATCACTCAGCCTCGGTAGCCTAGTGGTCCTAAGCGCGACTGCTACGCTAGAGGTCTTGGGTTCGATTCCCAGGTCGAGCAAAAAGTGTTATTGGGTTTTTCTATGAAATTCTCACTAGCAGCTCGGAGTTAGGATCTGTGCCCGGTTTACGGCAATAGGCTCGCCCCCTATTACATGGGACCTAAACATATCCCGTGAACTGTGGGTGTACACTGGTACACCTCTGCCTAACCCTTCGGGGAATACAGGCGTGAGGGTATGTTATGTGTTATGTATAAATCACTCTATCTATTGATGAAAACCGCATTAAAATCCGTTGCTTAGTTTAAGAGATCTAAGCGTACAGACGGCGGGAAGCGACTTTGTTTTATTTTATGTAGAGAATAAAGCAATTTGAACATAATATTATTACAATATCTGGCCTGCATGGTTTTGTTTCTGTTTTTATAAAATCTTGTTGAGTTTGGCGACATATACTCTTAAATTACTTGTTGTTCAAGGTTGTTAAATATAATCACATATTTTTTTAACTTTATCCGTAAGGCAATGCGCACATCTGGACACAATTTGTTGCCGACTCAGGCCACTAAGCGGTTGCTGTGTCCGGTGACGTCTATCAGACGCAGTGCCCGGTTTGTACTTCTGTACACTTTCAGTGCATGTTTGACACGATTTGCTTTTTTGTTGTTCCGTACCCAAAGGGCAATTTTTACTGATGATGTATTTCTGTTGCCGCTATAACAACAAATACTAAAAAACAGAAAAAAAATAATATTTAAGGGGCTCAGACATGGTTTTTCTTTTTAACCGTTTTTATAGATAATGTTACCTAAACCTTCATGTGTGAGTCCGACTCGCACTTGGCCGAATTTCTTGTTTGTAATAGATAAACTCAAAAATTCTTTTACCTAAGTGCATCTACATTACGAGTATCAGCGAGTAACATAAGCTACATTTCATTTAAAAAAAAGTATATATTTTGGTGTCTAAACACAAGACACTAAAGTGTCTACGTTTGCGTAAAGCGTTATATTCTCGTGAGATGAATAGGTGTGTAATTTCATTGAGCAAATTGTTTGTCCTTGTCTTTATTATAAATGCTTTTATTTTTATTTGATTACTATCTTTGTTTGCGTTACAAGGTATCTTAAAATCGTGCACTTTACTTTGCAAACGTCAAACGACATTTAACGATAAACGTCTGGACTATTTTGTTTAAAATATGCTTCAAAATTTAGATGAAGTGAGCTTTAAGTTCTAAAGCTTGTTCTGCTCCTGCTTACTGTCTGGTTGACTCATTGACAATTCAAAAGTGTCTGTAAATTATTTATTTGATTTTGGATTATCAACATAACTAACAAAATCTTTTTCCTTGTTGCAGATCACCAAATCGGGTCCCACATCAGAGCCCTGGGGCACTCCGAACATGAATTTACGAATTTCCCGTCAGGCGACTCGAACACCAACGTTTTTTCACCCGTCACCACTTTACCTACTCACCCCCCACAATTAGACCAACCACATCCCCCCCAGAATGACAGAATCCCCCCAGAAATTACGACATCAACCGTGTCAAAGGCTTCAGTAAAATCCGAAGACGATTTTGACGTTAACGAATATTTTGCGAGACTGCATGGAACCAGATATGTTAGTGCACCTATAAACAGCAATCCTGATCAGAACGCTAACTTATCAGCTACAGAAGAGAACTTAGAAGAGATTAATCTGAACGATGAGAAGAATGTAGAAGTACAGCAAAGTCTAACGGCAGACATAGCACAGAATTTCTCTCAACTGCCCACAGTTCTACCCCACGTAGCTAGTGCTGTCTTTAGCTCATTTTCAAATATGCTGAATTACAAAAGTCGAGAGCAGACTCCTGATGATAGAGCACCAGGGTATCAGACCCAGGAGGTGCCGTTTCCAAGCCCAGGGCCAGGAGCTGGGTTCGTAGGACAGAACCTTGAGATGGCTACGCCAGTAGCTGAGGAGGTGGTCAGAGAAGTTGCACCACCGCCGAAGGAGCTTCCGAATTCTGGTGAGTGGTCTATTATTATTTTTTATTACATTGTGTCTTGATGGTCCATTGGTTAATGGGCTATCCGAACACAGGACTCCGTAAAGCACACATTTCTTGTCGCATAGTCTGGCGTATTGGTACATATTACAAGCCTGAGTGTATTGTCAAGGGTTCAAAGAAAAGACTTCCCTATAAATATTTCATGAAAGTACAACAGTATCATGGTAAAAAAATTGTAAAGAAGAGCATACATATTTTTCGTCGCTTATATCTCAGCATTTTGAGGGTAAACTATATAATTTTATGTATGACATTATAGGGAATTCCATGAACTAAAGACATACCTATAAATTATTCCACTGAGCCGTGTATTTTTTTTACAATAAAAAAAAAATCAAAATTGCTGTTATTTTCGTGGTTATCCGATTCAACTAACATCAAACGTATCGCTATTTTGAACCTTATTTGTAATATAATAATGTGTTATTGACATTTACCTAAACATTTGCTTACGACGGCGCTCACTTCTTATGCATGAGGTTGCGGGCTCGATTGCTTAGTGTTCCTTAGCGTGACTGCTACGCTGGAGGTCTTGAGTTCGATTCCCAGGTCGAGCAAAGTGTTATTGGGTTTTTCTATGAAATTCTTAGTAGCAGCTCAGAGTTAGGATTTGTGCCCGGTTAATGGCATTAGTTTCGCCCCATGTTACATGGGACCTAAACATGCGAACTGTGGGTGTACATTGGTACACCTCTGCCTTACCCTATTGAAAACAGTCACATTGATATTTGCCCCCAATATCATATGACCATCGAATCATAGCCTCCTAATTATGGTGTATTTTTCTCACGATAATATGACTACCATGACCTTTAAAAGGTCAATGGAAACCATCACTCGTAAGTTACGGCAAACGATGATGTTATGCGCGAAACTTTGTCTGTTTGTATGTGTTATCTAATAACTCAGTAAATATCGGTAACGAGCTTCTGTCCCCGACTTCGTCCGCATCAAATTTGATATTTTATTCCATGAGAACTGCCTCGTTAGTCTAGTGGTTCTTAGAGCGACTGCTACCCTGGTGGTCTTGGGTTCGGTTCCTAAGTCGAGGAAACAGAGTTATTGGGTTTTTTTGTGAAATTCTCAGTAGCAGCTCGGAGTTAGTATTTGTGCCCGGTTAATGGCAATAGGCTCGCCCCCTATTACATGGGCCCTAAACATACCGGCGAACTGTGGGTGTACAATTGGTACTCCTGTGCCTAAACCTTCGAGGAATACAAGCATGATGGTCCACGGGAACCGTACATTATTCCGAGATAAAAAGTATCCTATGTATTATTCCACACTACAATCTATCTCAGTGCCAAATTTCATCCAGATCCGTTCAGCCGTTTAAGCGTGAAAGAGTAACAAACATCCATACACCCTCACAAAATAGCTTTTCCTGAACAGATCCGGATGTTTGGCACTGAGATAGATTGTAGTGTGGAATAACACATAAGATACTTTTTATCCCTTAAAAGTGTACGGTTCCCGTGGTATGATATATCTAATTTGACGCAGACGAAGTCGCGGGCATTAGCTAGTAGGATTTATGGTATATTTGACTAACTCCACGTGGACTAAGTCTAGTTATCACTATACTGATAAATAGACAGAGAAAGTTGTTATTGCCACTTCAACACACATCCCGATCACGTAGGCTTGCCGCAGACGGGCCACAAAATGTCGCCGACTAGTAGCGAGCAACAGTCGTCGTATTATTTATTTTTTACAAATAAATAAAATTTACGTGTCTGTTTGTAATGTCAAAATAATATTTTTTTACAATGTAAATATAAATGTCCTCTGTGTACTGCCTCGTTAGCCTAGTGGTCCTAAGCGCGACTGATACGCTAGAGGTCTTGGGTTCGATTCCCAGGTCGAGCAAAGTGTTACACTGTTGAGTTTTTTATGAAATTCTCAGTAGCAGCTCGGAGATAGGATTTGTGCCCGGTTAATGGCAATAGGCTCGCCCTCTATTACATGGGTCCTAAACATACGCGCGAACTGTGGATGTACATTGTTACATCTCTGCCTAACCCTTCGGGGAATACAGGCGTAATGGTATTTAAATAAAATTGAAGTGTCTGTATGCATGTAATGCATGAGGTAAAGTGGTTTGTCTTCTTGTTTGTAAGAGAAAGTCTCTGGAGGTACTGATTCCATTACAAAAAATCTTTCACGGACACAAAGCTAGACTATTGACATGCGCCATAGGTTATGTTTTATGATATACTTGGCCTCCATGCGAACGAAGTAGCGGGCAGTAGCTAGTGTGCTAATAAAAATATCCACTTTTGTTCACAAATGGTGGTTAGTAGTAATATACGCTACTCAGAAGCCACTTCTGGTTTTTTTACATTCCATTGGTATCTTAAAAATTAAGGCCTCCAGCCAGGGCTTAAATCTTGTAGTAGTATTAGAAGAGCTCTTTGTGAAGAAGCTCGTTCGGGGAAGTACTACCACCATACCTATTTCTGCCGCGAAGCCGCTTGTAGTGTTCCGGCCTGAAGGGTACGGGTGCCGGTGTAATTACAAGCACATGACACATTTCAACTTTGTCTCTGGGATGGCAACGCATTTGCAAGGCCTCTGGTATTGCAGATGTCTATAGGTAGCGGTGACCACTTAACATCAGGTGGGCCGTCGGCTTGTTTGCCATCCAATGGCATAAAAACATTATAAATTAAACAACTATACACTAAGGGCAGTCCCTGTGGGATGCGAACCTTGGCTTAAGACGTCCCTGGGGGCTGCGGGTTGTTCGGTAGGGCTGCAGGTTGTTCGCAAGAGATACCGCGCCCCCGGAACGCAAAGGGCACAAGAAGGAACATGGGTGGGTTTTAGTCAGTAAAAGTCTGACACTCCCTCCCGTCCCGCCCTGGGCGGGAGAAGTTATTTGATGATTTCCCACCCACCAAAAAAAAAAAAAAAAAGACGTCCCTGGAGGAGGACAGCAAGGAGTCAGGCTGGATCCGATCTCCTATTGCCAGCTGCAGTTGCCGACTTTTTGTGGCTGTACCGTGTTGCTCGTATGTCTATCTCCATTAACAGTATCAACACAGGCAGTTCTTATACAAACCCGTGCAACTAGGAACCAATTACAATGAATAATCTCAACATAGTATAAAACAAAGTCGCTTCCCGCCGTCTGTACGCTTAGATCTTTTAAACTACGCAACGGATTTTAATGCGGTTTTCATCAATAGATAGAGTGATTTAAGAGGAAGGTTTTTACGTATAGAACATCACGC
Source organism: Caradrina kadenii (assembly GCA_947462355.1). Lineage (NCBI taxonomy): Eukaryota > Metazoa > Arthropoda > Insecta > Lepidoptera > Noctuidae > Caradrina > Caradrina kadenii. The sequence continues at coordinate 3,549,050 of OX381702.1, read as the reverse complement.
TACGATTAACGGAAGCTAAGCAGTGACCAATGACGTAACTGAACGCGAGCGACACCGCGGGGTTGAGAGCTAGTTAGGAATAAATAAATAACTGGTTTAGATTGTCGGAAAACATGAAAATTGTTTATAATGTTATGGCGGTGACTGGATTTTCTAGATCGGTGTAATTTGTATTGGAGATCACTAGACATACATACATACAATAAACTCACGCCTCTTTCCCATTGGGGTAGGCAGATACCACAGAACGTCACCTGCTACGATCCTTACATACTCCTTTTGCCTCGTCCACGTTCATACATCTGGTCATACAAGCACGCCGGTTACGAGTACTGCGCACCCGACCGTTTTTTCTAAAATCACTAGATTTGGTAAATTCTATAATAACCCCAGCCTAATGTTGTATCCCTGCAGGGTTCAGGCCTCTTCTCATACAGAGAAGATACAGACTTATCTAATTACTTCCACGTGGTTTAGCCCGCGTTCAGTTACGTCTTCAGTTACTGCTCCGCTCTCGTTAGTCTGATCGTGATGTTCTATACGTATACACCTTCTTCTTAAATCATTCTATCTATTGATGAAAACCGCATTAAAATCCGTTGCGGAGTTTAAAATATCTCGGTTGGAGAAAAGACAATCCGTCTTATTCCAGAACGCGATATTTTAGTACTGGGATTATTACCTGGTTTAAATCACGACTAAATAAAATTGATTAAAAAAAGTGGGAATTCAGTGATGCTTAGTGCCTCGTTAGCCTTGTGGTCTTAAGCGCGACTGCTACGCTAGAAGTCTTGGGTTCGAATCCCAGGTCGAGCAAAAAGTGTTATTGGGCTTTTCTATGAAATTCTCAGTAGCAGCTCGGAGTTAGGATTTGTGTCTGGTTAATGGCAATAGGCTCGCCTTTTCTTACATGGGATCTAACAAATGCCGGCGAACTGTGGGTGTACATTGTTACACCTCTGCCTAACCCTTCGGGGAATACAGGCGTGATGTTATGTCCAGTGATGGTAGCCACATGAGTCTTTTGATACATACATACGATGGCCCACCTCTCATCGTGCCCTGCGTGCTTCCAGCTGCACGCAGGAAGACAAAGTCTAC